>OW386294.2:36445737-37645737 GCA_936432065.2 Rutpela maculata | reverse complement strand
ATCTCTTTGTGTCTGAAAAGACTTCGTCAAATTTCGTTTTTATCGAACTAGCAATTTGCATTAAAAGGTTAAACTCTGTTTTGACTTCGCTTCTAAACAGGATTGATTTTTGGTCAGCACCATCGAGGGTGTTCAAGATTCTGTCTAAATTATTTTGATTTTTGTCAAAAGCTAGTTTGAGGGATGAAATATTTTTATGCACTAGCAGAGTCCATTTGTCATTTGTCACCACGATGTCCGTGTCTTGGTGATAGTATACACCAACAGTGTTATTGATCGGGGTAATTTTGTATTGACAGAGTGCTGATCCGAACAGCAGGAGAAACCTGAAAATAAATTTAATTTTCAGTATATGGTTTCATTCTATCAAAATTTACTTTAGTTTCTTGTTTTGTTTCGAGATTTAATAGGGTAGCAGAATTTTGAAAAATTTCTTTTATTTTAAAGGGACCGTTAAATTTATTTTGTAGTTTGTTCTTAATTTGTGATTCTTTTACATAAACTAAGTCACCTATTTTGTACTCAGATTGTTTCTGGGGAACATTTCTGTCAAAGCGAACTTTCGCTTTCTCCTTTTGAGCTTGTGTTCGATTACGGGCTATTTTATAATAGTGGGATATTCTATTGTTCAAATCTCTGACATATTTAGTTATTAGTTCTTTCTGGTTATATAAGGTTTCAGGTGGTCTGTTAGACGTATGTCCAAATATAAGTTCATATGGAGTAAAACCATGTGTCTTATTAACCGAATTATTATAGCATATTACCGCATATGGTAAAATGGTGAAAGGATGTTCGTTTGGGTTTTCAGTTTTGTGGATTCTTATCATTTCGGCTAAAGTAGCATGAAATCTTTCTATGGATCCGTTCGATTGGGGATGTCCTACGCTTGAATAAGTTAGTTTTATGTCGTAGAGGGTGCAGAGATCTTTGAGCAAGCGGTTGTCAAATTCGCCACCGTAATCGCAATGGATTCTTAATGGGGTACCATAGTGTTGGAAATATAACAACAAAGTGTTTACGACAGATTTTGCGGATTTATCCGGGACTGCATATGCTTGCGTGAATTTAGTTAATTCGTCGCGAATGGTTAAAGCATAATTTCGAGTAGGAAATTCAAATAAATCGATATTGATTCTTTCGAATGGTGTTCTTGGGGTTTCTGTGACTACTAGAGGGTTATTAAGGTTTTTCCGGCATACTTTAGTCTTTTGGCAAGTTTCGCAATTTTTTATAAAATTTTCAACGTCTTTAGTTAGACCTTGCCAAGTGTATTTTTCTCTAATTCTTCGAATAGTTTCGTTTATTCCGCGGTGTAGATTATTTTTACCAAAATGATTTTGCTCCAATATAATTGGAATTTCGTCTTCGTCGGCAGTTCTGACGATATCTTGACAAATTACTACTTTTAAGTCTTTTTCCGCAAAAATGAATGATAGGATTTCAAGTATGGGGAGGTCTAAATTATTTTCGACAAAGTATGTCTTAGAGAGATCTAGAACATCTTGATTTTTAAATAGTACCAAAAATAGATGTTCAATTACAGATTCGATATCAAAAGGTAGAGGGATGATAAAATATCTCCTATGTCTGACTGTTTTGCTTGATACAATATTGATTTTATCGTTATGAAATTCGGGGTTTTCTTCGAATATGTCCTCGATAATTTTGTGATGTAGGTCTTGTAAGTTGTTTTGTTGGAAAAAGGTTATAATATCTTTATGTTCTCGATACAAAAGTTGTTTGTTCGAGGCTTTGATTTTCGAATAGTCAATTAAAGATGTTGTTTTATATAAGTTGGCGAAAGTTTCAAATTCTTGGGAAATCTGTTCGTTAGTGATTTCGTTATTATCGTCTGGGTTTTCGTCGTCGTCTGACTCTTCGTCGTTCGCGGCTAGAACCTTTGAATAGAATTTGGAACATTCGTAAAAATGATTAATTTTGATTCTGGAAAGTGCGTCCGCGTTCTTATTGATTTTACCAGGTTTATAAATTATTTCGTAGTCGTACTCTTCTAATTTGAGTCGCCAACGGGCTAGTCTACTTCCTGGATCTTTTATAGAGAATAGCCAGGTGAGTGGTCTGTGGTCGGTTACAAGCTTAAACTTTCTACCGTACAGATATGGTCTAAAGTGCTTTACACTTCATACTATCGATAAAAGCTCGCGTTCAATCGTTGAATATTTAGTTTCTGCACTGCACAAGGTTCTAGAAGCATAGGCAATGGGTAAATCTTTGCCAATAGGCCCCTGGCTCAGCACTGAGCCGACGGCAAATGCGCTCGCATCAGTGGTTAGAACGAAAGGTTCATCAAAGTTGGGGTAGATTAGTATCGGAGTTGTCGTTAATGTTTGTTTCAAATCTTGAAAAGATTTTATGCAATCATTGTCGAAGAGAAATGGTATGTCTTTCTGTAAGAGTTTTGTTAAAGGCTTGGTAATCTTGGAGAAATTAGGGATAAAGCGCCTATAATATCCGGCTAAGCCTAGAAATGATTTAATTTCTTTTGGATTTTTCGGTTGAGGAAAATTTAAAATAGCGTCAACTTTCGAAGGGTTTGGTTTTACGCCGTCTTTTGTAATGAGATGTCCTAAATAAGCGACTTCCTTGCGGAGAAACTCGCATTTGTCTGGTTGAATTTTGAGGTTGGCTTTTTGAAGGCGTTTAAAGACTTCAGTTAGACGAGAAATGTGTTCGTGAATTGTAGGAGAGTAAATAATGATATCGTCCATGTAGACGAGACATCGTTCATTTTGAATACCTAACAGGATGTTATCCATAACTCTTTGAAAAGTTGATGGAGCGTTTTTGAGTCCAAATGGCATTCGCACGAATTCATAATGACCGTTCTCAACTGTGAAAGCAGTCTTTTGAATATCTGCGGGATTAATTTCGATTTGGTGGAAACCAGAAGTCAAGTCTAAGGTTGTGAAATATTGGCATTTGCCAAGTTGGTCTAAAAGATCGGAAATGTTGGGCAGAGGATATTTGTCACCAATTGTAACCTCGTTGAGTTTGCGGTAGTCGACTACGACGCGCCATTTCTGTTTACCAGAAGCGTCCAGTTTTTTGGGAACTACCCAGACAGGAGAGGACCACGGTGAGATTGAGGGTTGAATAATACCTTGACTTAACATTTTCGATACTTGGGACTTAACTTCTTCTTTATGGACCTGAGGATATCGATACGATTTAGTGAATATCGGTCGGGAATTTTCGGTGTCAATAGAATGCTTAATTTCGTTAGTAAAAGTTAAATTGTCTCCTTCCAAATAGAATATATCTTGAAAGTCTAAACAAAGCTGCGTTACTATTTCGGCCTCTTCTTCGTTTAGATGATCCAAGCGCAATTCGTTCCTAATTTCGAAGGATCTGTCTGTCTGTGGATGTTTGTCGGAATTTTGAGTATTTAAATTAAAAATTGATTGGAATTTTTGTACTGGTTCTAGTTTAAGGTTAGAGAAATTTATAGTTTTCGGTATTGCGTTAGCGTTCACGATCGAAGTTAAAAATTCTCCGTTGCTGTCGATTTTTACGAGAGCATTTGGTAGGCGTACTTTTTCAATTTCTTGGGCTAACAGTATAGCCTCGGTATTTTGCAGATTACATTTTAATTTACAGATTTTTTCCATGCGAGGTTCGATAGAAATTAAATTTTTGATGTTGCCTAAATTTGGATTTTGGTTTTTGATGTTAGAGTTACCAGTTGGTTGTACAGGTAAATTTACTGTAGTTTCTTCCGTGACTTTAAATAGTGGTACGGTTTTAAAATTTGTGACTAGTTGTTTATTTTTGAAATCTACTCGGCATTCGTAATGTTCTAAAAAGTCTGCGCCTAGTAGTCCATCAAAATCTATATCTAGGTTATAGATATAAACCTTGTGTGACTCATCTGAAAAGGGGATGAGAACAGATTCGTTGATATAAATTTTTTGATCAGTAATACCCTGTATAATTACATTTTCAGGGGATCTACGTCTATAATTTTCAGCTGTTTTAGGTTTAAAAATTGAAATTCCTGCACCTGTGTCAATCAAAATTTTAAATTTGCCGGTTGCGTCTTTGATGTAATAAAGATTTTTTGAATTTACGGTTAATAGGGTGTGAGAAAGCGTATTTACATGAACGTCTGTTCTGGGAAGTTCAGCATTGGATCGAAACTGTCGTTGAGATTCATTGTTTGTATTTGGTTTGATATTTGGTCGAATTGGTCTATTTGTTGTGTTGGAGTATCCGTGGGGTACTCCGGATCTAAGCGAAAATCCTGAGGATTAGCAGTATAATCCTCCTGTGGTGTTTGAGAATTAGCAGTATAATTCTCGTACTGCTCATAATATTGAGAATTAGCCGTATAATTATCTGAAAAGTTTTGAGCGTTGCCTGAATCGTAATTTTCATAACTATCACTTACGTTTTGATAATCGGGTGAGTAGTCATTATATTGATTATAGTTACATTGATTGTCATAATTGTCATAGGGTTCGTAATTCAAATGATGAGCTTTTTGTTGGTTAAAGCGATTAAAATTTGGGTTAGGTTGGATAGCTGATGGTCGCTGTTGCATAAAATTAGGGTTCGGCCTTATGGCTGAGGGCCTGTTTTGCTGTGATTGATTTGGCTGATTATTTTGAGGGAATGTCCTCTAACTAAATTGATTATTACTCGGTTGTGCGAAGTTTTGATGAGAAAAATTTTGTGAGTTTGGGTTTCCTTGGAAACTTGGTCTCTAGAAGTTTTGAGACTGTTGCCTTGTGCGGCATTCGCTTATTACATGTCCATTCCGTTTACAGAAGGAACAGAACTTTTGTTGCAAATTAGGACCCTGTGGTCGCTTTTGTTGAATTACTGGGTTTTTGACCGGACTATTTTTTGGGAATTTTTGCTGTTCAAAATAAGAGAGTTGTAGCTCTCTACGGATTCTAATAATTGCGTTCATTATAGTCGGAGGGTTACTGGCACGTATTATTCTGCCTAGATTTGGTTCTAGACCCGTTAACAAATTATTTAATGTCATAGTTTCGATCAGGTTTGCTTGTGCGGTTCTTTGCTCCGAAGTTAAATTTTGTTTTTGCACTGCAGCGTGCATTTTCGCATTGTGCGTTTGTAGACGCGAAACAAATGTTAGTGCAGATTCACCAGGCAATTGGTGAATTCGTTGTAGGTCTTGGATAAGAGCTGTTAAATCTCTAGAGTCACCGAAGTGGGTTTCTAGGAGTGCCTTAATTTCTGGCCATGTGGCAGGGTTACGAGAGTTGATTAGTTCGGCAGCTTTGCCTTTCAATTTATTTTTAATATGAACAGTTAATAAGATTTTTTGGTCATGAATTGCCATGCGTTGGGCGCACTGACATGAGTTTAGGAAAGTTTGGAGGTTGATGGCGTTACCATCGAACTCCGGAATTAACGAGAAAATTTCTGAGAGTTTGTAAGGCTCTACCTCGTGCTCGACTTGCTCTGGTTGCTCGGCTGTCGTCGGCACTACTGGTTGAACTGGTTGAACCGGCTCTGGTTGAGCTCTGTCTGGCATTTTGCTTTTTTGTTTGGAAATTTTTGAACTAAAATTGGTTGCGTATCAGCAGTATGATACGGAAATTGAATTGAAATTGTTTGTTATGTTGCGTACGTTAATAAATTGTGTATTAACTGTATAATACACAGTTGTTTCGTGAATACGAAAATAAATAACTTAAAATTAAAATTGTTGCGTTGTAGCTTGTATAGGATTTGTTTGATAACAGAATTGGCTTTGTTTGCCGAGTGTATTAGCGTAAATAATTATGAGAAATAATAATTGTAAAATGAAATAACGAGATGATTCTTAAAAATGACTTACATTAATTTCATCTCCATGAGTAGGTTCTTCGTCCGTCAAGGGATTGGGATCCGCCACCACCAGTGAGGAAGGTCTCCTTGTTCTCGTAGATGTACACGCACTAGTTAGGCACCTTCTGCAGATGTTCTCCTTGTTCTCTTACGCTTCACTACCAGTTAGGCTTCTTGTTCTGATGATGTTTACGGATCCTACCGACTGCGCCAATGTTAGATCACGGTTCACATGAATGACTTTTTAAAAACTTTTATTTAGTTACATGGAGCCAACGTTGGCTCTTGGAGAAGGAATATGAATAATAATTAGAAGTGTTTCATTCTAAGTGAGTTTAATAACTAATTTAACAAAGCGTGTTTAGTCATATTTATAACATACAGAACCTGAGTAAGCAAAATATAGAACAAAGGATTTGCAGTTCTGCAGTCTGCACAAGTTATGAGAAACAAAGGTGTAATATGATATCTTGAAGATAAGCAATTAATAAGAGAAGTCGTTATCATGTAACATGATATGCCTGTGAAGGTTTGTTACGACTAAGTCTGGGTAATAAGCATATAATTTTATATAACATATATATATATATATATATATATATATATATATATATATATATATATATATATATATATATATATATATATATATATATATATATATATATATATATATACAGTGTGTCTCACTTTTCACCACTACACCCCAACATCTCGGGCATTTGTTGATCGATTTAGATCAAATTTGGTGTACTTCTTTTGCTTCAGATTGTGATTAAAAAGTTTTTTAAAATTTTTTTTTTCGAAATTAATTACGCCTACTATGATCAAAAGAAATTGGCAAAAATTGGGAATTTATATTAGCGATTGAGATAGGGTTTTTGTTTTTACAGAATCTTGTTCGGCATGACCTAAAACCCTTGTATACCAAATATCGTTAAAAAATATTCATTCCATTAAAAAAAAACCGCTGCCCAAGGAATCACTACTTCCACATCCAGATTTTTTATCCAAGTCACTCACAACGAAAAAATTTTGTATGTGGAAATAATTGTTTATGGAACTTTAATAATATAATATTTGAAATTCTCTACCCCAAAAACCCATAAAACGATACCCCACATCGGTAGCGGGGTGGGGGTGGTGATGGGGGGAGGTAGTGGGGGTGGATGAAGTAAAAAAACATTTTGAGGTTTCTGGTTCTTGTACACACACTAAATCACAATTTTTTTCATCCCCTTTAATAATGGTGTGGGGGGGTGGTAATGGGGGTGGCTAATGCCAAAATTTTTTTTTGGACCTTAGCTTCTCTTGTATATACTAAATACCAATTTTATGGACTCTTATCTGCTTGATTTACCTATTTTCCCCAAATTTACCCCAATTTACCCCCCAACCCTTCGACGGAACAAGATGAAAATATAATCTAGTTCTAGATCTCGTTAAAGTACATATGTGTACCAAATTTCAAGTCAATATCTCAAACGGTTCCAGAGTAAACGTGCGCACAAAAAAAGTTACAGACAGACCGACAGACAGAAATTTTTTTTTCGCTCATTAAAATCTCGACGTTTCGTGACATTCTAAGCCTATTTGAACAATAAAAATTTTTTGTCGTTACTATACTTCCACTGGATGTGGAAGTAAAAATCATATCTAAGGTTTCAATAATAATCACCCTACTATTCGAGTTATTTATTGTCGGATATTTACATAACTTGGCAATCGTGTAATAAAGACGCTAATTAAGCATTAGGACACATTTTTTATCCAAAACACTATTATGAAATGAATATTTGAAAAATTGTAGCTATGTTTTAAAATACTTAGAACTCAGCATACCAATATCTTTGTTAACATGGAGTGCTTTGGAATAGATTTGACAATTGCATCGAATGTCAAATTAAACTTAAACATGGCTGCACAACAATTAACTATTGCTGATAAAATTGAAATAATAAGAATTGTGAAATTCATTCCAAAGCACTCCATGTTAACAAAGATATTGGTATGCCGAGTTCTAAGTATTTTAAAAAATAGCCACCATTTTTCAAATATTCATTTCATAATAGTGTTTTGGATAAAAAAATGTGTCCTAATGCTTAATTAGCGTCATTATTACACCACTACCAAGTTATGTAAATATCCGACAATAGTAGGGTGATTATTATTGAAATCTTAGATATGATTTTTTTGTAGAGGAATAAATATTTTTTAACAAAATTTGGTATACAGGGGTTTTAGGTCATGCCGAACAAGATTCTGTAAAAACAAAAACCCTACCTCAATCGCTAATATAAATTCCTAATTTTTGCGAAATTTTTTTGATCATAGTAGGCGTATTTAATTTCAAAAAAAAAATTTTTAAATAACTTTTTAATTACAATCTGAAGCAAAAGAAGTATGCCAAATTTGATCTAAATCGACCAACAAATAGCCGAGATATTGGGGTGTAGTGATGAAAACTGAGACACACTGTATATATTTATTGGAGCTGAAATAGAATCAAACTTTAAGAAGAAGAGGTTCTATGCAAATTTTCACATAAATTGATAGTTTTTAAGTTATAACGACTTCAAAATTGCGATTTTAGCTTAAAAAAACTTAAATATCTCCGAAATTATTAATCCTACATCAATAAACAAAAAATATAATTAATTCCCAGTTTGTACTTTATGTAATTGGTCTGTAACATTTTATAAAGTAATACTTTTCGAGATACCTGACGAAAGCCGTTTGGAAACCTTTTTTTTTTAAGCTAAAATCGCAATTTTGAAGTTGTTATAACTTAAAAACTATAAATTTGTGTGAAAAATTGCATAGAACCTTTTCTTCTTAAAATTTGATTCTACTTCAGCTCCAATAAATATATACACTTTTTAAGTGCCACCCCCTGAGAGGGGGTCCCAGCAAACAAATAATGTATCCGTAATGTTATGCAATGTTAAATGGAAGTAACATTTGTAATGTTCTCTTGCAATATGATATTTATATTACAACAACGTAACAGAGAAATGTTACATTTCGAAATATTAAACAAATATTTATGTAATGTTGGTTACATTACGTAACATTTAATAGTATGACAAATTACTTTCTGACAACGTTGATGTTATATTAAAGTAATAATGCATTGTTTAGTGGGGTGGCATCTACCCCCTATAAATTAGCAAGCCCCCGCACAATATAGAAACTTTTCTATGATGCTTATACTTCCAAAATGAACGAAATCCATTCAATATGACATTATTCCGAAGTTTTGCATATTTTTATCTCTAGCTACTGTACTATAATAATTATTATTATTTTTATTAGTGCAAGCATATAACATATAATCAATAAAAGAAAATATTAAATTTTTGCTTGCCATACTTAAAAGGGAATTTTGTGCTTTATAGTACGTCAGGTACATGGCTATATAAGCCAAAAATCTGCACTTTTTGATTGGGATGTGCCACTTTCTGTGGTCATAGTTGATGCCAAAAGGTAACTTTCCAGATAGGGAGCCACTTTAAAATCCGTGCAACACCAAAATGGCGACCACTAAAGATGGCTGCCATTAGCCACAATGAATGTTTTTTTATCTCAGTTCCTAATGGTTCGATTTCTATTTTCTTTTTTTTTTTGTTTGAAAGCTCTTGTAAATAAGACACTTTTTTGTCCCTATACGTTTATCTGTACACTTTAAGGGTTCTGCGCAATTTAAAAAAATATATATTTTTTAATTTTTAAAGATATTTCTTTGCACAGTGGGACAAACTGAATCTGAAATCTTATTTCATATAATGCAACTTTCAATTGATGGTAACTTGGGACTGCTGGTACGTGGTAAAGGTCATTGTAATAACTTTTTCAAAATTAAGCCTATAAGTATTATAGTGACAGTGAAATAAAATTAAATAAAAACTTATAAATACTTCAAAGAGAACTTCATGCTTTGTTGTTATTTGATGGCAATCATTTTTTGCTCATATTTGATCCATATACTCGGAAACACAAAGGTCACTTGCTGTCTCAAAATAAGTACATTTTCAAAAGAAAAATTGCATCAAGGGATTCTTTTACTATTATACCTGATGTTACTGTTCTATTAAAACAATTCGTTTTATATATCTATGTTAGGTAAATAAACGTAATTTAATTTCTACCCCTTTGCATATTTTTATTTTACTGTTAATAAGGCAATGCTTTAAAAGTGGAAAACAAAAAATGAGGACAAATTCAAAATATTTAAATACTTATAGGCCTACCACGGAGTAATTACATTATCAGTTATTAATAATTAATGTCTATTTGCATAAAAAAATAACCTAATATTTTATTAGGTTCTTCTAATATATCTTCAAATTCGTAACAACCCACTAAACATGTGAACGTTGTAAAAATGTTAAATTATTGTTCTAACATAACAACCGAACATTCTTCAAAAAAGCTGATCGACATTAGAATAACATTTACCTCATAGCAAATGTCATGCAAACAAACGTTGCCAATATTACATTAAAAATTTAACGTCATATTAATATTTATCATACAATAACGGAACGTGTACATAACATTAAAATTACTTTGTTACAACATAAAAACTACATTGAATTAAATTTTAACATACAATATTTGAACGACTTTACAACATCAACCTTACAACATTTTTACTTTAAGGTTTCATTATCTAAACAGCAGATATACAAGAAGGTAATGATTTTTTGTACTTCAACTCCACATGCTGTTAACATTATTTTAAAGTAAGTTAACTTATGTTTTAAAAATGTTTTTCTACGAACATAAAAAAGCAGTTTTTTTATTGATTTCAGTGCGAAAGATGTAACTTTTTCAATTTTACTTTTTTTAATGTTGCTATTGACTTACATTGTCAATAGCAACATTAAAAAAAGTAAAATTGAAAAAGTGACATCTTTCGCACTGAAATCAATAAAAAAACTACTTTTCTTATGTCCGAGAGAGTATTTGTTTAACTAGGCAAAAAGGAAGAAAACGTTCTGCTGTGGCTGGTATTTCATAATAGAGGTGAATCCGCAAAACCAAGGCTATGAATCTAATGAAGACAGTAAATCTGAATTTGATGAAAATATAGCTTTTTCGTAGGTTTTTAGAATTATCATTAACTGTGATTATTGTTTTTATTAAAAGGTTGATTTTATATATCAACATACTGTAAAAGTATCAAATGTCCATACATTTCTACAACACGATGGCAATAACATATTAAAAATAACCACATACTTACTTCTAATTCTAAACAATTGACAGAAAGATATTTGTTCAATATGGAAAAATGCGTATTTACTGCCTTGGCTAAACTCATAGCATCGGTTATGAAACACAGCTGTCAACTGCATTTTTTTTTGTTTGTTAAATTTAATCATTACTTAAAATTGTCAGTACCAATATTAAAAACAATAAAACTGAAAATGCGACCTCTCACACTGAAATCAAAAAAATTAATCTTACTTTTTTTTAATGATCATAGAAATAATTGTGTGCAGCAACCTCTGTTTTCAAAGCATATTTTTTCACTTGCTCTCATTAGTGACAAGGAACACTTCTAACACTGGTTATACAAATGGCTTTCTTAATGTTAAAATAACTACTTACCTGGTCTATTTTTGCGATTTTCTATAAGTGATTGATAGTGAAATATATATATTTTTTTATGTATTTATTAAAGCAAGTATTTTGCAATAATAATAATAATTAATAGAGAAATAGACTGGGTCACTGCTAGCGCTTTACTACCTATTAAAATTTCCACACTAATTTTGAATTCATGCCACCACATTTTTAGTTATCGTTTTCTTTAGATATGAAACATGTAATTCTGCATTCTCACAATTCATGTCCGTTGTCTTAAACGTAATTGATAAATAAATTTAGGTTGCTACGTATCAATAAATACTGGCAGATATTACAAAACTTTATTTTTATAGGTAACGAAAAAAAAAATGTGAAGCGTAAACAGAGAGGAATAGGATGCTTTAAAAATCTAATATCCATGGGATTTTTAGGAAATAAGTAAAATTATAAAGAGCCAAAGAAGTAAATATTCTAGGTACCTTCCGATAATATACTTTTCCATTTAAGTAAAGAATTAATAATTTTGTAAAAGCTTCAATTGATGTAGATAATTTACATTGATTTTACTCAAATTTTCATAATTAAATTTTGACACTGCAATTTTACCATACTATATAGAAAAATAAGTATTAATTTTGCTTTTTTTAAAAATATCTGCTTGCATAAATAAAAATATGGAATTTCTTTTTGCAAATAAATTTATTCAAATGTATTTTTAACAACATATTTATTATATGACACAGTAATTTATGTTACACATTATGTTGTCTTTGATGCACACACATATCTGAAACAAGAAATGACAATATTTCAGTAGAGAATTTCAGAGTAAATTATAAGAAACTTTTTTTTGTTAATAAATACAGTTTTAATTCCAGTACCTTCTCTAAGTGTTATTAAAGTATATAAATTAAGTACAAAATAATGAGCCTGAAAAATAAACTAACAATAAAAAGCACACTATTCACAAACCACTATTCTGTACTACAGATATCTAAATGGTTTTCGCACATCACAACCGTACGGAATTGTTATTAACTAATAAATGTATATAGAATACATATGTAACACGTAAATATTGTAAATGCAAAGTAATTAAAAAAAAAATTAAACATAAATTCCCTTCATCTTTGTCCCACGTGTTCGGTGTTCCTTTAAAAAGGCAATGTTATTAAAAACAATACAAAACAAGTAAAGCACTTAAAATATAATTTTCCTCTGCGGCTTAAGCAGTCTTAAACAATTCGTTTTAGGCCTCATCTACAATTACATTACCCAACCTATCCCACTCATATATACTAAATTTATTAATTAGAACATGTAAATGGAAACTAATAGGACTCCCAAATATTACATCAGACAACAGTCTTTCTGACACGAATGGCGAGGTATGAAATTTATTGCCCTAATCATGTCTCTCCGGGTCTATAGCCTTCCGAGGCCTTTAAGGTCAAAATAAACAGGTACTGATCCTCATGGTACCCTTATGGCCTATTGTTAAAAAAAATCAGTATTTTAGAACTGCAACAAAGGTGTTAAAATCTTTATTAAACGGGGATACAGTTGGCTGAATCGCGGGTGTGTGGCAAATTAGATTTAGTTGCTGTCATAGAAAACCTAATAACTAATGACAGTTATTATTAGGTTTTCTATGGTTGCTGTCTATCTCTCCTAGAGAATAGTTGTATATTGCATGTCCAGGTTGAGAGGTGGAATACCTAAATGCTACACTGCTACGACATTAACATAAAACTAGTGGTCAAAAAATACTTACTACCTACTTCTCATTAATCTTCCTCTGCTTTGCAAACCGAAACCAATTCATCACTACCATTTCAAAGTCTTTATCAGTCGTATGAGCAAAAATTCGTTTAACTGCATCTAAAATATGACACGAGTTACATTATGAAAAAGTCTAAATGTAAATACTTATTACTTTTGACAATTATTAAGGCATTTTAGTAAAATAAACTGTAGCAAATGACTTTGGCCGTCCCCTATTTAATTGAAGTTTTGTGCAAAGGTTATTAAATCTTTAATAACAGATTTTTCTCTCAGTTCATACCACTGGATTCAGAAACCTCTCAAATGAGTAAATCCCAAATTTCGTGAAAAAATATTGAATAATGAGAGATTTATGACAAAATTAATGTCGCACTATTTTATAATTACCCTACTTTTAGACGATTTTTTCTAAAAACCCAAAATGAAAAATAAATTAAAAAAGGTAAATTAACTTGCTAGTTCTAAATAACTAATATTAAATTTTTAATTATTGAAATTAAAAAATAAGTAATTTGTCAATTCACCAAGGATAAAAACCTAACACAATGCCAGAATGGTTAGCGAATGGCTTAATGATTTGCTAACTTTCCTAACCGATGGATAGGTTAAAGCAGCCCGTTCCTTGAACGGCCACCTCGGTCCTCGAATTTAACACCGCTGGACTTTTTTTAGGGGTTTAGTAAAATCTAATGTTTATAAATCACACCCGGGTAATAGAGAGGAGCTGTGTAAAAGAATAATATTAACTTGTGAAGAAGTTATCACAGACACAGATTGCAGAATGTCGTAAAAAATATTCATTCACGATTCGACAAGTGCATCGACATAAACAATTAATTTATCTTTTTCTTTTCTATTTATTTTTAACGGGCACTGCTTCCAAGGCTGCTTCGAGTTTTTAGGTAAAATCATATAAAAATAATCACAAAATATTGCACATTTATTTTGTCATAAATCTGTCATTATTCAATATTTTTTCACAAAATATGGAATTTACCCATTTACCATTTACCCAGTGGGAAAGTATATAATATAGTTAGATTTTTAATTAAAAAATTACTGATCAGATTTATCCATCTCTGACATCATCAAAAATCATAATAGGCTTTGAAAATTTAAGCATCTCTAAATTGTTGTTATGAATGTTTTAGTGTATATTAAAAAAAATCCAGTTAACATCAGATAATAAATACATTTTTTACTGGGGTGTTTGCATTCCAAGTGGGTCACATTGTAAATATAAGAATATTAGTTTTTGTCAGAAGCTGATGGAAGCCGAAAATTTTTAGTTCTTTGAATTTTACGTTTTGAAAATAGTGGTTACCTAGAAGTTTAACAATATTTCTGTATTTACTTATGCCTCACCTAGTGTTTACTGTGAAGTAGGTAGTATTTAATATCAGATCAATCAGTAGCAAATAAACATGCAACAAATACTAAATTAATTAAATTAAAGTTGATTATTATTATAGTAGGTAATAGGGCCCGTGCAGCTTAAATTAGGATTCTTATCAGCTCGGCTTTAACAAATCTGACTATGATGGTATTATGTCATATACTGGTAACAAAAAGTAATTATCAGTATCTAACTGCTAAATAACTAGAGAGACCCTATAATAATACAATAAATCCTATACACAAGTACAAAATAACTAAAAACATAAACAATTTATATATCTCACAAAATCAATGGATATAATATAGATTAAGGCACAACATAATATGTAAAGATAAATTAAATGTAATGTAATTTTCATAGCACAAAACTAGCAAAATAAGTCACAAAAGAAAAGCTGTAAATTTCAAATAGAATAAATTGAAGTGTGCCCTTCAATTGTCGACTATCAAATGGTACAGGAGACGACGGGACCCTGATTAGTTTTAGACATAACGGGATTTTTTCCAAAAAAAGAACTTTAATTATGTGCAATATAGACATAACCTTACTCTTATTAACTACCACCAAACCCACGCTGCAATCTATTTGAAAATTCCTTGTATATGAAAACATACTACTTACATGATTTTGTTCCATTTTATCCACACGTCTGTACAAAATATAGAAACTTTTATACAAATAGCTAATTATCTTGCAACACTAGTTTATATACGCAGCACAAAACCGACAAAAGAATAGATATTCAAAATGGCAGTTACCACTTACCAGCGAGATCATAAGTAATGTGTGAGACATTAAAATTGCATGTATAAAATGTTTAATTATGGATATTTCTGATGATGATGATATGATGACGATATGATGACAATATGACGTTAGCACAACATAAAATTTATCACATTATAAGAACTATTAGATAAGACATGGGATGAGGCAATGTTATTTGACAAACATTAAAATTACAATAAAAAAATGTTTGTTTAACAATTACTCTTTACTTAATTTTTACTTTCAATAAATATTGAAAGAATGTTTTATAAATGTTGTTTATCAATGTTAAAATTCCAGAAATTCATAACATAATTTAAATGTTTGCGAACAGAACGTTTTTTAGAAAACGTTTATGAGATAATATGAATGAGGTTATTGAAATACGTTATAAGTATTACCTGTTTAAAACGTTACAAAACGTTATTCTCATGTTTCATGTTTAGTGGGAATGAATAATAAAAAACGTAACTGTTATATTATTTTGGCGTTCAAAGAATGAATATATTTCCTTCAATAGCTGGCCCTCCATTAGCGTCTCTACTGTAAACAGTAATGGTAGTGGCGCAGTATAGCAAGTACTCCTATTATATTGTGCTTCGTTACGATGCATGCATCAAAGAAATATATATTATAAAAATATAACCTACTGAGGCCCGATTACATTGGCAACATCGCTGGGACGGAGAACGAACGCTAGCTATATTCTTATATACAGCGGGCTTTGAAAGGATCAGTAAATATATCCGGGCTCTGAAATATGCCATGTTTATATAATTGAAAGAAAAATAATAATTAGCTACCCCTAGTGGCTTCCTATTAGAAAAGATTCATAACAATCGCCATATTTAATAAATTTGTTCATTTATACACTCGGGAAATGCCGGGCTTATGAACGACCTGTCGATATATCGGGCTACACATATATATATATATATATATATATATATATATATGTATATATATATATATATATATATATATATATATATATATATATATATATATATATATATATATATATATATACATGCATTTAGTACTCATACACCTCCGAATGTTATATGGTTAGGTGGTGTTTGCCTCCGATTTTACGCGTTCGCCTCCGATTTCGGAGGCGGAGACGTTTTGTGTTGTTTTCATCGCTAATGTCTTGATAATTAGTAAATTCATGACTCATTATTATCAATAATGATCAGCTTTATTGGTGCGCATATAAGATTATGACAAAAAGGGAAGAAATAGAGAGATAGAAGCATTTAACGACACTTTTTTTGGAGGCGGAAAATACCTATAAACATATGTAAACATACACCATAGTCCACTACATTTTTTACCAGGTGGCGCTGCTGTTTTAAACACTTGATGTATATAGGTATTAAATGCTTCCTTACAATAGAGTAGCCTTATCGCCTCCTAAACTTGGCAACATAGTAAAGAGGCATACTATTCCTAAATACATCTATAGATATGGTAACTAAAATTATCTTACTAAAAATATAAATAACTTTTATACACAGAAATAATACTTTCTAGAGATCAATGGGTTTTTAAATTTTTTCAATTTGGGAATAAAAAAACGTTTATTTTGTTCAGAAACAAATATTTTTGTACCCCTTTATAGCTTAGAGCAAATTAAAAAAGGTATTTGTTTAAGGTATTTATTTAACAGGACACGAACATTCCTTAACGTAACTAGTTGCCCTTAATCCACTATTTGTCACTGCTGCTGGCCTTATATAGTAAAAGTAAAAAAAAATTAGAAGACGATTTTTCTTGGGGGGGGGGGCTAAAAAGCAGAAAATAAAAGAATAATAATAACACAGGTCAACATTTAGTTTAAAAAAATACACAGGACTCTACCTAGGTACCCAGGCTGATTCCGATGCCGAGATCGGTTAAGCTCTATCACGTCAGGTTCAAGGACATCTGAAGGTCAAACTAAGAAAAGATGGTTGAAAAAATCTGAGAAAATTTACACATAGGTTTTTGGGGTCGCTGAGTCCGAATTCGGTGTTCGCTTACCCTTAAAAGGCATCCGGAGGTCATTTCAAGGTTAATTTGAGAAAAACGGAGAGGAAGCTGTTAAAAAATCTGAAAAAATTTACATATAGGGTTTTTGGGTCGCTGAGTCTGTATCCGATGCCGGTTGACCTCTATCACGTCAGTTTCAAGGTCACTTGAAGGTCAAGCTAAGAAAAGGTGATTGAAAAAATCTGAAAA
The DNA here is from genome assembly GCA_936432065.2 of Rutpela maculata. Taxonomy (NCBI): domain Eukaryota; kingdom Metazoa; phylum Arthropoda; class Insecta; order Coleoptera; family Cerambycidae; genus Rutpela; species Rutpela maculata. Next base: position 37,628,144 of record OW386294.2, on the reverse strand, counting down.
AATTCACGCATAGGTTTTTGGGATCGGTGAGTCCGAATCCGGTGTTCGTTTACCCTTAAAAGGCATCCGGAGATCATTTCAAGGTTAATTTGAGAAAAACAGAGGAGAAGCTGTCAAAAAATCTGAAAAAACTTATATATAGGTTTTCTGAGTCGCTGAGTCTGCATTCGATGTCGGTTGACCTCTATCACGTCAGTTTCAAGGTCATTTGAAGGTTAAAGTAAGAAAAGGTGGTTGAAAGAATCTGAAAAAATTCACACAGGTTTTTCGGGTCGCTGAGTCCGAATCCATTGTTCGCTTACCCTTAAAAAAAGAGGCATCCAGAGGTCATTTCAAGGTCATTCTGAGGTCATTTCAAGCCGGCATTCGTCCGCCAGCCTTAGCTGCACATGAAGATTCTTCGGCTATCTCAGTGCAAATATATTTAACTCAATGAATCACCTACCTATTTTCTTCTGTGAAAGGATGGCCTTTAGGTATAGTTGCAGAAGCAGAGCGAACATGCAAGTAAAGAGTACCACGGGCGTTGGCTTCACTCACTTGGAGCTCAATCAGTGCTGGTTTTGCCTATAAGCTGAGTAAACGCCAGCTTAGGGCCTCGCATTTAGGAGGCCTTAGAACTCAGATTTCATACGCAGATATGCACGTTTATTTTATTAGAAGAGAAAGCTTCAACGAAAAACATACCTAGAGCTTAGTGCCTCCGGTTACCTAAAACCGGCCCTGAGCTCATTCCTGTCAGGGTCAAATGGTTTCCCAAGTCAGACAAACTGACAAGGAGGCAGACAGACTGTCAGATAGAAACACTTAGTCATTCAGTCAGACAGAATTACTGACAGAAAGGCAGGGTGTCAAATAGATGGACAGAGAGAAAATGCAGGCGGATGATAAATACAGACTAACAAGCAAACAAACAGGTGTGCAGGTATAAGGGCAGACAGATAAACAGACAATAAGTAGGCAGGTGAGCATTCGTATAAATTTTTTCTAATTTTTTTCACCTCCTATTCTTACTTTAACCTTCAAATGACCTTGAACATGAGGTGATAAAGGTCAATCGACATCGGATTCGGACTCAGAGACCCCCCAAGAGCCTATGTGTGAATTTTATTAGATTTTTTTAAAAACCTTTTCTTAGGTTGACCTTCAAATGACCTTGAACCTGACGTGATAGAGCTTAACCGACCTCGGCAACGGAATCAGCGACCCCAAAACCCCTGGATACCTAGGTAGAGTCCGGTGTATTTTTTCAAACTGAATGTTGACCAGTGTAATCTTCCACCTTCCAAAGATATTTTAAAAACCTAGATTATTCTAGAGCAAAAATGTAAATATTTCCCTCTAGCAAGAAATAAAAATGTTTTAAAAAGCATTCGAGACCAAAACTCTAGAATATATTTGTTGGTTAATCATAAATTTTGCTATACTAATTAATGATAGTTTGTTGGAGTCATCTCGAATGCTTTTCAAAAATGTTTAAACAATTCAAAAATTTTTCTCTTGCTGGAGGGAAATATTTACATTTTTGCTCCAAAATGATTAAGTTTTGAACATTTTACTTCTTTAAGTATAGTTCATCTCAAACTTATAGCAACATGAGGCCCAGTGTTTCAATGCAAAGTTAAACACTTTATCCTACAAATAAATTAGCTAGAAGTTTAGAATATGAAGTTGCAATATTAAAGTGTTTAATAAAAGCATATTCTAAACTTCTAGCTAATTTATTTGTAGGATAAAGTGCTTAACTTTGCATTAAAACACTGGGCCTCATGTTGCTATAAGTTTGAGATGAACTGTATATCATCTCTCTGAAATATTTTATATTATTTTCTGCTTTTCTGCATTCCGTTGGTTCCAAGTTTTCTCCTCGTCAAACATGAATTTGGAGAAATACTCTGTAAGAATGTTGACCTAATGCCTCGGATGTTGCTGGCAGTCTTCGTAGAATCCCGGTAGTACTAGATTGGCGGACTAACTTATTGAAGATAATGAATCTTTGATGATTCAAAGATGTAATTTCTTTTTTCGTTGAGCTACGGTTGTTGAATATACGGACAACCTCTTCGAGATCTTTTCTTTTATTGACGCATTCCACCGTTTGCACTTTTCCTTTACCAAAGAAAGCTGAAGTGTTATCGCATCCACTGAACGTGTGGCCATACAGCTTTTTAAAACTTCCGAGGACTGCAAGTCACGAGAACTGTAATCTTTATTTTTTATTTATCTCTGAGCCTCTCTTAAGAAACGGATATCTTTATCTTCAGGTGCGAGAGCGATAATCAATGCGAGAAGATCAATATCTTGTCCGAGGATGACCACTGTATCGTTTCCATGAGATTCGTTTAAGGCGGTTTGAACTATGAGTACGTCAACGTCGTCTACAGCAATAATTGTTTTGATTCCCTCGTTTTTAAATCTCTCCACCAATTGCGAAATAAATCGTTCCTTTTTGTGGGATTGTTTATCATTTTATTTTGCGTTTCAGTCAGTGGCGTGTTCTCATGAAAAACAATTTCCGGTGAAATGCGTTTCAAAAGACGCTGCCGTCTTTCGATGCTCTTCATACTGCAGCAGCATATCCGTCAAACACTACGGTCACTTTTTGCCGTAATGTTTACGAATAAAGCTGCTTCGGCCATACTACACGATGAATCAAATTGCCGCCATCAACAATGACCTGGCAATCGGAAAAATCTATTGGCCTCTCTCGTACAGCATTGAAAATATCATACAGACGATTTCTTAATTTTCCTCATTAACCCTTTCTTATTGAAGAGAAGAAGTGAAATTGAAGCAAGCTCAGAGTTGAAATATGACTCCAAATCTTCTTTTGTGTGAACAGTACAGATTGTCCTCTAATATAATTGCAAAGAAGGGGAAAATACATAAACTACTTGCGACAAAACCCTCTATATATGCATCTAATAGAGAAAATTCTGCTCAATAAATTCATTTCTCGTTAAAGTAACCGGTTTTAAGATATTCGGAGTCAAACTTGGAATAGGATGGATTTTTACCTCTGCGCCCCAAACTACGCCTCTGTTCGGACGCTGTTAGCGCGAAATAGTTGAGGATAAGCTACAAGGTTAATAGTACATTTTTTTATGCAGAATTTAACATGACAATTTTTTTATTTCCTATACTTTTTTCTCTTTCGACGAACGGTTTACAAGATAAAAGTGAAAAACCAGCGTTAAGTCCCCGTAATATGGCCGAAGCAGCTCTATTCATAATCATTACGGACGTTTCACCCCTAAATTGTGGGAAACTATTCGGGTATCTATTTCGAACCCTATCTAGATTACGCATCCCAAATATTATTACTTTATAAATTATTTCTTCTAAAATATCTAATTTACGTGGACTAATATGTAACAATTGTGTTACAAAATTGAACTGATTCAGTGATGTCTTTTGAAAAGCATTTTAAATAGTAATAATAATTCCCTTAAGAACATATTTTGAATTAAATACATTATTCTACAATAGATATTTAGCGTGAACGGTTCATTTTAAAACAGATAATCGCACATTATCGGGTACCAATGTAATCTGATAGAGTATAACTTACACAATATGAATCATCATAATAACAAACGCACACGATTGCATAGCGCAACTAATTGCGCAAGCGCTAGAGCATTTTACACTATAGAAGTCTGGCAACCTCGAAGGAGGCAAAGTCTACCGTTATATATAACAGTTTTAAATACATTGAGTCAGAGAGGTACTATTTATATAACGAGGTGTAAACATACCAATCGTATGAACAAAAAAGTGTATGTAAAAAAAGATAAAAATCCTTTCTCCTCTCCGCATGCCCTTGGTAAGTGAAATTTGGCGGTTATGTATATGTAAACAGAACTAATCTATCTATATTATTTCTAGTGGAGGTGCGGGCGCCACAAATTTGTAATGAGGCGGACACGATACAAATGCACATATATATATATATATATATATATACCTAGGTAGAGTCCTGTGTATTTTTTTAAACTAAATGTTGACCTGTGTTTTTATTATTCTTTTATTTTCTGCTTTTTAGCCCCCCCCCCCCCCCCCAATAAAAATCGTCTTCTAATTTTTTTTTACTTTTATTATATAAGGCCAGCGGCAGTGACAAATAGTGGATTAAGGGCAACTAGTTACGTTAAGCAATGTTCGTGTCCTGTTAAATAAATACCTTAAATAAATAACTTTTTTAATTTGCTCTAAGCTATAAAGTGGTACAAAAATATTTCTTTCTGAACAAAATAAACGTTCTTTTATTCCCAAATTGAAAAAATTAAAAACCCATTGATCTCTAGAAAGTATTATTTCTGTGTATAAAAGTTATTCATATTTTTAGTAAGATAATTTTAGTTACCATATCTATAGATGTATATAGGAATAGTATGCCTCTTTACTCTGTTGCCAAGTTTAGGAGGCGATATCGCTACTTTATTGTAAGGAAGCATTTAATACCTATATACATCAAGTGTTTAAAACAGCAGCGCCACCTGGTAAAAAATGTAGTGGACTATGGTGTATGTTTACATGTTTATAGGTATTTTCCGCCTCCAAAAAAAGTGTCGTTAAATGCTTCTATCTCTCTATTTCTTCCTTTTTTGTCATAATCTTATAGGCGCACCAATAAAGCTGATCATTATTGATAATAATGAGTCATGAATTTACTAATTATCAAGACATTCGCGATGAAAACAACACGAAACGTCTCCGCCTCCGAAATCGGAGGCGAACTCGTAAAATCGGAGGCAAACACCACCTAACCATATAACATTCGGAGGTGTATGAGTACTAAATACATGTATATATATATATATATATATATTGATGAAACATACGTTGCTACCTCCAAAGTAGATACTGACACGACGTTGTCACCTCATATATAACGTTGCCACCTCCGTTTTCGGAGGTGACAACGTTTTGCTTTGTTTTGCACTATATAGCATCATAGAAGGCATAAGGGGCCTAAATTAAAATTTTCGTCTGGAGGTGACAAGTGACCCCCCATACCCACAAATTTAATTTTTAGTTCAGCTGTAGATCAGTGGCGCTAGTGTCGTCCTCACTTGTACAACCGGCAATACGTTGTTACCTCCGCTTCTATATATTGCGTTTTGGAGTATAAACTCTACGTTGTAACCTCCAAATATTGGCAACGTCGCGTTATAATCTTAGCCATTCATTCCGTTTATATTTATTACATCTACAACGTGATTTTGACCTGCAGTTTTACAGTTCATTTGGGTATAATGTTATTCCATGACAGTTTCTTAACTTTCATTATTTTTAAACTTTTAGGAAGTCGAATAGTTGCATGTAAGGCATAGTGTCTTGGTGCACAAACAATATTGCACAAACTTCTATAGTTTTCTAGGTCTTGAATATATTATCCAGCGATGGGTTTATAGACAGCTGGTATTATGGTGAACGAAATATATTGAAATTAACAATATACTTATATTCACTGTTATAAGGGAAGTGAAGTTCTCCATGTCATAAAATTTTAAATTTTTTACATGATTTTATTAGCTTGACTTGTATGTTAATGTATGTAAACAGCTCGGTAAACAGATTTTGCAACTCAATATTCAACCACTTTTAAATGCCGTATTGATTTGAAACTTTGCAAATTTATTTAAGATAATGAAGTATTATAGTGTTAGACTTTGAAAAACTTGATGAGGAAAGGAAATAATAATAATAGTAATATATGTAAACTTTTTATCTTTCTTAATAGAAAGATTTTATTAGTAAGGTATATCAAAAGGAAATGAAGATAAAAAAAATAGATGCGACTTTTTGAAGCGAAACTTATAGAGCTCGTTATGAGTTTCTCATCAGTGGGGAGTGAATTTGTGCTATAAATAAAATATTTTTGCTGTAAAGTGCTTGAAGTCAAAATAACAAGAAGGAATGAGTTTCTTCTAGTACTACAGATGCGCAGTGGGTTTCCCTGGGTAAAATGCGTGAAGGTCCACGGCACAAATATTCCTCACATTATTAGATGTATGTAAAAAGACTAAAAAATAAACTTACAGTTAAAAAAACGCTTTTTTTACAAATAAAAATTAAAGAATAATTTTCGATCACTGCTTGTGCCAAGTACTCACAAAGTTATAGGTTTTAAATAACTAAAAATAAAAGCGTGGAATGCTCAATGAATAATTTGTTTGTAATTAAACGAATTAAATACTTAACTTTTTGACACAAGAGAGTCCTTTAACCGTCATTTTATAAAAGCGAAAAATTACTGAGCGTTTTGGTTTTCATCTGTTGTTTTAAACAATTTGTTTTTTTTACTATCCGATTCCATCGATAGTACACCTGAGAACTTTTTCTACAAAATGCTAATATGTCTGAACTTTGTTTGTATATACGTAGAATACGCAGAATTACTTTAATTCTTGAAATAAATAAGTTATTTAAATGAGTTTATTTGTTCTCGTCTCAATTTTGTTTTAAAAGTTATGATCGTGTCATTTAAATTAAAACCCAAACAACCTATTAAATGTGAAAAACTGAAAAAAAAAGTTGCTGAATACCAAAATAACTTTTTTAAACTGAGTTGTCGAAATAAAAGAATTAATTAAATGGTGGTAGACTATAAAGTTAAGAAGTTTTTTTGCGGTCAGTCAGTCTCTGTCTATCTGTTGAATTAAAATCTGACAACTTTTTGATGTAAGAAAATAATATTTTAATTAGGTATGTACGTTCTAGGGGCATGTTTGTTTTCCGGCACATCTATATAAAGTAAATGTCCAGCATTCAGAAAAAGGTGATCTGGATCATATTTTCTTCCACTGTTCTAAATAGGGAGCAGCAAGTGACAGATTATATAACAATCTCATCGTAATTTACAATCTTCTTTTAATGTACTCTCTCTCTCCTTAGTCAAGATAATAAACAAATTTTTGATTGTAACGCTGGTTTTTTAGAAGAAACGAAAACTGTATTATGAATCTGGTTCGGGATGTTTGAGTAGTTTAGCTTCGTATCCTCTGTTGTTTTCCTCTGTTACATCCCTTAATCTATAGTGGTCTTCTAATTTTGTTTGTTAAATATAAATGTCCTGACAGACCCCAGGACGAAAAGCGTGTGTTCCTGTGCTTCTCCCCTCGATTTTTTTTTTCAAAAATTGGTTTTCAGTTTCGTTGTAGGTTAGGTAGAGTGAATGATTGTTCAACTTAGTAGCTGGCTGTATTGCAATGGCCAAATCCAAAAAAAAAATGCTGAAATACTAGACTGAATAAATTATTTTCAGTACAGTAAATTTAGCTGAGTGGCTTAATAAAAAAACTGTTCCTGCGATTTTCTCTTAGTTAACTTGTAACTAATAAATAAATAAAAAAGAAACTTAAAAAAACATTGGTTTTATTTTAAAACCAAATTGCACTAAAAAGTAGAAAATAATTTTTAACTTTGTAAGTGGAAAACCATTGGGCGCTCATTAAATATTATTACGTTCAATCATTTTGATTTACGTTTATATTTTATGAGCACCCAATGATTTTCTATTTACAAAGTTAAAGATTATTTTCTATTTTTAGTGCAATTTGGTGTTAAAATAAAACCATTGTTTTCTAAAAACTGTTTTCTTATTTATATATTTTTAACTTTTCAGCCTTCGTTACGTAGCTTATCGTATTCTACTCGTCAAACCATTTCATTTGATACCCATGTTAAGGGGGTTATGAGGAAAAAAAAATAAGCCACCATCTTGGGTTTTGAATGACATCGCGTAGCTTCTTATAGTATTCTACTCATAAAACCGTTTCATTTGACACCCGTGTCAAGGAGAGTTGTGAGGAGGAAGGTAATCTGTCATCTTAGAGCGTCTCCACCATATTGGATTTAGAATGACATCACGTAGTTTATCGTATTCTACTCGTCAAACTCTCTCATTCGATAACCATGTCAAGGGGGTTGTGAAGAAAAAAGTAAGCCTTAAAGCGTCCGCCATATTGGATTTAGAACGATATTAGATATACTATATTGTGTTGTCATCAGAACCAAAGCTGTGTGCGAAATTTCAGCTCGATCGGATAACGACAAGTGGGTGAAATTTCAATCACTAAATTTGATCTATAAATACATACATAAATACATAAATACATGCAGATTTCTGAATATAATAATAAAACCATTGAAAAAAGTACGCAAACAATGCTTTTGAATCGATCCATGGAACTGTTGTTTTTAAAATGCTTTATGGAGGTTTAAAGAACAAAAAATCGATATAACAAATATATTTTCCGTTTTTCATGTTTTTAGATTTCATGACGAAAAAAAATTTTTTGTTATAAGATATTGATAATTATAAAAGATCAAAAAACACTTTTAAATAACTACAAAGTAATCTAATCTTTTGGATTCAAGAGACTTCCTTCGGCGTGATTTTAGAACAGCGAAAATAACTGAATGCTTTGCTTTTAATTTTTTTTGTAATTCACCTAATTCGTTAAAACTTACACCCTGCAGTTTTTTAAGGAAAATTTATTTTAAACAATTTGGTTTTTGCATTATTGGATATCATAAATAGAACCTGGGATATTAAAAAACATGCAAGACTTAAAATAAAAAAGAAAGTTTTTTTCAAAGAACCCAAAAATGAATGGAAGTCTTTCGCCGACAAATTATGTCTGCAGATGCTATGCCATCTATCTATAAAATACTTTTTCTTTATTCACTATTTTTTCACGAAAATTTTGACTTATTTGTCTCTATTAATCGCAATGACGTTTTCCAAAAGAAATTTCCTAGTCTACAAAATTGTCTATACTTTTTTCCCGTATTTAGACAGTTTTGACATTACTCCATTTGAAGGTACACAACTAACACTTTTTAAGGCCTACTTTCCAAAATTTTGTTATTTATTCACCACTCACAATAAATACAGAACATTTCATCATCATATTGTAAATCAAAATAAAATGTAATATGAATAAAAAAATATACACATACACATTACACATTAAAACTATTAATAACGTAATATAATTCCGAGTAGATCTTATTCACTCTAGTATTAGTAACAGGTAAAATTTTATTGGGGTTATTAGGCCAATACCTGATGTAAATGGAAAAAACCGAGAATTTTGTTATTGTACAATTTATTGCAAACATAGATTTAACTACCAGCCCATTATTTGAAGCCTTCGCCCTTGTTTTCTACAAAATGGTAATGTGTTCGGAAAATTTTTCTGAATATACGTAGAATATGCAGAATTCTTAAAATTTTGAAATAAATAATTTAAATGTCTTTTTTTCATCTCAACCTTATTTTATAAAAGTTATGATAGTGTTATTTTAAGTTGAAACCCAAACAACTTATTAAATATGAAAAACAGTTATAAGTTGCTGAATAGTGAAATAATTTTTTTTAAAACTGAGCTGTCCAAATAAATAAATAGTGCTAGATTATCAAGTTATGAAGTTTTTGGAGTCAGCCAATCTGTCTACCGGTTGGATTAAAATCTAAGAACTTTTTGATGTAGGAAAATAATATTTGGCAAGAGTGGCTCAGAAAAAAAATTAATCAAGTGTTTCAGTTTATTATAAATATATTTATTCAAAGAGTAGGAACCCTATACTTTCTTTCCTCTTCACAGAAACTGATGAAGCAAATAGGTTAGTTAGCTGTCAGAAGTACACTTTAAATAGTTTTATTTCAATACAGACATTTTATTCTAAAATCACATACTTATTGGAAAATCACTACTTCCACGTCCAGATTTTCTATCCAATAATGATGGGTGGGGCTAAAAATGGTGGCTAAAAAATTTTTTGCATTTCCGGGACGAAAATTTTTACTTCACTTCCTTAATTAGTGAATGATAAAATATTAAATATATATTTATTATATCTATTTTATTTATATATTTGTAATAATCTAATTGAATTTATTTTTGAGAAAATATCATGAAACACTACTTATCTGAAGATTTTATTTAATTTAAAATAATGTTCTGTATTTCGTTTACGGCATAGAATATGTTAAATTCCATAAATATTGTTTTTTGCTGTTAAAAATATCGCTTTCGTTGAAACCAAAATGCTACTTGCAATCAGTAACTGTTTTAATTTTTTATCCGATTTCAAGAAAACTGTCCTCAAAAGTAAAACATATTAGGATTTACTTGACCAAAAAACATTCGCCCCTACATAAATACCCCTAAATAAATACAAAGCCAAGATAAACTGAACAAATCAAAAGAACATACAGGGAACAGGGAACTGCATCAATCGATATAATTACTAATGTCAGTCAAAAGATAATTACAAGCATTTGGCACTTCCGCTTATACCGGAAGTCGACACCAACTTGCTTATTTTAAAGGGACACCCTATATATTTCGAAGTTTCGAAAAGAGCGAAAAATTATGAGTCGAAAACATGCATACTCTATTCCTAAACCTAACCGTTTCAGAAAGATCATTAGGGGAGCTGTGCTCTACAGTTTAAAAAAATTCAATAATAATAAACCAAGTGCTCAGTTTTTTACGCTGCATTTTGTCAACTTCAAACCGCGAGAACTTGTTTAAATCAAATGGAACGCTCTGTATTTTTTGCATTAAATTCTCCTTTTTCCATGTAGATATTGTAGGAGTTTAATTTGCGACTTTTTGAATCATTTGCGATTTTCTTAGAAATTCAAGAATTCTTAGTAAAATTTTTATCAAATCAGCCATGATTAGAAACAATCACTAATGTCAGTCATTCTCTTATGTCAAAAAATGTCACCGTGTTTGAATTACACCCACGAAGACTTTGTAATTGTTTTCTTTGTATTGGCCATATTAACCTTAATATTTCCATAAATTTTTAAAATTTTCCGGAAAGTACTTTTCCCTATATCGATCAATACAGTTCCCGATGGGACACTTGTATAACGTATGTGGTATACATGAGAATAATGCCAAGTAGTACTATGTAACTTTTGTAATAATACTAGTAAAGCTAACGTATGTACCAAGCCTAACAATTTATATTTATTTCGTTGCAATAAAGGCCATTAAAGGCATTTATTTATTGAAAAATTTTACTAATGAAAGTTGTTCAGAATTGCATAAAAACTCAAACAAATTATCTCAACACACTTTTCAAAACGCAAAAACCTTTTCGATATAAGCCTGGAAAGTGATATTTTTCTGGGCGCCAAGGCTCGCGCCAGAAGTCTGCGAGTCCACAAAAAACACTTTTAGACCACTATTTTTTCGGCAACCGTCTCGAAATAAAAAAGTTAAACACTAACTGCAAACTAAGACTAATTTCGGATTATCCGATTAATTCTAACTGGTCAGTTAGGTAATTAGCACTTCAAAATTACTTTTCCGAACTACTGAATGTTACGAATCAAAAAAATGTTCCGAAAACATTTATTTTCCAGAGAAGAATGATATTTTCGGCTTGGGGAAGTTTTTTTAAACAAAATTTCAATATTTTTCAATTTTTTATTTTAGCATTTTGAGCAATTTTTATTAGTAAAATTTTTCCGATAAAAAAATGCTTTCTTGAATTTTTCAGACTATTTTAGTATCGTAGATAGCTTTGCATTTGTATGTTGGCGAATGTTTTTTTCCCATATAAGTAGATCCTAATGTGTTTTATCTTTGTGTAAAATTTGGTTCAAATCGGACAAAAAATTTAAAAAAAGTTATAAGGGTGTTACACTCTCAAGTCGGTATCTCAAATACTTTTTTTTCATCATTAAAAAAAAAAGTACCAGAAAAAATGTCATTAATGTTTAATTTGATATTAGTATAGAAAATGTCATATTTTTTTACAAGAATATAGTAATATATTTTTAAACTAAATGCTGTGTAAGAAGTAGGTATATTTTTATTATGATCCAGACAGCCGGCGGTTACTCAAACTCAGACATCTGTAAAAAAAGCGGGAAAGAGCTGTCCCTATTTATTAGAAAATTTAGTGAGAATTGCTTTAAATGGTGATATTATTTGATACTGGGCTACACAAACTGTATAAAATAAATTAAAAACAGATGGAGAGGTAATTTGCTTAAATTCTTTGCCTCTATTGCAGCAAGATGATGCAGTTTTAGAATATTTGTTGTATATAAATATACAGGGTATGTTGTTATATTTGAACCCGAGACAAATTACGTTAACTATAATTGATTGACACTGTTTATTATTTTTTAACAAACAAAAGAAAATGTAAATCGAGTGCATAAATAATGATAATAATAATAATAATAATAATAGAGACTATTATTAGTAATAAGCAGTTCTAAAAATATTTTTTCGTATATTTTTGAAAATTAAAAAAATATGTATGGAATTTTAAAAAATGTATTGAATGGGTTTCTATAGATACCAAGAATATGTGGTTTAAATCTAAGTACGTACTTAAAATTCGACCTGTATACTTTAATTTTTGAAATTAATATTAGCTAATTAATTATTATTCAAATGTTTTTATTTGGTTTCATTAATGACTTTTTAAAAGTTAAACTTCAAATTTAAACTTCAATATTTTATTATTATTAAACAGTAAAAATAATAGTAGTGTATTTTGAATTGCTGAATTAGTAAAGAAATATCCTTTGAAGAGAGAGCAGTGTATCACATAAAATATAGAATTGCAGTCGAATTTTTTAAAGTAGACAAATTTTCCTTCCATAATATGATTTTTTTCACCTATTTATAACATGTCTTCAAACTATTTAGATTACACAGGTTTACAAAAAAAAAAAAAAAGGTCTTGTCCTAAGGTTCTCATCTAAATCGCTGAAGACGCGCTGAGCTCAATTTTGGACAAAAAAAAGTGTTTCTACCGTGTCAGTTTCCCTCTACCACCCCTTTTTATCCCCCAAAAAAGGACAAAAAAAGGTCTTGTCCGAAGGTTCTGACCTAACCCTTCTGAACTATTTGGACGCGCTCAATTTTAGACAAAAAAAATTTCTATTGGGTCAGTTTCCCTCTACCACCCCCTTCATCCCACACATTTTGTTTTTGTCCAAAATTAGTTTCAGCGCGTCAAATTACTTCAGAAAGGGTAGATGAAAACCTTGGGACAGGACCTTCTTTTTTGTCCTTTTTAGGGGATGAAAGAGGCGGGATGGCAGAGGAAAACTGACACGACAGATTTTTTTTTTGTATACCTTGTGTTATCATTATCAATGTTAATAATAACACAAGGTCTACAAAAAAAAATTCTATCGTGTCAGTTTTTCTCTGCCACCCCTTTCATCCCATAAAAAAGACAAAAAAAGTCCTGTCCCAAGGTTCTCATCTAACCTTTCTGAAGTAATTCGACGCACTAAAACTAATTTTGGACAAAAAAAAAACATGGGATGAAGGGGGTGGTAGAGGGAAACTGACTCGATAGAATTATTTTTGTCCAGAATTGGCTACAGCGCGTCAAAATACTTCGGAAAGGTTAAGTCAGACCCTTCGGACAAGACCTAGGTGGTAGAGGTAAACTGACACAGTAGAAAACTTTTTTTGTCCAAAATTGTCTTCAACGCATCAAGATACTTCAGAAAAGTTAGATGAGAACCTTAGGACAAGACCTTTTTTTTTGTAGACCTATGTTGTCAAACCTTGATATTTTTAATTGTAGTATTAATAATAAAAAACAATATATTTTGAGTCAACCTTGATACACTTTAGTACATAATATGCTGTTTACTTATTAAGTCCTTAATTTTCACTTTGTTTTCATCCCGTAATTGTCTATTAGCTTATCTCTAATTTTAATATTGATATGTCTATATTTTATATGTAAAATTTTTGTTTCCTTTTTTTATTAGTAAGTTTATATTATTATATACACTGACCTGTATGTTCCCTGGCCTTTAAATGCTTTTATCTATCTGGGCAGCTATATCTTTAAATTAATTAATTAATTAATTACTATTTAAACATTTTTATTTCGTTTCATCAAGAATTTTTAAAAGATACTTGTGTTCTTTCAAATTAAAACTTCAATATCTTTAAATAACAAAGAGGATAATAGTGTATTTTGGATTGCTGAATTCGTAAAAAATATCTTTTGACGAGAGCAATGTATAACATAAAAGTTTAAACTTTAAATTTTAATTTCTCAAAAATATTAAAGTAGGTAGTTTTGATTTTGTACTGATTTAATAATTTCAATAACTACAAGATATTAATTTAACATGTTTATTACAGTTTATTTTCAGTAATTTATCTTCATTAAATATGGACTTTGTTAAAAAATTCAGACAGACTTAACATTCGTTACAATGTAAATCAAAGTAAATAAAAGTAATCCTTTTATAGTTCATTTTTTTGCACATTTCAGCATGTCACCAATTATGCTTTCTTTTCAAGATTGGAGTTAATATGTATTTAACAAAAATTATTGCTCCACAATATGTTTACAGTGTGTCACACGTAAAAGTGCAAGACTTTTACAACTTTTTTAGTTTTTATCTAATTTGAACAAAATTTTCCTCAAAGGTAAAACACATTAGGATCTACTTATGGCCAAAAGACATTCGCCCCTTTACAAATACAGAGCCACCTGCGATACCAGAATAAACTGAAAAAGCAAAAAAATAGAAATTTTTTATCGGAAACTAATAATAATGAACGATCTTTTGAATTTCCTAAAAAGGTGAAATCCAAAGTTTAGTCAAATTTAAAAAGTATCGAAAATTGCAGAAAATATGAAGAACATGTAAAAAATTATATACGTATATCATTACCATTTTAAGAAGTAGATACAATTTTTGTGCATGTTTTACATTATGAATTTATGATGCAGCCTCTTCACGGAGGACAGGACATCCTTCTCTTGAAATGTGCACTATGGAAAGTAATTTTAACGATGCATACATAACTAACTGTAGATAATGAAAGTATGTTCCGACCTCCGTAGATTTGGCAACGTTACTGGAGGTAATAACGAAGCATCAGTATCCTCTCATATATATGTTTTGGAGGTAGGTGCGTATCTTTGGTATACTCTATATATGAACAAAAAAAAAATGAGAAATCATTTCATCATTTGAGAGAAAGGAAGTGCAATTTGAAGCCCTGGCGAAATTTTGCCAATTGGCGGGATTTGTTGAGAATAACATAGTCTAGAATTTATACACGCTTATTTTTACGAAGCCCGAAGGCAGGCTTCGTATGTGTGTTGTGGGCTTCGGGTAAGCGGCAGAATATGCTGTTTTGGGCTTCGTATTGAGGCTTCATATGTATATATATATATATAGACATATGATGCCTCATATGTCTATATATATATATATATATATATATAGACATATGAAGCCTCAATACGAAGCCCAAAACAGCATATTCTGCCGCTTACCCGAAGCCCACAACACACATACGAAGCCCGCCTTCGGGCTTCGTAAAAATAAGCGTGCATAAATTCTAGACTATGTTATTCTCAACAAATCCCGCCAATTGGAAAAATTTCGCCAGGGCTTCAAATTGCACTTCCTTTCTCTCAAAACATACGCGATGTAGTTGAACGAATTGATGTTCAGATGGCGCTACAGTTGTCGGTGTATAAGCGATATATACAGTGAATATATTTGACGCATTTTGCAATGCCCTATTCATTCGATGCATTATACGAATCCCTGAGTCTTGGCAACACTGTACATCTGCTTGGTAAATATTATGCAGCCGACTAATGTGTTTGTATCTGTAATATTTTTGCTGTGGCAATGATAATTAAATATTTTATGTTAATTGTGTTTATCTAATGGATGGCTTAGAACTGGACTCGTAACTGAATAATATTTATATCTGCTATAAGATGACAAAAAAAAACTGTTGTTATTTAACAAAAAATGTATTGATACATTTTACTTTACTTTAGTTCACTAAGATTATATAGATTGTCTTTCTTTTCCATGCGTTCAGCAGCAAAAATAATTATAAATATAATTAGTATTATAAAATTTTGGTGACTTTAACTACACCTGAACAGGGTATTAACTAAAATGTTGTAGATATTTGTAAGTAGATTCCTTGACAAAAATTAAGGAAAGTTTCTAGTATTAACTTTTCCAAAACTAGCACTCCCTGGAAAGTTACTCCCTTTTATTAAAGGGGCAAGTCCAAATCCCCTCTACTTTATTTTTATTAAATATTTCCCATCTTCTTTGTTATTTCCGTTTATTTAATTTACATTACTTTTAATTTGAATAATTTTGAGAAGCGTAACACATATGGAAGAAAACAGCTTATTTTTATGCATGTCAGGGTATTTTATTTTTTTTAAGCTAGAAGCAAAAAGTTTTAAAATTTTCTGATGAAGCTGCTAAATTTCAAGCGTTAAGAACTGTTGAAATATCATAAAAGGTGGTTTATTTGATACCTTTAAGGGATGCCAAGGAGGATGAAAAGACTTTTGCATAAATATCTTATTGAGTAAAAACTATTGATAAAAGCTTGCACTATAATGAGTCTGAAGAAAATAATTTCAAACATTATTTTAAAGCACGCTTTAGAGAAGGGCGTAATTATCCAGGAAAAGCTAATTTCAAAAAAGATGCGACTTTATTTTTGTCAAGTAATCTAGTTACTTACCTAATGTATGGTAGATATATATTATTCAGTAGTGTGGAAATAATAGTATATTAAGTATCATAAGAACGGTAACGGACGTTTACCGGAGTCGGTTAATAGCGAGTACACACTGGGCGTTTTGGAGCGCGCGCTTTAGCAACGCACGTTTTATGAAACAAGGTGGCCTACGAAGGTGTACACATTCAAGCGTGCGCTTCTGGTCATGCGCGCGTTGTCAGATTATGGTTTGAACGCGCGTTAGCCGCGCGCTTCTAAATACATACGCCGCTATTGTGTTGTACATTTGATCGCGCGCTTTCGTATGGAGTGGACTCACTTGTCTTTCTTTTCACCCTTATTTTCACGCTCATTGAACGCCTTGCTAAGCGCGCTGTGTGTACGCTACCGACGCGTACCGACCGCCAACGCCAAGCGCCCAGTGTGTACTCGCCTTTATGGTTTGAACGCGCGTTAGCCGCGCGCTTCCAGATGCATACGCCGCTATTGTGTTGTACATTTGATCGCGCGCTTTCGTATTGAGTGGACGCACTTGTCTTTCTTTTCACGCTCATTGAACGCTTTGCTAAGCGCGCTGTGTGTACGCTACCGACGCGTACCGAACGCCAACGC
Organism: Rutpela maculata; assembly: GCA_936432065.2. Classification (NCBI taxonomy): domain Eukaryota; kingdom Metazoa; phylum Arthropoda; class Insecta; order Coleoptera; family Cerambycidae; genus Rutpela; species Rutpela maculata. The sequence goes on along the minus strand of OW386294.2, from coordinate 37,610,988 downwards.
CAAGCGCCCAGTGTGTACTCGCCCTAACCGGTCTCCGGTAAACGCGATGCTTGTACTGTTTTTTGCACAATCGTATTAAATTACACTTCAATTAAAATAATTTCATTTCTACTAAATAAACGAAAAGTCAAAAGTCACGTTTATATTTCGCGACAGGTCGAATTTGTCAAATATATTTGTATTTTGACATTTCGTCTATTTACTAGAAATTAAATTATTTTAATTGAAGTATAATTAAAAACGATCGTGCAGAAAATAATGTTCTTTTTTTTAAATAAATAGAAATCGCCTTATTTTTTGTCGACGTCGCGTCGTCGGTAAGTAAATTACTTATGAAGTGCTAGAAAGTGCAAATATAGCATTTCTAAATTTACTTCCAGATAAAAGCAGAAAACTCTACGACAAAACTTACGCGGATTTTATTTCATGGGGCAAAGGGAAGCAGGTATCGCGCTATTCGGAATCGGTGCTATTCTATTGGCATATTTCTCCGATGTTAAAAAAAGAGGCCTAATGATTAACTGAATTTGCAATTGTATTTCAGATATTTTTTAAGTTCCATATGTGTTATCATAATTAAATAAATAATGTAACACTTAGAATTCAATTTTGTGTCATAAAATTAAGTTAAATTTTTTCCTATGTAACAATATACAATCAACGGAAAAATGTATAACTTACTCGTGTGTTAATAGGCGATTAACAATCTCGACAAATAATGCGCTCGCTAACAATGTCTCAATTTATTAATCGCTCTCATCATATTTGTTTGTTAATAACTATAATCTATAACAGGTGTATATTGTCTCTAGATATATGGTGGAGTGAGGTGAGAACAGATGGCAAAATAAAACATGTACTACTTATTTTATTTTTAAATTTTTAATTAATTTTATTTGAAAAGAAATTATATTTGAAAGGAAATTGACAATATTTATTTTATATTTATTGCGGGCAAGTAAAGTGGTAGAAAACTTCATATTTGATTATAGAAAGCCATTCAAAAAGTTTTCAGGGAAATTCATTCAAATTCAATCGATTTTCTAATAACTTACTTTTTTCGTCTAAGAGCACTATTAGTAGAGTGAAAATAAATTTTGAATGAAATTGTTTGGCTGCACGAATTTTATTGTTTTAATTTGTTTTATGTATAATAACAAGTGCTATGAGCAGTTTTGGATTAAATCTGTTTATTGCTTCTTGTAATATTTTAGCAATTTACCTATTTTTAAATTCTGAAATTTGCTGCTATTTTCATTAGAAACTCCGGTCCCAGTAATCGTATCGCAAAAATAAAAATAGCGAATTATTCGCAATAAAATCTTTAATGAGACTAGGCCTATGCAAAAACCAGATGATAGTTTGTTGATTAGTAAAAAAAAATAAAAACCACCAAAAATTGCCTTTTTTGATAATAATTTAATAAATATAACATAATAATGCATCAATTTTAATGAAAGTCCTTGGAACTATGCCTTTTAATGAACAAACCTGTGCCAAATAGCGCAAAATAAATATTTTTGAACAAAACTCAAACGGCTAAAAAACAATAATAATTTCGAGTGTAGCGACTCGTGTGAGGTAAATTTTTGTTCAAAATGTAGGTTTCTACATGTATTTTGCAATGGTGTTAAGAAAAAAGAATCCTCACTTAAACCGTTTTTACTTGAAATTTGTTTATTATTTTCCAAATTACAGTTGTAAACAAATTCAAATAACTTTGGAATTTTTATGAAACCAAAAGCGGGAAACGAATTATAAAAATAGATAAAATATCTAACATTTTTCTAAAAAAGTTATCTCCTTGCATTTGGGTCCGAGAAACGTCAGTTTTTGTCTTTAGGGCACTTATAAATAAACAAATCGATATTGTTTCTTGAAATTTGGACAGATTGTTTTTCGATGCTTATGTTTTTGTCTCTGCTGTTTGAAAATAATACAAAACTACAATTTTTAGAATTACATCGAATAAAGCAGCTTTGAGATTATAACACATATTCAATTTATTTTTATTTCTTAATTTTTGTCGCGGAAAGGGAAAACAAACCTAACCTGAACAGTTATTCTTATGTCATGTACACAGCTTTGTAACTTTTAATTTTACTGATACAATAAAAAAAATTCGTAAATAGGATTTGAACCAGAGACGTTCCTGGAAAAAAGTGCTGGTCGTCTTACACACTGAACTATCTTACGACTGAAGTATGATCTGTAAAACCATAATATAACCTTTAGAGCTCTTTGGCGATTTTCGGGCCTCTATCTTTTTTAACAATTGTGCTTCTAGATTGTTCTCAACTAGCTGAGACTAATATTATTGAAGAATAACTACTCCAAATTTTAAGAACATATATCAATTTGCTTTTTTATGAGCGACTGAGACGCAAACACTGACGTATCTCGGCCCCAAATGCAAGTAGATCATTATTTTTTTAAGAAATATTTCATCTATTTTCATAATTCGTTACCTGTTCTTGGTTTGATAAATCCAGTTATCTGAATATGTTTATACCTATAATTTTGAAAATTATAAACAGATTTAAAAAATGGTCTAAATGAAGACAATATCATTGTAAAATACATGTAAAAAACCTACATTTTGAAAAAAAAAGTTCTACGAATCGATCCACTTAAACAATAAGCGATTAAAATTAAGAAATGTTTTTTTATTTTTAGCCATTTAGATAAATATTTTATGCTAAAATTTGGCCCGAAGGTTTAGTTCAATAAAGTGCTCCAACTTTCGTTAAAATGGATGCATTATTACGTTATATTTCTTAAATTGTCAAAAAAGGCAATTTTTGGGGGTTTTTATTTTCTTACAAATTAACAAATTATCAGAAAGTTTTTTCATAGCCACTCGCTATTTTTATTTTTGCGATACGATTATTAGGACCGAAGATAATAAGGTAAAGAGCAGAAAATTTTAGCGTTGAAAAATAAATTGTTAAAATTTTTTTACGCTGGACCAATTTAATTAAAAACTTCTGGGTGGAACTTATTATATCTACGACAAATTAAAATAATAAAATTGCTGCAGCCAGAGAATTCCTTATTCACCTATTTTGTTACTTAATTTGACTTCACTATATATGATTTAAAATGTTAACATATTTAAAAACTAAATTAAATAACTAAAAAATCAGAACGTTAAAAATTTATAATACTGTACATTACAGCAAATTGAGGAAGTATTAGTCACATATTTAAAATTACTAACTCTAACAGCCCATTCTACTGTCTGGCCGACCAGATGGTAGGTCGACACTTTCTATCAAATTCCCGCTAAATTTGTTTTAGGTGATAAATGGTCACTGGTCAGTGCCACTTGTTTACGAAATGTTAAAATCCAATTTTAAACCATTTAGAAATATTGTTATATGGATTAAATTTCGTTTTTTACTTCCCTCGCTAACCGAAGGGAAGTAGGGGTATTGTAATCGTAAAAAAATTACCCTCCGAGATTTCTTCGGATTTTCGCGTTTCAGACTATGCAGATTACGAAAATTAAAGCCATTTAATTCCATCAGTCTGTCTGTCTGTCGGTATAGTGTCTGTCTGTTGGCGCTATATCTACAGCTATATACAAGAGCCAGAAGTATGTATCTATATATTGTGGGGAAAATATTACAAAACCATTTGACGCAGAAGAAAAATATTTGGTCGTTAGTTGACGCTACTGTCAACGAAGAATAGTGGACACCTGAAAAAATAATGAGGAAAAAAATGTGAAGAAAGACAGTTATATTTTGCGTGTAGTTAACACAACTGTCAGGGGAAAAAATATGAAAAAATATACAGGATGGTCGCCCCAAAAATAATAATAAAAAATGAGACGAAGGACGACATTATTTCACATGCAGATATCACAACTGCCAAGTAAGTATGAAAATATAGAGGGTTGTCACCTAAAAAAATAATGAAAGAAGATGTGGCGGAGATTTCGCATGTAGGTAACATAACTCTCAAAGAAGAAAAATATAAAAAATTTACAGGGTGGCCACTTTAAAAAATAAGAAACGACACAGTAATATATTTGAAATGTAGTTGTCAGTCGCTATTGCCGGGAAAAAAATCTGAAATGGTTTTTATAAGAAAAATATGCAGGGTCGTCATCCAACAGAAAAAATAATTCATAAATAAAGGAAGTCAATCAAATGGGGAAGAAAATTTTAGTCCGTTCCAATGTGGTAAAAAATTGACCGAGAAGTGATTTTTTTTAAGATTTAGTGTTTTTTTCCTGCTCTCCAAAAGTCAAATTTCTACGCTCGTTATTCGCGATTAACTCAAAAAATCCGCTGCCCAAGGAGTCACTACTTTCACATCCAGATTTTCTAACCAAGTCTCTCACAACGAAAGAATTTTGTATGTGGGAATAATTGTTTATGGAACTTTAATAATACAATATTTGAAATCGTCTACCCCAAAAATCCATAAAACGATATCCCACACCGGTAATGGGATGGGGGTGGTGATAGGGGAATGGTAATGGGGGTGGATGAAGTAAAAAAATATTTTGAGATATTTGGTTCTTGTATACACACTAAATCACAATTTTTTTGTCCCCTTTAATAATGGGGTGGGGGTGACTAATGTCAACAGGTTTTTTGAGACCTTAGCTTCTCTTATATATACTAAATACAAATTTTATGGACTCTGACCTGTTTGATTTACCTATTTATCCCCCATTTACCCCGATTTACCACCCAACCCTTCGACGGAAGAGGATAAAAACATAATTTATTTCCAGATCTCGTTAAAATACATACGTGTACCAAATTTTAAGTCAACGTCTTAAACAGTTCCAGAGTAACGTGCGGACAAAAAAGTTTCAAATTTTTTTTTGTCGTTACTATACTTATGTGGAAGTAATTAAGGCTTGAGGAGAAGAACGTTGACCACAATGTTGAAAGATATTTTAATTCTCTACAATGTCTACAAATTATGTCTATTCCTTGTTCAAAAATTCGTTTATATGAAAATCGACGAGGGGTAGACCGCTGCCCGGATTTTGTACACCATATTTCCATTTTGTCTCGATTTCCATTGATTTCCAATGATTTCCGATGATTTCCATTGATTTCCACTGATTTCCAATGATTTCCAATGATTTCCATTGATTTCCAATGGAAACATGCGCATGCGCAGGTATTTAAATTCTGATGCTCTGCGTATAAAACTCAGATTTCGGAGTACAGATCTGTATGAAATTATACGAGAAGTCATACTTAAAATACAAAGCACAATATATACCGTTTTTTCGGATAAAAAGTTATTAACAATGACAGCAACAAATGCGGGGTTTTATGCTTTTTCGTCACTATCCTAAAATATAAACGAGATAGGTTAAAAATGTGCCTTTCACTTTTTATAGAAAAAATTATAATTTTCTGTAGAACAAAAAACACTCAATTTTAATAATTGCGTAATGCGGTACTGATTCATATTTGCATCAATACTGGTCGTTTCCTGTTAAAGGTGTAGTGTAGATCCATTCTATATACTTGAGATATCCAGAATATCAACGATGGTGCTCTGCTTTATTTAACGAATATTCTTTTTCTCAGAACTTGACGATTGCAGCTGCAAGTCGATTGCAAGAGCAAAAGACATATTGTACGATGGTACTGCGCTTTTAAACATTAACTTAAACGAATTAAAAAAAAAAAATCGTACTAGCCGGATCGCAAAAATTAAAAAAAAAATTTCTTTCAAGGTCACTGCGGCGGCAAAAATAATCATCCGATCGAGTTGCTATTTTAAACACAAACTTAAACGAATTAATAAATAATTTTATATAAGTACTACCAGGATTGCAAAAAACAAGAAACAAACTATTTTCTTTTTCAAGATCGCTGCACTGCGGTGGCAAAAATAATCGTCCCATCGGGTTGCGATTTAAAGTGTTTGTAGGAAATAGGTACACACAACTTTTTTTCACTACTCATTCTCTTTAAAAAATATTTACATGCATATTTAAAGCGACCATGCCTCGACACAAAATCGCAAAATCGGTCCTAGCGTAAATGTGGGGGGAGTAAGCCCCTAAAAACCAGACCAGAAAAAAATATGAATAATTTTTTTCTCTTAAACGGCTCTAACGATTCTATTTAAATTTAACACATAAATACTTTCTTGGTACCATTGGTTAGTACCAACGGTGGAAAGTATTTATTTTTCATACTTCAACAATTTTGATTAAATTTGGCACTTGAATACTCCCTCAGTACCAGTGTACGATAGTATAAACTAGTTGCTCTTAAAAAGTGCAAGCTGGAAGGCTGTGGAGGGTAAGGTTCAAAGATTTTTTTTTAAAAATCTCTAAAACTGCCCTTACTCCTAAATGGGAAAGTTTGTCCGAGTTGTGTTGGACTGATTTTTGGTAGAGAATTAAATTCTCTAACAAAGTCTCAAAAATGGGGTTCCTAGGCACTTGCTTTTCATCACTTTTTAAAAATCTGAAAAAGGATCCATGAAATTGTCTCAGATGATACATAAGTCCTGAAATCCGCAAAAAACTATGACAATACAAAGAAGTTTATTTATGTAGTAACAACTGCTTAAACAGAAAATAAGACTGAAAAAACTGCTGTGCTATGAAAAGTGTTTTTTTAGAATCCATAGATGATCTGTGATTTTATTCAGACTTTCAATCACATTTTAAACGAACGAGAAAAGTCGTAAGGTTTCTATCAAAAAATTAACAAAAAGTAAGCGCTTCGGTACATCATTTTCAAAATTTTGACTGCCGGTTCAAACTTATCTAAATATAGATACATAAACATTATTTTATAGAATTTTATGTTCACCAAAAAGTTAGCTAATTTTCAAGATATTGACGAAAAAGCATAAAAATCCTTTTTTTGTTGCTATTATCGATAATAATTTTTTTATCCGGCAAAAAAAAAGGTGAACTACGTACTTCACCATACTTCACAATAAGTTTGGTACAAAGTCATAAAGCAATTCCATTTTTCATTATGGCCCTTGTAAAGACTAATATGTGTTTTATATATGCTTGCCCTTTAATAAATTCTGATAAAATGTGGGATTCCCTGAATACTGAATAAAATCTATGACCCGGCTCTAGCATTACGTAAGAAAGGCTAATTTGTAAGAAATGTAGGTGATTGTAAAGTGAAATTATTTATTTCAGAGTTTTCACTAAACATTAAACTGGACATTATAAGAGCCACACATTTATTATATTATACACGTAATTTGGATGACAAAGAATAAGTTTTTCTGAAATCGATCGGCAATGTCTACATTTTCGGCGTGACTTCAGATCGAAAAATGCACAATTCCGGTATTTTAGTCCGTTGCTAAGAAACTATCAGAAAACAGACCGGAAAAGATCCGTTGCCAAGCAACGATCAACAAAACCGTACGGGAATGTTACTTTCCCGGCCTAGGCCGAGAAAGTAACATTCCCGTACGGTTTTTTATGCATATTTTAGACAGTAAATAAATACACTCAGACAAACCAACTCACATTAAAATTGCATTTACTAGTAAGCAGTTAGATTGTAATGAAGAAATGTTCTGCATTAACACAAATTCCTTAATTTATAATAACATTGATTGTGATTTCAGAAAAACTAGTATGTGTACTTTGGTGTAAAAGCACATTCCCGGACTTCGATGCTTGTTGGCATCGGCTAGCGCCTCGGCCAACAATTTGCATCGTCGTCCGGGAATGTATTGCTTTCACACCTAAATACACAATATACTATTATCGCCCTTTACCGCAGTGCAATTGTTTTCAAATTCATTTCCATTGATTTCCAGTGATTTCCAATTGAATTCCAATGATTTCCGTTGATTTTCGTTGATTTCCAATGATTTCCAGCGATTTCCATTGATTTCCAGTGATTTCCATTGATTTCCGCTGATTACCACTTGCATGTACACCAGATTTCCACAGCGGTCTACCCCTCGTTATGTATAGTTTCACTCGCTCTCCAACTATTATCTGCACTGGTGCAGTAGATCAGACTGTGAACAAATCTAATGTCAAATTCAATTGACGTTTCTAGGTTACATTTCGATTTATTTTATCGGCATAAATTATGAATAAATCTAAGTTTAAGTGGTGTTTTGTGCCGTACTGTGTAAATAATACCACCAATTCACCGAAAAAACTTTTCTTCAGTGTTCCAGTAACGAATGGTGAACGTAAAAATGAATGGTTAACTGTTTTTCTAATAGTTATAATCAAAACTATAGCTGTAACGTACCTCGCTGCTTTTGCACCTCTAACCTTTGCAATGCTAAAACGATGATCTGTTTTTAAAAATTCGCTGACCATAAATATATCTATAGAAGGTAAAATATCAGAATTGGCTTTTTAAAATCCTGCCTCAGCCATTTTGAAAGAAAATAAATACCAAACGCTAAAAACTTCTAATTAAATGTCAAATTCAATTTTGAGGTTATTTTCTTTATTGCCAACAATGCCAACTTGTTCCTCTTCTTCTGTTCTGCATATAACTTCACATCTAACTGCCGTTTTCCTGATACATTCAAATAGTCGAACTTTAATAATTTTTTAAAATATGTTGCGCTTAGAATTTTTCTTTAAAATTAAATATATAACTAAATTAACGCCTCCACTACCATATTTCACCATTTTTGAAAATTCGTCAACAGACCAAGCTTTGGATTATCTTAAAATAGCAGGAACAAAATAATAAGCATTGAAGAATAACCAGCCCAAATTTCAAGAAGGAATATCGATTTGTTTACATATAAGGGACCTAAACGTTTACCGTTTTTGACTTCATAAAAAAAGTAGAGTTACCTGAATTTCGAAAACAATAAATAACTGCAATAAATAACTGCAATAATACGTCCTTAAAAGTAATAATTAATAAATTTTAAAAATTATTTAAAAGTATATAGTCCTTATTTGCTTTTTGTTATTTTGTAGTTATGTTTTCAGTAATGATAAGATCTACAATGGGAGCATCAGGTTATGTGATAAGAGGTCTTGAAGATCCAGACCACTAGAGCTGTAGATAGTAGAGACAATGTAGGCTTAGACACGGGGACATTTGAAATATCAAAACTTATCACGCGTAGCGCTCAGGTGCCAAATTTTGAGTGTTAAAACCTGATCTCAAAATACGACCTACTTACAACAAAAAAACCGCTGCCCAAGGAATCACTACTTCCACATCCAGATTTTCTATCCAAGTCTAACAGCAAAAAAAAAATTGAATATGGAAGTAATTGCTTATGAAACTTTAATAGTATAATTGAAATTGTCTACCCCAAAAACCCATAAAACGGTATGCCACATCGGTAGTGGGGGTGGGGATGGTGGAAGGGGGTGGTAGTGGGGATGGATGAAGTAAAAACTATTTTTGAGGCCTTTGGTTCTTGTACACATACACTAAATCACAATTTTATTCTTTTCACACCCATTTAATAACGAGGTGGGGGTTGCTAATGCCAAAAATTTTTTTTGAGAATATATTCTAAATACCAATTCTATGGATTCTTGCTTGATTTACCTATTTACCCCCATGTGACCCAATTTACCATCAACCCTTCAATGGAATAAGATCAAAATACAATCTAGTTCCAAATCTCGTTAAAATACATATGTGCACCAAATTTGAAGTCAATGTCTTAAACGGTTCCAGAGTAATCGTGCGCACAAGAAAAACCGCTGCCCAAGGAATCACTACTTCCACATGCAGATTCTCTATCCAAGTCACTCACAACGAAAAAACTTTGTATGTGGAAACAATTGTTTATGGAACTTTAATAATATAATATTTGAAATCTTCTACCCCAAAAACCCATAAAACGATACCCCACATCCCACATCAGTAGTGGGGTGGGGGTGGTGATGAGGGTAGTGGGGATGGATGAAGTAAAAAAATATTTTGAAGTTTCTGGTTCTTGTTCATACACTAAATCACATTTTTTTCATCCCCTTTAATAATGAGGTGGGGGTGGTAATGGGGGTGGCTAATGCCAAAAATTTTTTTGAGACCTTAGCTTCTCTTGTATATACTAAATACCAATTTTATGGATGCTTGATTTACCCATTTACCCTAAATTTACCCCCCAACCCTGCGAGAGAACAAGATGAAAATATAATCTAGTTCCAGATCTCGTTAAAGTACTTATGTGTACCAAATTTCAAGTCAATATCTTAAACGGTTCCAGAGTAAACGTGCGCACAAAAAAAGTTACAGACAGACCGACAGACAAACAGATTTCTTTTTCGCTCAAACTTAAAATCTCGACGTTTCATGACATTTTTAAGCCCATTTGAACAATAAAAATTTTTTAAACTTTTATTGTCGTTACTATACTTCCACTGGATGTGGAAGTAAAAACGATGTTAAACAAGGAATCACTACTTGCACATCCAAGTCTCTTACAACGAAAATACTATATTTACACTCCACTATGTAGAAATAATTGTTTATGGAACTTTAATAGTGTAATATTTGAAATCATGTACCCCAAAAACCCATAAAATTATTTGCCACATTGGTAATAGTGATGACAAATGGCGTGACAAAGATATAAAAAATCGTTGGTGCCGTAAAGCCTCTACTTCAAGCATTCTCTCCAAGGAAACCTACTACGCATCCACACTACTCAAGGTAACCCACTGTGCATCCAATTTACTCGAGGAAAGCCACTGCGCATTCATATTTCTTGTAGTAACCCACCGCGCATCCATTTTACTCGAGGAAATCCACTGCGCATCCATACCACTTGAGGTAACCTACTGCGCATCTATAGTACTTGAGAAAAGCCACTGCGCATCCAGACTACTCGTGGTAACTCACTGCGCATCCATTGTACTCGACGGAAGCCACTGCGCATCCATACTACTTAAAGTAACCCGCTGTGCATTCGTACTACTTGAGGTAACCTACTGCGATCTATAATACTCGAGGAAAGTCACTGCGCATCCAAAATACTCGAGGAAAGCCACTGCGCATCCATAATACTCGGGGAAACCTACTGCACATTCATACTAATCGAGCAAAGCCACTGCGCATCCATACTATTTGAAGTAACTTTAACAATATAATATTTGAAATCGTCTACCCCAAAAACCTATGAAACGATATGCCACATCGGTAGTGGGGGTGGTGGTAGAGGGTTGGTAGTGGGGGTGACTGAAGTAAAAAAAAATTGAGGCCTTGGGTTCTTGTATACACGCTAAATTACAATTTAATTTTTTTCACCCCCTTTAACAAAGAGGTGGGGGTAGTAATGGGAGTGGCTAACGCCAAAAAAATTTTTGAGGCCTTAACTTCTTTTATATATACCTACTAAATATCAATTTTATGGACTCTTACCTGCTTGATTTACCTATTTACCCCCAACCCTTTAACGCAATAAGATGAAAATATAATCTAGTTCCAGATGTTAAAATACATACGTGTACCAAATTTTACAGACAGACAGACAGACCGACAGACAGACAGACAGACATTTTTTTTGCTCAAACTTAAAATCTCGACGTTTCATGACATTCTAAGCCTATATGAGCAATAAAAATTTTTAAACATTTTTTTGTCGTTACTATACCTCCACTGGATGTGGAAGTAATCTCATAATGCGTATTTCCATAAACACTATAGAAACACTCGGTGCACACATTTCGCCAACCAAGTTGGCATCACTTCGAGACGAAGTTCAATTTTAATCTTCTCCAGATGATGCCAACTTGATAGGTGAAACGTGCGTTTGTGGAAGAAGAAAACTATCAATTTAAAATTTTCGTGCCATGTGCAATGTGCCATTTCTATTGCGAAACTATACATAGTATTCCTAAATGGAACTTATGTACAGGCACAATTTTCTAAAACGTTACGGAAGAATGCATAAAAAATAATTTAAATAAATTCCCAATTTGCAATAGAGAGTTAAACATAAAAAAAACTATTCGGACGCAACAATTCACCAGCACGGAGTAATATCTCTATAATTATTTGAATTCAATATTTACAATATAATCAAATCAGCATTTCTAAAAATATATCAACGATAACGCTCACTTGCGACGTTGCCAATAGCCGGTCGCAATAATATTTGTGAAATATACAGATAACATACGGATTCGTATATGTTTGGTACGCCTCTACAGGAATTCCTTTGAACTCAAATTATACATTTTTGTATATGGTGGTAATATTACTGCGTCCACTTAAATTTTAAAGATCTGGATATATCTTCGGAATCCGTGTAGATGGCGTGGAGTTTCGACGGGAACCAGGATGGTTCTTAGAGTTACGCATAACTGTCATAATATCAGCTTTAATAGTTCGCGGGAAATACGAAAAACAACGTGTGGATTTGCTGCGTCCGATATATGGACGCAGTAATGATTGCAAACCGTATATATATATTATATATATTATATATATATATATATATATATATATATATATATATATATATATATATATATATATATATATATATATATATATATATATATATATATATATATATATATATATATATATATATATATATATATATATAATTTTTTAGCAATATTGCAAAATGTACAATTTTGTTCGGGCTACGAACTGCATAAACATTTGTGAAGTAATTAAATGAAGTACCTACAAGTAGACAGGTGTGTTTAATTTCTTTAAGTTAGTTCTCACATCACATGGCGATCCTGCAAGTTCTGGAATAATAGTTGAAAATAATATAATGGTAGAGTAGGAAATGGTTAAGAAATAATGGATTATGAAGAGAATATTTAAATTTATGGTTAGTTTATAAGATTTACGGTATGGTTATTTATAAAAATAAAAATGGGTAGTAGTCAGACGAAAGAAGAAGTAATTGTAGCTGGTAATAGTGGTGGGCAGACAGCTGGACTGGGAGCCCTTCCGGCAAAAAATATAATTGAAATAGTGGTAATTATATTAGCGGCAGTTAGTATAATACTGTATTGTTATGGAAAATGTAAGAAGAGATTTCAAAAGAAGATTCGAAAGGAAATTACAGCTAGTCAAAGCTTACAATTGGAATAGGATGGAGCAGTTATTTTTTTTTTTAGGTTTTTAGGTGAAAAATAAATATAATCAATTAAGTTAAAATATGACATAGGAAGTTGCTATGGGATATGAATATTGCCAGAGACTTTAAATATTTGTCAGAAGAATTAATAGTGTTTCAGCGAAATTTAAGTAAAGACAGTATTATGAGACGAAAGGACATTAAGTTAACAAATCGTAAGTTTGAGAAATTTAATAAATTTAAGGATAGTTATGAGTGCTTGAAAGATTTGTATAATAAACCGGAGGTTGATTTTAAGTTTAAGGACGAAATTAAGGACTATGCAAATACCATCAATAAAATTTTAAAGGGGATTGAGTCAATTTTGAATGAAAAGTTAGTCATCCTGCCCTGAACAGTCTGAAAGCGAAGAAAAAACATTGCAAACTACCGTAGATTCAGATTCGTCGATTTCAGAGTGCTCAGATACTGAAGAAAAAAATTTGATTTAAAAACAGCGGCAAGTTTACTGCCAGTTATGAACGGTAGCGAAACTGTAACTAAACAACTCATCGATGCTATTGAGCTATACGACTCTATGTTAGACTTCGCGGGTAAATGCTTGTTGACAACCTATATTTTAAAGAAAAGTTTATCTAAAAATGCAAAAATTAGACTTAATAAAACTTATAACTCAAACGCGGCATTAATTACAGATTTGAAAACCCACTTTATAACAAAAAAATCCGTATCGTATTTATCGAAGCAATTAAATAGTGCTAAACAGGGAGAAAAATCGATAGAGCAAGTTGGTAAGTCAATTGAGGAGCTATTAACAAATCTGACAATTACGCAAAGTGAGGGTGACGAAAACGCTACAAAAATTTTAGGAAAAGTTAACGAAAAAATTGCTGTAAATAGTTTCGCAAATGGATTACGAAACAATGATCTAAGAACTATAATTAAAGCGCGCAATTATTCCAAATCAGCTGACGCGATTCAATCAAAATTTTAGGCGCGGTTCCACAAATAGTAGATTTTTTAGAGGTAACAATCATTCGTATAACTTTCCGAGAAATCAAATCAGAGATGTAAATTATAATTCCAATTACAGAGGGCATATTAATAATAGAACTACTTTTAGCAATCGAAGTAGAGGTAACAATTTTGAAAATAATACGCGAAGGACATACTACACGGCAAATGAAAATGAACATACAACAGCTCAGAATAATTCAAGTAGTGATTTAGGTAAAAATTCACAGGATAACTTGGCTGATTCATTTTTTCGAGGCCCAACAAGAAATTAATAAGTCGGATGATTTAACTTTAAATGGGTTAGATTTTGTTGAATTTTTTTATGGGAATACGAAATTAAATTTTTAATAGATACCGGGGCAACAGTAAACATGAAACTATTGACTTAACAAAAAATATTAATATAAAAGGAATTTCTGTCAAAAGGTTCAGTTTCTATTTCATTACAAATAAACAATACAAAGCTATGTCATCAGTTCTTGCTAATAGACGACACTGAAAATGAAATTCACGGCATACTAGGTTCAGATTTCAATTATAAATACTCTGCTGTAATAGATTATGAACAAATTTTATTTTCTTTCTGGTATATCAAAAATTTTTTATTCCTTTGTTATCTACACATTCAGTTTACACTACAATTCCTGAAAGGTGTGAAATAATAAAGTATTTTAATGTTGATATAACTGAGGATTTATCGGGTGAATTATGTGAAGGTGTTTTCTTGGCTGGAACTTTAGCTAGACCTAATCAAAATATGATACCTATTAAAATATTAAATGTTAGAGATGAGGAAGTTGTTCTAAAAAATTTTAAACCTAAAATAGAAAAGTTAGCCCAGACAGCAAAAATATATTTTAAAAATATTTTATAAATATATCCTATTAAATATTTCAATATTTTGAAAATATTGTGCATAACGTTTTTAATATTGTCACAATATTTTAAAAATATTTTGGTGGACCACTTTTTTGTGACTAACAAAATGTTAAATAAATATTTTAGGAAATATTATTAAAATATTTTTAAAATGTTTTGTCAACAATATATGAAAATATATATAAAATATTTTGAAAATATATTATGGGAAATATTAGTGAAATATTTTTAAAATGTTTTGTAAATAATATAAAAGTTGTCGGTAAAACCACATTCAATCATGTAGTCTGGCCAGCTGAAAGATGTCATAAGATGAAGAATATGACCTGTCAGATTTGATATTTACCCCATAAATGTCAAATCTGACCAGTCATATTCTTCATCTTACCTTTTAGCTGGTCGAACCACATGATTGAATGTAGTTTTACGGTCAGTTGTTAAAAAATCCAACTGCAAATGCACGTTCATACATACCACCCGTGGCTAAACCTGCACCCCAAAGTTTGCTATAATATATGCAGTTAATGACTAACGACACCACCAAAACAAAAATTGACTCAATTAAGTGTATTTTACTGGTAAAACAATAAAGTGACACTTTGGTAACTTTCCTGTTGCCACTATAAAATCATACAATTAATGTTTAATTGAGCTAATTTACTTACCTACAACACAAAAATAATGTTTAATCCAAACAGTTGGAAAAAATTAGTTTACGGCTGAAGACAGCTGAAAAACAGATTAAATTATTTAATACTACCTAGTTAAGTTGAACATAAATAAAGACTACATATTTGTATTTTTCAATCACTTAGAAATTGATTGTTCATCATTTTACTACGCATTGGCATTTTCAGTCGTGCTTAATTTTGAAATCGTTTTGAAATTATTCAGCGTGATTATTTAATCGCTCCTACAAGTTTTAAATTTCTATCTTAAAATTTAAAATACTTATTTCAATGAAGATTTAGCATTCGACATTTTAAATTTGATAAAAAAAATACACATTACAATTTCAATATTACTCATTTATTCTAAAAACATACAAAAATATACAAAAATTTTAATAGATAAATAATGTGTTAATTTTAATACCTAGATATTTATAAAACTATAATTGAAGAGCAACAGAACAAACCGTGATAAATCTACCTAACCTGACGTTTTCGAATAAAATGCACTTTTGTCCTACAGGATGATCCATACAAAAAGGATAGGACTTGTTCAAGTCGTTCAGTCCTAGTCAATTTAATAGGAGGTTCATCGTTTTTTCTATTCCTCCTCTATCAACATTTTTAAGGCACGTTGGTATGCCAACACTTTTTTTAAACGTTGTCCGTTATAATTCGACATGTTTCTTAAACCTAACCTAAAAGTAATACTTATACGTTCGTGTTCAAGACGTGTCAACTGTCCAAGACCACTAAGAATATAAATATTGCAAAATTTCCAGTTTCACTTTTCACCACTGTAGCAGGCATATTGCCGCATTATAAATTATAAAATATTGTTACTCAAGCGTGAATGTCCGCGGTAGATTTAAATACATTTCTTAAATTTACATCTTAAAAAAACACAACGGTATGCAACCAGAGTTACGTCTAAACTGTACTCAAGATAGCTGGATGTTTTAACTTAACTTTAAGAGTGGAGAGGGTAAAGAGACAATACGATTTGAACGCGATGAAAGGTAAACCAAAACGATTAGTTTTCCGTTGCTTGAAGTTTAGAATTTCGATTGCTCGCTAAACTTTTGAAAAGTGATGTATCTTCATTAAATTTCTCCTTAAAGACTTCAACATCGAAAGGGTTGATAGTCCCTCTTCTTGAACATGAAGCAGGCCTAGTTATTTTCACCGGTTTAATCCGTAAGTAATTTATAAAGAAATAATTTTTTTTGTAACTTAGATTTGGCAGCGGCCATTTTTACAGCAAATCACGCTTACACTTCATTTCTTTCCAGGGTTTTTAGTATTGGATGTAAATTTTTTATATTGGATGTAAACTTTTAAATTTGGATGCAAGTTTTTATTATAAAAATGCAAATCTTCTAAATTTGGAAGCAAGTTTAATCAATTTTGGGATGCACATTGTAGATATGCAATCTTTTTAACGTCATATTAAATTTTGGGCTGGAAACATTAATTTTTTTAACCATCCCATGGGGTTATCTTTCTTCTCTTCTACGTAATTTGAAGATAAAAATATATCTATTAGTCTAGAACAACTTTTTATGGAGGACACGACGATAATATGGTATGATAGTTGGGATTTGTCCTTATGGAATTTCTGGAAGCGTTGAATATGGTACTGAGAACTTCTTAACTTAATCTCGGGCTCATCTATAAATCAACGATTACGTCACTGTGGATTTCACCATCATCATCCCTTACTTGGAGTCACTACCTTCATTCAAAGAAAATTCCAGATAAGTGTCGCAAATAAAATTTTTATCTAATGTTTTTTTATAAATACTTCATATTTTTATGCTTAAACATTTTTTTTAGAGTTCTTTAAAGTATCATGTTGCAAATATTTTTGTTTAAAAAAAAAACTATTTCCATTTTCAAATTTATTCTTAACATGTTTCAACGAACAGTTAATATTTTCTATTTTTATTAAGGTATAAAATTATCGGCGTAACGTCTGATTAAAATCAAATATATAAAAAGTTCTGTAAAGACTTTGTGATCACAATTTCTACGAAACGCTTAGGTATATTTATATAATAAATTTTGACCTTTAAACACCATATTGTCAGTTCATGTTTTAGACAATATTTTAAGTAATTTCTATATAACATATTATTGTCCATTCGATTCTTCCTTGTACATAACTTCGTTTAATATTAAGGCATCAGTTTAGTCGTTTTCTAATAAAAACACACCTAGTTTGATTGATTTATAATAAAATCAAATTTATAATTACATTGTCCACTTATTTCAGGTATTTTGATACAAACCAAACTATACAAACCAAACTATACAAACCAAACTATATAAACCAAACTTTACAAACAAAGTATTTAGATATGATCTACTGAATTAATTATTTAATCTTTAATAAAAAATTGAATATCTTTTAGTAATATTTAAAGGTACTAATTTAATTTTTACTTGTACGAAATTTGAATTATTAATTTACACTTTTTTTTTTACAACTAGTACTTTCTTTAAATTTTGATTAGTTTATCTTTCCTGTAATCAAACTTCAATTTTAGTGTAAATTACTAATATAGAAAGATTGGCGCCCCGCTTTCTAAGAAAACTATCTCTATATAAGTCAAATTAACATATCTTTAAGAAAAATTATTAAAACATCTATCATTTATTAATTTCTATCTACCACACACGTAAAACGGTAAACTACTTGTAAAGTGTTTTCTTACCCATGACTCGTCTGCCGAGTCTCTGAGCTACTGGGGTAGTAACATTTTTTCTTTAAATAACATAAAGTGCAGTAAGAATCTCAAACGCTTAATGAAAATTAAAAATGTATTGAACAGCGAAGAAATAATGGTACAAAATGGCGCCCAACGTGGGCGCCCAATCGTGTGTAGGGTAGTAATGATACAAAATAGCGCCCAATCGTGTGTAACGTGGTGAATTTACAAAAAATTTACCCAATCGTGTGTAGGTTAATTAATTTACGAATGACACCAAAATTTTAAGAAAAATAAAATTTTTCAATAGATATTTTTCACAAAAGATTTTTTTCTCAGAAATTACACATACAGTTTATATTTTTCACTAGTCAACTAGTAATAATAATTTTTTTCTTCGGTAAAATTTTCCGAGAGAGGGAGTAGAATTTGTAAAATTCTAGTTTTCATTATTAAAATTAACAATAGAGTAAAGTTTGTGTCAGAATAACTGATAAGTGCAACAACAAATTCATTTAGCAGCAATTGATTTTGAAGATTTTAATATAACCTTCGAGTAACGTTAAAAAAATGATATTTTTGTATATGTTTACTGCCAGTTGAAACCTTTAGGTTGATTAGTAAAGAGGCATAAATGATATATGAAACTTAGTGAATTTTATATGGGATACTTCAATTTTGGTAAATTTTTGTAGCTTCGAAGTTTGTCCAATAATTCATATTTATATATGAATACGACAATATTGAGCATAGTTACTCATGAGTCGAATTTATTATTATTGTCAGTTGACGATTAAGGGAATACGCAGAATTGTGTTTTCCTAATTTGTGGAATGTTATAGGTTTCGGACGGTCGACGCCGTTGAACCACTTTTTATTAAAAAGGTATTAGCATTTTTTGCTGTATGTTTCAGCTTGACACTGAAATATTTGAGTTTATTGAATTATTTAAAATTCATTTAGTTGTGTATTTATAATACCAGTAAATTAAAAGAATTTAATCTACATTGCCTTGTGCAAATAGGCATATAAAAAGTTGTTTGTTTCAACTTCAAACTTGACAAGAAATAACCATCAGGATATTTGGGAAATTTAATAAGTGTTTGTAATTTAATTAAAGGACCTAGCTAGACCATTTATTTTTTTTATAGACGTACTACTTTTTTATTATTCTACCTGTTTGCAATTACTTAATTCTAATACGTACATAATATTATATATTTTTTTACGATGGAGACCTTTAATATGAGAGTAAATTATTTAACTAAAGAACAGATTGACTATGAATTATTAATTAGAGACATAAAAACAACAAAAAAAGATTTAAGTACTAAAAGAAAAATGTTGAGAAAACTGTTAGATAAGGAGGCATTACGTCATATAGAATATGAATATGATATTTTTGATTTTGATGTTGAAAAAATAGCAATTAATAGTACTATAGAGGAAATTCGTGCTCTTATCGAACAATTTGAAGGTCCGGAGACAGATTCCGGGTACATTCGAATAACTACTTATTTAATTCATTTAATACATAGGATTAATAGAATTCCATTAACCAGTGAAGACGCTGATATGTTTGTCTATATTTCAAATTATAAGGCTGAGATGAGGGCCACTAGTCTCGAGTTGGAGGCCTTGGTCTCTGAAAAAATACAACAACCTAGCGCTGCCGAAATTGCACCAACTAATTTAAATTCAACAGTATTGCACAACCAGACGGCCTTTTTTTCCGAATAATACTTTACCAACATCTAGTAAATCTGTGCCAGTGTATAAATGGGACCTAAAATTCAGTGGGGATAAAAATAGCAGTGTTAAATCTTTTTTAGAACGAGTTGATGAGCTTTGTGCCTCAAGAAATGTTTCGAAATTAGAATTGTTTAATAGTGCATGTGACTTATTTAGCCACAATGCTTTACTTTGGTTTAGATCAATTAAAAATTCAGTTTCTGATTGGGATGCTTTAGTAGCTTTATTAAAAAGAGAATTTCTCCCGGTAGATTATGATGATCAATTGTGGACAGAAATTAGAGGTAGAGCACAAGGTAGAAATGAATCAATTTCAATCTATGTAGCTATAATGGAAACATTATTTAATCGTTTAAATAAATCTGTACCTGAAAAAACTAGGTTAAAATATATAAAAAAGAACATGTTACCCCACTATATTAGTCAATTAGCTTTAACATCAATAGAAACAATATCTCAATTAATTAGTTTATGTAAAAAAATTGATGAGGCTCACTCATTAAAAAATAGCTATCGCCCGCCTCTAAATCATTGTTTATTAGAGCCTGAACTTGCGTATAAATTAGAACAACCAACTCAATCATTTTCTCAAAACAATGTTGCCCATGCTCAAAATAATTTTAAAGGTAAAAAACCATTAAGTAAGGGAAGACAGTACCCTAAAAATAGTCAAAATATTTCTGCAGTAAATAATAGTCAACCTTCTGGTTCAAGTACTTATAAAAAAGTAATTTGCTATAACTGTGGTCTTGAAAATTACAGCTTTTATAATTGTAGGGCTCCTAAAAAGAAATTCTGTTTTAAATGTGGAAAACAGGGTGAAACTATTAAAACATGTCCGTGTTCAAAAAACGAAGCATGAGGGTTGGAAGGTCGTACCACTCCCAATCTAAGATAGTCAGGTACGGTAGTAATGTAAATAAGACTACAAATTTTTATAATGTAAATTTTAAAAAAAGCCCTGTAAGTGAAATTAAGCTTCAATTGAATTCTTTTGACAAAAATAAATAGCACCGTGAATGGAAAACTTGGTTAACCAAAGTTTCAAATTTTTATCGCAATAGTATTACTTCTGAAGTAAATATCGCACCGTTTTTTTTTGACAAAACCTTTTGATAATAGACCTTATGTCACAGTAAAAATTTTTGATAAAAATATAACAGCTTTATTAGATTCTGGAGCAAATTTAAGTGTCTTAGGAGGTCATTATTTACCTATTTTAGAAAAATTTAACTTAACAATAGATAAATGTGTAGAAACGTCAGTGACAACAGCTGATGGAAATTCTCAAAGTGTAATAGGATGTGTTTATTTGCCACTTTGCATTGATAATATATGTAAAATACTTAAAGTCCTAGTAGTACCTTCTTTAAAGCATAAATTAATTTTGGGCAGTGATTTTTGTAAAATATTTTCAGTAGAGTTAAATTTTTTTAATAATTCTTGGTCCGTAAATTGTAACTTGAATGATGTAGAGATTTGTGCTCTGCATACAGAATCAGAAATGTCACCTTGTATAACTACTAAATTTACTAAAGAACCACAAAGACAAGTTGATAATATTTATGAATCTTTTAAAAGTATTTCGTCTGAGGATACTTTAGGGTGTACTGACAAGATTTCGCTAGATATAGATACGGGTGATTCTAAACCGTTTAAAATACGACTATGTCCCCCTTCATGATGAATATTTTAAATAAAGAGTTAGACCAAATGTTAAAATTAGGAGTAGTTGAGCCTTCACAAAGCCCTTGGAGCTCACCTGTACTTTTAGTTAAAAAAAAAACTGGAGAATATCGTTTTACATTTGGTGGTAGGCATCTAAATAAAATCACTAAACCAGATGCATATCCTTTTAATAGAGTGGATAGAATTTTAAGCATGTTACGAGGGGCTAAATATATTAGTTCGATCGATTTAAGAAAGGCTTTTTGGCAAATACCACTTACCCCGCAATCGAAGGAAAAACTGCTTTCGCTGTGCCTGGTAGGGGTTTATTTCATTTTAATAGAGTACCTTTTGGACTTATAAATAGTGCGCAAACGCAACAAAGACTTATGGATGCTGTTTTTGGCCCCAAATTTGAACCAAATCTTTTTGTATATCTTGATGATATAATTATTGTTTCTGAAACCTTTGATAAACATATAGAAATTTTAAATGAGGTATTAAATGTTTTAAAGGATGCAAATCTAACAGTTAACTTAAAAAAGTGTGAGTTTTTTAGAAAATCTCTTAAGTATCTTGGATTTTTAGTGGACTCTGGCGGCTTACGAACAGATCCGGATAAAATATCTCCAATGGTAAATTATCCGACGCCCACTAACACCACAGAAATTAAAAGATTTATTGGTATGACTCATTCGTATCCCTAACATCTACTAAAGCCAAACGCTCAACATAAATGGGCAAAATATTTTTCTTTATTATTCTAAGTTTCTCAGCATCACTTACAGGTGACGTTAGTCTATTGAAAAGATTTTGCATTGTGGCAACAAAAATTGCAATTTTTTCGTTGCGCCCCTGCCTTCGCGCTTTTATCTCGTCAAGTAAAGCCTCGTTATATTCCAGCGGTAAAAATGTGTTATTTAATTCCTCGACTAATTGATCCCAAGTGGTAATTTTATCCCTGACAGACCTGTACCATATAAGTGCATGTCCTTCCAATAAGTCAATTGCTGACTCAAATAACTCTCTGAAGGAGACGTTGCGAGCTTTAGCTAACTCAATTACCCTTTCTATAAAAGACTTAATACTAGTACGGCCATCGTACTTGATGTTCCACTTGTATACAGGTATTGACTTTTTATAACTTGTTGTGGGGTTTTCGACTACGTCACTGGTATCTAAATCTACAGTTGAAACAACATTATTAGCCAGCTTAGCTTCCAGCTCGATGCAAAATGTTTGCCAATCTTCCTTAAATTCAGTGTATAAATTTTTTTGATCTAAGGGTTCTTCGGGAACCAGAGAGCGGTCCACCCTGTAGGTTAGTGAAGCTAAACGTGATGTAATAATTAAGTACATTGAATCAATTACCGTAGCGGAAAAATCTGAAATTAACGATTCTAGTTCTAAAAGTGTAGTTTCTATGAAAGCTTTTTCATCCTCTAAATTAAAATCTGGATTTTTTAATTTACTCATATCGCCTTTAGATTTGTCCAATAATCTTTTGAGAACTAGTTTCTTATCTTGAAGTTTCCTACGTGTACTAGGTACACCTCTGATTTTAAGTTCGTAGTCTAACTCGTGTTCCGTTAAATAAGAAGCTTTTATTACTAGTGGTGACTCCATTTTATCCACTAAAATATTTAAAAACTAATCCACAACAAATTAAAATCAATACTTGTATTTTTCTCTGCAGTAGAAACAGACTATAAGTGGTATTTTAATAATACCGAAAAAAATATTAAATTATCCAAACAAAGAAATTTCAAAATTTTAGCGCAAAATGAAAATAATAATTAACCAGAGTTATTCTGATTAAAAAGGATTGCAATCACCCTGCAATCGGTGACTTAATAAATTGACGAAGTAATAAAGTGGTAGGGAATTATTTTAAATTTTAAGTAAAGTTATCTACTCGCTATTCTATAAATTTGATAGCGTTGATAAATATCAAATGATAACCAAGTTACTTGTAGGCACTTTAAACTTTTTATCTCTGAATGTTAAATTCTTTAAGAGATAAGGTTTTTTTTTTTTTTTTCGTCAAGCATAAAAACTGTGTTTCTCTCTAAGTGAGAAATTATAAAGATAATAAATTGAACTATAAAATATAAAATTTTATACTTCGAGTCTGTACGAAATATTTACCTTCTCATAGAAAATATTAAATATACAAAAATGATAGAACTTAAACTAGCAAATAGGCAAATAAATAGACATAAAATAAACAATGAAAATAATATATGTGCTCACATATAAATCTGTCGTGATTATTTTCTAATCGGCCTCGATTAGTACTGTGAAAAAAGTTAAAAGTTTAACTCTGTGTTCAGTCAAAATTAGAGAAAATAATTAATTAGGTAAAAATTAAATTTATTAAACTATGCAACTGAAAAGCATAATAATTTAATATTGAAAAGTCTAAAACTTTGGGTATAATTTTTACTCTAAAAAAAAACTAATTTTTGCAACTTTGAAAATGGTGCTAATTTGAGCTCTATTGAAAATGGTGCCCCTTGGGCTAAAAACTACAAAATAAGCTACAAATTGGCAATACGTTGCCTTGCACCATTGAAGATGGTGCCACGTGGGCTAAAGACTACTAAATGATATACAAATCGGCCCCACGCGCTTGGGCGCTATTGTTACACTCAACCCTAGTTGAACGAAAATTATCAATATGTATATCTGATATTGATATAAATAAAGACAACTCCCGTCCAAGTAGGAGCGGTGTGCACCGACTAGCCGATCTGGTGCGGGGCGGGGAACCGTGAGTCCTGTTTTAGCTGAACCAGAGGAGAAACTAAATATTTTCACAGAACTTTACCGTAACAGATTGCCTCGCTACATAAAGAAAGCCTAAAAGAAAATATTAAGATGTTGATTCAGGCGCCATCCACAGCGTGAATAGGATTGAATAACTCTCTTTATTATAGCCAGACCAGCTGCTGTGGAACAGCCTGGAAAATAGTCGGACGACACAATATAAATAATAAAAATTGAAATTAAGATAAAATGCACAATTTATTAAATCTTCGGAAGTTATGATGTATGTACATTAATGTTGAAGCAAAGATTAATAAATGGTTATAAGATACAGCCAATCTGACTTAATGCCATTGTACAAATAATTATGTTAATTTATTACGAAATGAGCGAAGCACAATAAAAATATCTATAAAAATGTACACTTTCTCACCACCTGAATATGGATACAGAAGAGACGAGTCCTAGGTGAGGTCTAGTAGTCCCTGCTAATATACCACGCTCTGCCCTCTTTACTAACATTTGATGGTAAGGTACTGCTATGATACTGCTATGCTACTGCTATGCTACTGCTGTGCTACTGCTATGCTACTGCTATGCCTAAA
The DNA here is from genome assembly GCA_936432065.2 of Rutpela maculata. Taxonomy (NCBI): domain Eukaryota; kingdom Metazoa; phylum Arthropoda; class Insecta; order Coleoptera; family Cerambycidae; genus Rutpela; species Rutpela maculata. The sequence continues at coordinate 37,585,899 of OW386294.2, read as the reverse complement.
GTTTGCCTGAAGTTCTATTTTGCCGATGTTTTCCCGAAAGGTAAGTTTCAATATGAGATAAATTCTCTTATTCTCAGCTACAGACTTTACATTGGTTGTTTTAAAGATGACCACTCTCCACAGTTATTTGAATGACTATTACATAACACATAATTTATGTAATAATAAGTAAAATTATTTAATTTACTTGGGTTGACTTAAGTTGTCTAGCTTCGTCCAAGATTGACTCAAAATTGACTTTAAAATGACTATAAATTCGTATTAATTTTCTTAAAATGACTATAAAACGTCTATATAGTCTATAATAGTTATTAAAGTCTTATAAACGGTATGCTTATAAACGGTAGAACTCCTGGCAAAGCAAAAAGAAAGAGAAATATTTTGTTAGCACGTGGTAGTAAAAATAAGGTTATTATAAAAAAACTAAATAAATTCCACAAATTGAGAAAATATAGCCGAAGGCTGCAATATATTGTTAATTAAAATCATTTAAGAAAATAAATTACCTTCAAAATGTATGGATGACACTAAATGAAGATTGATAATTTTAAATTAACACCGGGCATCTGCCCATATAGATTATCAAACGGAGTTACTGATTTATACCGTTGCAAAAGGGTCAATGAGTTAGTAAATGTACGAACTCGACAAGGAAGACTAATATCCCCTCTAAAAAGAAAATTGCGCGGCATTCAACTCGTTTGCTAATGATATGTAGGCAACCTAATATTCTACAATATCATAATAATTCAAACCTTATTCAATTACTACCAGTATTTAATAATTAATCTGAATGTATTTAAATATAAACAATGTAAAGAGGCACGAGTGATTATGGTATAATAGCAAGAGCTAGAACATAAAATAAATACATATTTAACAGAAAGATATAATGTCACACCGCTTACAATTAAACTGAAATAAAGTATTGGATGAAAACATTCATAGTACGGGTGATTAATCTATAAAGATGGTAAAAATATTGTACAGCAAACTCAAGTAAACCAAAGGATTTAGTGTGTTTTAACTAAAAGTGCATGTTATTTCATATGGCATGCTACATTGCGAATTATTATAGAAAATATATTCAAAACTTTGCACATATTGCCACACCTCTTAATAATTTAACAAGGAAAAACATTCTTTGGACTCAGGAATGCCAACAATCTTTTGAAAAAATAAAACAAGCCTTAATTACATCACCAGTGTTACAGTATCCAGATTTTACATCAGATAATTAATTGTTTTCAATTAAAAGCAGATGCATCCAGAAATGGATTTGGCGCATCCTTGTCAAATGGAGATGATAGACCTGTTTCATTTGCTAGTAGATCTCTAAGTAAAGCTAAGAAAAGTTATAGCGTGAGTGAGTTAGAATTAGCTGGCTTATGTTTTGAAGCAGTGAAGCACTTTAGGCACTATCTATTTGAAAAAAAGTTTAAAATATTCACTGATCACAGACCATTAATCTATTTGTTTGGAATGACCCCTCTAGTAGATTGACCAAATTTAGGTTAGCTCTCGAAGAGTACGACTTTACGATAGAGTATATTAAGGGTAAATCAAATGTAGTTGCAGATGCTCTCTCAAAAGTCGTAATATTCTCTGACGAATTAAAAAATTTGAATAACAGCATATGTAATATATGTGTTACAACAAGGGCGCAAAGCAAAAAGTCTGAAAATAATATTCAAGGCAGTTTTGATGAATCCAGTTCCGATAAACGGATTGATCACCCCGGCGTCTTGGAATTATTGAAGCTGCCTAAAGATTCTTTTCAGTTGTGTCCAATCTCTTGCTCAGAATTCGAAAAAATATTAAAACAAAAACGCTACGATTGTTACTTATGGAACTTATTATGTATTAATGATTCGCGAATAATTTATGTAAAACTGGATCTTCGATCGGCATTAGACTTAGGTACTATGTTGAGAGACCTGAAAAATATTTATGAGAAATATAAAATTCCGGAACTAGTAATATTAAAAAATAAAAAGTGCGCACAAATACTTGAAAATATTTTAAAGTTCCCAAACAAAATAAAAAATAGTAATATAAAATTATCTCAAAATATCATAAATTATGAGGCTAGACAAATAATAATGAATGATTATCATATACTACCAACTGGTGGACATGCAGGAGTAAACCGTATGTATAATAATATAAAAAAGAATTACTTTTGGGGAGGTTTGCGTACTGATGTTGAAAATTTTGTAAAGTGTTGTGATGATTGTCAATGCTATAAACATTCCCACCCAAACAAAGAACCTATGAAAATTACTACTACTGCTTCTGCAGGTTTCCAAAAAGTATTTATAGATTTAGTAGGACTTTTGGAGACAGATTGTGAAAACAATCGATACATCTTAACTTTACAATGTGAACTAACTAAATTTGTAGAGGCTTACCCTTTGCCAAATAAGGAAGCTTATACAGTGGCTAAAGCTTTTGTAGACAACTTTATTCTGCGTTATGGTATACCGAATGCAATTGTATCAGATCAGGGCACTGAATTTTTGTCGTCAATCTTTAAGGAAATATGTAAATTTTTAAAAATTACGAAGCTGCAGTCCACAGCATATCATCATGAGACCCTAGGCCCTCTTGAAAATTCACACAAAAGTTTAGGAGCTTACTTGCGGATTCAAGCTGTAAAGCACACCAATGCTTGGAGCTCGTGGATGCCGTCTTGGTGTTTTGCTTATAACACCACGGTTCACAGTGAAACTAAGTACACACCCTATGAATTAATTTTTGGCCAAGCAGCTAGGTTGCCATCTAATCTAAATAAAAGTCCAGATCCGCTATATAATTTTGATAATTATCCCTTACAATTGAAATATCGATTGCAACAAGCACGTAACGATGCGAAAAGCAATTTAATTTCTTCAAAACTTAAGCGAAAAACAACCTACGATCAACACCAGAAACTTGTAAATTATAATATAGGAGATAAGGTTATGTTAAGAAATAATCCTACAAATAAATTGAAACTCTTATACAAAGGACCATATAAGGTCATTGAGGATAAATCTCCAAATACAATTATAAAAATGGGTGATAATTTAGTTGAGGTACATAAAAATAGGGTTAAGTTATACCATGAATAAATTGAAAAAAAATGCATGTCTTGAGCTCAACATGATTTTTTTTCTCTCCGTGGGAGATGTAATGATATAATTTATTTTTATGATTATTATTTTTTTTTGTAAAGCCAGTCGCCCTTCTCTCTGTCTCCGATGCCAGAGAGGGTACGCTGGTAATACCAGAGACCACTCCCTACGCCGTATTATTATTATTATTTTTTTTTTTCGGGTAGCCCGCTGCCGGACAGGACTTCCGTGGCCTCCGACACCTCACGGTAGCCGCGCCGGCAAATTCCTTACAGCCACTCTCCACGACCTGTTGAGTTAGTGACTGTAAATACCTAAATCGTGTGCCCTAAGTAGACGAAGGGACCCCAAGATAACCACTTTCTGCATCTGGCCTGCAAACCATTCTGCCGAATTCTGACAGGCCAATATGATCTTCAATTCTGAGAGCAGCGAAGGCTTCATCCCTCCGAGTACGCCGATTATTAGGACGACCATCTTGACCGAGTAGTCTGGGTACAGCACTTGCAGCTCATACCGGAGATCACGATATTTGGTCCGTTTTTCCCCCTCCTTCAAAGCGATGTTTGTCACAACAGGTGCTGAGAATTCGATTACAAACATCACTTTGTTCTGATGGTCGAGGAGGACTATGTCAGGCTTGTTGGCTTGAATTAGCCTGACGGTCGGGAACGAGTAGTTCCAATAAATTCGGCACCTCTCGTTCTCGGCAACGGACTCAATATCTCCGGGGATGTAAGGCAGCACTGGTGTTTGGTCTACCCTATACGAGTGCCGTAGATGGTAGTATAGCACTCGTAAAGCCGCGTTATGGCGGTGGATGTAGGCCGAAATCGCGTATACCGGGCATGCTGAAAGCAAATGCATCAGCGATTCCGGCGCCTGACGGCAGGTCCTGCAGTTGGTATCAGGGACCTCTACACCCATTACGCGGCTCCGGTAGACTAAGGTATTTATTACACCATCCTGACAGCCCACAATGAATCCCTCGGTCTCCGACTTAAGCCCAGCTGACCTTAAAAAGGCGAACGTCAGCCTAGTCGATAAACCCAGTGTTTCCATGTTTTTGTAGTATACACCGTGCATTGTTTTATCGACATGCTGCCTAAACAGACTCTCCTGTTCGGCAGCTTTTATTTGGGCTTTCAGACGAGTTGGCTGAAGCTCAGTGACCGACTTTGGGTCAGCACCGCGCCGACCGCCTCGTCTGATGTCGAATACGAGACCGAGTTCATCTGCGGCTCTCTTTGCTGCCTTAAACAATCCTGCGCCCACCCCAGCGATTTCGTGATCTCTCACTAATAGCAGGAACGGATCCGAGCTCCTGAGGATGTTACATGCCATACTCAGTACTACTCTGCCATGCATACACTCCCGACCCAAGAGTCCTCGGCCCCCCCGATGACGTGGGAGGTAAACACGAGGAACGGACGATCTAGGATGAATACTACTATGGATGTTTATTATCTTGCGGGTGTCTCTGTCTAGTTGGCGCAGCTCATCTACCGTCCATTTTACTACCCCAAAGCAGTAGAGCAGAATAGGAACGGCAAGCATGTTAGTAGCAGACGCCTTATTCTTCCCCGAAAGTTCGGACGACCAAATCTTTCGGAGTAGGCGTCTGTACTTGCCGCGGAGAGATTCCTTAATTTGTTGCACATCCTGGATGTGATGTTGTTGCACACCCAGGTATGTGTAGGTCTCTCCGGCATCCAGATGTCTTAAGATGCTTCCGTCTGCGAGCTGCGCGTCCTCAGAAAATTCCCCGCATCGCCCTTTGAGGTGGACGACCGCGCACTTGTCCAACCCGAACTCCATACCAATGGCCCCCGTGTACTCCCCGACCACCCTTAGAGCAACCTCCGGTTGCTGGGTGGTCCACAGTGGTACCCACGAGTTTGGCGGAGTTCAACAGATAACGGCAGCAGTGAGATGCAAAAGAGGAGGGGACTCAGAGAATCTCCCTGGAATACTCCTCTTCTGAATGCCACCTGCTCTGTTGTAACCCGCTGTGCACCTGATGTTATGGTGAAGCGGGTCCTCTGCTACCGCAAGACATTTGAGCAAATGTAACAAAAGTTCATGTGATGTTGTGTCAAATGCCTTACGATAGTCAATCCAGGCCATCGATAGATTCCGCTTGTACTGCACAGTCCTGTCCTGTCCTTCCTGTGTAATACAGCGGTCTACCAGCAGGCTGTCCTTACAACTTGCCATGCCCTTCTTGGCGCCACGCTGCTCGTATATCTGCTGGAAGACCGGATCAACCTGCCGTAGTATCCGAGCATACAGGATACGAGTAAATAGCTTGTAGCAGGAGTTCAGACAGGTGATTGGTCTATAATTCCTTGGGTCAGATAGATCACCCTTTTTACGGATGAGCACAGTACGTCCCTCGACAAACCAGTCCGGAATCTGCTGCCCCTCGTTCAACCACTTGTTGAAAACTCGGGACAGACGACGGTGGGTGGAAGGAAATTTTTTCCACCACCAGTTATTTATGCCGTCTGGCCCCGGAGCAGCGAAGTTCTTGGTGCCAACGAGAGCTTGTTGGACTTCCTCCGAACTGATTGCCGGGCACACTTCTTCCGGCTCTTCTGTGGCACAGAGCCTCGAAGTATGCTATTGCTGGAGTGTTGTTATCGAACGGACGTGTCGTTTCGTAGATTCCTTTCCAGAAGCTTTCGACATCGGCTACAGTTGGTGGATTATCGACAACACGCTGTGGCTCTTGAAATAGGCGGGAATGATTCGTACGAAACAAAGCATTTTGCTCCATACTTCGTACCCGCCTATTTAGCTTTTTCTTGATAGCCATAAGCGCTCGAATCCTATCTAAACAGTGCTGCTTAATAGTGAGCATCACTGTCAGATTTAGAGTGTGGTGTTGGCGTCTGAATCCGGCTGCTGTTCGCCACACTTTAGGCGTAAATGCCTTGCCAGTGGTTACGTATTTCACCACACTCTGGATTCGAGAAGCGTGTTGTCTGGCCAACTGTATTTTGCCTTCGATCTTTTGTACACGCCGCTTAGCCTTTTCGATACCCCTCAAGGGGTTGGTATTCCTCTCGCGGGGCACGAGTTAGCTAGCAGCGTTGTACACGGCACAGTTGATCTGCCAAATGTCGGCGTCTTCTGGTAATTCCTCGTCGATAACAGCGTCCATCCGTGCCACGTCTTGTGGCTTTAGATTAGCTCTGCTGTTAAGGCTAACCCTCGTCCTTAAGTTGACTTCGGCGTACCTTCTAGGATGTTCCCCGTCAGCTCTTTGCCGCGGTGTCAGTGCGGCTGGCGCTTCTTCCTGCTGGCGGGGTGTCCTTACGTAACCTGTCCTGCGCAGGTAGGATACTTGATCTCTGAGCTGTTGCTCAGAGAAGGCGCGATGCTCTGGATGTGTGTCGCACCAGATTTCGTGCAATCGCGCCATGTACTCCCTGCGCGCAGGTTCGCTGCTCTCATAGCATGTCAGCAAGTCATCTCGAAGTTCCCTCGTCCACTTAAAGCGTCCATGGTCATAGCGTGTGTTGTCATCATTGAGACCGTCCGGTATGGCCCCTCTAACTTGTCTCTGACCCCCATCCGGTTGGGGTCGTTTGTGAGGGGCCCTTCCTCTGTCTGCTAGAGAGAAGTGGATCTCAGAGTGGTTAGCACTGAGATCCACGTCCGCAATCTGTCAGGCAGAGTTGCCTCTGCCTGTCCAGGTACACCGCGTGGAGGCTGCCGGTCCGTTTTCCGTACCCTTATTATTATTATTATTATTATTATTATTATTATTTTTTTTTTTTTTTTGTTAAAAACCAGTCACCCTTCTCTGTGGCTCCGACCCTCACAGAGGGGACCTGGTAGTACCGGCAGCCACTCCCCACACCCGTGGGGTAAGTGACTACTGGGTCCGGGAATCGTTTGCCCTGAGCAGACGTAATGAACCAAGAATGACGGCCTTCTGCATTCTGCCGGCTAAGACCTCTGCCGAATTTCGGCATGCCGGTATGATCTTAAGTTCCGAAAGCAGTGTGTCTCGTTCCACGGAGGGCTCCTATAATCAGTACCACTATCTTAACAGTATGGTCTGGATACAGTCTGCGGAGTTCGAAGATTATTATTATTATTATTATTATTATTTTTTTTTATAAAAGCCAGTCACCCTTTATACTCTGTGGCTCCGACACTCACAGAGGAGAGCTGGTAGTACCGGCAGCCACTCCCCACGGCCATGGGGTGAGTGACTACTGGGTCCGAGAATCGTGTGCCCTGAGTAGACGTAATGAGCCGAGGATAATGGCCTTCTGCATTCTGCCGGCTAAGATCTCTGCCGAATTTCGGCATGCCGGTATGATCTTTAGTTCTGAAAGCAGTGTGTGTCTCGTTCCACCGAGGGCTCCTATGATCAGGACCACTAGCTTAACAGTATGGCCAGGGTAAAGCCTGCAGAGCTCGAAGAGCAAATCTCGATATTTCGTCCGTTTTTCCTCCTCGTTCAAGACAATGTTATTCTCCGCGGGAGCCGAGAACTCCACGACAAACATTGTCTTGAGTTGGTGGTCGAGGAGGACCATGTCAGGCTTATTAGCTTGTATTTGCCTGACGGTGGGAAACGAGTAGTTCCAATAAATTAGACACTTCTCATTTTCCACAACGGACTCAATATCCCCCGGAGCGTAAGGCAGCACTGGTGTCTCGTCTATCCCATACGAGTGCCTTAAGTGATAATAAAGCACTCGTAATGCTGCGTCGTGCCTCTGGATATAGGCCGAGACTGCATATACTGGACAAGCCGACAGCAAATGCATTAATGTCTCCGGCGCCCTGTGGCAGGTTCTGCAGCTGACATCAGGGACCTCTATACCCATGACACGACTTCGATAGACGAGTGTGTTGAATACATCATCCTGGCACGCCATTATGAATCCCTCGGTCTCAGACTTCAGCCCGGCTGACCTCAAGAAAGCAAAGGTTAGCCTTTCGGGTAAGCCGCGGTCTTCTATATTTTTATAGAAGACTCCGTGCAATGGCTTATCCGAGTGTAGCTGCAGAAATAAATCAATTTCAGCAGCTTTGACTTGGGCTTTTTGCCGAGCAGGTTCCAACTCGGTGACAGAGTCGTGATTAACCCGCTCAGCGTCGAAGACCAGACCGAGTTCATCGGCGGCTCTGCGTGCTGCCTTAAACAAAAAAGCTCCTACTCCTGCACTTTCATGGTCTCGGACCATGTAGAGGAGGGGATCCGAACTCCTTATGACCTTACAGGCTCCATCCAGAACCATCCTGTTATGAAGACTCTCCAAACTAATGAGATTTCGTACTCACTGGACGTGAATTATCTGAGGAAACTCTTTATTATATTGAACATTTACATATGTGACATAAACCAAACTGACATTTAAGTAAACTATTAGAAACTAACTAACTAGAGAGCTTTATATAAATAGTAGTTCACTAGTAGAACATTTGTATATTCTCAACACTTCCTCCACAAATGTCTCTGATGGTCAGAGTTCACACATCCCAATAGCACTTCGCAATTTTTGGAACCTAACTCTTTCCAATGGTTTAGTGAGCATATCAGCTAGCTGTTCACTACTTTCAACGTAGAGAATGTCCAGATGTCCATCCAAATATTCTTCACGAACAAAGAAATAATGTACTTCGATATGTTTTGTTCGCTTATGGAATTCGGGGTTCTTAATCAATCTAATGGCACTCTGATTATCGATGTGTAACACCGGAATTTCCACTGACTGGTTTATTTCCTTAATAATACGAGTCAACCAGATCACCTCTCTCGAACATTCACTAGCCGCAACGAACTCAGCCTCCGTTGTTGAAACAGCTACTGATCGTTGTTTACGACTCAACCATGTTACCGGGCCATCTCCAATTTTGCAAAGAGAACCTGTTGTAGAGTGACGACTCAGGGGATCACCAGCAAAATCAGCATCACTGTATGCTTTAATAACACACTCTTTTGATCCAGCCTTGTACAGAATCCCAAGATTGCACGTACCTTGCAGGTACTTGAGGATACGTTTTACAGCGAGCCAGTCAGTCTGCGCTGGCTTGTCTAAAGATCTCGCTACCACACCTACTGCATAAGCTATATCAGGTCTCGACACAGCTACCAGATGCATGAGGCTACCAACGGCTTCACGATATGGCACCTTATCTCCAACAAATTCGCTTTCAACACCAGAAGACTTTTCACAGGGTGTTGTTACAGACTTTGATCCACTCATATTGAAACGCTCCAGCACCTTCCTTGTGTATGCACTCTGACTGATAAATATCGATCCATCATCTTTCCTTGTGATTTGCATACCCAGAAAACTATTCAAAGATCCATTAATAATCTTAAACTCACGTCCAAGTTCCTTTAAGAATAATCGTAATTCTTCTGAGTTAGTACCAGCGACTAGACCATCATCTACATAAATTAGAACTAGCAACTTTGAGTGTTCAGTCTGACGTATGAAAAGACAGGGATCTGCCTTGCTGCTTCTTAAGCCTTGGGTCTTGAGAAAACTTGTAAGACGCTCATTCCAGCATCTAGGCGACTGTTTGAGTCCATACAGACTGCGTTCTAATTTACAAACTCGTCCTGATATATCATCATAGCCTTCAGGCTGACGCATATATACTTCCTCCGAAATTGAACCGTACAGAAACGCGGTTTTTACGTCAAATTGAGCTAAACTCATATCTTCAGAAGCTGCAAGTGCCAGTACCGTACGAATTGTGTCATACCTCGCTACTGGACTAAAAAGTTCATCGTAGTCTATCCCAGGTCGCTGATTATAGCCTTGGACAACAAGACGGGCTTTTCGTCTTACAGGTACTCCATCAGAGTTGACTTTCGTTCTGAAAATCCAACGACAACCTAGAACTCGAGCACCGAAAGGTTTTTCAACTAGACGCCACGTACCATTTTCAGCATGGGATGACATTTCCTCATCAACGGCATATGTCCATTCTTCCGCATATTCGGTTGACATAGCAGTAGATAAGCAAAGAGAGTTCTGGACCGGAAGTGACTTGGATGGCATGTGTCCATCGAGATCTGACCATGAGCTGTTGGTCATTGTCGTCGGAGCTGAAGAGTTCTTGTGGTGAAGAGTGAAGAGTGCTGTATTACGTGGTATGGGGGTGTGTGAAGTCTGTACCTAATGCCCTTCTGGCTAAGAAATTGGTCATTGTCGTCGGAGCTGAAGAGTTCTTGTGGTGAAGAGTGAAGAGTGCTGTATTACGTGGTATGGGGGTGTGAAGTCTGTACCTAATGCCCTTCTGGCTAAGAAATATTTCAGCATGACTGTGCAGAGATTTTAAATTTAGGTAAATTGAATATAAACGACGGTTGCTGGCCCCGAGACATAGGAGAGAGGAAGTGATAAGAAAACGGATATGTGATAAGAGAGAGTGTAACATTTGTATAGAAATGCAAATTAAATGAAATTTTTATCATAACCGCCGGTTAGGGTGGGCAATATATTTATTATTATTATATTATGGTGATGTTTGAATGTGAACATAGGCGTACATAAATTAAAAAAACTGTCGAATTTAATCAAATTCAGATATAAATTAAACAAAAATTGTATTGCTATTTCATTTATTACAAAAAAACATTATAATATTATTCATTCACACTGCTGCGGAGACATGACATTTTTCCTAATAATTTTAATTATACACTTTACAATTAGGAGAGAAGAACAAACTGTAATGTAATACAGCAAACCAGACACCGCTTCCACTCCAATATCATAATTTTGTTTTTCAGAATTTGCATTGCTGATGATGGTAGGTGCAGTACAGGGGGTGGCAGCACAATAATTTTAATTATACACTTTACATAAATTAAAAAAACTGTCGAAACCAGGATTTGAACCCGGGACCTCTAGAACTTCAGTCTAATGCTCTCCCCACTGAGCTATTTCGACTTTAATCAAATTCAGATATAAATCAAACAAAAATTGAATTTCTATTTCATTTATTGTACGATACTTCCAATCTCAATAAAAGTGGCCGTTAATTAATTATATCGTAAGGAAATAAAACCGAGAAAGCGTTGATATGTTATTTCATAGGAAACAGGAAAGATGATAAACCTGCCTACATAGCCACAAAGTGCACGTGATGACAAAGCAAGTTGAAGGAAGGAAGTTGATAAATATATTCCATTAGTTGGTTATGTGAAAATATCATTTAGTACTGATGTAGATTTCGACGAGTATAAAAGCATAAACTGAGATTGAGATCACTTACTTTCCAAGTTATAAATAATTTTGTTAGCAAGTGTTTGTGCGCATTACTGATTTAACGTAAGTTCTATTAATTTATTTTATTGCAATTTATCTCAATATAATACAAAAAAATATTTTTAGATGGACTTAAATAAACTGAATGCCGTATCACTTTTAGATACAAAGCCAACCATCAAATTAACGGACCTCCCACTAGATACACCTGTTCCAATAATTTCAGCAAAGCTAATAAAAACCAAATTTGGAACAACGGTTCTATTAGAATTCGGTGACAGCACAGCATTTTTACCAAAACGAGTGGTTCCCCATATGAAGGATAATTTGGAGAATTTCACAGCAGGAAAATACAGCCTGATCTTTAAAGGTCAAAAAGATGTTAATAAGCCTGCATTAGGAACAACATTCGAATTTATTGAAACCGAAAGTTGGACTCAAAGTGCATGTAAGTAATTTATTATGCATTTTGAAGATATTTATTAAATGCCATTTTTCTTTTAATTTTAGCTGATTCACAACAATTCTAAAAGGGGCTGTGGGCGGATCCATACACATAAAGAGCTGCAATAATTTAGGAGCTGCAATAATTTAGTATGTATAAGTGCATTATTTGTAGAAAGAAATTCAAAATTCGCTTTTTTGTTGAAAATCACGCATTTTTTTATAATAATAATAATACAATATACTCGAAAGTAGATATTTCTATTTATTTGTTATATAATGAAAATTTATTTAAACGATTGATTCATCAATTTGTGGGGTTAGATTATACACAAAACATTGAAAAAGTAAAACAATTATTTATAAATATTCAACCTAAGTTTACTGCAGCATTAGAGTTCAAACTCTCGAGCATAGAAGTTTGCAAGAAGTGTATTGTATTATTAGATAAAATTTGATAATGGATATATGTAATTTAAGTGATGAAATTGTGAAGAAGTTTCAAAATGTAACAAAAATTTTGAGTGAGTGTAAAAATGTTATAGGTCGGGAAAAATGGTTAAAATTAGTGAAAGGGCATTTAAGTTTGCTTAACCAAGCATTAAAAAATCGCAATTCTATTGGAATTCGTAGAAAAATTCATACAAATATTGGACATTTAAAAAAAGTTAAAATTTTAATAAAAAATTTAGGCTACATTGGATGGGGTTTGAGTGGTAGAGTAAATAGAAGTTCTAGAATTAAATGGGAGGATATAAATTCGGTATTTTCAGGTCGCATACGTTCAGGTTTAATAATAAATTTAATACATAAAGATATGAGACAGTTCCTTGATGATTCCTTCTTTCTATTCAAGTCACGAATAAATAATATTCTCAAATCACAGCCGACAATCAAAGTGAATGCATGTTTTTGTGGGGAATTCATTAAAAATAATAATATTAAGTCAGAAGAAATGGAATTTAAATATTTCAACACTAAAAATGCCTCAATTGATATCAGCACTGATTTAAAGTTGTGGTTTCAGGAATATATTATAGATAAAATTTTAAATAAATTAGAGGAATTCCAGGAAAAAGAGTCGGGATTTGTGCTACAAAAAATAATAAGTTTAGAAATAAATATTAATAAGGTTGAAATGGGCAACGGCTCATCTTTCATTAGACTTCCCAATCAAATAGCTAAAAAACATGCATGTGTCAATGTTAAAAATTATGATGATGAAGCATGCTTTGCCTGGTCCATAATTTCGGCTTTGTATCCCGTTGACAGTCATTCCGATAGAATATCATCGTACCCCCACTACTCCGAAATTTTGAATTTAAAAAATATTAAACTTCCAATGTCACTACTACAAATTACAAAATTTGAAAAACAAAATAACATTTCTGTTAATATTTATATGCTAAAATTGTTTGGAAATAATTTTCATTCAGTACCAGCTCGTTTAACTAAAACCAAATTAGAAAAACATGTAAACTTATTAATGATTCAAAATAACTATACAGATGAGCGTGAAAAAAGTACTGATGATGATGATTCCAATCTTGAAATAAAATATCATTTCTGTTGGATAAAAGACCTTTCCAGACTTGTGTCTAGTCAAATGAGTAAACGTAATGGAAAACTGTACATTTGTGATATATGTTTAAATTATTTTTCTAGTGAAGCAAAATTAAATTTACACACAGTAGACTGTAAAAATGTTAATAAATGTAAAATATCATTTCCAAAGGAAAAAATTGTAAAGTTCAAAAATTATAATTATAAAGAGCCTGTACCGTTCATATTGTACTGCGATTTCGAATCAATGCTAGAACCATTTTCCGAAATTAGTCAAACTAAAACTTTAAAATACCAAAAACATACTGCTTTCAGCGCAGGATTATATTTTAAATGTTCGTATGATGATAGCTTATCGTATTATTGCAGCAATCGTGGTTTTAACTGTATAGAGTGGTTTTCAAAACAATTAGAGAATATCGGTGAATTTCTCGAATCAAAATTAAAGACTATTGTACCAATGGACATTTCTGAACATCAGCAAAAAGAGTTCGCTGCATCAACTCACTGTCATATTTGCGAATCAATATTTAAACCTGAAGATAAGAAAGTACGTGACTACAACTATTTCACAGGTAAATACCGCGGGCCGATGCATGAAAACTGCAACTTAAATTTTAAAAAATCATTTATAGTACCGGTCGTCTTTCATAATTTATCTGGATATGACGCTCATTTTCTAATCAAAGATCTTGCAAAAACCGGTCAGATCACTTTATTGCCAATCAATAAGGAAAAATACATATCGTTCACAAGAAGTGTTGAAGGCTCGGTAATAAAATTTCGGTTTATCGATTCTTTCCGATTTATGGCCGCATCGCTGGATAAACTATCATCATATTTAACAAAAGGGGAATTAACAAATTTGCAAAAAGAATTTAGTGATTTAGATAGTGAAAAGTTTAATATGCTTACGAGAAAGGGCGTCTTCCCATATGATTTTATAGATTCTTTTAAAAAATTATCTGAAACTGAGTTGCCGGCAAAAGAACATTTTTACAATAAATTAAATGACTCTAATATAAGCGATGAAGATTACCAACATGCTCGGAATGTTTGGGAAAAATTTAATATTAAAACACTAGGTGAATATTCAGACTTATATCTAAAAACTGATGTAATTTTATTGGCAGATATTTTCGAAAATTTCAGACAAAAATGTTTAAATATTTATCAATTAGATCCGGCACATTACTATACACTACCGGGCTATACGTGGCATTGTATGTTAAAGTTTACAAAAGTAGAGTTGGAACTTTTACAGGACATCGACATGCTTTTATTTATTGAACGTGGTATTCGAGGTGGTGTAAGTCAGTGCTGTAATAGATATGCTAAGGCTAACAATAAATTTTTGTCAGAATATGATTGTTCAAAACCTAGTTCTTATCTATTATATCTTGATATAAATAACATGTATGGATGGGCCATGGAAGCCTTTTTGCCCTACAAAGGGTTTCGGTGGGTGGAGAATTTTGAAAATTTTAATGTGATAGATGTACCAGACGACTCAGAAAACGGATATATTCTCGAAGTTGATTTAGAGTACCCGGAACATCTACACGACAAACATAAAGATATGCCTCTCTGTCCGGAACATCTAGTGCCGCCGGGATCAAAATTACCAAAACTGATGACGACACTCTACCATAAAACCCGATATGTAATACACTATAGAAATTTAAAGCAAGCTTTATCCTTGGGGATTAAACTTATAAAAATTCACCGTATATTAGAGTTCAAACAATCTCCATGGCTAAGACCGTACATAGAGTTAAATACAAAACTGCGCGCAAGTTCGAAAAATGAATTTGAAAAGAATCTATTTAAGTTACTAATTAATGCAGTTTTTGGTAAGACTATGGAAAATATTCGTAAGCATCGGCTTGTAAAATTGGTGTCGAAATGGGAGGGTCGATATGGTGCTAAAAATTACATCGCTAGCCCCAATTTCCATAGTCGTGCTATATTTGACGAGAATTTAGTGGCTATTGAATTAAATAAGTCTGAAATTTTTTTCAACAAGCCTTTATACATCGGATTATGTATTTTAGATATATCGAAAACTTGTATATATGATTTTCACTATAATTTTATGTTGCAAAAATTTGAAAATAATGATGACTGTAAATTGCTGTACACCGATACGGATAGCCTTATTTATGACATAAAATGTGAAGATGTTTATGAGAAAATTATAAAAGAAAACATTGCTAAATTCGATACTAGTGACTATCCACCCAACAACCGATACAATATCCCTTTAGTTAATAAAAAAATTCCCGGGATCATGAAAGATGAGTTAAATGGTAGCATAATGACCCATTTTGTAGGTTTACGGTCAAAGATGTATGCGCTTAGAGTTGAAGGGGAAAATGTTATAAAAAAATCTAAAGGGGTAAAGACTAATATTGTAAAAAATAAAATTTCATTCGATGACTATAAGAACTGTTTGGAAACTAAAACCGAACTGTACCGAACCCAAAGAACCATCCAATCACATTTACATAAAGTCTACTCGGTTAAGCAAACTAAAGTTGCTTTGAACCCCTCCGATGATAAAAGATATTTAATCCAGGATTCAACAGATACATTACCTTGGGGTCACTACTCAATTATGATAGAATAAATTGTTTTTAGTTGAAACGTAAGGGTAAACATGGAATTACTGCCGCACCATGCCAATTTTATCAGCGAACCATTTTTTACACATCTTCTTAGCAATGAAGTGAAAAAGATGAATCCAAAAAAAACTTAGTTTAATAGCGTATACTGCTTTATGTTGAAATCAAACTAAAATAGAATGTGCTTATTGTTAAGATTAAACTATTGTAGTAGCTATTGCAGCTCTTTTGTATTTAAAATAATATTTTATAAAACTTATTACTGTCTGCACATTATAAGCTCTTTTTATGTGTTTAAAATAATATTTTATAAAACTTATTACTGTCTGTACATTATAAGCTCTTTTTATGTGTTTAAAATAAAATTTTATAAAATTTAACTCTGATTTTTATTTCTAGGAATTAGGAAAAATCAAAAAACACTTCATTATCATACATACTTTATTTATGATATAAATATTTTCAAAAAAGATGTGATTTTTTGTCTACATATAATACATTTATCAAAATTAACTGAACAATCACTACAACATACTGTATGCTTACAGGGCATAAAAACAACAGAGAGCTCATTTTCTAAACAAATTTTACATAACAGTTTATTACAAGTTTCAACTTGATTAATTTTTACATCCTGTGCTTCTTCTGATACTAGCATTTCTTTTATCGCTAGTGATGACGTTACATTTTTTTCATTCTTGAGCTGATTATATTCACATTTAGAATTAAAGCGGGCATGCTCTTCCCACACATTATCTCCAGAACTCCAATTCATTAAACCCACACCACAGTGAAAACATATGACTTGATCACCTGTGCCGGTATAGTAGAAACCTACCTCAGCTAATTCTCTCGGTTTTTGGCTTATCTGAGGGGGCCAGTTCTCAAATGTTTTTAAGCGGCTTTCCAAAGTCATTTTATCTGAATAAAGCGGGGTCCGTCTTCTCTTAATAAATAACGAATTATCCTCACCATTTTCAAAAAACGCACAGTCGGGGCTCCATCTCAAATGATCTACTGTGGGATCATCACCCTCACACCAATTACATAATTCAATTTCACATATTGGACATTTAACTATGTCTTCTTGACCAACATAAATGAAACCAGCTAGAGCTAGAGTAGACTTTGGAAATTCTGATAACCAATTTTCAAATGTTTCTAATCTTTTCTCATACTGCACATCCATTTTATATACCAGTCAAATAACTACTGAATTGGGATAAATAATAAGATGGTATTTATTTGAAAATATTTATTCAAGCATTTAATATAAACATTTTTCTATCTAAATCATTCATAACCTTAGCTCTATTAAAATGTAAACATTCACGAATACAATGCATTTGAATGGAATGTGGTAATAAATCACATAAATATAACATTACATTATCTGAAGGCAGTTCATAATTAGATTCACATAGTATATTATTGGTGACATTCAAAAAATTATTGTAAAATCCAGCAAAATCTAAACCATTTAATACATGTATAGTTGAATTGATAAGCCTACTAATGTTAATAAATTCACGCACAGTATTTTCACATATATAAAACGTAACAAAATCGTTAGCCACTTTCAACATCTTAGCACCCATAAATGACGATGTGTTGATAATGTAATTTGAAAACTGCTTCACCGCAGCAGCCTCCTCATCCTCCCCAAATCCACTATCAGCATCGAAGTAATTATTGGAAAGTTGTTTAAGGTAAGTAATAAAATCATACCAATCTTCAGCATCGAAGGAAATGTTATGAGCTTTATTGATCTGCTCATTAGCGGCCATTAATATTTTTACAGCTGGAACATTGTTTCGTGCACTACTTAATCCAACTTTTATTCTATATGAAGAGTTTTTCATGGCGAATACACGTTCATAAATGTACTTTTCTTCATTTTGGATTGCAACTCTATACTTTTCGGTAATTCGATCAACTTCCCGCCAATGATCGAAATCTTCAGAAAACGTGGGGCTAGGTGTGTTTGATGCCATGTTTCACGACTAACTAACAGTAACAGGCTTGATATATTTCAAATAAATTAGCTGCACCAGCAATGCTTCCGGTTAATCAAAAGGCCTCTTATCGAGCTGAATTTGTGCGTGTTTTCCATAAGAACCAATGTTAAATCACATAATTCTAGTCAATTGAAACAATTCCCCATTTAAATACATGCAAATCGAAACACATCAGAGTATATTTGTGTTGTCTATCCAACTATTGTGAGATTTATCTAAACCTAACCATTTAACAAAAATTTTATTGCTACGCTTACGTAATACTTTTTCTATTAAATAAACATCCGAATATTTAGCTTTTTGAAGTTCTTCGGCATAAAATCCACCGGCGATGGGATTTCCACGCAAATCCTGAAGAAGGTAGGTGATGGGATTGGTAATCTGTACTTTAATGATTTTAAATAATTCCGTTGTCCAATTGGGAGTATATCCTTTTTCAAATACATGTTTATGCTTACTAATACGAACAAGGTTACCAACTTTAAATTTTCTCGGATCTGTCGCCATCTTAATAAAGTTATAAGAGGAATTTAAAATAATTTTTTCATTTTTCTTGTTTATTTCACATGGTTTCATACCCGTAGTTCGATGGCGTTGCGTATTGTAATTATCAGTTATTTGAGGTAGTATATCAAGCCATCTGTACGTTCCGTTCAAACTAAAGTATTTGTATAACTTTTCCTTTAACGTTCTTATAACACGTTCCACAATTGCAGCCTTTTTAATGCTGAACGTACTATAATGGTTAACGTTGTACTTTTTCATCAGGCTGTTAAAACCAGTATTATAAAATTCAGTACCTTGATCTGATTGTAAATTTTTAGGTATTCGTTTACCATCTTTGAATATTTCACCAACAGCCTGCGTTATCTCTTTTCCCGATTTAGTTTTTAAAGGTTTGGTCCAAACAAATTTCGAAAAACAATCAATCATCACTAATATATATCTAAAGTTACTATTAACATGTGCGTGATCCATTACAGCCAAGTCCATTTGCCAAAGATCATCAAAACCTTTTATGATAGTACGCCGACGCTTGAAATTTTTTCTAGCTGGTTTATGGAGTTCGTTTATCACTTGAATTTTTTCTTTTGTATGCTCCATGACTACTCACCAGCAGCAGTGTTATCAGTGAACTAACTTTTTCTTTTTAAGATTGGCCATATCTAAATAAACTTCAGACATTTGTCTTACGACGGTATCTCTAAATTCATTTAGCTCCCTTTCAATATTTTTTATAAAATTTTCCATCGATATTATTTTAGCAGATTGATTTAGCTCCCCTTCAATATTTTTTATAAAATTTTCCATCAATGTTATTTTAGCAGATAGATCTAGATCTGATATCTTATCCAAGTTTAATGTATTTACCTGTACAGCCGATTTTAAGTTAGAAATTGCATTTGACAAATCAGTAATTATTATAGTTCTGTCATTTTTGAGTATATTTATTTTATTTGAAAACTCGTTTCTTAAATTCCCAACATCTTTCTTGATGATCTCAAGCGATTCGTTGAAACTCTTGTATTTATGTTCAAATTCTCGAATAGCATCTATTGAAGACATTTCAATAATTGTATGGAGTTCCTTATCTAGAGATTTTAGGCTACCATCTACATATCTTTTATTACAAACATCATTATCATTAGTAGGTGACTTAACATTACTAAGTTTTAGGTTTTCCACATCTATATTTCCATCCTCGGTGAAGATGAAGCCATGCCTATAAGGCGAAAGTAAATAGGAACCACTACTTGGAACACTATCTTGGCCTATATTAGACCTACCGAACTTGTCTACGGGCATATTGTAAATGATGATACTTAGCAAAGTTGTAAATATTTAAGCAATAACACCTATTTCCTTCAGTTCCGATAATATACTCAAGATCTCATTATCGTGAGAATCTGTGTTTCCAGCGCTTTTTGAGGCTATTAAAAGTTTTAGTCTATCAACAAGTTCATTTACGTCATCCCAGTAAACGTATTCTATTGGTTTTTCATTGTACACAGCCATGCCAGATCCGCTTTTCGAAGGAGCATTTTGTGACTTACTCCTAATTCTTGGATCATATCGAGGTTTTACATATAGAGGTTTTATTACACTCGTATATTTATAGTGCCTATGCCCCCTTCGTTGCTCCTGCGGATTGTAATCGCGTTTGTGAGCACTGGTTAAATCTAGAATTTCTTTGTAATTTTTTAAATCAGTTTCATTGAACCCATTGGGGTTTTTCATAAATATCAATTCATATAACCCTTTAGTACCCGGGTATGGTCTATCGTCGATCACAAGGTTATTATCAGCTATTTTCAGTTCTTTATTACCCATAAATAATTTGTTTGCTAGAAAATCAAAACGAGCACCAGATGTTGTATCGTAACTATTACTATCTGTGAAAAATCCTTCAATGTAATATCTCGCTAATGGTGGAAATTGCTCCAGATATTCATCTATAACAGGTTTATTATGTTTAACTAGATTATCGTATTGTTCTTTAATTTCATCAAATGACAGTTCTGGTACTTCTTCTTCTTCTTCGAGAAAGACTTCACCGATTTCCTCATCAGGTAGAAAGTTTACTGATGGTGGTGATGGTATCCGTCGTTCGGTTAGTGGTTCAGGTGTTACCGTTGCTGCTGTCGCCGCCGCCGCCGCTACGCTTTTAGATGTGTTTATTTTAATATCATGTAATGGTTCTACAATTGGTTTGAATATACGATTGAGAGATTCGTCTTCTTCAGCCTTTCCTAGCTTTAAAGCCAAATATTTCTTTCTGATTGCCCTTGACACTTCAGTAATTTTCTTTTTAAGTAACTTCTCCTTTTCTAAATCATGTATGTGTGGTTTTACTACTTTATATTTCTCTAGAGATATTTTTTTATACTTCATTTTTTATACAGGTCTGTACAGCTTTTTCACAGGTCTGTTACAGCTTTTCACAAGTCTGTTACAACTTTTTCACAGGTCTGTGACAGCTTTTCGCAGGTCTGTATCTGTTAACGTGTAGAACAGTAATAAAGCTGTATGATGTATCATATACATATATACTGATCGAATCCTTTTCGATAGCGTCCATTGTTCAAATCAAAATCTTTAACTATTACTAATACACCATATTTGTCATTCCAACATTCAGCGCATAGTTTTTCAAATTTATCAAAAGTCATGTCTGGAGTTACGTGATCATCATAAACATGTTTAAGATTCATACGGTCCTGCTTGAATAAAATAATACAGTTACAATTATCTCGTACCAAATGTTTGCCAATATGTGTATAGGTCTGACATAGATAGAAACAGTCCACAAGTCTATGTCTACCCATACTGAAGTAGGCTCTTATTTTATCTTGTTTGTCGCAAGCCACATCATCGAAAATGAATATGGAATTGGTTCTAGCCTTAGAAGGATCGATTATACCTTCACTATCTGTATACGGGAAATAACCAACACCTTTCACTTTTTTCAATGCATCTTCCAGCAATTTATATTTCGGTTGATATAGAGATTTGGAATAGACGTATACATTTTCAAACCACAGCCCATTAGGATCGAACAATAAACTTAGTAGGAGATTCGTTTTGCCAGCGCCACTGGGCCCGCATACAATCGCTCTTAAAGCGCTAGGAAATAATGGACCATGTTTTTCGGTTGCTGGACATTGTGAGAAAATATCCAAGTTCTCCACTGGAAGTGACAACCGCTGTTTAAGAAGCCGCATCGTAGACTCACACTTTCAGTGATGTGCAGCAGCTTATATATATATATATATATATATATATATATATATATATATATATATATATATATATATATATATATATATATATATATATAAGTAGGTATGCTTTGATCTTTCTTCAAAAGTTCCCACGGTCCTCAAAAAGTTCCCACGGTCCTCAAAAAGTTCCCACGGTCCTCAAAAAGTTCCCACGGTCCTCAAAAAGTTCCCACGGTCCTCAGCGGAGTCCGGTCTCAACCGTCCCCATACCTACTATATATATATATATACACTACACCTTTACATTATTACTCATTATCAGTTTAGATGTTGATGTTGAAGGAGGGTAGTGGAGTAGTAAACTCTCTGATAAATAAGTTACCATTTGAAGCGCATTTACCAGGATATCAGTACTGCGGTCCAGGCACCAAGTTGGAAAAACGGTTAAAGCGAGGTGATCCAGGCATTAACGATCTCGACCGAAGCTGTCGCGAACACGATATAGCCTATAGTAAAAGCTCAAATTTAGAAGATAGACATAAGGCTGATTACGATCTTGAGCAGCGTGCCTGGGAACGAGTCAAGTCTAAGGACGCTAATTTGAAAGAGAAGTCGGCCGCTTGGGCTGTTGTTAACGCTATGAAGGTTAAACGGAAGATGGGAATGGGGGTTCGCAGGCAAAAAGTCGGTTTTCGCAAAACTATCGATGTTGTTAAGAGATTGTTTAAAAAACCTAATAATAATAATCTAAGAAAAAATGCTAGTATGGCCTTGAAGCTAGCGAAATCAGCTATGAACGCTGTAGGTGGTCGAAAAAAGATAAAAGCACCACGCATACTACCATTACCCAAGACCGGTGGATTCTTACCGCTAATCCCTATTTTTGCCGGTCTGAGTGCTCTAGGAGCTCTATCAGGAGGGGCTGCAGGTGTGGCAAAAGCTGTCATCGACGCCAAAGCTGCAAGGAAAAAATTGGAAGAGGCTGAGCGGCATAATAAAACTATGGAGGCTATAGCTTTAGGAAAGGGGATGTATTTGAAACCTCATAAGAAGGGCTATGGGCTGTACCTGAAAAAGCAGCAAAAAAACTCCCAGTGAAGCTACCCAATAGAGCCCTTCTTGATGTAGATTTGATGAAGTATGTTAAAAAATTGAAAATTCCGCACTTCAGAGGTGTCTTTATGCGTGACTCGTTACCTCACGCTCCTAGAACATATGAAAGCGCAATTATTAATCTCGACACGCAAGAAGGGCCTGGCACGCATTGGGTAGCATATAAAAAGTGTGCTGACAATGTTATTTATTTTGATAGTTTTGGCGCGCTTAAACCACCAGTAGAATTAATACGTTACTTTGGTGATAAATGTAAAATACGATTTAATTATGATAGTTACCAAAAATTCAATACAATCAATTGCGGACATTTATGCTTAGAGTTTCTTTATAAAAACGGTAATATCCCATAAGTTTCATTCAGTATGTCTCAGATATTCACGATAAGAGGTCGAGGTGCCACTCTTTCCATAGACTTTTATAATCCAATTGAATTGGATCCTCAGTACGATTACGCATTAGCTCTAATTGGTTTTCATACCTATAATAGCATTCCTAATATCGAAGAAGGTGTAAATAACAAGCTTTACTATTGGGAGCTAGGTGATAAAAGTAAAGAAAAAGTAATTTCGATTCCGACTGGATCTTATGAAATAAGTGATATTGAAGCATATCTACAGAGTCAAATAACGTCACCGGTGAAAGGTGTTGAATACTTCTCGTTGAAACCCAACAATAATACACTCAAGTGTGAAATTAGGAGCAAGCACGAGATAAATTTTATACCTAGCGATAGTCTAGCCAGTTTACTGGGCTATTCAGCTCGCGAGTTAAAACCCAATATTTTACATCAATCTGATTTGCCTGTAGAGATAGTGAAGGTTATAACGATCCACGTAGACTGTAATATTACCACAGGAGCATTCTACAATAACATACCATCACATACCATTTTTGAATTCGCCCCATCTGTAAATCCGGGGTATGCCATAGACATAGAACCAAAAAATCTAATATTCCTTCCAGTAAATAACAAACGGGAAATAACTAATATCACCTTGGAGATACTGGATCAAAACTCTAAACCTATTAATTTTAGAGGTGAGGAAATTATTATAAGGTTGGAATTGAAAAAATTATGGGGTTAATAATTAAACCATTAAAGTATTTAAATAAGAATTTTTCAAATCAACATCATTCATTACCAGTCAAGTGTTCAGGTAAGAAGGTAGCATCATCTTTAACGTCAGCAAATATCTTGTATTTAAAATCTCTGGGTTACCATGTTGGAAGAACTACAGTTATTCCAAGATCCACACTTTGATAATTCCTTCGACAGAGAGGAAACTCGAACGTATCACCCGTTCGTTAAGTCGTTCAGAAATAATGATGAAATTGAAATTGTAATTCATCAGCAAGATGCTTTATTATTAATGCATGATGCAGCTTTATTGATTGAAGGAACGTTGAAGAAAACTAGCGGTGATGGAACTATTGAATTTACTAATAATGCCGGGGCATACATGTTTGATTCCATTAGTTATGAGTTGAATGGTAAAGAAGTGGATAAAGTGAGAGACGCAGGTACTGTGAGTCTGGTGAGAGGCTATCTGTGCTATGATAAAGATGATAACACGCTTAGCCCAGCAGGCTGGAATTTTCCTGAGGGTCAGCTGGTAACTTATGATCCAGTAAATGGAACATTTTTCCTGAGAATTCCATTAAGTCATTTGCTCGGGATATTTCAAGATTATAAGAGATTCATGTTTGGAAGACAGATTATAAGATTGGTTAGAGCTCGAACTGACGCTAACTGTTATAAAGTAGCGGCAGACAATGCTGTAGCTGAATTAACTATAACCGATATTCAACTTAAAGTTAAACATGTATTTTTAAATGATGAAAAAAAATTGGAATTGCTAGATAACATAAACAGAGATAAACCGATTTTCATTCCCTATAGAACGTGGGAGATTCATGAATTGCCTTCTTTAACGGCTGGAGCTGTGAAAGAAATTTGGTCAGTTAAAACTTGTACTAACGTAGAAAGTCCTAGATATGTTATCGTGGCATTTCAAACAAAACGAAAAGATCAGAAGAAAGTAGATATTACACACTTTGATAATATTAATGTGTCTAATATAAAACTGACTATAAACTCGGAATATTATCCATATGAAGATTTGAAATTAAATTTTACTTCACGAAACTATTCCGATGCTTATCACATGTACACTCAATTTTCCAAAATATTTGCTTCAAACAACACACCCATAAAGCCCATATTAGATTTTGTAGCGTTCAAAACACGCGCCTTATTTGTCATTGACTGTTCCAAAAGAAACGATTCGATAAAGTCAGCCACTGTCGATGTCAAATTAGAAATCGAAAGCAGGGTAGCGTTTCCAAATGATACTAGAGCATATTGTATAATTATCCACGATCGAGTTATGGAATATTTACCGCTTAGTGGAATCGTAAGGAGTGCTATATAAGATATATTCACTAAGAAGTTTTCTCAGTCTACACCACACGCCACCATGAAGATAATGATTGTTGATATTCAGGGATTCAGTTTACCTGATTTTTATCCGAAAGAAATAACATTTATTAGTGAGCGACAAACAGCTCATTATCTGTTGAAAGCTCCATTTCCAGCCAACAAGTTAGACCATAAACTACGAAAACAGATAAAATATTTAGAGCGTTTTCATCATGGTTTGAAATATGATAGTGGTTACATAGACTATACCATGTTAGATGACATATTACAGAAGCACTTATTGAATAGTAATATTGATATGGTGTATGTTAAAGGGCATCAAAAGCAACAGTTTCTCGAAAATAAGCTGTGTGAACTGGAAGAAACTTCATCAACCATTCCTAGCATTATCAACATAGAGAATATGACTGGTGTACCAAAATTTATTAGAGATATACCTTATTGTCCTAATCATTTAAATAATAAATCAATGTGTAGTTTAAGAAATTGTACTAAACTTTATAATTGGTTGCATTCTTCTTTACCAAAATAAAAAAAATATTATAAATACATTTTTTTTTCTTCCCCCACCACCCTTTTTAGATGTTAAAAGTAAACATGCAAATCAATGTGAATTAGTAAATAGTAAGATGTTGTCACGTGCATACATATTCATTTTTGTTGCACCGCTGTTGTGTCGTGGTGATTATTTCGAGTCTTCTGTACACACTAATAATGGCTCTGTAAATATTAGTCATCATGTTGATAACACATCGATACATGTACAATACAGCAATCTACATAGAAAATATCCTAGTGTAAATGTTTTACGAAGGTTGTCCAACTACAATCAACAGACTAATTTATCTATTATTTCGGCTGCTACTACTCCAAATCAAGCCCCACCAGCAAGAAATGTATCAGCTACTACTACAATTCAACCCCTACCGGCAAGAGGCTTATTAAATTTATCACACCCATATCATCAGACTCATGCAAATGATATGTATGATGAATTACAGCTATACCGAAAACTATACAGAGATCTGGAAATAAGATTATTGGATGCCAATGCTAGATTTATGAATGATTTAATATCATGTGAAAATAAATTAAAATTGAATTTGGATAGTAGTTGTGAAAGCGCTGAAAACTTAAGAATTTTACTCACTAATACAACGAATGAAATGTTAGAGCTAAGATCTGATCTCACTGCGTGTGTAGCTAACACCGAGGGATTAGAATTTGAAAGAGATAAATACATAGCCAAATATATGGAGGTCAAACGATTGCCTAAAGCCGAAAGTTTTATTTCCCTCAGCAGCAGCAGCAGCACATTACCCCCACCTACAATCTCTAACACTACTGATAGGAGTTTGTTAAATTTGCAATGGCAGTATTCTTCCTGTATGCAGGAACTGAGACGGACGGAAAGTAAACTAAATACTTGTAAAAATAATTTAGTATCCTAGCGAATCTTATAGCAGCATGTCAGAGTTAATAGTGAGGTTAGAAAGACACTGCAAACAGTTGGAAAAGTTAAAAGAGCATATAAAATTTTATGAGCATAAGCAGTGTATGTTCTCCAGTTTCAACAAATTAGATATGAAAGATGAGGAATTAATATGGGATCGAAAAGTATTTAATAATTTAACACGTTTTAATACATCATCATCATCATCAGAGAGAGGCCGCCAGAGTCGTCGCATTTCCCCAACGCCCATATAATACGAGACAGGATATGATTTATATCACATTATTTTTACCCACCTATATATGGATTTACTAAAAAAATTATAGTTTGTTTACTGAGAACAATGGTGATGTTAAGTTCGCATTTCATAATTTTACATGCGGTACTGCAAAATATCCTGTACATACATCAACCTTATGGTAGTCGAGAAGTCTTTGTATGTTTCGATGGAAATGAGAGGAAAAACGATAGCTGGCCATCGAACTGGATGTTGATGACTCCATATGCAGTTAATAATGCACCTACTTTTACAGCGAACATTCCAAACAATACAATTCAGTACAAATTAAGAATACGATTTCAAGATAATACAATGGGTGATACCTATTGGGAAAAATTATGTGCTGCCACCCCCTGTACTGCACCTACCATCATCAGCAATGCAAATTCTGAAAAACAAAATTATGATATTGGAGTGGAAGCGGTGTCTGGTTTGCTGTATTACATTACAGTTTGTTCTTCTCTCCTAATTGTAAAGTGTATAATTAAAATTATTAGGAAAAATGTCATGTCTCCGCAGCAGTGTGAATGAATAATATTATAATGTTTTTTTGTAATAAATGAAATAGCAATACAATTTTTGTTTAATTTATATCTGAATTTGATTAAATTCGACAGTTTTTTTAATTTATGTACGCCTATGTTCACATTCAAACATCACCATAATATAATAATAATAAATATATTGCCCACCCTAACCGGCGGTTATGATAAAAATTTCATTTAATTTGCATTTCTATACAAATGTTACACTCTCTCTTATCACATATCCGTTTTCTTATCACTTCCTCTCTCCTATGTCTCGGGGCCAGCAACCGTCGTTTATATTCAATTTACCTAAATTTAAAATCTCTGCACAGTCATGCTGAAATATTTCTTAGCCAGAAGGGCATTAGGTACAGACTTCACACCCCCATACCACGTAATACAGCACTCTTCACTCTTCACCACAAGAACTCTTCAGCTCCGACGACAATGACCAATTTCTTAGCCAGAAGGGCATTAGGTACAGACTTCACACACCCCCATACCACGTAATACAGCACTCTTCACTCTTCACCACAAGAACTCTTCAGCTCCGACGACAATGACCAACAGCTCATGGTCAGATCTCGATGGACACATGCCATCCAAGTCACTTCCGGTCCAGAACTCTCTTTGCTTATCTACTCATAGCTTCCTTGAATGTTTCAGGATCATCAATCATAGCTAACATGCTCATCTCGGCAAGCATTACAAAATCTCCAGTTCTCTGCCAGCTAGGATTCTTCTTCTCTCTTATACTACGACGCAGAGGTTCTTCCTCATTCTGGATTTCGTACTCCTGGGTTTCACCTTCAACGTCGATTTCTTCAGAAATTTGATCAGAAACTGTCGGTACATTGTCATTTCTTTCATTATAAATTACTGATTTCGTTTTGCAATTGTTAGAAACCGACTCCTTGGTGTCGATCACAGGCAACTGTACTGTAGCTGCAGAAATCACAATTTCTGGCTTGAAAGTAACGTCATGACAAACAACAACTCTGCGTTGTTCTGGTATCCACACACGATAGCCGTCTTTGTTGCCATGATATCCCACCAGCTTACCAGCAACACTTTTGGCATCCCACTTTTGTCGTTGCTGTTTGGGAATATGCGCAAAGCATTCTGTACCAAAGACTCTCAGATATGATATATCACTGACGTCCTTTCCTGTCCACAGCTCCAACGGTGCCTTTCCCGTGACAGGTGTGGGACCAGTTCGGTTCAACAAATATACAGCTGTATTACATGCCTCGGCCCAGAAAAATTTCGGCAATCCACAAGCTTGAAGCATGGATCGTGCAGACTCAACGATAGTCCTATTTTCCTGTTCTGAAGCTCCATTCTGTTCAGGACAATACGGTGGCGTAGTACGCAAGGAAACCCCAAAGTCTTGCAAAACTTGTACTGTTGGCTTTCCGACAAACTCACTTCCGTTATCGCATAAAAGTTCCTTCACAGTGTGTCCAGCAGTTTTGGCTTCATTCAGGAAAGTACGCAAACAGTTTGCTACTTCACTCTTTTGGCGAATGAAAAAGACACGCCTAAACTTGCTGTAATCATCTTTGAACAACACGAAATACTTTTTGCCACCAGCAAATATGCTTTCCATTGGACCACATACATCCGTATTAATCAGTTCACCAATAACGTTAGGTCGATTTTTTCTTGTTCCAAAGCTATGGCGATGAGCTTTACCGAGTGCTCATCCTTCACAGAATTCTCCATCCGCTCCAAAGTTCAGCCCATATTTACCCAAAACTTTCTTAACGTGACGTTTGTGTTGATGGCCAAGCCTTTCATGCCACAGTTGTAGGCTATCAGCCGCACTAACAACAAACACTGCTGATTGTTCAGGTATTTGAACGCACATCTTGAGAAAGAACAGTTCTCCACGTGGCTCTCCTACCACTTGTATGTCACCATTCTTCAGAAGACGACAACAATTTCGATTAGCTTCAAAGCTGTAACCCTTTTGGATAGCTTTACTCACAGAAAACAAATTTCGGCTTGCCTCCGGAACATACCATACGTTTTCAAGAAATGTATTAACTCGACGTTTTCCAACCCTTAGTTCAACGTTTATGTTCCCTTGTCCTAGTGCTTGCCCGACAGAAGTAGCATTGAAACCATGCATTGTTTGTGGAATAGCAAAAGCCTCATATGTAGCAAAATAGTGCTTGTTCGCTGTCACATGCACTGTTGCACCAGTGTCTGCAATCCAGCTATCTTGTGAGGAAAATCCGTTGCAACAAACCAGAGATCCACCAAAGTTTGACTCCTTGGACATCTTTGAATGCGTGTTGCTCTTCTCTTCGGATTTACCACGGTCACCTGACTTCATCGGACAATCTTTCAGAAAGTGTCCCTTTTGTCCACACTTATAACATGAGAAACGACCACCTTTCTTCTTGTTTTGACCACCTAGCGGAGAATTTACTAAGCTCGTACTCGCTCTCAATGGCTTTTCTGATATTTTTGTATCATTGTGTTTCTTTCCTTTGCCAACACCACTTTGAGTGACAAAAACGCTTCGTGTATCTGAAATATTGCGTTGCTCGATTGTTCTCAGCTTTTCTACCAATACTCGTAGGTTTCGGTCACTTGAAGGCATTGCTTCCCAAACATTTCTAAATTCGTGATATTCTGTACCAAGAGTTGATAAAATGCGCACTATCAAAACACGCTCACTTAAGGGGTGTTCACCTTGTTTAGTCATTGCATCGTTCAACTCCATGAAATGTTTTTGTAGAAGTGCAATGTGTGAAGCAATGTCACTCACACAATTTGACCAACCAAAAAACTCTTCCAGCAATCTATCTAGTCGTTGTTCACTACTCTGTTCGTACACCGACTGAAGCGCTTTCCATACTTCACTTGACGAAGTACATGTCATAACAAGCGTAGCAGGTTCATCGCCTAAAGCACTCACCATGCACAACATTGCATCAGCGTCCGCTTGTTCCCATGACAAAAGCTCTTTTTTGTACGTTTCTTCAGCTACCGCAGTGAGTTCCGTAGAATCGGATTTACTATCAGGAGAATTTGGTTTCTTTCTAGTTCCATTTACAATATCCAATAAACAATATTTCCTCAGCTGCAACTGCACCAATAACTTCCATTTTGGCCAATCACTAGCACTTTGTAGTTTTCCAATTACTATATGTTTGCACTCCATTGTGTATTTAAAAACACCTGAGTGAAAATTCAATAACAATTAAACACCTTCTCAAAACCGGTACTACACGTTAAACCTTATCTGGAATGTTCGTTGCAAGTTCACTATTCAGTACACAGTTTAAAGCACATCTGGGGCCCGTAACCTAATGAGATTTCGTACTCACTGGACGTGAATTATCTGAGGAAACTCTTTATTATATTGAACATTTACATATGTGACATAAACCAAACTGACATTTAAGTAAACTATTAGAAACTAACTAACTAGAGAGCTTTATATAAATAGTAGTTCACTAGTAGAACATTTGTATATTCTCAACAGTCCACGGCCTCCCCGATGTCGTGGGAGATATAACCGTGGAACGGACGATTTAGGGTGCAAACTCCTATAGAGATGCATCTTTTTTCGGGTTCCTACATCGAGTTGTCGCAGCTCCTCTTGATTCCATTTAATTACTCCAAAGGAGCAGAGGAGGATCGGAACGGCAAGCATATTGGTAGCAGACACCTTGTTCTTCCCCGACAGTTCTGAAGACCAGATCTGTCGGAGTCGGTGCTGATACTTGCCGCGGAGAACGTTTTTTACTACACTCACTTCTTGGGTGGAGCGTTGCTCGACACCGAAGTAAGTGTACGACTCTCCGGCATCTAGATGATGTAAGATGCTTCCGTCCACAGGCTGCGCATCCTCTCCGTAGTCACCGCATCGTCCTCTCTTGAGGTGGACTAGTGCACACTTGTCCAACCCAAATTCCATGCCGACAGCCTGCGTGTACTCCTGTACCACCCTGAGGGACTGGCGTAAATCCCTCTCTCCGGAGGCATAAAGTTTAAGGTCATCCATGTAAAACAGATGGGTGACCTTATGCCTCGTGTCGCCGGGGGTACCGCAGTTGTATCCACGGGTATTTCGAAGCGAAACAGATAATGGTAGTAGTGAGATGCAAAACAGAAGGGGGCTTAGGGAATCTCCCTGAAATACTCCCCTTCTGAACAATACCGGCTCTGTCTGGACTTGCTATTACCCGATGTTATGGTAAAGCAAGTCCTCCATAGCGGCATGAGTTCTTCGATACATCTCACTACGGGACCGGGCACCGCAAGACATCTGAGCAAGTGGACAATAAGCTCATGGGATGTCATATCAAATGCCTTGCGGTAGTCGATCCAGGCCATAGAGAGGTTACGCTTATACTGCACGGAGTCCTGCGTGATACATCTGTCGATCAGCAGGTTCTCCTTGCAGCCAGCGACACCTCTCTTTGACCCTCGTTGCTCATATACCCGTTCGTAAACCCGTTCAACTGCTTGGAGCACCCGCATGTACAAGATGCGTGTAAACAACTTGTAGCATGCGTTTAAGCAAGTTATCGGCCGGTAATTTTTTGGGTTAGACAAATCTCCGTTCTTCGGGATCAGCACTGTCTGCCCCTCGACAACCCAAGAAGGAATTTGCTGCTCCCCATTTAGCCATGAATTAAAAATTCTGGCCAAATGGTGGTGGGTACTGGAAAACTTTTTCGACCAAAAGTTATTTATCCCATCGGGACCTGGAGCAGCAAAGTTCTTAGAGCCCTCAAGAGCTCTTCGAACCTCTTCTGGGGTTATCGGTCGGCACACCTCGTTTGGTTGTTGAAACCTGGAAAAAGGCTTCAAAGTGTGCCAGGGCTGAAGTGTCTCTGTTGAGTGGGAGCTTCTGTCCGTAGAGCGTTTTCCAGAAGTTTTCCACCTGATCTACAGTCGGCGGATTCTCTACAACACGCTGAGGTGGTTCGAAAAGGCGCGAGGGCTTTTTGCGGAATAGATTGTTTTCCGCCAGCCCCCTCGCCCGCCTCACTAGACTTTTTACAAGTCACTAGCATCCGTATCCGATCAAGGCAGTGCTGTTTGGTGGTTCGCAGCACTGCCCCATTCAGTGTGTGATGAACGCGTCTTAAATTGGCGGCTATGCGCCTAACTTTAGGCGTGAATGCCCTATTGGCCGCCATATAGTCTATCACACATTGGATACGGGATGCGTGTTGCCTCGCCGACCGGGTCTTGGCTTCCATATTTTGTATACGCCACTCCGCTCTCTCCTGTGGGGAGGCAGTATTCCGCCTCTCACCCGGAGTTAAGCGCTGGGCAGCAGCGTATACGGCACAATTTATGTGCCAGATGTCAGCCCCTTCTGGTGTCACTTCACGAAGTTCAGCATCCACTCTGGTTAGGTCTTCTGATCTGGGGGGTTTGATATAGTTCTGGTGTTGAGGCCCTCTGGTCTTGGTGGAACGTCTAGAACTGCCTCCACAACCGGTTCATTCAGCGGCTCTTCGACCGCCTCATTTACCGGCTGAGGAACAGCTCTCACGTAGCCCCTGCTGCGAAGGTGGGATACATAGTCACGCAGATTTTGCGGCGTGAAGGCGCTGTAATCTGGGTGTCTTGCACACCACAGAGCGTGCATTCGCGCCATGTATCCCCTTCGCGCGAGCTCACTGCTTTCGTAGCATAGCAGAAGATTATTCCTCAGCTCATCGGTCCACTCGAAGCGTCCATGTAGCTCGCGGTCGTCATTGCCAGGCAATCCGTCCGGTTGGGCCCCATCCGAATGGGGTCGATTGTGGAGGCCCTGTCTTCTGTTTCCTGGTACCAGAAGATTTCGGCCTGTTAGGTGGTTAGCCTAACAAGCCCACGGCCGACACCAGAGGGGAAGTCTCTTTCCCCTCCCGGGTGCGCTAGCGCTGTCGGTCCGGTTTTTGCACCTGCGGCTGGAGTAAGTGGTGTCGCTACTCACCAAAGGCTAGTGAGATGTAAGAAAGCCCCTCCTGCTTATTTATTATTATTATTATTATTTTTTCTTTTTCCGTAAAAGGCAGTCACCCTTTATACTCTGTGGCTCCGACACTCACAGAGGGAAGCTGGTAGTACCGGCAGCCACTCCCCACGTCCGCGGGGTGAATGACTACTGGGTCCGAGAATCGTGTGCCCTGAGTAGACGTAATGAGCCGAGGATAATGGCCTTCTGCATCCTGCCGGCTAAGATCTCTGCCGAATTTCAGCATGCCGGTATGATCTTTAGTTCTGATTATCATTATTATTTTTTTTTTTCTTTTGATTTTTTTTTTCGGGTTGCCCGCTGCCGGACAGGACTTCCGTGGCCTCCGACACCTCACGGTAGCCGCGCCGGCGAATTCCTTGCAGCCACTCTCCACGACCTGTGGAGTTAGTGACTGCAAATACCTAAATCGTGTGCCCTAAGTAGACGAAGGGACCCCAAGATAACCGCCTTCTGCATCTGGCCTGCCAACCATTCTGCCGAATTCTGACAGGCCGGTAAGATCTTCAATTCTGAGAGCAGCGAAGGCTTCATCCCTCCGAGTACGCCGATTATTAGGACGACCATCTTGACAGAGTAGTCTGGGTATAGCACTTGGAGCTCATACCGGAGATCACGATATTTGGTCCGTTTTTCCCCCTCCTTCAAAGCGATGTTTGTCTCAGCAGGTGCTGAGAATTCGATTACAAACATCACTTTGTTCTGATGGTTGAGGAGGACTATGTCAGGCTTGTTGGCTTGAATTAGCCTGACGGTCGGGAACGAGTAGTTCCAATAAATTCGGCACCTCTCGTTCTCGACAACGGACTCAATATCTCCGGGGATGTAAGGCAGCACTGGTGTTTGGTCTACCCCATACGAGTGCCGTAGATGGTAGTATAGCACTCGTAAAGCCGCGTTATGGCGGTGGATGTAGGCCGAAATCGCGTATACCAGGCATGCTGAAAGCAAATGCATAAGCGATTCAGGCGCCTGACGGCAGGTCCTGCAGTTGGTATCAGGGACCTTTACACCCATTACGCGGCTTCGGTAGACCAAGGTGTTTATTACACCATCCTGACAGGCCACAATGAATCCCTCGGTCTCCGACTTAAGCCCAGCTGACCTTAAAAAGGTGAATGTCAGCCTAGTCGATAAACCCAGTGTTTCCATGTTTTTGTAGAATACACCGTGCATGGGTTTATCGACATGCTGCCTAAACAGGCCCTCCTGTTCGGCAGCTTTTATTTGGGCTTTCAGACGAGTTGGCTGAAGCTCAGTGACTGACTCTGGGTCAGCACCGCGCAGGCCGCCTCGTCTGACGTCGAATACGAGACCGAGTTCATCTGCGGCTCTTTTTGCTGCCTTAAACAATCCTGCGCCCACCCCTGCGATTTCGTGATCTCTCACTAATAGCAGGAGCGGATCCGAGCTCCTGAGGATGTTACATGCCATACTCAGTACTACTCTGCCGTGCATACACTCCAGACCCAAGAGTCCTCGGCCCCCCCGATGACGTGGGAGGTAAACACGAGGAACGGACGATCTAGGATGAATACTCCTATGGATGTTCATCATCTTGCGGGTGTCTCGGTCTAGTTGGCGCAGCTCATCTACTGTCCATTTTACTACCCCAAAGGAGTAGAGCAGAACAGGAACGCCAAGCCAACCAAATCTTTCGGAGTAGGCGTCTGTACTTGCCGCGGAGAGATTCCTTGATTTGTTGCACATCCTGGATGTGATGTTGTGCCACACCCAGGTATGTGTAGGTCTCTCCGGCATCCAGATGTCTTAGGATGCTTCCGTCTGCGAGCTGCGCGTCCTCAGAAAATTCCCCGCATCGCCCTCTCTTGAGGTGGACGACCGCGCACTTGTCCAACCCGAACTCCATACGAATGGCCCGCGTGTACTCCTCGACCACCCTTAGAGCATTTTGAAGTTCACGCTCTCCGGAGGCATACAGTTTCAGGTCATCCATATAGAATAAATGAGTGACCTTATGCCTCCGGTTGCTGGGTGGTCCACAGTGGTACCCGCGAGTTTGGCGGAGTTCAACAGATAACGGTAGCAGTGAGATGCAAAAGAGGAGGGGACTCAGAGAATCTCCCTGGAATACTCCTCTTCTGAATGCCACCTGCTCTGTCGTAACCCGCTGTGCACCTGATGTTATGGTGAAGCGGGTCCTCCAGAGTGGCAGCAGTTGTTCTATGCATCTCACTAGTGGCTCTGCTACCGCAAGACATTTGAGCAAATGTAACAGAAGTTCATGTGATGTTGTGTCAAATGCCTTACGATAGTCAATCCAGGCCATCGATAGATTCCGCTTGTACTGCACAGAGTCCTGTGTAATACAGCGGTCTACCAGCAGGCTGTTTTTACAACCTGTCATGCCCTTCTTGGCGCCACGCTGCTCGTATATCTGCTGGAAGACCGGATCAACCTGCCGTAGTGTCCGAGCATACAAGATACGAGTAAATAGCTTGTAGCAGGAGTTCAGACAGGTGATTGGTCTATAATTCCTTGGGTCAGACAGATCGCCCTTTTTAGGGATGAGCACAGTACGTCCCTCGACAAACCAGTCCGGAATCTGCTGCCACTCGTTCAACCACTTGTTGAAAACTCGGGCCAGACGACGGTGGGTGGAAGGAAATTTTTTCCACCACCAGTTATTTATGCCGTTTGGCCCCGGAGCAGCGAAGTTCTTGGTGCCAACAAGAGCTTGTTGGACTTCCTCCGGACTGATTGCCGGGCACACTTCTTCCGGCTCTTCAAAGGTTCTGTGGCACAGAGCCTCGAAGTGTGCTATTGCTGGAGTGTTGCTATCGAACGGACGTGTTGTTTCGTAGATTCCTTTCCAGAAGCTTTCGACATCGGCTACAGTTGGTGGATTATCGACAACACGCTGTGGCTCTTGAAATAGGCGTGAAGGATTCGTACGGAACAACGTATTTTGCTCCATACTTCGTACCCGCCTATTTAGCTTTTTCTTGAGAGCCATAAGCGCTCGAATCCTATCTAAACAGTGCTGCTTAATAGTGAGCATCACTGTTAGATTTAGAGTGTGGTGCTGGCGTCTGAGTCCGGCTGCTGTTCGCCGGACTTTAGGCGTAAATGCCTTGCCAGTGGTTACGTATTCCACCACAGTCTGGATTCGAGAAGCGTGTTGTCTGGCCAATTGTATTTTGCCTTCGATCTTTTGTACACGCCGCTTAGCCTTTTCAATACCGCTCGAGGGGTTGGTATTCCTCTCGCGGGGCACGAGTTGGCTAGCAGCGTTGTACACGGCACAGTTGATCTGCCAAATGTCGGCGTCTTCTGGTAATTCCTCATCGATAACAGCGTCCATCCGAGCCAGATCTTGTGGCTCTAGGTTAGCCCTACTGTTAAGGCTAACCCTCGTCCTTAAGTTGACTTCGGCGTACCTTCTAGGATGTTCCCCGTCAGCTCTTTGCCGCGGTGACAGTGCGGCTGGCGCTTCTTCCTGCTGACGGGGTGCCCTTACGTAACCTGTCCTGCGCAGGTAGGATACTTGATCCCTGAGCTGTTGCTCAGAGAAGGCGCGATACTCTGGATGCGTGTCGCATCAGATTTCGTGCAATCGCGCCATGTACCCTCTGCGCGCAGGTTCGCTGCTCTCATAGCAGGTCAGCAAGTCATCTCGAAGTTCCCTCGTCCACTTAAAGCGTCCATGGTCATAGCGTATGTTGTCATCATTGAGACCGTCCGGTATGGCCCCTCCAACTTGTCTCTGACCCCCATCCGGTTGGGGTCGATTGTGAAGGGCCCTTCCTCTGTCTGCTAGAACCAGAGAAGTGGATCTCAGAGTGGTTAGCCCTGAGATCCACGTCCGACATCTGTCAGGCAGAGTTGCCTCTGCCTGTCCAGGTACACCGCGTGGAGGCTGCCGGTCCGTTTTCCGTACCCTTATTATTATTATTATTATTTTTTTTTTTTTTTTTTTTTAGCTAGCTAAAAACCAGTCACCCTTCTCTGTGGCTCCGACCCTCACAGAGGGGAGCTGGTAGTACCGGTAGCCACTCCCCACGCCCGTGGGGTAAGTGACTACTGGGTCCGTGAATCGTGTGCCCTGAGCAGACGTAATGAACCGAGAATGACGGCCTTCTGCATTCTGCCGGCTAAGACCTCTGCCGAGTTTCGGCATGCCGGTATGATCTTAAGTTCCGAAAGCAGTGTGTGTCTCGTTCCACCGAGGGCTCCTATAATCAGTGCCACTATCTTAACAGTATGGTCTGGATACAGTCTGCGGAGTTCGAAGAGCAGATCTCGATATTTTGTCCGTTTTTCCTCCTCCTTCAAGACAATGTTGTTCTCCGCGGGAGCCGAGAACTCCACGAAGAACATTGTCTTGAGTTGATGGTCGAGGAGTACTACGTCAGGCTTGTTGGCTTGTATTTGCCTGACGGTGGGAAAAGAGTAGTTCCAATAAATTAGACACTTCTCATTTCCCACAACGGACTCAATATCCCCCGGAGCGTAAGGCAGCACTGGTGTTTCGTCTATCCCATACGAGTGCCTTAAATGGTAGTAAAGCACTCGTAATGCTCCGTCGTGCCTTTGGATATAGGCCGAGACTGCATATGTCGGGCAAGCCGACAGCAAGTGCATAAGAGTCTCTGGCGCCCTGCGGCAGGCCCTGCAGCTGACATCAGGGACCTCTATACCCATGACACGACTACGATAGACGAGGGTGTTAAATACACGATCCTGGCAAGCCATTATGAATAACTCGGTCTCAGACTTCAGCCCGGCTGACCTTAAGAAGGCAAAGGTCAGCCTTTCGGATAAGCCAAGGTTTTCTATATTTTTATAGAAAACTCCATGCATTGGCTTATCCGTGTGAAGCTGCAGAAAGTTGTTGTGTTCTGCTGCTTTAATTTGGGCTTTTCGCCGAGCAGGTTCCAACTCGGTGACAGAGTCGAGATTTACCCGCTCGACGTCGAAGGAGAGACCAAGTTCATCGGCTGCTCTCTGTGCTGCCTTAAACAGAAAGGCTCCTACCCCTGCATTTTCATGGTCTCGGACCATGCAGAGGAGGGGATCCGAACTCCTGATGACCTTACAGGCTCCATCCAGAACCATCCTATTATGGAGACTCTCCAAACTCAAGAGTCCACGGCCTCCCCGATGTCGTTGGAGGTATAGCCGTGGAACAGACGATTTAGGATGCAAACTCCTATTGAGATGCATCTTCTTGCGGGTTCCTACGTCGAGTTGACGCAACTCTTCTTGAGTCCATTTCACTACTCCAAAGGAGTAGAGAAGGATCGGAACGGCAAGCATGTTGGTAGCAGACAACTTGTTCTTCCCCGACAGCTCTGAAGACCAGATCTGTCGGAGTCGGTGCTGATACTTGCCACGGAGAGCGTTTTTCACTACACTCACTTCTTGGGTGGAGCGTTGCTCGACACCCAAGTAAGTGTACGACTCTCCGGCATCAAGATGATGTAAGATGCTTCCGTCCACGAGCTGCGCGTCCTCTCCGTAGTTCCCGCATCGTCCTCTCTTGAGAAGGACCAATGCACATTTGTCTAATTCGAACTCCATGCCGACAGCCTGCGTGTACTCCTGTACCACCCTGAGGGACTGGTGTAGGTCCCTCTCTCC
The DNA here is from genome assembly GCA_936432065.2 of Rutpela maculata. NCBI lineage: Eukaryota > Metazoa > Arthropoda > Insecta > Coleoptera > Cerambycidae > Rutpela > Rutpela maculata. Next base: position 37,546,745 of record OW386294.2, on the reverse strand, counting down.
GGAGGCATAAAGTTTAAGGTCATCCATATAAAACAGATGGGTGACCTTATGCCTCCTATCGCCAGGGGTACCGCAGTTGTATCCACGGGTTTTCCGGAGCGAAACGGATAATGGCAGTAATGAGATGCAAAATAGAAGGGGGCTGAGGGAGTCTCCCTGAAATACTCCCCTTCTGAATGTTACCGACTCCGTCTGGACTCTATCATTACCCGATGTAATGGTAAAGCGAGTCCTCCAGAGCGGCATCAGTTCTTCGATGCATCTCACTACGGGACCAGGTACCGCAAGACATCGGAGCAAGTGTACAATAAGCTCGTGCGATGTCATGTCAAATGCCTTGCGGTAGTCGATCCAGGCCATGGAGAGGTTACGCTTATACTGCATGGAGTCCTGCGTGACACACCTGTCAATCAGCAGGTTCTCCTTACAGCCAGCGACACCTCTCTTTGACCCTCGTTGCTCATATATCCGCTCGTAAACCGGTTCAACTGCGTGGAGCACTCGCATGTACAAGATGCGCGTAAACACCTTGTAACATGCGTTTAAACAGGTTATCGGCCGGTAGTTCTTTGGGTTAGACAAATCTCCGTTCTTCGGAATCAGCACTGTCCGCCCCTCGACAACCCAAGAAGGAATTTGCTGCTCCCAATTTAGCCATGAATTGAAAATTCTGGCTAAATGGTGGTGGGTACTGGATAATTTTTTCCACCAAAAGTTATTGATTCCGTCGGGACCTGGAGCAGCAAAGTTCTTAGAGCCCTCAAGAGCTCTTCGAACCTCTTCTGGGGTTATCGGTTGGCACACCTGTTGTGGTTGCTGAAACCTTTGACAAAAGGTTTCAAAGTGTGCCAGGGCTGGAGAGTCTCTGTTGAGTGGAAGCTTCTGTTCGTACAACGTTTTCCAGAAGTTTTCCACCTGATCTGCAGTAGGCGGATTTTCAGCAACACGCTGAGGCGGTTCGAAAAGGCGCGAGGGCTTTTTGCGGAAAAGTTGATTTTCCGCTAGCCCCCTCGCCCGCCTCACTAGTGACTTCTTACAAGACACTAGCATCCGTATCCTGTCGAGGCAGTGCTGTTTGGTGGTTTGTAGCACTGCCCCATTGAGTGTGTGATGGACGCGTCTTAAGTTAGCAGCTACTCGCCGCACTTTAGGCGTGAAAGGCCTATTGGCCGCCATATAGTCCATCACACATTGGATACGGGATGCGTGTTGCCTCGCCGACCGGATCTTGGCTTCCATCTTGTGTATGCGCCGTCTCGCTCTCTCTTGTGGAGAAGCACTGTTCCGCCTCTCCACCTGAGACAAGCGTTGAGCGGCAGCATACACGGCACAATTTATGTGCCAGATGTCAGCCTCTTCTGGTAGCGCTGCACGAAGTTCCGCATCCACTCTGGCCAGATCTTGTGGCCCGGGGGGTTTTATGTTGTGCAACCCCCCTCTGGTACTGAGGCCCTCTGGTACTGGTGGAACGACTGGGACTGCAACCTCAACCGGTTCATTCGGTGGACCTTCGGCCACCTCATTCATCGGCTGAGGAGCAGTTCTCACGTAGCCCCTGCGACGAAGGTGGGACACATAATCACGCAGGTTTTGTGGCGTGAAGGCGTTGTGTTCTGGGTGCCTTGCACACCACAGAACGTGCATTCGCCCCATGTATCCCCTTCGCGCGGGCTCACTGCTTTCGTAGCACTGCATAAGGTCGTCCCTCAGTTCATCTGTCCACTCAAAGCGTCCTTGTTCATCGCGGTTGTCAACAATGGGCTGTCGAACTTGTTGGGCCCCACCACCTTGCCCTTGACCCCTATCCGAACGGGGTCGATCGTGGGGGCCCTGTCCTCGGCCAATAGGAAACGGAGGTTTGGGCTAGTGGGTGGTTAGCCCAGCAAGCCCACGACCGACACCAGAGGGGAAGATGCTCTCCCCTCCCGGATGCGCTAGGGCTGCCGGTTCGATTTTGCATCCCCAGCTGGAGTAAGTGATGGCGCTACTCACCAAAGGCTAGATAGACGACGGTTAGCCCCTCCTGCTTATTATTATTATTATTATTATTATTTTTTTTTTTTTGTTAAAAACCAGTCACCCTTCTCTGTGGCTCCGACCCTCACAGAGGGGAGCTGGTAGTACCGGCAGCCACTCCCCACACCCGTGGGGTAAGTGACTACTGGGTCCGGGAATCGTGTGCCCTGAGCAGACGTAATGAACCGAGGATGACGGCCTTCTGCATTCTGCCGGCTAAGACCTCTGCCGAATTTCGGCATGCCGGTATGATCTTAAGTTCTGAAAGCAGTGTGTGTCTCGTTCCACCGAGGGCTCCTATAATCAGTACCACTATCTTAACAGTATGGTCTGGATACAGTCTGCGGAGTTCGAAGAGCAGATCTCGATATTTTGTCCGTTTTTCCTCCTCCTTCAAGACAATGTTGTTCTCCGCGGGAGCCGAGAACTCCACGACAAACATAGTCTTGAGTTGATGGTCGAGGAGTACTACGTCAGGCTTGTTGGCTTGTATTTGCCTGACGGTGGGAAAAGAGTAGTTCCAATAAATTAGACACTTCTCATTTCCCACAACGGACTCAATATCCCCCGGAGCGTAAGGCAGCACTGGTGTCTCGTCTATCCCATACGAGTGCCTTAGGTGATAATAAAGCACTCGTAATGCTCCGTCGTGCCTCTGGATATAGGCCGAGACTGCATATGTCGGACAAGCCGACAACAGGTGCATTAAAGTCTCTGGCGCCCTGCGGCAGGCCCTGCAGCTGACATCAGGGACCTCTATACCCATGACACGACTACGATAGACGAGGGTATTAAATACACCATCCTGGCAAGCCATTATGAATCCCTCGGTCTCAGACTTCAGCCCGGCTGACCTTAAGAAGGCAAAGGTCAGCCTTTCGGATAAGCCAAAGTTCTCTATATTTTTATAGAAAACTCCATGCGTTGGCTTATCCGTGTGAAGCTGCAGAAAGATGTTGTGTTCTGCAGCTTTAATTTGGGCTTTTCGTCGAGCAGGTTCCAACTCGGTGACAGAGTCGGGATTTACCCGCTGCCTTAAACAAAAAGGCTCCTATTCCTGCACTTTCATGGTCTCGGACCATGCAGAGGAGGGGATCCGAACTCCTGATGACCTTACAGGCTCCATCCAGAACCATCCTATTATGGAGACTCTCCAAATTCAAGAGTCCACGGCCTCCCCGATGTCGTGGGAGGTATAGCCGTGGAACGGACGATTTAGGATGCAAACTTCTATTGAGATGCATCTTCTTGCGGGTTCCTACGTCGAGTTGACGCAACTCCTCTCGAGTCCATTTCACTACTCCAAAGGAGTAGAGTAGGATCGGAACGGCAAGCATGTTGGTAGCAGACACCTTGTTCTTCCCCGACAGTTCTGAGGACCAGATCTGTCGGAGTCGGTGCTGATACTTGCCGCGGAGAGCGTTTTTCACTACACCCACTTCTTGGGTGGAGCGTTGCTCGACACCCAAGTAAGTGTACGACTCTCCGGCATCTAGATGATGTAAGATGCTTCCGTCAACGAGTTGCGCGTCCTCTCCGTAGTTCCCGCATCGTCCTCTCTTGAGATGGACCAGTGCACATTTGTCCAACCCGAACTCCATACCGACAGCCTGCGTGTACTCCTGTACCACCCTGAGGGACTGGTGTAGGTCCCTCTCTCCGGAGGCATAAAGTTTAAGATCATCCATGTAAAACAGATGGGTGACCTTATGCCTCCTATCGCCGGGGGTACCGCAGTTGTATCCACGGGTTTTCCGGAGCGAAACGGATAATGGCAGTAGTGAGATGCAAAACAGAAGGGGGCTGAGGGAGTCTCCCTGAAATACTCCCCTTCTGAATGTTACCGACTCCGTCTGGACTCTATCGTTACCCGATGTAATGGTAAAGCGAGTCCTCCAGCTCATGTGATGTCATATCAAATGCCTTGCGGTAGTCGATCCAGGCCATGGAGAGGTTCCGCTTATACTGCACGGAGTCCTGCGTGACACATCTGTCAATCAACAGGTTCTCCTTGCAGCCAGCGACACCTTTCTTCGACCCTCGTTGCTCATATATCCGTTCGTAAACCGGTTCAACTGCGTGGAGCACTCGCATGTACAAGATGCGCGTAAACACCTTGTAACATGCGTTTAAACAGGTTATCGGTCGGTAGTTCCATGGGTTGGACAAATCTCCGTTCTTAGGAATTAGCACTGTCCGCCCTTCAACCACCCAAGAAGGAATTTGCTGCTCCCCATTTAGCCAGGCATTAAAAATTCTGGCCAAATGGTGGTGGGTGCTCGGTAACTTTTTCCACCAAAACTTATTTATCCCATCGGGACCTGGAGCAGCAAAGTTTTTAGAGTCCTCGACAGCTCTTCGAACCTCTTCTGGGGTTATTGGTTGGCACACTTCCTGTGGTTGTTGAAACCTTTGACAAAAGGTTTCAAAGTGTGCAAGGGCCGGAGAGTCTCGGTTGAGTGGAAGCTTCTCCTCGTAAAGCGTTTTCCAGAAATTTTCCACCTGATCTACAGTCGGCGGATTCTCTGCAACACGCGGAGGCGGTTCGAATAGGCGCGAGGGCTTTTGGCGGAAGAGTTTATTTTCCGCCAGCCCCCTCGCCCGCCTCACTAGTGATTTTTTACAAACCACTAGCATCCGTATCCTGTCGAGACAGTGCTGTTTGGTGGTTCGCAGCACTGCCTCATTGAGTGTGTGATGGACGCGTCTTAAGTTGGCGGCTATTCGACGCACTTTAGGCGTGAACGGTCTATTGGCCGCCATATAGTCCATCACACATTGGATACGGGATGCGTGTTGCCTCGCCGACCGAATCTTGGCTTCCATCTTTTGTATGCGCCGCCTCGCTCTCTCCTGTGGGGAGGCAGTATTACGCCTCTCCACCTGAGAAAAGCGTTGAGCAGCAGCATACACGGCACAGTTTATGTGCCAGATGTCAGCCCGTTCTGGAAGCGCTTCACGAAGTTCTTCATCCACTCTGGCCAGGTCTTGTGGCCCGGGGGCTTTTATGTAGTGTAACCCCCGTCTGGTACTGAGGCCCTCTGGTATTGGTGGAACATCAGGGACTACATCCTCAACCGGTTCATTCGGTGGACCTTCGGCCACCTCATTCACCGGCTGAGGAGCAGCTCTCACGTAGCCCCTGCGACGAAGGTGGGATACATAATCACGCAGTTTTTGTGGCGTGAAGGCGTTGTGCTCTGGGTGCCTTGCACACCACAGAACATGCATTCGTCCCATGTATCCCCTTCGTGCGGGCTCACTGCTTTCGTAGCAATGCAGAAGGTCGTCCCTTAGCTCATCTGTCCACTCAAAGCGTCCTAGTTCATGGCGTTCATCGTCAACGGGCGCCCGTTCCGGTTGGGCCCCACCACCTTGCCCTTGACCCCTATCCGGATGGGGTCGATTGTGGGGGCCCTGTCTTCTGCCTGCGGGAACCAGAAGTTAGAGCTTGTGGGTGGTTAGCCCAGCAATTATTATTATTATTATTATTATTATTTTTTTTTTTTTTTTTTTTGTGAAGCCAGTCGCCCTTCTCTCTGTCTCCGATGCCAGAGAGGGTACGCTGGTAATACCAGTGACCACTCCCTACGCCGTAGAGTTAGTGATCACTGGGTCCGCGAATCGTGTGCTCTGAGCAGGCGTAACGAGCCAAGGATAACGGCCTTCTGCATTCTTCCGGCTAAGATCTCTGCCGAATTTCGGCATGCCGGTATGATCTTTAGTTCTGAAAGCAGCGTGTGTCTCGTTCCACCGAGGGCTCCTATGATCAGGACCACTAGCTTAACAGTATGGCCAGGGTAAAGCCTGCGGAGCTCGAAGAGCAAATCTCGATATTTCGTCCGTTTTTCCTCCTCCTTCAGGACAATGTTATTCTCCGCGGGAGCCGAGAACTCCACGACAAACATTGTCTTGAGTTGGTGGTCGAGGAGGACCATGTCAGGCTTATTAGCTTGTATTTGCCTGACGGTGGGAAACGAGTAGTTCCAATAAATTAGACACTTCTCATTCCCCACTACGGACTCAATATCCCCCGGAGCGTATTATTATTATTATTATTATTATTATTATTATTATTATTATTATTATTATTATTATTATTATTATTATTATTATTATTATTATTATTATTATTATTATTATTATTATTATTATTATTATTATTATTATTATTATTATTATTATTATTATTATTATTATTATTATTATTATTATTATTATTATTATTATTATTATTATTATTATGTGTTAAATTCTCCATCCTATTTACTGGTGGGTAAGTATACAAGTGTCGGCCGTGGCAAGACACTTGGAACTGGTGCATTTACAAGTGACAATTCAGAAAGGAACGTACGGTTGATGTTGTGCAGAGTATCACGGTTTTCTGTATGGCTGCGATTTTATTTGCTAAGCCTAGCTTCGTTAAGTTGATTACGAGATTTTTTTTACGAGATTTTTACGAGATTACTTATTATTATTATTATTATTACTATTATTATTATTATTATTATTTTTTTTTGGTTTGCCCGCTGCTGGACAGGACTTCCGTGGCCTCCGACACCTCACGGTAGCCGCGCCGGCGAATTCCTTGCAGCCACTCTCCACGACCTGTGGAGTTAGTGACTGCAAATACCTAAATCGTGTGCCCTAAGTAGACGAAGGGACCCCAAGATAACCGCCTTCTGCATCTGGCCTGCCAACCATTCTGCCGAATTCTGACAGGCCGGTAAGATCTTCAATTCTGAGAGCAGCGAAGGCTTCATCCCTCCGAGTACGCCGATTATTAGGACGACCATCTTGACAGAGTAGTCTGGGTACAGCACTTGGAGCTCATACCGGAGATCACGATATTTGGTCCGTTTTTCCCCCTCCTTCAAAGCGATGTTTGTCTCAACAGGTGCTGAGAATTCGATTACAAACATCACTTTGTTCTGATGGTCGAGGAGGACTATGTCAGGCCTGTTGGCTTGAATTACCCTGACGGTCAGGAACGAGTAGTTCCAATAAATTCGGCACCTCTCGTTCTCGACAACGGACTCAATATCTCCGGGGATGTAAGGCAGCACTGGTGTTTGGTCTACCCCATACGAGTGCCGTAGATGGTAGTATAGCACTCGTAAAGCCGCGTTATGGCGGTGGATGTAGGCCGAAATCGCGTATACCGGGCACGCTGAAAGCAAATGCATAAGCGATTCCGGCGCCTGACGGCAGGTCCTGCAGTTAGTATCAGGGACCTCTACACCCATTACGCGGCTCCGGTAGACCAAGGTGTTTATTACACCATCCTGACAGGCCACAATGAATCCCTCGGTCTCCGACTTAAGCCCAGCTGACCTTAAAAAGGCGAATGTCAGCCTGGTCGATAAACCCAGTGTTTCCATGTTTTTGTAGAATACACCGTGCATGGGTTTATCGACATGCTGCCTAAACAGTCTCTCCTGTTCGGCAGCTTTTATTTGGGCTTTCAGACGAGTTGGCTGAAGCTCAGTGACTGACTCTGGGTCAGCACCGCGCCGGCCGCCTCGTCTGACGTCGAATACGAGACCGAGTTCATCTGCGGCTCTTTCTGCTGCCTTAAACAATCCTGCGCCCACCCCTGCGATTTCGTGATCTCTCACTAATAGCAGGAGCGGATCCGAGCTCCTGAGGATGTTACATACCATACTCAGTACTACTCTGCCGTGCATACACTTCAGACCCAAGAGTCCTCGGCCCCCCCGATGACGTGGGAGGTAAACACGAGGAACGGACGGACGATCTAGGATAAATACTCCTATGGATGTTCATCATCTTGCGGGTGTCTCTGTCTAGTTAGCGCAGCTCATCTACTATCCATTTTACTACTCCAAAGGAGTAGAGCAGAACAGGAACGGCAAGCATGTTAGTAGCACACGCCTTATTCTTCCCCGAAAGTTCGGACGACCAAATCTTTCGGAGTAGGCATCTGTACTTGCCACGGAGAGATTCCTTTATTTGTTGCACATTCTGGATGTGATGTTGTTGCACACCCAAGTATGTGTAGGTCTCTCCGGCATCCAGATGTCTTAGGATGCTTCCGTCTGCGAGCTGCGCGTCCTCAGAAAATTCCCCGCATCGCCCTCTCTTGAGGTGGACGACCGCGCACTTGTCCAACCCGAACTCCATACCAATGACCCGCGTGTACTCCTCGACCACCCTTAGAGCATTTTGAAGTTCACGCTCTCCGGAGGCATACAGTTTCAGGTCATCCATATAGAATAAATGAGTGACCTTATGCCTCCGGTTGCTGGGTGGTCCACAGTGGTACCCGCGAGTTTGGCGGAGTTCAACAGATAACGGCAGCAGTGAGATGCAAAAGAGGAGGGGACTCAGAGAATCTCCCTGGAATACTCCTCTTCTGAATGCCACCTGCTCTGTCGTAACCCGCTGTGCACCTGATGTTATGGTGAAGCGGGTCCTCCAGAGTGGCAGCAGTTGTTCTATGCATCTCACTAGTGGCTCTGCTACCGCAAGACATTTAAGCAAATGTAACAGAAGTTCATGTGATGTTGTGTCAAATGCCTTACGATAGTCAATCCAGGCGATCGATAGATTCCGCTTGTACTGCACAGAGTCCTGTGTAATACAGCGGTCTACCAGCAGGCTGTCCTTACAACCTGCCATGCCCTTCTTGGCGCCACGCTGCTCGTATATCTGCTGGAAGACCGGATCAACCTGCCGTAGTGTCCGAGCATACAAGATACGAGTAAATAGCTTGTAGCAGGAGTTCAGACAGGTGATTGGTCTATAATTCCTTGGGTCAGACAGATCACCCTTTTTAGGGATGAGCACAGTACGTCCCTCGACAAACCAGTCCGGAATCTGCTGCCCCTCGTTCAACAACTTGTTGAAAACTTGGGCCAGACGACGGTGGGTGGAAGGAAATTTTTTCCACCACCAGTTATTTATGCCGTCTGGCCCCGGAGCAGCGAAGTTCTTGGTGCCAACGAGAGCTTGTTGGACTTCCTCCGGACTGATTGCCGGGCACACTTCTTCTGGCTCTTCAAAGGTTCTGTGGCACAGAGCCTCGAAGTGTGCTATTGCTGGAGTGTTGCTATCGAACGGACGTGTTGTTTCGTAGATTCCTTTTCAGAAGCTTTCGACATCGGCTACAGTTGGTGGATTATCAACAACACGCTGTGGCTCTTGAAATAGGCGGGAAGGATTCGTGCGGAACAACGTATTTTGCTCAATACTTCGTACCCGCCTATTTAGCTTTTTCTTGATAGCCATAAGCGCTCGAATCCTATCTAAACAGTGCTGCTTAATAGTGAGCATCACTGTTAGATTTAGAGTGTGGTGCTGGCGTCTGAGTCCGGCTGCTGTTCGCCGGACTTTAGGCGTAAATGTCTTGCCAGTGGTAACGTATTCCACCACACTCTGGATTCGAGAAGCGTGTTGTCTGGCCAACTGTATTTTGCCTTCGATCTTTTGTACACGCCGCTTAGCCTTTTCGATACCGCTCGAGGGGTTGGTATTCCTCTCGCGGGGCACGAGTTGGCTAGCAGCGTTGTACACGGCACAGTTGATCTGCCAAATGTCGGCGTCTTCTGGTAATTCCTCATCGATAACAGCGTCCATCCGAGCCAGGTCTTGTGGCTTTAGGTTAGCCCTGCTGTTAAGGCTAAGCCTCGTCCTTAAGTTGACTTCGGCGTACCTTCTAGGATGTTCCCCGTCAGCTCTTTGCTGCGGTGGCAGTGCGGCTGGCGCTTCTTCCTGCTGACGGGGTGCCCTTACGTAACCTGTCCTGCGCAGGTAGGATACTTGATCCCTGAGCTGTTGCTCAGAGAAGGCACGATGCTCTGGATGCGTGTCGCACCAGATTTCGTGCAATCGCGCCATGTACCCTCTGCGCGCAGGTCAGCAAGTCATCTCGAAGTTCCCTCGTCCACTTAAAGCGTCCATGGTCATAGCGTGTGTTGTCATCATTGAGACCATTATTATTATTACTATTATTATTATTTTTTTTTTTTTTTAGCTAGCTAAAAACCAGTCACCCTTCTCTGTGGCTCCGTGGCTCCGTCCCTCACAGAGGGGAGCTGGTAGTACCGGTAGCCACTCCCCACGCCCGTGGGGTGAGTGACTACTGGGTCCGGGAATCGTGTGCCCTGAGCAGACGTAATGAACCGAGAATGACGGCCTTCTGCATTCTGCCGGCTAAGACCTCTGCCGAGTTTCGGCGTGCCGGTATGATCTTAAGTTCCAAAAGCAGTGTGTGTCTCGTTCCACCGAGGGCTCCTATAATCAGTACCACTATCTTAACAGTATGGTCTGGATACAGTCTGCGGAGTTCGAAGAGCAGATCTCGATATTTTGTCCGTTTTTCCTCCACTTCAAGACAATGTTGTTCTCCGCGGGAGCCGAGAACTCCACGACGAACATTGTCTTGAGTTGATGGTCGAGGAGTACTACGTCAGGCTTGTTGGCTTGTATTTGCCTGACGGTGGGAAAAGAGTAGTTCCAATAAATTAGACACTTCTCATTTCCCACAACGGACTCAATATCCCCCGTAGCGTAAGGCAGCACTGGTGTTTCGTCTATCCCATACGAGTGCCTTAAATGGTAGTAAAGCACTCGTAATGCTCCGTCGTGCCTTTGGATATAGGCCGAGACTGCATATGTCGGGCAAGCCGACAGCAAGTGCATAAGAGTCTCTGGCGCCCTGCGGCAGGCCCTGCAGCTGACATCAGGGACCTCTATACCCATGACACGACTACGATAGACGAGGGTGTTAAATACACCATCCTGGCAAGCCATTATGAATCCCTCGGTCTCAGACTTCAGCCCGGCTGACCTTAAGAAGGCAAAGGTCAGCCTTTCGGATAAGCCAAGGTTTTCTATATTTTTATAGAAAACTCCACGCATTGGCTTATCCGTGTGAAGCTGCAGAAAGTTGTTGTGCTCTGCAGCTTTAATTTGGGCTTTTCGCCGAGCAGGTTCCAACTCGGTGACAGAGTCGCGATTTACCCGCTCGACGTCGAAGGAGAGACCAAGTTCATCGGCTGCTCTCTGTGCTGCTTTAAACAGAAAGGCTCCTACCCCTGCATTTTCATGGTCTCGGACCATGCAGAGGAGGGGATCCGAACTCCTGATGAACTTACAGGCTCCATCCAGAACCATCCTATTATGGAGACTCTCCAAACTCAAGAGTCCACGGCCTCCCCGATGTCGTGGGAGGTATAGCCGTGGAACAGACGATTTAGGATGCAAACTCCTATTGAGATGCATCTTCTTGCGGGTTCCTACGTCGAGTTGACGCAACTCTTCTTGAGTCCATTTCACTACTCCAAAGGAGTAGAGAAGGATCGGAACGGCAAGCATGTTGGTAGCAGACACCTTGTTCTTCCCCGACAGCTCTGAAGACCAGATCTGTCGGAGTCGGTGCTGATACTTGCCGCGGAGAGCGTTTTTCACTACACTCACTTCTTGGGTGGAGCGTTGCTCGACACCCAAGTAAGTGTACGACTCTCCGGCATCAAGATGATGTAAGATGCTTCCGTCCACGAGCTGCGCGTACTCTCCGTAGTTCCCGCATCGTCCTCTCTTGAGATGGACCAGTGCACATTTGTCCAACCCGAACTCCATGCCGACAGCCTGCGTGTACTCCTGTACCACCCTGAGGGACTGGTGTAGGACCCTCTCTCCGGAGGCATAAAGTTTAAGGTCATCCATATAAAACAGATGAGTGACCTTATGCCTCCTATCGCCAGGGGTACCGCAGTTGTATCCACGGGTTTTCCGGAGCGAAACGGATAATGGCAGTAATGAGATGCAAAATAGAAGGGGGCTGAGGGAGTCTCCCTGAAATACTCCCCTTCTGAATGTTCCCGACTCCGTCTGGACTCTATCATTACCCGATATAATGGTAAAGCGAGTCCTCCAGAGCGGCATCAGTTCCTCGATGCATCTCACTACGGGACCAGGTACCGCAAGACATCGGAGCAAGTGTACAATAAGCTCGTGCGATGTCATGTCAAATGCCTTGCGGTAGTCGATCCAGGCCATGGAGAGGTTACGCTTATACTGCATGGAGTCCTGCGTGACACACCTGTCAGTCAGCAGGTTCTCCTTACAGCCAGCGACACCTCTCTTTGACCCTCGTTGCTCATATATCCGCTCGTAAACCGGTTCAACTGCGTGGAGCACCCGTATGTACAAGATGCGCGTAAACACCTTGTAACATGCGTTTAAACAGGTTATCGGCCAGTAGTTCTTTGGGTTAGACAAATCTCCGTTCTTCGGGATCAGCACTGTCCGCCCCTCGACAACCCAAGAAGGAATTTGCTGCTCCCCATTTAGCCATGAATTGAAAATTCTGGCTAAATGGTGGTGGGTACTGGATAATTTTTTCCACCAAAAGTTATTGATCCCGTCGGGACCTGGAGCAGCAAAGTTCTTAGAGCCCTCAAGAGCTCTTCGAACCTCTTCTGGGGTTATCGGTTGGCACACCTGTTGTGGTTGCTGAAACCTTTGACAAAAAGTTTCAAAGTGTGCCAGGGCTGGAGAGTCTCTGTTGAGTGGAAGCTTCTGTTCGTACAACGTTTTCCATAAGTTTTCCATCTGATCTGCAGTCGGCGGATTTTCAGCAACACGCTGAGGCGGTTCGAAAAGGCGCGAGGGCTTTTTGCGGAAAAGTTGATTTTCCGCTAGCCCCCTCGCCCGCCTCACTAGTGACTTCTTACAAGACACTAGCATCCGTATCCTGTCGAGGCAGTGCTGTTTGGTGGTTTGTAGCACTGCCCCATTGAGTGTGTGATGGACGGGTCTTAAGTTAGCAGCTACTCGCCGCACTTTAGGCGTGAAAGGCCTATTGGCCACCATATAGTCCATCACACATTGGATACGGGATGCGTGTTGCCTCGCCGACCGGATCTTGGCTTCCATCTTGTGTATGCGCCGTCTCGCTCTCTCTTGTGGAGAAGCACTGTTCCGCCTCTCCAGCTGAGACAAGCGTTGAGCGGCAGCATACACGGCACAATTCATGTGCCAGATGTCAGCCTCTTCTGGTAGAGCTGCATGAAGTTCCGCATCCACTCTTGCCAGATCTTGTGGCCCGGGGGGTTTTATGTTGTGCAACCCCCTTCTGGTACTGAGGCCCTCTGGTACTGGTGGAACGACTGGGGCTGCAACCTCAACCGGTTCATTCGGTGGACCTTCGGCCACCTCATTCATCGGCTGAGGAGCAGTTCTCACGTAGCCCCTGCGACGAAGGTGGGACACATAATCACGCAGGTTTTGTGGCGTGAAGGCGTTGTGTTCTGGGTGCCTTGCACACCACAGAACGTGCATTCGCCCCATGTATCCCCTTCGCGCGGGCTCACTGCTTTCGTAGCACTGCATAAGGTCGTCCCTCAGTTCATCTGTCCACTCAAAGCGTCCTTGTTCATCGCGGTTGTCAACAATGGGCTGTCGATCTTGTTATTATTATTATTATTATTATTATTATTTTTTTTTTTTTTTTCGCGTGCGCGATGCTGGACAGTTCTCCCGTGTCTCCGACATTCTCGCGGGAGAAGCGCCAGCGAATTATCCACAGCCACTCCCCGCATCCCGCAGGGTTAGTGACTGTAGATGCCAGATTCGTGTGCCCTAAGAAGACGAAGGGACCCCAGGATAACTGCCTTCTGCATGTGGCCTGCCAACCACTCGGCTGACTTTTGGCAGGCTGGTATGGTCTTTAATTCCGAGAGCAGCGTAGGCCTCATTCCACCAAGTACACCGATTATCAGGACGACCATCTTGACCGAGTAGTCTGGGTATAGCACTCGGAGCTCATACCGGAGATCTCGGTATTTAGTCCGTTTTTCTCCCTCCTTCAAGATGATGTTTGTCTCGGCAGGTGCCGAGAACTCGATGACATACATCATCTTGGTTTGGTGGTCGAGGAGGACTATGTCAGGCTTGTTTGCTTGAATCTGCCTGACCGTCGGAAACGAGTAGTTCCAGTATATACGGCACTTCTCGTTCTCGACAACGGACTCGATCTCTCCGGGGACGTAAGGCAGCACTGGTGTTTGGTCTACTTGGTACGAGTGCCGCAGGTAGTAGTACAGCACTCGTAGGGCCGCGTTATGTCTATGGATGTAGGCCGAAGTCGCATAAATCGGACATGCAGATAGTAAATGCATGAGCGACTCCGGCGCCTGACGGCAGGTCCTACAATTAACATCAGGGACCTCTACACCCATAATGCGACTGCGGTAGACCAACGTGTTAATAACACCATCTTGGCAGGCCACAATGAATCCTTCGGTCTCCGACTTTAGCCCTGCTGACCGTAGAAAAGCAAAGGTCAGCTTTGCCGATAAACCCAGCGTCTCTATGTTGTTATAGAAAACACCGTGCATGGGCTTATCGACGTGCTGCCTGAACAGATTTCTCTGCTCGGCAGCTTTGATTTGGGCTGTCAGGCGATTTGGCGCAAGCTCAGTTACTGATTCTGGATCAGCACCTCGCCGGTCTCCTCGCCTAAAGTCGAATACGAGACCGAGATCATCTGCGGCCTTACGTGCTGCCTTAAATAAAAATGCGCCAACTCCTACAGTTTCATGATCTCTCACGAACCGCTGGAGTGGGTCCGAGCTCCTGAGGATGTTGCATGCCACACCCAGCGCTACTCTGCCATGCGTGCACTCCAGACTCAAGAGTCCTCGCCCCCCCCGTTGGCGTGGGAGGTACACTCGAGGAACGGACGACCTAGGATGAATGCTCCTATGAACATGCATCATCTTGCGGGTATCCCTATCCAATTGGCGCAACTCATCTTGTGTCCACTTAACTACTCCAAAGGAGTAGAGCAGAATCAGAACGGCAAGCATATTAGTTGCAGACACCTTGTTCTTCCCCGAAAGTTCGGAAGACCAAATCTTTCGGAGCCGGTGCCTGTACTTGCCGCGGAGAGTATCCTTTATCTGTTTCACGTCCTGGATGTGATGTTGTTCCACACCCAGGTACGTGTAGGTCTCTCCGGCATCCAGATGTCATAGGATGCTTCCGTCTGCGAGCTGCGCGTCTTCAAGGTATATCCCGCTTCGTCCTCTCTTGAGGTGGACGACTGCACACTTGTCCAACCCGAATTCCATGCCAATGGCCCGCGTATACTCTTGGACCACCCTAAGAGAGTTTTGGAGTTCGCACTCTCCGGAGGAATACAGTTTTAGGTCATCCATATAAAATAGATGGGTGACCTTATGTCTCCGATTGCTGGGTGGACCACATTGGTATCCGCGGGTTTGGCGGAGTCCGACAGACAACGGCAGCAGTGAGATGCAAAATAGGAGAGGGCTCAGGGAGTCACCCTGGAAAACTCCTTTCCTAAATGTTACCAACTCTGTCGATACCCGCTGAGCACCAGATGTTAAGGTGAAGCGGGTTCTCCAGAGTGGTATCAGCTGTTCGATGCATCTCACTAGTGGGGCAGGTACCACAAGGCATTGAAGCAAGTGTAACAATAATGCATGAGATGTTGTGTCAAAAGCCTTGCGGTAATCAATCCACGCCATTGATAGATTACGCTTGTATTGCACAGAATCCTGTGTAATACAGCGGTCTATCAATAGGTTCTCTTTGCAGACTGCCACACCTTTCTTGCCACCACGCTGCTCGTTTATCTGTCTGTAGACCGGCTCAACTGACCTCAATGTCCTGGCATACAAGATTTAACAGGATCTTATAACAGGAATTGAGGCAGGTGATCGGTCTATAATTCTTTGGGTCGGACAGATCTCCCTTTTTGGGAATTAGTACAGTACGCCCCTCGGCAAACCAGCCCGGAATCGGCTGCCCCTCGTTCAACCATGAGTTGAAAACTCGAGCCAGATGGCGGTGGGTGGAAGGAAATTTCTTCCACCACCAGTTGTTTATGCCATCCGGACCCAGGGCAGCGAAGTTCTTAGTGCCAACAAGTGCTTGTTGAAGTTCCTCGGTACTGATCGCCGGGCACACTTCGTCTTGCTCTCCCAACAGTGTGTTGCAGAGCTCCCCGAAGCGTGCTATCGCTGGAGTGTCGCTGTCGAATGGACTCGTAGTCTCATTTATTCCCTTCCAGAAGGCTTCGACAGTTTCAACAGACGGCGGATTGTCAACAACACGCGATGGCTCTTGGAACAGACGAGAGGGACTTGTTTGGAACAGATGGTTTTGTTCCATGGCCCGTGCTCGTCTGACCAAAGATTTTTTAATGGCCATGAGTGCTCGAATCCTATCTAGACAGTGCTGTTTGATGGTTTGCAGCACTGTCCGATTTAGAGTGGTGTTGTCGTCTTATATCGGCAACTATACGCCGAATTTTCGGCGTGAATGACTTAGCTGCCGTTATATACTCCACCACACTCTGGATTCGAGACGCGTGTTGTCTCGCCGATTTAATTTTTGCCTCGATTTTTTGTACGCGTCGCTTAGTCTTCTCGACCTTACCCAACACGCTTGCCAGGCGTTGCTGGGGAACGAGTTGTCTAGCGGCTGCGTACACGGCACTGTTGATCTGCCATATGTCGGCATCTTCTGGAAGTTCATTATCGAGTAACGAATCCATTCTTGCCAGATCTTGTGGCTTTGGGTTAACTCTGGTGTTAAGGCTAACCCTCGTCCTGAGAGTGTCGTCGGTGTACTCTAGGTGATGTTCTTGGTCAGCAGGAAGTTGCCGCGGTGGTCATGCGGCTGGCCCTTCTTCCTGCTGACGGGGTGCCCTTTGGTAGCCTGTTCGACGCAGGAAAGATACCTGATCTCTTATATGTTGTTGAGAGAAGGCGCGGAACTCCGGGTGCATATCGCACCACAACCGGTGTAACCGCGCCATGTACCCCCTGCGTCCTGGTTCGCTGCTCTCATAGCAGATAAGCAGGTCATCCCGAAGTCCCCTCGTCCACCTAAAGCGTCCGTGTACAATTGCAATGTTGTCATCATTAAGACCGTCCGGTATGGCCCCTCCCACGTGTCTCCGACCCCCATCCGACTGGGGTCTATTGTGAGGGGCCCGTTCTCTGTCGTCGTCGTGAACCAGAGATTTGAGTCCTCAGAGTGGTTAGCCCTGGGGACCCACGTCCGACATCTGCCAGGCAGAGTCACCTCTACCTGTTGCCCGGGGAGCACCGCGTGGAGGCTGTCGGTCCGAATTCGCCCCCCTTATTATTATTATTATTATTATTATTATTATTATTATTTATTTTTTTTTTTTTTCGGTTTCCCGTTGCCGGACAGGGCTTCCGTGGCCTCCGACACCACACGGTAGCCGCGCCGGCTAATTAATTACAGCCACTCTCCACGACCTGTGGAGTTAGCGACTGTAAACACCTGAATCATGTGCCCTAAGCAGACGAAGGGACCCCAAGATAACCGCCTTCTGCATCTGACCTGCCAACCATTCTGCCGAATTCTGACAGGCCGGTATGATCTTTAATTCTGAGAGCAGCGAAGGCTTCATCCCTCCGAGTACGCCGATTATTAGGACGACCATCTTGACCGAGTAGTCTGGGTACAGCACTTGGAGCTCATACCGGAGATCACGATATTTGGTCCGTTTTTCCCCCTCCTTCAAAGCGATGTTTGTCTCAGCAGGTGCTGAGAATTCGATGACAAACATCACTTTGTTCTGATGGTCGAGGAGGACTATGTCAGGCTTGTTGGCTTGAATGAGCCTGACGGTCGGGAACGAGTAGTTCCAATAAATTCGGCACCTCTCGTTCTCGACAACGGACTCAATATCTCCGGGGATGTAAGGCAGCACTGGTGTTTGATCTACCCCGTACGAGTGCCTTAGATGGTAGTATAGCACTCGTAAAGCCGCGTTATGGCGGTGGATGTAGGCCGAAATCGCGTATATCGGGCATGCTGAAAGCAAATGCATCAGCGATTCCGGCGCCTGACGGCAGGTCCTGCAGTTGATATCAGGGACCTCTACACCCATTACGCGGCTTCGGTAGACCAAGGTGTTTATTACACCATCCTGACAGGCCACAATGAATCCCTCGGTCTCCGACTTAAGCCCAGCTGACCTTAAAAAGGCGAATGTCAGCCTAGTCGATAAACCCAGTGTTTCTATGTTCTTATAGAACACACCGTGCATGGGTTTATCGACATGCTGCCTGAACAGATTCTCCTGTTCGGCAGCTTTTATTTGGGCTTTCAGACGATTTGGCTGAAGCTCGGTGACTGACTCTGGATCAGCACCGCGCCGGCCACCTCGTCTGACGTCGAATACGAGACCAAGTTCATCTGCGGCTCTTTTTGCTGCCTTAAACAATCCTGCGCCCACCCCTGCGATTTCGTGATCTCTCACTAATAGCAGGAGTGGATCCGAGCTCCTGAGGATGTTACATGCCATACTCAGCGCTACTCTGCCATGCATACACTCCAGGCCCAAGAGTCCTCGGCCCCCCCCGATGACGTGGGAAGTAAACACGAGGAACGGACGATCTAGGATGAATACTCCTATGGATGTTCATCATCTTGCGGGTATCTCTGTCTAGTTGGCGCAGCTCATCTACAGTCCATTTTACTACTCCAAAGGAGTAGAGCAGAACAGGAACGGCAAGCATGTTAGTGGCAGACGCCTTATTCTTCCCCGAAAGTTCGGAGGACCAAATCTTTCGGAGTAGGCGTCTGTACTTGCCGCGGAGAGACTCCTTTATTTGTTTCACATCCTGGATGTGATGTTGTTGCACACCCAGGTATGTGTAGGTCTCCCCGGCATCCAGATGTCTCAGAATTATTATTATTATTATTATTATTATTATTATTATTATTATTTCGTTTGTTTTCTCAGATTGCTCTGGTGAGTAAGCAGTTAACATCGGTCCGTAGACAAGATGCTCCACTTTTTGTATGCGTTGGAAACGCTTCTATTCATGTTGGCCAAGTACTCTTCGCACTATGCTGCAAGTGTCTAATATTACAGATTTCTGTATTGATATGCACAGGCTCTTTTGCAGTTTTAGTGTTGTTAGTCCTTCATATAATTTATGTGGTATTTCCCCAGTTGCTCCTAGAACTATTGGCACTATAGTAACGCTATCCATTTTCCACATCTTTCTAATCTCGTCCGACAGGGGCAAATGTTTATTGATTTTTTCCGCTTGTGTTCTCAGTATATTCGCGGGTAGAGGAATAGCAATATCAATAATGTATGCCCTCTTTTCGTCTTTCAGAGTTAGCACAAGATCCGGTATGTTATTGGTAATCGTTTTATCAGTGATGATTGGCCTGTTCCAATACAGGCGCACATTTTGATTTTCACAGACCGGTGGGGGTTCATATAGATAGTAGGGGGTTGTTTCTGTAAGACCCATGTACTCTACTCGTAGGTTTTGATGGATGATCCCTGCCACTCTATTGTGTCTATCTAGATATGCTTTTGGTGCAAGTACGGAGCAGCCTGATAAGATATGGTCAAGGTATTCATCTTTTTCCCCACACATACGGCACTTCGCATTCTCTACTGGCTCTTTAAGAATGTTCCTTCTGTAGATTTTAGTCGGGACAACCTGATCTTGCAGTTTCAATAAATAGGTTCCCTGTTCGTAGATAAGCTGTGGATCCTTCGGCGTCTAGTCCTAAGCTCTCGATTGTGTGGAGATACCGGCCGTGTAGCGGTTTGCTTCTCCACTTCTCTTTAAGGCTTTGTGGTGTTTGTACTTCCGCAGAAGGATCATAGTTGTTATCTGCCAGTCTCAGTGGTGTTAAACTGTTGTCTATCGCTACTATTGCTTGGTGTAAACTGCTCGTCTCAGCCTTTTCGTGGAAGTATTTACGCAGGTTTATTATTTGGCCTGCGTGCCTGGCGTGTATATTTGGGATTACCCTGCCTCCTTGGTTCCGTGGCAAATGGAACCTTTCGACTGCTGACTGTGGGTGGTGTGCACGGTATTTACGGAACTCCTTTCTTGTCTTCGTGTCTAGATCTACAAGTTCCGTTGTAGTCCATCTTATGACTCCAAATGTATATGTGAGTACAGATATTGCGTACGAATTTATTGCCTTTGTCATGTTCCTGGCTGAGAGCTTCGATTTCAGGACTCTTCTGAGTCTGGTCATATACGTGTTTTTTGCTGTTTCCTTAGCTGTTTTGTGGTCTATTCCTCTTGCTTGCAAGTAGCCTAAATATTTGTATTTTTCATCGATCTCCATTCCTTCTATTGTCCCTTGATCTGTGTTTACCGTGTAGCCAGTATGTTCGGCCCATATACCTTTCTCCATGCAACTTATTTTACATTTGTCCAGCCCGAATTTCATCTGTATGTCACTACTATAACGTCCAACACACGATAACAAATCGTGTTGGTGTTTTCTGTTTTTCGCGAACAGTTTTGAGTCGTCCATATACTACAGATGACTTATCTGCTGGTTACTTTGTGGTAATATATAGCCCTTCTTCTGGCTGT
The DNA here is from genome assembly GCA_936432065.2 of Rutpela maculata. NCBI lineage: Eukaryota > Metazoa > Arthropoda > Insecta > Coleoptera > Cerambycidae > Rutpela > Rutpela maculata. The sequence goes on along the minus strand of OW386294.2, from coordinate 37,526,334 downwards.
TGAGCATTGATGTAAGTGGACGTGGGCGGAGTTATTATTATTATTATTATTATTATTATTATTATTTCGTTCTTTGTTCACGAAGCTTGAGCTTCGGTAGAGCAGTTACATCGGCTGTGGAGCAAGATGTAATTGTGTTTCAGCTATTGTTGTTGAGGACCTTTCTCACTATTGAACATGTCTCTAGCACGACTATTTTTTGGAGCTCATATATTGTATGTTCAGCTATTTCTAGTGTTCTTAGGCTGTCTAGGGTGAATTTTGGTATTTCTGCTGTTGCCCCTATTATTATTGGTATTATCGTTACCTCTTCTTGGTGCCACATGTTTTTTATCTCCTGTGCCAATTCCAGATATTTATGTATTTTGTCTGTCTTTGTTTTCATGATATTGTGTACAAGAGGTACGGCTATATCTATCAGGAATGTCTTTTTTTCTATTTTGTTTGTAATTATTATGTCTGGTCTATTGTGTTCTGTGAAGTGTTCTGTTATCACTTGTCTATCCCAGTATATCTTGTAGGTTTCTGTGTCTATAACTGATGTTGGGGTGTATTTATAGTAGGGTACTTCCTCATCTATTAGTTTTAAGTTTCTTAGGATTTTTTGATGGACAGTTCTGGCTACGTTGTTATGCCTTTTGGTATATTCCTTTGGTGCCAGGGTTGTACATCCCCCTATTATGTGTTCGATATTTTCTGATGTTTTGTCACACATTCTGCACTTGTCTGTTGGCATATCTCGCTCTTTGATGATGGCTTTTCTGTAGTTTCTCGTGGCGACTACTTGGTCTTGGATTGCCATCATATGCCCTTCCGTTTCGGCGAATAGACTCCCATGTGTTAGCCACGCACATGATTTTTCTCTATCAATGTTGTTGTTATTGAGTTGGTTTATATACCTGCCGTGCATTTCTTTACTCATCCATCTTTCTATTTTGGCGTCATTCGTATCTATATTGATGTTTGGGTCGTAGTGTATATTTGCTAGGTTAAGCGGTGTCATTTTGTCGTCCATTTTCGTTATTATTTCGTGCAGTCTAGATGTTGCTTTATCGTGGAAGTATTTTCTTAGTTTAATTACTTGTGTGTAGTGGGCATTGGCGATGTCGGTTATTCCTCTTCCACCCAGTTTCCTTGGCATGTGAAACCTTTCTTGTGAGCATCTTGGATGGTGTGCTCTGTATTTTGTATGTAATGTTCTGACTAATCTGTTTAGTTGTTCCAGTTCCGTTTTTGTCCATCTGATCTCCAAAGCTATAGACTAGTGCAGGTATAGCATAGGTGTTAATGGCTTTACATTTGTTTCTTCCCGATAGTTGTGACTTCATTATTTGTTTTATTCTAGTTGTTAGTGTGTTTGTGAGTGTTCTTTTGGTTGTCTTATGGTCGATTCCTCTGGCTTGCATGTATCCCAGATACTTATACATCTCATCTTCTTCCATTCCTATTATCGTTTCTTCTTCTGCCTGGCCAACTGTACATCCTTCCGTGTTCTCCCATCTCCCCTTTTTCATTGTGTTAGTTCTGCACTTGTCTAATCCAAATTTCATATTGATGTCTCTGCTAAATTTGTCTGTGTATCTTATCAGCTGTTGTATATGTGCCTCTGTTTCTGCGTATAGTTTAATATCGTCCATGTATAGAAGGTGGTTGAGGACGATTTTGTCTCTATTTCCTATTGTGTATCCTATTTGTTTGTCATTTAGCGTATTGGAGAGAGGATTTAGTGCCAAGCAGAACCAAACTGCGCTTAGTGCGTCTCCCTGGAATATTCCATTCTTAATTTGTATTGTGTCTGTTGTTATTCTGTCTTGATCTTTAACTCCACATATTACTGATGTTCTCCATGTCTTCATTACTGTCTCTAGCGTTTTCCTTAAGGTCGGGTCTATTTTGTATATTTCCAATATATGTCTAAGCCACGTGTGTGGGACACTGTCATATGCCTTTTGATAGTCTATATATGTGGTAAATAGGTTTTTCTTCTTCTTTTTGGCATTTTCTGTTATTACACTGTCAATAATGAGCTGTTCTTTACACCCTTGTGATTTCTTTCGGCATCCTTTTTGTTGTTCTGTTATTATGTTGTTTCTATCTATATGCCTATAAATTTTTTCTGTTATTATAGATGTAAGTATTTTGTACAGTGTGGGCAGTAATGTGATGGGTCTATACTTTGCTGGGTTATCGGTTGGTTGTGCTGTTTTCGGTAGTAGAATGGTTATTCCTTGGGTTAGAAATGGGGGTGTGCTTTCGGGTTCTATAACTATGTGGTTCAGGTGTTCTGTTATTTTTTCATGTGAGTTCGTGAATTTCTTGTACCAATAGTTCTGTATGCCGTCTATACCTGCAGCCTTCCAATTCTGTGTTTTTCTAATGGAGTTCTTGACTTCATCTATTGTTATTGTGTGGTCGTTCATAGTCCTGATGTTTGTAACCCTTTTCTTTTCTTTCTTGATCCAGTCTGCCGTGTCATTGTGGCTTGTCTCATTACTCCATATGTTTTCCCAGAATTTTTGTAGCGCGTCCTTTTTCGGTGTTTTGCCTCCTTCTTCAGTCTGTGTTGTTTTTAGCTGTCTGTAGTATTGTTTCTGGTTAGTGTTGAATAGCTTATTTTCTCTTATTCGTTGGTTCCGTTGTTTGAGGCTCCTAAGCCTAGCAGTCATAGCTGCTAGTTTTTGTTTTATAAAATCCAGTACTTCCGTTGTTGTTTTGTTTTCTTCATTTTTGTGATTTAGGACAATTTGGTTTGCTTTCTTCTTCGCGTTGTTTTTAGTGTTAGTTTTGTGGATCACGGACGTCAGTATTCCCGCTTCCTTTCTCAGTTTTTCAATCCTGTCTTTTAGCCTGCGTTCCCAGGGCGGTTCTGCTTTGGTCTCTTTTTTACTGCGTTGACGGTTTTCTTTCCTTGGTATAATATTTTGGTCATGTAGTCTTAATGTAGCTACGGCCCCTATATAGATAATACTGTGTGTCTGTTCTAGGTTGTATGTTTCTCGAATTTTTAGTTTTATTATTTTATTTATGTTTCCCAGTATTTTGTTGGTATTATTGTTTGTTTTAAGTCTGGGTAGCTTTGGTCTCTTCGTGGGGTTCGTCCCATAGTACTGCAAGTAGGCTTCTTCAAATGCATTTCTGGTTGTTTCTGGTATGTCCTGTTCTAGCTGGTTGTTTTCGTCCTCCTGTTGATTTTCTTCCTCTACTTGTATAATTATTATTATTATTATTATTATTATTATTATTTATTTATTTTTTTTCCATCACAGCAATAGCTGGTTTGTGAACTCGTGGGAAGGGGCAATCTTGCCAACTTCTCACGGGTGAGCTAGAACCCGGCGGATTGTGCTGCAAGTAGCTAAAATCGCAGCTTTTTGAGCTAAACTGACAATATGGATTGGCTCAACAAGTCCCATTTTTTCCAGATTGACCACGATGTTCTTCTCTATCAGACCGTTAGAAGTAATTATTATTGGGATAATGAAGACGTTTCGGAGCTCATATATATCACGCAGTTCGTTAGCAAGATCTTGGTATTTCGCAATTTTTTCTGTTCTGGCATTTCGGATATTTTCATCCAGAGGTATTGTTATGTCAGCTATGTACGCTTCCTTGTCTTTTTTCTTGAGAACCGTTATATCAGGTCTGTTGTGCCTCACCATTCTATCCGTTATTATATCCATATCCCAGTAAATTTTTACGTCATCATTCTCCATTACGGTCTCAGGTACGTATTTATAGTATGGGGTCTTGCTGTTAATTAGCCCATATGTATTGCAGAGTTCCTGATGAATGATTCCAGCGACTTTATTGTGGCGATCCAGGTAGTCTCTTGGTGCAAGATATGTACAACCCGACGACAGATGCTGAATGGACTCCGCAGTTGTGGAGCACATTCTGCACCTGTCGTCTGGTATGTTTTGCTTTAGAATATACTTTCTGTAGTTTCTAGTAGCTATTACTTGATCCTGGATGGCTCCTATGAAACCCTCCGTTTCAGTCCTAAGATATCCCTCTGTTAGGTATTTTGTTGAGAGGCAGTAGTTAACTTCCGGTCCCTCAAGTGCTGCCGCGTATTTTCCATGTAGGGACTTATTCTTCCATTCGTTCAATAGCTGTTCGGTTGTTTTATTGAATTCTGGTGCCTGCTCATGGGAGAGCTTCAATGGGGAGATGTTGTCGATTTTTACAATTGCCTCATGAAGGGGATTTCTAGCGTTCTTGAAAAAATTAAAAAGTTTTTTGACCTGGTTTCCATGCATCATCTCCAGGTTCATAAGTCCCCTTCCACCATTTTTTCGAGGTATGTAAAGCCTATTGCATTATTATTATTATTATTATTATATTATTATTATTATTATTATTATTATTATTATTATTATTATTATTATTATTATTATTATTATTATTATTATTATTTTTTCTCTTCTAGCGGCATCAACTACCCAGGTTATTAGCCGCTGTCACGTGATCATTTTCTCAATTCAGTCAAAGGTTCTTTAATAATCCCGTTTCATGTAGAAAATTTTTCAACATTTTTGGCCTCATTGTTTAAGCATGTACTTAATTCGTTAGACATTTTGAGCCGTCGTCTTGTCTCCGCATACTTGGTGCAAGAGATAAGTGCATGCCTCACAGTCAAGTAGGACTGACACACCTCACATCTGGGTTGTCTGGTACCAGTCAGCATAAATGAATTTGTGAGTTGGGTATGTCCGATTCTTAGTCGAGTGATTGCTACAGTTTCTCTTCTAGTCAATTTTATTGGGAACTTCCAAAAACCTACAGAAGGTTTAGCCGTTTTGAGTCGTGTATTATTATTATTATTATTATTATTATTATTATTATTATTATTATTATTATTATTATTATTATTATTATTATTATTATTATTATTATTTTTTTTTTTTTATTATTATTATTATTATTATTATTATTATTATTATTATTATTATTATTATTATGATTCACTTTCACAGCATTACTACTGGAATTATTTGACCTATCCTTTGCGGTCTTAAATAGGATCAGGTGGTCATCTGAGAAGGAAAAATTCATTTCAGCCCTCAGAGTTAAAAAACTTTCTTATAATATGAGTTGTTTGAAGAATGGTGGCTTTCTGTATAACGGATATCAAGTAAGTTGGTAAATTCAATTTGACTAAGTTGGCCGTAATATTCTTTGTTACCATTCCGTCCGTCGAAATCACTATAGGCACTATTTTAACTTGTTTTAATTTCCATAGGTGTTTTAACTCCAAAGCGAGGTTTTCATATTTTGTTATTTTATGGCTTTCAGTCCTAGACAGGTTTTGGCGTAAGGGGACCGCTATGTCAATGATAGTGCCAACGGCATCCTTTTATCTATTAAGATTATGTCAGGCCTATTGTAATCGATGGTTCTGTCAGTTAATATGGGTCTATCCCAGTAGAGCAAAAAGTCTGAAGTCTCAAGTACAGGGGTTGGATTATATTTGTAGTATGGCGGCGGATTGTGTAAAAGCTTGAACTTTTGGCCTAATTGCTGGTGAATAATTTTGGCCACGGCGTTGTGACGGTTTAAGTAGGCATTATTAGCTAATGCGGGACATCCTGCCGAGATATGTTCTATAGACTCCCCTTTCGTGTTGCACTTTCTGCATCGGTCTTCTTGATTGTTCTTAAGAATGTGTTTCTCATAATTTCGAGTCTTAATGACACCATCCTGAATGGCTATCATGAAGCCTTCAGTTTCTGGGTACAGATAACCTTTTTTCAACCATAAGACTGATACATTTTTGTCGACTTCATTCTTTTCCAGATCGTTTGGATATTTTCCATGCAGTACTTTGCTTCTCCAAGACATCTTCTGGTCCGCTGCAGATCGTTTAACATACTGTTGACGTGGTTCTTGCAATCGTAAAGGTGTTAAGGAATCATCGGCTGATGCTAGCTGTCCATATAATGTGTTTCTCGATTTTTGGAAATAGGTCCTCAAATTATTTTCCTGGGATCGGCACAGCTGGCCGATGTTCAACAAACCTCTACCTCCTTCCTTTCTTGGTAAGTAGAGTCTATCTACTGATGAATTAGGGTGTAGCATACGGAACTTTGTCAGGAGGCGCCTTGTTAACCTGTCGAGTTCTTCTAGATCTGTAGTGGTCCACTTCAAAATTCCGAACGAATACATAAGAACTGGTATTGCCCAGGAATTCATCGCAATTACTAGATTCTTTGCAGACAACTTGGTGTTAAGTAGCTTGGTAAGTCTTTTGCGATATCTTTCTTTGTATTCAGCTTTTAATCTTGTATGATCAATCCTGGCGTTCTGCATTATTCCCAAGTATTTATAAGTTTCTTCAGGAGGGAGATTCTGAAATTGACACACTACATTGGCCAGCTTTTCTTGTTCTCCACGTCGAATGGCGACAGTGGCACATTTTTCTGTTCCAAAGGACATTCTAATATCTTCGCTGAATATTGTGCATGTCTTGATTAGGGATTGCATCTGCTTTTGGGTTTCGGCATAGAGTTTTATATCATCAATATAGAGAAGGTGTGATAGTCGCTCCGGGTTTTGCATGTTAGGTCTATACCCCATTTGATTGCTGTTGAGAATTGACGACAGAGGGTTTAGCGCCAGACAGAACCATAACGGACTTAAGCTGTCACCCTGAAAGATGCCGCGTCTTATATTTATTGTACTTAGTGTTTTCTGATTAAGTTGTATAGATGTTTTCCAGTTTTGCATAAAATGGTAAAGCACTCGAGTTATTTTAGGGCATACTTTGTACAACGTCAGAACTTGGCGCAACCAGTCATGGGGAACAGAGTCGAATGCCTTCCTGTAATCGATATAGCACATGTACAGGTTACGCTTTCGGGATCTTGCTTGTTCCAGCACTATGGCATCGACAGTTATCTGTTCCTTGCATCCTGCCGTTTTTCTCATACATCCCTTTTGCTGGAAAGACATGAGGTTATTCATTTCACAATATTCATATATATGTTCATTGAAGATTGAAGTCAGTAATTTATAAATCACAGAGAGGCAAGTAATAGGCCTATAGTTTGATGCTTCTCTTTTGTCACCTTTTTTATATAGCATATATGTTTGGCCAACTGTGAGAAATTCAGGTGTAAGGTCTGGTTTTTCTAATATCTTGTTGAAGGCCTTAGCCAGATTATAATGGGTGGCCGGAAAGTTTTTAAGCCAGTAATTTTGTATTCGGTCAGGTCCAGGCGATTTCCAGCTGTGTGTTTTCTTAATTGCATTTGATACTTCCTCAACTGTAATTTCATGGATCGTGAATCCTGATAGTGTGGACGCAGATTCTTCAACTTCTCGTAGCCAGACGGGTCTTGGGTTGGCGGCTACTGGCTCTGACCATATCGATTCCCAATATTGACAAAACTGGTTTTGGTTGATTTCTTCGATACATATTTGTTCTTGTTTACTTCCTTCTAAGCTAGTATAGAACTGCTTTTGATTAAGATGGAATAATCTATTTTGCTGTATTCGCTTAGTTGTCTCGTTGTATCTTCGTAATCTAGCGGCTTTCAATTTGAACTTCTGCCTTAGGGTGTCTCGGTACTCTGCTAAGGCATCTGTGGCTCTTGGATCTTGTAGCGTTATTCTGGCCTTTTTTACAATTAGAGATAATTTTCCCAGGACTTTGGAGGTTCTAATTCCATTCAAGTATTCTTGAATAATATCTGATTCAGCTCTGTAACTGGCAATATTCTGCTCGAGTCGTTTTTTCCACCTAGGCTCCTCTTTTTTTGTTGTGGATGTTTTTTCTGACTGGGGTGATCTTAATTCGTAGCCCTCAATATCTGAAGCTGAGGCTATCAAGGTAGTGGGCAAGATAGCACCCAATTGGCTCTTAGGTATTCTAAACAGACTACTGAGAGAGCAAAACTTTCCAAAGAGTTGGAAGAAAGCAAGATTGGTTCTTATACCAAAACCAAGAAAAGACGGCATAGACACAGTAGCATATAGACCAATATGCTTACTTACTACCATAAGCAAGCTCTACGAAAGAATGATAAAAAGAAGACTGGAAGAAGCTTTGGAAAACACAGAAAGACTGTCGGACCATCAATATGGTTTTCGAAAAGGCAAATCAACACTGCACGCTGTGGCAAAAGTGAGACAGCTAATCAGTGACAATGGGACAAAGAAGTGGGGAGCATTAATCACTCTTGATGTTCGGAATGCGTTCAACACCGCACCATGGGGAAAAATCATGAAGGAGTTAACGAGAAGGGAAATCCCACAGTACCTCGTTAACATCGTGAGCAGCTACCTCGAAGAAAGATCGTTGGAGATCGAAAGAGGAGAAGTCTTCAAAGTTACAGCTGGAGTCCCGCAGGGTTCAGTACTCGGTCCGACATTATGGAATATCCTCTATGACGGCGTTCTGAAAGAGAAAATGCCGGAGGACACTTGGGTCGTAGGATTTGCCGACGACATCGCTCTAGTGCTAGTAGCAGACAGAGAAGAAGGATTAGTCTCCAAGGCAGATGACGCTTTGGAGATCATAGATGCATGGATGAGACGCCATTACTTAGAACTCGCCCCAGAAAAAACGGAGGCGGTTATCCTCAAAGGGAAAGGGACAGAAGACATATCAGCTTCCAACTGAGAGACGTCCAAATTATCCCCAAGAAACACGTGAAGTACCTAGGAATAATAATCGACGAAAAGGGGACTTTCGGCGAACACATCAAGCATACGATCAAGAAAGTAGAAGCGAACATAGCATCACTTTCGAGAATTATGCCCAATATAAAAGGACCTGGAAGCAAGAAGCGGGAGGTCTTATACAACGTGACACAGTCGATACTGACGTATGGAGCCCCGATATGGCACGCGGCTATAGAGAGAAGACGGCATAGACAAATGCTAATAAGCACCCAAAGGAAAGCGCTATTAAGGGTCATAAGTGGGTATAGGACGATATCTGCGAGCGCAACTCAAGTAGTGGCAGGGATACTCCCCATAGACCTTTTGATAGATGAAAGGAGAAGACTCTATGAAAGAGAAGACGGGGGTACGCTACAAGCCAAGAAAACGGAGAGAGAGACCAGCCTGGAGAGATGGCAGGCGCGGTGGACGGACACGCTTGATGTAGCTCAGTGGACCAAAGTTCTCATACCCGACGTGAGGACATGGGTCAAGTGCCGACATAGACATACGGACTATTTTACAACTCAGATGCTGACTGGACACGGATCCTTCAAAGTCTATACGCACAGGATAGGCAAGGCAGAAGAGGAGATATGTGCATACTGCGAACACAGGGACACAGTAGCACATACAATGTTCGAATGCATTAGATGGGAAGCTGAAAGACAGAGGGTAAATCTGGAATTAGGAGTCATATTAAACGAGAACAACATCATTGAAGAAATGATGAAAAACTGCGAAAAATGGAGCTCGATAGAGAAATACATCAGAAAAGTGATGAAATCAAAAGAACAGGAAGAGAGGGACATGCAAAGGAGACATGAGAATTAAGGCAGAATCTCCCACATTCAGATGCATGCTGCAAAGCGATTCCAGGGTGTGAGAGTGAAGAGGTGGGGGCTTTTAGTGGGTGGAAATCCCACACTACCACGGGCCGTAGTGTCTTTGAAAGATTTTCCCCCACCGAAAAAAAAAAAAAAAAAAATATCTGAAGCTGTTGCCGCGGCACAGTACAAAGCCTCATGTATTCGTCCAAGATCATTATTATTATTATTATTATTATTTTTTTTTTTTTTTTTTTTTTTTGTTAAAAACCAGTCACCCTTCTCTGTGGCTCCGACCCTCACAGAGGGGTGCTGGTAGTACCGGCAGCCACTCCCCACACCCGTGGGGTAAGTGACTACTGGGTCCGGGAATCGTGTGCCCTGAGCAGACGTAATGAACCGAGGATGACGGCCTTCTGCATTCTGCCGGCTAAGACCTCTGCCGAATTTCGGCATGCCGGTATGATCTTAAGATCTGAAAGCAGTGTGTGTCTCGTTCCACCGAGGGCTCCTATAATCAGTACCACTATCTTAACAGTATGGTCTGGATACAGTCTGCGGAGTTCGAAGAGCAGATCTCGATATTTTGTCCGTTTTTCCTCCTCCTTCAAGACAATGTTGTTCTCCGCGGGAGCCGAGAACTCCACGACGAACATTGTCTTGAGTTGATGGTCGAGGAGTCAGGCTTGTTGGCTTGTATTTGCCTGATGGTGGGAAAAGAGTAGTTCCAATAAATTAGACACTTCTCATTTCCCACAACGGACTCAATATCCCCCGGAGCGTAAGGCAGCACTGGTGTCTCGTCTATCCCATACGAGTGCCTTAGGTGATAATAAAGCACTCGTAATGCTCCGTCGTGCCTCTGGATATAGGCCGAGACTGCATATGTCGGACAAGCCGACAACAGGTGCATTAAAGTCTCTGGCGCCCTGCGGCAGGCCCTGCAGCTGACATCAGGGACCTCTATACCCATGACACGACTACGATAGACGAGGGTATTAAATACACCATCCTGGCAAGCCATTATGAATCCCTCGGTCTCAGACTTCAGCCCGGCTGACCTTAAGAAGGCAAAGGTCAGCCTTTCGGATAAGCCAAGGTTCTCTATATTTTTATAGAAAACTCCATGCATTGGCTTATCCGTGTGAAGCTGCAGAAAGATGTTGTGTTCTGCAGCTTTAATTTGGGCTTTTCGTCGAGCAGGTTCCAACTCGGTGACAGAGTCGGGATTTACCCGCTCGACGTCGAAGAAGAGACCAAGTTCATCGGCTGCTCTTTGTGCTGCCTTAAACAAAAAGGCTCCTATTCCTGCACTTTCATGGACTCGGACCATGCAGAGGAGGGGATCCGAACTCCTGATGACCTTACAGGCTCCATCCAGAACCATCCTATTATGGAGACTCTCCAAACTCAAGAGTCCACGGCCTCCCCGATGTCGTGGGAGGTATAGCCGTGGAACGGACGATTTAGGATGCAAACTTCTATTGAGATGCATCTTCTTGCGGGTTCCTACGTCGAGTTGACGCAACTCCTCTCGAGTCCATTTCACTACTCCAAAGGAGTAGAGTAGGATCGGAACGGCAAGCATGTTGGTAGCAGACACCTTGTTCTTCCCCGACAGTTCTGAGGACCAGATCTGTCGGAGTCGGTGCTGATACTTGCCGCGGAGAGCGTTTTTCACTACACCCACTTCTTGGGTGGAGCGTTGCTCGACACCCAAGTAAGTGTACGACTCTCCGGCATCTAGATGATGTAAGATGCTTCCGTCAACGAGTTGCGCGTCCTCTCCGTAGTTCCCGCATCGTCCTCTCTTGAGATGGACCAGTGCACATTTGTCCAACCCGAACTCCATACCGACAGCCTGCGTGTACTCCTGTACCACCCTGAGGGACTGGTGTAGGTCCCTCTCTCCGGAGGCATAAAGTTTAAGGTCATCCATGTAAAACAGATGGGTGACCTTATGCCTCCTATCGCCGGGGGTACCGCAGTTGTATCCACGGGTTTTCCGGAGCGAAACGGATAATGGCAGTAGTGAGATGCAAAACAGAAGGGGGCTGAGGAAGTCTCCCTGAAATACTCCCCTTCTGAATGTTACCGACTCCGTCTGGACTCTATCGTTACCCGACGTAATGGTAAAGCGAGTCCTCCAGAGCGGCATCAGTTCTTCGATGCATCTCACTACGGGACCGGGTACCGCAAGACATCGGAGCAAGTGAACAATAAGCTCATGTGATGTCATATCAAATGCCTTGCGGTAGTCGATCCAGGCCATGGAGAGGTTCCGCTTATACTGCACGGAGTCCTGCGTGACACATCTGTCAATCAACAGGTTCTCCTTGCAGCCAGCGACACCTCTCTTCGACCCTCGTTGCTCATATATCCGTTCGTAAACCGGTTCAACTGCGTGGAGCACTCGCATGTACAAGATGCGCGTAAACACCTTGTAACATGCGTTTAAACAGGTTATCGGTCGGTAGTTCCTTGGGTTGGACAAATCTCCGTTCTTAGGGATCAGCACTGTCCGCCCTTCAACCACCCAAGAAGGAATTTGCTGCTCCCCATTTAGCCAGGCATTAAAAATTCTGGCCAAATGGTGGTGGGTGCTCGGTAACTTTTTCCACCAAAAGTTATTTATCCCATCGGGACCTGGAGCAGCAAAGTTCTTAGAGCCCTCGAGAGCTCTTCGAACCTCTTCTGGGGTTATTGGTTGGCACACTTCCTTTGACAAAAGGTTTCAAAGTGTGCAATGGCCGGAGAGTCTCGGTTGAGTGGAAGCTTCTCCTCGTATAGCGTTTTCCAGAAATTTTCCACCTGATCTACAGTCGGCGGATTCTCTGCAACACGCGGAGGCGGTTCGAATAGGCGCGAGGGCTTTTGGCGGAAGAGTTTATTTTCCGCCAGCCCCCTCGCCCTCCTCACTAGTGATTTTTTACAAACCACTAGCATCCGTATCCTGTCGAGACAGTGCTGTTTGGTGGTTCGCAGCACTGCCTCATTGAGTGTGTGATGGACGCGTCTTAAGTTGGCGGCTATTCGACGCACTTTAGGCGTGAACGGTCTATTGGCCGCCATATAGTCCATCACACATTGGATACGGGATGCGTGTTGCCTCGCCGACCGGATCTTGGCTTCCATCTTTTGTATGCGCCGCCTCGCTCTCTCCTGTGGGGAGGCAGTATTACGCCTCTCCACCTGGGAAAAGCGTTGAGCAGCAGCATACACGGCACAGTTTATGTGCCAGATGTCAGCCCGTTCTGGAAGCGCTTCACGAAGTTCTTCATCCACTCTGGCCAGGTCTTGTGGCCCGGGGGCTTTTATGTAGTGTAACCCCCGTCTGGTACTGAGGCTCTCTGGTATTGGTGGAACGTCAGGGACTACATCCTCAACCGGTTCATTCGGTGGACCTTCGACCACCTCATTCACCGGCTGAGGAGCAGCTCTCACGTAGCCCCTGCGATGAAGGTGGGATACATAATCACGCAGGTTTTGTGGCGTGAAGGCGTTGTGCTCTGGGTGCCTTGCACACCACAGAACATGCATTCGCCCCATGTATCCCCTTCGTGCGGGCTCACTGCTTTCGTAGCAATGCAGAAGGTCGTCCCTTAGCTCATCTGTCCACTCAAAGCGTCCTAGTTCATGGCGTTCGTCGTCAACGGGCGCCCGATCCGGTTGGGCCCCACCACCTTGCCCTTGACCCCTATCCGGATGGGGTCGATTGTGGGGGCCCTGTCTTCTGCCTGCGGGAACCAGAAGTTAGGGCTTGTGGGTGATTAGCCCAGCAAGCCCACGACCGACACCAGAGGGGAAGGAGCTTTCCCCTCCCGGGTGCACTAGGGCTGCCGGTTCGATTTTACACCCCCAGCTGGAGTAAGTGGTGGCGCTACTCACCAAAGGCTTGATTGATGAAAGTCAGCCCCTCCTGCTTATTTATTATTATTATTATTATTATTATTATTATTATTATTATTATTATTATTATTATTATTATTATTATTATTATTATTATTATTATAATTATTATTATTATTATTATTATTTCTTTGTTCTATCACTACCCTGTCCTAAGGTAGGTATCATTACGCAAACCATGCATCTAAGGTAAGGTAAGTATGGATTATGAGGGTATATATTTTAAAGCGTGTCTTCTTTTCAGGTTCACGACAACACCTTCCTGATTATATGTGCGGTGCCAAGAATTGCTGTCTGCTGTATTTGCTCAGCTCGGTGCTCTCCGGGAAGCTGGTTAACATGATTATAGAATTCTTCAGAGACGTATCCCGTTGACCCGATGACAATGGGTATTGTAATTACCTTTGTTCTCCACATCCTCTGAATTTCTATAGCCAGGCTTTTATATTTTAGGTTTTTCTCCGCTTCCTTCTTAATTATGTTGGTGTCTGAGGGGATAGCTACATCAATCAGGTAAGTAACTTTTTCACTCCTTATGACAATATCAGGGCGATTTGGTGCTCCTTCTTCATTGTGGCCTGACATTGTCCGGTCTGTTCTAATGGGGTGGTCATAGAGGATAGTGGTCTTCCCATCTTTACTATTGCTGACGCCCTCTGGCTTATGCTCGTACCAGTTTTGGGTCAAGGGCTCACGGTCATAAAAACGGCTTATCTGGTAGTGTAGCAAGGAACAGACACGGTTGTGACGTTCTATATATTCCTTTTGCGCAAGTATGGAACAAGCGGACATAATATGCGTGATGGTTTCACTTTTCTCTTTGCACATCCGGCACATCTCATCTCCTCTAGTTTTCATGATGCGGTGTTCAATGTATCGAGTTTTCAATGCCTGGTCTTGAGCTGCCACCAAAAGACTCTCGGATTCAGATTTGAGATGGCCATTTTTAAGCCATGCAAAAGAGATACGCTTATCTATTTTGAGGTTGTCCATGTCCCTTGCCAACTTGCCGTGCATAGGCTTCTCTCTTATTATTATTATTATTATTATTATTATTTTTTATTTTTTTTTTTCGCGCACGCGATTCTGGACAGTTTTCCCGTGTCTCCGACATTCTCACGAGAGAAGCGCCAGCGAATTATTCACAGCCACTCCCCGCATCCCGCAGGGTCAGTGACTGTAAATTCCAGACTCATGTGCCCTAAGCAAACGGAGGGACCCCAGGATAACTGCCTTCTGCATTTGGCCTGCCAACCATTCGGCTGACTTTTGGCAGGCTGGTATGGCCTTTAATTCCGAGAGCAGCGTAGGTCTTATTCCACCGAGTACACCGATTATCAGGACGACCATCTTGACCGAGTAGTCTGGGTATAGCGCTCGGAGCTCATACCGGAGATCTCGGTATTTAGCCCGTTTTTCCCCCTCCTTCAAGATGATGTTTGTTTGGGCAGGTGCCGAGAATTCCATGACATACATCACCTTGGTTTGATGGTCGAGGAGGACTATGTCAGGCTTGTTTGCTTGTATCTGCCTGACCGTCGGAAACGAGTAGTTCCAATATATTCGGCACTTCTCGTTCTCGACAACGGACTCGATCTCTCCGGGGACGTAAGGCAGCACTGGTGTTTGGTCTACTTCATACGAGTGCCGAAGATGGTAGTACAGCACTCGTAGAGCCGCGTTATGCCTATGGATGTAGGCCGAAGTCGCATATACCGGACATGCAGATAGTAAGTGCATGAGCGACTCCGGCGCCTGACGGCAGGTCCTACAGGTAATGTCAGGGACCTCCACAGCCATAACGCGACTGCGGTAGACCAAGGTGTTAATAACACCATCTTGGCAGGCCACAATGAATCCCTCAGTCTCCGACTTTAGCCCTGCTGACCGTAAGAAAGCGAAGGTCAGCTTTGTCGATAAACCCAGTGTCTCTATGTTGTTATAGAATACACCGTGCATGGGCTTATCGACGTGCTGCCTGAACAGATTTCTCTGTTCGGCAGCTTTAATTTGGGCTGTCAGGCGATTTGGCGCAAGCTCAGTTACTGATTCTAGCTCAGCACCTCGCCGGCCTCCTCGCCTGAAGTCGAATATGAGACCGAGATCATCTGCGGCCTTACGTGCTGCCTTAAATAAAAAATGCGCCAACTCCTGCAGTTTCATGATCTCTCACAAAACGCAGGAGTGGGTCCGAGCTCCTAAGGACGTTGCATGCCACACCCAGTGCTACTCTGCCATGCGCACACTCCAGACTCAAGAGTCCTCGGCCCCCCCGTTGGCGTGGGAGGTACACTCGAGGAACGGACGACCTAGGATGGATGCTCCTGTGAAGATGCATCATCTTACGGGTATCCCTATCCAATTGGCGCAGCTCATCTAATGTCCACTTAACTACTTCGAAGGAGTAGAGCAGAATCGGAACGGCAAGCATATTAGTTGCAGACACCTTGTTCTTCCCCGAAAGTTCGGAAGACCAAATCTTTCGGAGCCGGTGTCTGTACTTGCCGCGGAGAGTATCCTTAATTTGTTTCACGTCCTGGATGTGATGTTGTTCCACACCCAGGTACGTGTAGGTCTCTCCGGCATCCAGATGTCGTAGGATGCTTCCGTCTGCGAGCTGCGCGTCTTCAAGGAATATCCCGCTTCGTCCTCTCTTGAGGTGGACGACTGCACACTTGTCCAGCCCGAATTCCATACCACATTGGTATCCGCGGGTTTGGCGGAGCCTGACAGATAACGACAGCAGTGAGATGCAGAATAGGAGAGAACTCAGGGAGTCACCCTGGAAAACTCCTCTCCTAAAAGTTACCAACTCTGTCGATACCCGCTGAGCACCAGATGTTATGGTGAAGCGGGTTCTCCAGAGTGGCATCAGTTGTTCAATGCATCTCACTAGTGGGCAGGTACCACAAGGCATTGCAGCAAGTGTAATAATAGTGCATGAGATGTTGTATCAAATGCCTTGCGGTAATCGATCCACGCCATTGATAGATTACGCTTGTATTGCACAGAATCCTGTGTAATACAGCGGTCTATCAATAGGTTCTCTTTGCAGCCTGCCACACCTTTCTTGCCACCACGCTGTTCGTGTATCTGTCGGTAGACCGGCTCAATTGACCTCAATGTCCTGGCATACAAGATACGAGTAAATATCTTGTAGCAGGAATTGAGGCAGGTGATCGGTCTATAATTCTTCGGGTCGGACAGATTTCCCTTTTTGGGGATCAGTACAGTACGCCCCTCGGCAAACCAGTCCGGAATCGGCTGCCCCTCGTTCAACCATGAGTTGAAAACTCGGGCCAGATGGCGGTGGGTGGAAGGGAATTTCTTCCACCACCAGTTGTTTATGCCATCTGGACCCGGAGCAGCGAAGTTCTTAGTACCAACAAGTGCTTGTTGGACTTCCTCGGTACTGATCGCCGGGCACACTTCGTCTTGCTCTCCCAACAATGTGGTGCAGAGCTCCTCGAAGCGTGCTATCGCTGGAGTGTCGCTGTCGAATGGACTCGTAGTCTCATATATTCCCTTCCAGAAGGCTTCGACAGTCTCAACAGACGGCGGATTTTCAACAACACGCGGTGGCTCTTGGATCAGACGAGAGGGACTTGTTTGGAACAGATGGTTTTGTTCCATGGCCCGTGCTCGTCTGACCAAAGATTTCTTAATGGCCATGAGTGCTCGAATCCTATCTAGACAGTGCTGTTTGATGGTTTGCAGCACTGTCCGATTTAGAGTGTGGTGTTGTCGTCTTATACCGGCAACTATACGCCGAATTTTCGGCGTGAATGGCTTAGCTGCCGTTATATACTCCATCACACTCTGGATTCGAGACGCGTGTTGTCTCGCCGATTTAATTTTTGCCTCAATTTTTTGTACGCGCCGATTAGTCTTCTCGACCTTACCCAACACGCTTGCCAGGCGTTGCTGGGGAACGAGTTGTCTTATTATTATTATTATTTTTTATTTTTTTTTTTTTGTGAAGCCAGTCGCCCTTCTCTCTGTCTCCGATGCCAGAGAGGGTACGCTGGTAATACCAGAGACCACTCCCTACGCCGTAGGGTCAGTGGTCACTGGGTCCGCGAATCGTGTGCTCTGAGCAGGCGTAACGAGCCAAGGATAACGGCCTTCTGCATTCTTCCGGCTAAGATTTCTGCCGAGTTTCGGCATGCCGGTATCGTCTTCAATTCCGAAAGCAGTGTGCGCCTCACCCCACCTAGGCATCCTATGATAAGAACCACTAATTTAACAGTGTGGTCCGGATAGAGTCTACGGAGTTCGAAGAGAAGATCTCGATATTTAGTCCGTTTTTCCTCCTCTTTCAGAACAATGTTTGTTTCCCCTGGGGCGGAGAATTCAATGACAAACATTGTCCTAAGTTGGTGGTCGAGGAGGACTAAATCAGGTTTATTGGCCTGTATTTGCCTGAGGGTGGGAAACGAGTAGTTCCAATAAATTAGGCACCGCTCATTCCCCACTACGGACTCAATATCCCCCGGAGCATAAGGCGGCACTGGTGTCTCGTCTATCCCATACGTATGCCGCAGATGATAGTACAGCACACGTAATGCTCCATCATGTCTGTGGATATAGGCCGAGACAGCGTATGTCGGACAAGCCGACAACAGGTGCATAAGTGTCTCCGGCGCCCTTCGGCAGGCCCTACAGTTTACATCAAGGACCTCTATACCCAGGACATGACTTCGATAGACGAGTGTGTTAAAGACACCATCCTGGCAAGCCATAATGAACCCTTCGGTCTCAGACTTCAGCCCAGCTGACCTTAGGAAAGCAAAGGTCAGCTTCTCAGATAAGCCCCTGTCTTCGATGTTCTTGTAGAAGACTCCATGCAAGGGCTTATCTTTATGCAGCTGCAGAAATTTACGTTGCTCTGCTGCTTTTGTATGGGCTTTTAGCTGAGCGGGTTCCAGCTCGGTGACGGAACTCGGGTTTACCCGCCCAGTGTCGCAGTCGAGACCAAGTTCATCGGCTGCTCGTTGTGCTGCCTTGAATAAGAACGCTCCCGTCCCTGCGTTTTCATGGTCGCGAACCATGCAGAGAAGGGGATCCGAACTCTTGATGATCTTGCAAGCTCCATCCAGAGCCGACCTGCTATGTAGATACTCCAAACTCAAGAGTCCACGGCCTCCCTGCTGTCGTGAGAGATATAACCGCGGAACGGACGATTTTGGATGCAAACTTCTGTTGAGATGCATCATCTTTCGGGTTCCTACATCGAGTTGGCGCAACTCGCCTTGTGTCCATTTCACTACCCCAAAGGAGTGTAGAAGGATCGGAACGGCAAGCATGTTAGTTGCAGACACCTTATTCTTCCCCGACAGTTCAGAAGACCAAATCTGCCGGAGGAGGTGCTGGTACTTGCCGCGGAGAGCGTTTTTAACTGTTGACACTTCTTGAGTGGAGCGTTGCTCAACACCCAAGTATTTATACGTCTCTCCGGCATCTAGGTGGTGCAAGATGCTTCCATCCACAAGCTGCGCGTCCTCTCCGTAGTCACCGCATCGTCCTCTCTTGAGGTGAACCAGTGCACATTTGTCCAAGCCGAACTCCATACCGACAGCCTGAGTGTACTCATGTACCACCCTGAGAGATTGGCGTAAATCTCTCTCGCTGGAGGCATAAAGTTTAAGGTCATCCATGTAAAACAGATGGGTGACCTTATGCCTCCTATCTCCGGGGGTACCGCAATTGTAACCACGGGTTCTGCGAAGTTCAACGGATAACGGCAGTAGCGAGATGCAAAATAGAATGGGGCTGAGAGAGTCTCCCTGAAACACACCCCTCTTAAACATAACCGGCTCTGTTTGGACTCTGACATTACCAGATGTTATAGTAAAGCGAGTCCTCCAGAGCGGCATGAGTTGTTCTATGCATCTCACTACGGGACCGGGCACCGCAAGACATTGGAGCAAGTGAACAATTAGCTCATGAAATGTCATATCAAATGCCTTGCGGTAATCGATCCAGGCCATAGAAAGGTTCCGCTTATACTGCACGGAGTCCTGCGTGACACATCTGTCAATAAGCAGGTTCTCCTTGCAGCCAGCGACACCCTTCTTAGACCCACGTTGCTCGTATATCCGTTCGTAAACCGGGCCGCTTGCTTGAAGTATGAAGTATTATTATTATTTTTTTTTTTTTAGTTTATAAAAGCCAGTCACCCTTTATACTCTGTGGCTCCGACACTCACAGAGGGGAGCTGGTAGTACCGGCAGCCACTCCCCACGTCCGTGGGGTGAGTGACTACTGGGTCCGAGAATCGTGTGCCCTGAGTAGACGTAATGAGCCGAGGATAATGGCCTTCTGCATCCTGCCGGCTAAGATCTCTGCCGAATTTCGGCATGCCGGTATGATCTTTAGTTCTGAAAGCAGTGTGTGTCTCGTTCCACCGAGGGCTCCTATGATCAGGACCACTAGCTTAACAGTATGGCCTGGGTAAAGCCTGCGGAGCTCGAAGAGCAAATCTCGATATTTCGTCCGTTTTTCCTCCTCCTTCAAGACAATGTTATTCTCCGCGGGAGCCGAGAACTCCACGACAAACATTGTCTTGAGTTGGTGGTCGAGGAGTACCATGTCAGGCTTATTAGCTTGTATTTGCCTGACGGTGAGAAACGAGTAGTTCCAATAAATTAGACACTTCTCATTTCCCACAACGGACTCAATATCCCCCGGAGCGTAAGGCAGCACTGGTGTCTCGTCTATCCCATACGAGTGCCTTAAGTGATAGTAAAGCACTCGTAATGCTGCGTCGTGCCTCTGAATATAGGCCGAGACTGCATATACTGGACAAGCCGACAGCAAATGCATTAATGTCTCCGGCGCCCTGTGGCAGGTCCTGCAGCTGACATCAGGGACCTCTATACCCATGACACGACTTCGATAGACGAGTGTGTTGAATACACCATCCTGGCACGCCATTATGAATCCCTCGGTCTCAGACTTCAGCCCGGCTGACCTTAAGAAAGCAAAGGTCAGCCTTTCGGATAAGCCGCGGTCTTCTATATTTTTATAGAAGACGCCGTGCAATGGCTTATCCGAGTGTCGCTGCAGAAATAGATCAATTTCAGCAGCTTTGACTTGGGCTTTTTGCCGAGCAGGTTCCAACTCGGTGACAGAGTCTTGGTTAACCCGCTCAGCGTCGAAGACCAGACCGAGTTCATCGGTGGCTCTGCGTGCTGCCTTGAACAAAAAGGCTCCTACTCCTACACTTTCATGGTCTCGGACCATGCAGAGGAGGGGATCCGAACTCCTTATGACCTTACAGGCTCCATCCAGAACCATTCTGTTATGGAGACTCTCCAAACTCAAGAGTCCACGGCCTCCCCGATGTCGTGGGAGATATAACCGTGGAACGGACGATTTAGGGTGCAAACTCCTATAGAGATGCATCTTTTTTCGGGTTCCTACATCGAGTTGACGCAGCTCCTCTTGATTCCATTTAATTACTCCGAAGGAGTAGAGGAGGATCGGAACGGCAAGCATATTGGTAGCAGACACCTTGTTCTTCCCCGACAGTTCTGAAGACCAGATCTGTCGGAGTCGGTGCTGATACTTGCCGCGGAGAGCGTTTTTTACTACACTCACTTCTTGGGTGGAGCGTTGCTCGACACCCAAGTAAGTGTACGACTCTCCGGCATCTAAATGATGTAAGATGCTTCCGTCCACAAGCTGCGCATCCTCTCCGTAGTCACCACATCGTCCTCTCTTGAGGTGGACTAGTGCACACTTGTCCAACCCAAATTCCATGCCGACAGCCTGCGTGTACTCCTGTACCACCCTGAGGGACTGGCGTAAATCCCTCTCTCCGGAGGCATAAAGTTTAAGGTCATCCATGTAAAACAGATGGGTGACCTTATGCCTCCTGTCGCCGGGGGTACCGCAGTTGTATCCACGGGTATTTCGAAGCGAAACGGATAATGGTAGTAGTGAGATGCAAAACAGAAGGGGCTTAGGGAATCTCCCTGAAATACTCCCCTTCTGAAC
Source organism: Rutpela maculata (assembly GCA_936432065.2). Taxonomy (NCBI): domain Eukaryota; kingdom Metazoa; phylum Arthropoda; class Insecta; order Coleoptera; family Cerambycidae; genus Rutpela; species Rutpela maculata. Next base: position 37,504,933 of record OW386294.2, on the reverse strand, counting down.
AATACCGGCTCTGTCTGGACTCTGCTGTTACCTGATGTTATGGTAAAGCGAGTCCTCCAGAGCGGCATGAGTTCTTCGATACATCTCACTACGGGACCTGGCACCGCAAGACATCTGAGCAAGTGGACAATAAGCTCATGGGATGTCATATCAAATGCCTTGCGGTAGTCGATCCAGGCCATAGAGAGGTTACGCTTATACTGCACGGAGTCCTGCGTGATACATCTGTCGATCAGCAGGTTCTCCTTGCAGCCAGCGACACCTCTCTTTGACCCTCGTTGCTCATATATCCGTTCGTAAACCCGTTCAACTGCTTGGAGCACCCGCATGTACAAGATGCGTGTAAACAACTTGTAGCATGCGTTTAAGCAAGTTATCGGCCGGTAATTTTTTGGGTTAGACAAATCTCCGTTCTTCGGGATCAGCACTGTCCGCCCCTCGACAACCCAAGAAGGAATTTGCTGCTCCCCATTTAGCCATGAATTAAAATTTCTGGCCAAATGGTGGTGGGTACTGGAAAACTTTTTCCACCAAAAGTTATTTATCCCATCGGGACCTGGAGCAGCAAAGTTCTTAGAGCCCTCAAGAGCTCTTCGAACCTCTTCTGGGGTTATCGGTTGGCACACCTCGTTTGGTTGTTGAAACCTTTGGCAAAAGGCTTCAAAGTGTGCCAGGGCTGGAGTGTCTCTGTTGAGTGGGAGCTTCTGTCCGTAGAGCGTTTTCCAGAAGTTTTCCACCTGATCTACAGTCGGCGGATTCTCTACAACACGCTGAGGCGGTTCGAAAAGGCGCGAGGGCTTTTTGCGGAATAGATTGTTTTCCGCCAGCCCCCTCGCCCGCCTCACTAGTGACTTTTTACAAGTCACTAGCATCCGTATCCGATCAAGGCAGTGCTGCTTGGTGGTTCGCAGCACTGCCCCATTCAGTGTGTGATGGACGCGTCTTAAATTGGCGGCTATGCGCCTAACCTTAGGCGTGAATGTCTTATTGGCCGCCATATAGTCCATCACACATTGGATACGGGATGCATGTTGCCTCGCCGACCGGATCTTGGCTTCCATCTTATGTATACGCCGCTCCGCTCTCTCCTGTGGGGAGGCAGTGTTCCGCCTCTCCCCTGGGGTTAAGCGCTGTGCAGCAGCGTATACGGCACAGTTTATGCGCCAGATGTCAGCCCCTTCTGGTATCGCTTCACGAAGTTCAGCATCCACTCTGGCTAGGTCTTCTGATCTGGGGGGTCTGATGTAGTGTAACCCCCTTCTTGTGTTGAGGCCCTCTGGTGTTAGTGGAACGTCTAGAACTGCCTCCTCAACCAGTTCATTCAGCGGCTCTTCAACCGCCTCATTTACCGGCTGAGGAACAGCTCTCACGTAGCCCCTGCTACGAAGGTGGGATACATAATCACGCAGATTTTGCGGCGTGAAGGCGCTGTGCTCCGGATGTCTTTCACACCACAGAGCATGCATTCGCGCCATGTACCCCCTTCGTGCGGGCTCACTGCTTTCGTAGCACAGCAGAAGATCATTCCTCAGCTCATCTGTCCACTCAAAGCGTCCATGTGTCTCGCGGTCGTTATTGTCAGGCAATCCGTCCGGTTGGGCCCCACCACCTTGCCTGTGACCCCCATCCGGATGGGGTCGATTGTGGGGGCCCTGTCTTCTGTGGCCTGGAACCAGAAGATTTCAGCTTGTTAGGTGGTTAGCCTAACAAGCCCACGGCCGACACCAGAGGGGAAGTCTCTTTCCCCTCCCGGGTGCGCTAGCACTGTCGGTCCGGATTTTGCACCCGTGGCTGGAGTAAGTGGTGTCGCTACTCACCAAAGGCTAGTTGGATGTAAGGGAGCCCCTCCTGCTTTATTATTATTATTATTATTATTATTATTATTATTATTATTATTATTATTATTATTATTATTATTATTTTTTTTTTTTTTTCGGTTTCCCGCTACCGGACAGGGCTTCCGTGGCCTCCGACACCACACGGCTAATTCATTACAGCCACTCTCCACGACCTGTGGAGTTAGTGACTGTAAACACCTGAATCATGTGCCCTAAGCAGACGAAGGGACCCCAAGATAACCGCCTTCTGCATCTGACCTGCCAACCATTCTGCCGAATTCTGACAGGCCGGTATGATCTTTAATTCTGAGAGCAGCGAAGGCTTCATCCCTCCGAGTACGCCGATTATTAGGACGACCATCTTGACCGAGTAGTCTGGGTACAGCACTTGGAGCTCATACCGGAGATCACGATATTTGGTCCGTTTTTCCCCCTCCTTCAAAGCGATGTTTGTCTCAGCAGGTGCTGAGAATTCGATGACAAACATCACTTTGTTCTGATGGTCGAGGAGTACTATGTCAGGCTTGTTGGCTTGAATTAGCCTGACGGTCGGGAACGAGTAGTTCCAATAAATTCGGCACCTCTCGTTCTCGACAACAGACTCAATATCTCCGGGGATGTAAGGCAGCACTGGTGTTTGATCTACCCCGTACGAGTGCCGTAGGTGGTAGTATAGCACTCGTAAAGCCGCGTTATGGCGGCGGTGGTTATTATTATTATTATTATTATTATTATAGACCTTTCATCACAGCTGCGTCTGACAACTGGTTCTTCCGGGGTAGGTCGGGAGCGTACCCTGCTCCTTAGACCTACCCTAATTCGTATTTTGGTATTCCACTAACCTTGCGCCTGTAGTGCCCTACGGATAATATATGCTGTTCCTAGGAGCACACTTTTTTGCAAACTGACCTTATATTTCTGTCCCGGTATCTTATTTAAATATTTGTCCAGCTTGTTTGTGACAGTTCCAGTGGCCCCAATTACTACTGGTATTACTGTAGATGAAACACCCCACATTCGCCCTATTTCTATACTTAGGTCTTGGTATTTTAGGATCTTTTCCGCTTCTTTCTCCACCACCCGTCTATCACCTGGTACCGCCACATCGATAATCAGCGCTGTTTTTTCCGCTTTATTTTTTATAATAATGTCCGGTTTATTAGCTCTGACCTCTCTGTCGGTTATAATCGGTTGATTCCACATCAAGACTGTCCTATCTTTTTCCATCACTGGTTTAGGATCATGTTCGTACCAGCGTTCTCCAACTGGTATGCCAATTTCTTTGCAAATGTTATAGTGCAGGTTTTTGCAGACTTGATCATGCCGTTTTATATATTCATTTTTTGCCAATATAGGACAACCCGATATTACATGTTCAGTAGTCTCCTCGAATAAACCGCACAGCCTACAAGTACTATTTATGTTTTGTTTTTGGATATTTTTCATGTGATATCTTGTGGCTAATGCTTGATCTTGGGCGGCAATAATTGTACTCTCAGTTGCACCTTTCAAATCCCCTTTCCTTAACCATTCGTAGCTGCCTTCTTTGTTAATGAGAGGGTTAGCAATCAATTGTGGATACTGACCGTGGAGGGGCTTATCTTTCCATCGCTTTTCTAAGTTTGCGCGCAGTAAGTTTTTAATTTTAGAGCAAAATTTGCCAGTATTATCCCCATTATCTTGTGGTACCTTGTTTACATTTAACTCCTCTAGGGTACGATCACCTATCTTGATAATCGACTTGCTGTTCGGTCGCTGTAGTTCATTTTCTAGTATAAGTGCACGGAACTGATCGGCCGGTTGTTTTTTAAGGTATTAATATAGTTCAATAATGGCTGACTTATATTCAATTTCTACATTAGCTAGGCCACGCCCGCCTTTTGACCGTGCCACATAAAGTCTATCAACATCTGCACGTGGGTGAAGTAAGTTGTAACTGTTCAACAGTTTTCGAGTTTTCATGTCTATGTTTTCGATTTCCTTCATTGTCCATTCCACCATGCCGAAACTATACCGTAGCACTGGAAGCGCTAAATTTCCTATTGCCTCAAATTTGTTTTTGTTATTCAGTTCAGATCGCAGAATTGCTCTAACTCTCTTCAGGTATTCATTTCTTAAATCGGTTTTAACAGCTTCATGATTAATTCCTCTGCGTTCTTTTAACCCTAAGTATTTGTGACATTCCCCGTTCGCCAATGCATGTATTTCTTCTTCCTCTGCTGCTCGCATGCCATTTTCTTCTAAAATCCGTCCCTTCTTGAATGCGATCTTGGCGCACTTATCCAATCCAAAGCTCATGCAAATATCATCACTGAATTTCTTTACTGTCTTTATTAAATTTGTTAGTTCTCTGTCATTCTTTGCTACTAGTTTTAAATCGTCCATATAAAGAAGGTGATTTATTGGAGTGTTATTTTGAGTTTTAATAAAACCGATTTTCGTTTGGTTGAGCTCCAAGGATAAGGGTATTAACGCCACACAGAACAGCAAGGGCGACAGTGAATCACCCTGGAAAATACCACGTTTGACTGGGATAGATGCGGTCTTCATTTGTTGTTCTTATTATTATTATTATTATTATTATTATTATTTTTTTTTTTTTTTTTTTTTTTTTTCCTTTCACAACTAAATATTGGAATTTTTGGTTCATGGTTAACCGGGGTCTAAACGACCAACGGTATGCTCATGGGCCAACACCCTTCGAACCGTGCTACAGGTAGCTAGGATTGTAGCTTTTTGCGCGAGTCCTATCACCCGCTCATGGTCAGATATGTCCAACCTGTTTAGCGCTCTGGGCAGATCTTTATCAATCAAGCCATTAGCCGATATTACAATGGGTATTATGGAGACCTTTTCAAGTAAGTAAATAGCTTTTATTTCGTTTGCTAGGTCTTGGTACTTACTGATTTTTTCATTTCTCACTTTTCTCACGTTTTCATCAAGAGGAATTGTAACGTCAATAATGTGAGCATATTTTTCCTTTTTGTTTAGGATTAGTATATCAGGTTTGTTGTGTCTGATTTCCTTATCCGTTACAATTCCCGTGTCCCAGTATATTTTTATTGTTTCGTTCTCTAGGAAGGCTTCTGGCATGTAGTTATAGTATGGTACGACTTCGTTGGTAAAATTTTTATTTTTACAGATTTCCTGATATATTATTCCCGCTACTTTGTTGTGTCGGTCAAGATAGTCTTTTGGCGCAAGGTAAGTACACGCAGACACAAGATGCTGTATTGTCTCCGAAGTGGATCCACAAAGTCTGCATTTGTCATCCGTTACGTCTTGCTTTAATATGTACTTACGATGATTTCTTGTAGACACGACCTGGTCCTGGATGGCGTTAATGAATCCTTCTGTCTCTGGCATAAGAGAGCCCTGCCTGAGGTAGCTTGTTGACAGTTCCAGATCAATGTCCTGGTTATATAGTGCGGCAGCATATCTTCCGTGCAAAGCCTTACTTTTCCAATCTTCTTCTAGTGTTCTGATAGTTTTCTGCGTTTCAGGTGGTGTTCGGGCAGCCAGATTTAGTGGAGAGAAATTGATGTCCACCATTGCAACGGCGTTTTGTAGTTCTTCATGGGTGTTTATGAAGTATGTATATAGCTTTTCTATTTTGTTAGCATGTAAAATTTCTAAGTTCAGGAGTCCTCTTCCTCCTCTTCTTCTAGGTAGATAGAGTCGACTAGTCGACGATGTTGGGTGATGGTTTCTGTATTTGGTCATCGTTGTTCGTACTTGCCTGTCTATTCGCTCTAAATCCGTTTGGGTCCATTTTAATACGCCAAATGTATGTGTCATAACAGGGATGGCCCAAGTATTAATTGACGCAATTAGATTTTCTGCATATAGCCGCGTCTTCAGGAGTGTCTTCACCCGTTTCATAAGGTTATCCTCTGCCAGTTTTTTTGATGGGGACTGTTCAATAGTGAGACATTGCCTGGCACCTAGATATTTGTAGTTTTCTGCTAGCGGAAGGGCATTAAATTCCGTTTTATCCATCAGCTGAATATTTTCCGATTCCTGGATGACTCCTCTTTTTGCGTGTATAAATGTGCATTTTTCCGTTCCAAATTCCATCCTAATATCTTTACTGAATGCTCTGACAAGTTCAAGTTGGTTTTGCAGCTGTAGTTCGTTCGTTCGTTCGTTATTATTATTATTATTATTATTATTATTATTATTATTATTATTATTATTATTATTATTATTATTATTATTATTATTATTATTATTATTATTATTATTATTTTAGTTACCCGCGCGTGTACCCATATTCATAGTTCATAGAACCCATCCTTTAGTTTTAAGTTAAGCATTTTTATCTATTGCAAAATGTACAATTTTGTTCGGGCTACGAACTGCATAAACTTTTGTGAAATAATTAAATGAAGTACCTTCAAGTGTTTAATTTCTTTAAGTTAGTTGCCACATCACAGAATTAATGTAATATAATATTACATTATTCAGCAACTACTCGTACTTCTCAGATGACACTAGTGACAGTTTAATTAAATTAAATAAGTTCTTAATAATTATAAATAAATTTGTAAATAAATAAAAATACTAGTAACTCGAAAAATTCAGGTTTGGGAACACATAAAAATAGAAAAAAAAGAGAAGCTGAAAGATTTTCATATATTTTAAATAAGGCTAGAAATTCAGTTTCACATAATAAAGACTTCTTACACATTACTATCATACTGCTTTTAGCATCCAAAATATCGGTCACCAAGATAGCTCAGTTGGTAAGAGAGTCAGAAATGTAATAAGGACAACGGAGACATGCAGGTTCGATCCCTACCGACTGCAGTTTGTAAAGGTTAGTAAAAAAGAATTTAATGACTTAATAAACATTATAATTTGCAGGCAACCCTTGTGAGAATAAATTGAAGCTATAAACAATATTAGATAAGTAAATAAAATATACGGATGATAACAAACAAACTCATAGGACAATATTTATGTATTAATTACTTCATTTTTGTCAAGTAATATACATATCCCATAATGTAGATGCCCTAGTGTATGTATAGATGATATATTATGGACCCGCCAGGTGCACATATTCAATATATGTATATTCATAACATATGCTGGACAACACGTTTGCTCCAGTGTATGTACAGGCGATGTTCTATGGACGTGCTAGGTGTACATATTCAATCTTTATATATACATAACATATGTTGGACAAAACGTTTTTTACCTACTGTACATGCTATGTACTAAATGACGTAAATGTTAAGACAAATGGACCTGTTTTATACATTGTTTGGATTAGTTCTGAATATACCTAGGATATACCATATACTTTTACGAATATTTTATATATGTGTTATGTATGTCTAACTGCTATGTGGGTTAATTTTTTTAATTATATAGGTAGGTATACCTACCTAAATGATATTTTACTATAATAAATTTCTATAAATCAATATTTTTAAGAAATTAACATAGGTACTTATTTTTCAAAATATTTTATTTAAAACGCATGTCTCAGTGAGAATAGAGAATTAGTATCCAGAATCTTATAATCGGATGGTTTTCCGCTAATTATGGAAACCATCCCAACACTAATTATTCCGGTTCTTAGAATCAGCCGATTATTAGTAAGTATCCGGAAGCTGATAATAATCGGATGATATTTCCAGGGCCGCGCCATCCATAAGAGCAAGTCGTGCGGCGCACGACGGCTCCTCGTAACTCAAGGCGCCGTAAGACGCCGCGAGTTTTGAAATTTAAAATTAAACATAGCTGAATCAGAGCTGGATTATCCAATAGACAAACTAGGCAATTACCCAGGGGTCCCAACGCGCGAGAGAGCGCTCCAGCAGTTCAAAACTAACTAACTTTATCTCCCAGTGGCCGACGGGTGACGTTCATCATTTACCATTGATCTGTTGGAAAATAAAAAATGTACAAGGAAATTATTTATTTGTTATTTGGTTATTTTATTTAGATAGAATGATAGCATTTATTACCTCTGTCCTGTAGCAACATTTTACAGAATTATTTATAGGATTATATTATGGAGGAGTTCGCAAGCAAGAAGTTACGAAAAAGGATGTAAGTTTTTCAATTTATTATTTTTATATTTAATGATTACATTTAATTTTAGTTCAGTGGAAAATATAAATACCTACTGCAATTTTTTATAACAAAACATTTTTTACTGGTATTTTATATTTTTATGTAATGCGCCCACGAAATCTACTTTTCGAAGATAATAAATATAATTTTAAGACAAATTTTTAACTTTTAATTTGAGGCTGTTTGACCTTGAAAAATTCGAAAATTTCGCCTGCGGTGCATTTTGCAATCCTGTAACCCCGCCTGTAAATAAGATGACTACTTCATTGGCCTAAAGGCGCGCCAATCCTTAATCCAGCCCTGGCATGAACTGGAAAATTTTGAATTTTTATATTCAATTGTTTAGCGTGATGTATTTGAGATACTTTTTCCTCAGCCTCCCTTTCAACTGAATTTTACATACGCTACTGACGGCGCTCGAAGGGCTTGGCGCGGCCCTAGATATTTCGACTGTGGAAATCATCCGAACACTCTGATATTCCGATTCTTAGAATCATCCGATTATGATCTGGGTATCTCCTTTATTTTTTTTTTTTACTCGTATTATGAATTTTGACTAAAGCAATTAATACAAAGGTTATCTCGCAACTAACAGAGTAGCGTGTTTTTACTTCAATTTGAAAACAAATTTACCAATAATGCAAGTGATATACCGCGACGCGCGTATTGAAAAGTATAACACAATAATTAGATTATGTATTTACTTGAATTTCTAATCAGACTCTGATTTAGAAAACACTTTCCCAGTTTTATTGCATTTTAAAGATTCTGATTTACTCGTTATTTGACACTGAAAATTGATAAACAGTAAATAATAAAATTGTTAATCCATCCATAAACATGTACAACACTGATTGGTTATATTTGTGTTGGAGGTTATAAATTATTACATCATAAATTAATTGTTTTTATCAACAAACAACATATAAGTACATCATTTAATTTCAAGTAAAATAATAAAATAGGGTGTACAATAATTTTCGATATACACGACGGTGTAAAACCATCTCCCCATATTTCTGTGGCTGATTGTTGATAGTAGGTACATACAAAAAAACCTCTGCCCAAAGAATCACTACTTCCACATGTTAATTTTCTATCCAAGTCACTCACAACGAAAAAATTTTGTATGTGGAAATAATTGTTTATGGAACTTTAATAATATAATATTTGAAATCCTCTACCCCAAAAACCCATAAAACGATACCCCACATCGGTAGTGGGGTGGGGGGTGGTACTGGGGGTGGATGAAGTAAAAAAGTATTTTGAGGTTTCTGGTTCCTGTACACACACCAAATAACAATTTTTTTCATCCCCTTTAATAATGGGGTGGGGGTGATAATGGGGGTGGCTAATGCCAAATTTTTTTTGAGACCTTAGCTTCTCTTGTATATACTAAATACCAATTTTATGGACTATTACTTGCTTGATTTAAGTATTTACCCCAAATTTACCCCCCCCCCCCAACTCTTCGACGGAACAAGATGAAAATAATCTAATTCTAGATCTCGTTAAAGTACATATGTGTACCAAATTTCAAGTCAATATCTCAAACGGTTCCAGAGTAAACGTGCGCACAAAAAAAAAGTTACAGACAGACAGACCGACAGACAGAAATTTTTTTTCGCTCAAACTTAAAATCTCGACGTTTCGTGACATTCTAAGCCTATTGTAATAACTAAATTTGAACAATAAAAATTTAAAAGAATTTTTTTTGTCGTTATACTATAGTTCCACTGGATGTGGAAGTAATAAAGTTAGTCTTACATGTATATAACATACTTCCGAAAATGGATATCGAGAGTTATACCTGTTTACCTTTGGACACCAGTTCATATAGTATCAGTCAACCTTCTGTTCCGCCTAAGGGGTAGTTTTAGGGGGTGGCTGTCAGCACTTTGCCGCTAACTTTTTATTCTTTACATATTTCTAAAAATTCTTATAAAAGAAAATTTCAGATCGTCAGAAATAAAAAAGGTAATCTTGTTGCATTTCGATAAACCGAACCATTCTCAAGTAATTTATGTTTACAAATCAACGTGCATTTTACATTATTAAAAAATTATTTTACGCAAAGAGTAATTAAGGACACAAAATAATTAAATTAAACAAAAAATTGCCTATTATCAATTATAAAAATTTCTCGAAATCTACTCCATTTTCCCTAATGCACAATCTAAGTCTTTTCTTCAGGGAACGTTCAATACCCTGTAAAATTTCTTCATCATTCTGTATTATAAATTCATGATTGATTTTCTCAACTGTTCAGTAGTGTCAATTTGAATATTATAAACTCTTGGTTTTAAATAATTCCACACAGGTAGTCAACAAAAGTAAGGACAAGAGACTAAGCAGGCCACTTAATCGGTGCAAGTGCACCATCTGTTAGGATGGTGGTTATTGAGCCATATTCTACTATAATTCTGTGGTGCACCGTCTTACATGAAAAACATGTTTCGTTTCCTTCGCAATGAAATATTACCTAATATTCCATGCAATCGCAGATTTATCGTCATTCAAAATTTCGAGGAAAATGGTATCCAATTTCCAATAAACTGATTCCCCAGAATTGCTGTTCATACATTTATGTTAAAAATATGTTGAAAATGTTTGTATAGTTGCATTCGGATTTTTGTCAGATCAGATTTGCAAAGAGTGATCCAAAATTTCGCCCCTTTTGGAGTCCTCATGAATTCTATTCAAAAGTGGTATAAATGATAGCTTATGGTGATACTTTAAAGTAGGAAAAATTTCAAGTTGAGCATAGTTTTTGTTTTAGTTTTTGTTTTGGAGATATGACGAGTCGAACCTGTTCACCACGTCACGGTACTAATTCAGGAAGAGGTTTGATTTTCTATTTTTTTTTTCTTGTTTTTTAAATTTTTTGTTTACTTTTTGTCTTTTTTTAGCCTTTTATAATTTTTTTTAAATTCACAAATAAATTAATTTCTGAAGCCAATCTTAATAGCAAGTATATTTAAGAATGCGAATCTGCTTCTTTAGCTCGTCATATCTACAAAACAAAAACTATGCTCAACTTGAAATTTCGCCTACTTTAAAGTGTCATCATTTAGACCACTATTAAATAAAATTCATGAGAACCCCAAAAGGGGCGAAAAACGTTTTTTGGGTCATTCTTTTAATTTTATACAAAGTAGTTGGAGTATTTTGCGTTCGTTAAAGCAACAATTCACAAAAATCAGCTCTTATTGACATATCTTCAGGTAATAATCAGTTTTTCGAGAGTGAAACTGGTGCAATTGTTTTTCATGAAGTACCTACTCTTAAAGTGTTTTGGTGAGATACAATCATTGTTAAGCATAATCTTTTAGTACTTATCATAGGATCTTCCATTGCAGTATCTAATATTTCTTCTTCAACGTCAACAGTGCTTGCTGACGTTTGTTCATTCAGAGAACGTGTAATCAACTATGTTTAAATATTAATAATTAAAATGAAATATTACATAAAACACCAACAAAGTCTAGTAAGTTATCACTAATTTAGATAAATATCACTTGATTATAATAATGTTGACTGCTTCAAGAAACGTCAAACTAATGTTCAAAGCATTCTTTGTGTAACATTTTTACGATCTGGCAAAGGTCTGTCAAGAAAACGTATTTCATGTAAACTTACAGGTCTTGAAGCAATTTTACGACATTCTCCATAAATTAAAATCATGTTTAATTTATCTTGATTTGTATGAAAAACCATATTTAATAACACACATTCACAAGGAAAACAATAATTAGATACTACAATACAGTTCTATTGATATACTAATAAACAAAAATGTGATTGAAATTGAGAAATGTCAAAACTATTTGTTATTCCAAAGATAACTTCAATTGTATTTAATTTATAAGGTATGAGGCTTATCAAACTTCCTAGATGTCAACTATTTAATATATTTAACCTAATAACAAAGTAATTATATGAAAAATTCTTTAAGTATGATTTTTTTTTAATATTTGTAAATTAAATACAGATTGTCCCACTTATAGAACTAAAATATCCAAGAGATTACAATTATTCAATATGGACAAATGGCAACTTTTGGACGCAAATATCTCAAAAACGGTTAGATTTACGAATATTCTTATAGAGCATAATCTACTTAGAAATGCATTTTCTTTCACATAAACCGCATTTCAAAGTTTCTCCCATCGAAATATTTCTTTAGAGCCCAGCGCCATCTACATACTGATATGTTCAAAAAACAATTATTATATTCAAAACGGAACCCCTCCTTATGCTCTCAACAAACTGGCTTTCACAGAATTGAAATATCTCTATTCGGTTAGAAGATATCCGGCCTGGGAGTTTCTATTTGGACACCCTGTATACAAGATATGTTTTCAAATTGAACGTTTTTTCTGTAAATCGTCCCGTCCCGACTTATGTCAATCAAAAGGAACAACAAGGTACAACTCTGTCCAAATAATTATAAAAGAAAAGAACGTGGTGGAAACATGCATTTTTCCAGAGGAGTAAAATAATGCAAAATTCACGAAAACAGAAAAATGAGGTCGTACCCTCCCAACCATTGCTGCTAGAGCTAAATAACTGTCATTTTTTGTTGCCGTAACGTTCGCGTAGCTTTTTTACAGCTTCTTGTGCTCTACTTGAGATGGGTAGAGAGTGCAAAGACCAAAGACCCATGCATCGTTAGGAAACTAAGACATTTCCTATGCCCATGGACACAGCATAAAAAGTTGTTTTTTATGCTGTGCCATGGACTTACACCAGTCACCCCACCAAACCCAAACTCCCCACTCTGTGCTCCAACGTACGTTTATTAGACAGTACTAATGTGGTACCTACCCGGTATATTTTTATTCATTCATTGTTTATTAATCCGAGTCAGGCCGCACGTGAACTTATTGTTCTGGTGAGATTTGCCGATTATCCTATCAGTGATTACGATTAGTGTGTGATTCGTACTGGGACAGGATTAACAAACGTGAGTTGAGAAGGCTTATTAATATTTTCTTTGCTGTTTTATTATTACAAATTTTCGAATGAAATTGCCTAACATATATTTATTTTACAACAGAATGTGTTATAGTATAGTTTATATTTTTGCGGAAAGTCGACAGCTAAAAAGTGGTAAATAGGCCAATTATATACAGGGTGTTCAATTGATATACGTCCAAATCGAACAAGGTGATAGAGAATCCCAAGAGTGAGTATATTAACTATTACATATGGGGTTCAATTTTAGACTGTTTAAAAATTACGATTTTTCTTTTCAATTTTTCCGGGCGTTCTCTAAATAACTGTTGCTGCGAGGTGATTTTTTGATTGACGATAGCTAAATAATATACTTACCTAACAAAATACCATTCATTCAATTACCACTAGAACAATCGAACAATTATTTTCCAAATTTTGTGTAATATTTAAATTTTTTGTCATACTTTACCAGCAATTAAAAAAAAAAGTTGTACTACAGAAAAAATGCCAGCTTTTTCAAAAACTGCCTTACTATGTGCTTAATTAAAATTGATACTGAATACTACATCGGACACAGTGAAGTTCAATTCTGCACCTAGCAGCAACGTCACTAACACTAATAAGTATTACTTTACAGATTCCACGACTTTAAACATATAGTGAAGGTTCTCAAAACGTCGCGGCAACTTTCAAAGCTACTTAAAAGTGATTGAAGTATATTTCGGTAACACGGTTAGTCGCTACTACCATTGTTTGCCACTTTAAATTCTAAAAACTCGAAAGTCGTCTTACCGGTAACTGCAACGTCCCCACGTACCGGAAAAGCTGCGTAGAGATTAACTAACTATAAAGTAATCATTAGTGGTAGAAACTACAAGGCACCAAAGAATGCAATAATGTATCACACTTCTCAAAATGTCCTTTTCTTAAGAAAATGACATTTCGAGCTCCTATATTGATATAGGAGCTCGCGTTTTTCTCCTTGATACCTCGCAGATTTTTCATTCTAAAATGGTTTCTGTGCAAAATTTTCTAGAATATCTTTAAACAGGTATATAGATCGTAATTGACTGCTTTCATTTATTTCATTTCTCTAAGGTTAAAAAAGAAACATGTTTTTAATTCCTTAAATTATATTTGTCAATATTAATCAGGGCCATGCCAAGCCTTTTGAACTAGGTCGTCAAATACGAATATGCTCCCTCCAGTAGCAATCTAGAATTCGGCTGAAAAGGGGGCCTGAGGAAAAAAATATCTAAAACCCAGGTAGCAGGGTGACGTCATTATGACGTCTTTTAAAGGTGATTTTTCGTCGCCGACGTCATTGTACCAATAAATGACGTACCAGAGACGTGATATTTAAAACGTACTTCTGACGTCATCATGAAGACGTCAAATACACGTTTCTTTTAGATCATTATTTTGACGTCATTAATAAATGACGTACCAGAGACGTGATATTTAAAACGTACTTCTGACGTCATTAAAATGACGTCATTTTGTCGTCAAAATTGGTCATTTGGTTCACTATATATATTCATATATTCACTATATATATATGTATATAGAGATCTTTGACCAATTATAATAGCAATATATTATTACAATAAAAACGTACATATAGAAACATCAGTATGTTTTGACATAGTTGCCGAATATATTTGCAACCTGAAATTTTAATTTAAATAAATCATTATAAAATAAAAATAAGTAGAAGTATTTAGTGACTAGTTCAGTTTTTGCCACATAGTAATAATAATTTTGTTTTACTATATCTAACTAGGTATACAGCTTTTAAACATATTTAAATTAAGGTGTTCAATGGTTCAGTGAGTTAAGTGTTAGGTTGCGAGTCATGAGGTCTGCGGTTCGATCCCTGCACATTCCGGTTTTTTTTCGTCAAAAACTTTATTAATAATTATTGTGGAAAAATATTATAATGAGAGGTTTGCATCCCTTATCGCAAAATTCACTGATTACCAATACGTCATATTGGCGTCATATGGTGCAATTGTTTTTCATGAAGTACCTACTCTTAAAGTGTTTTGGTGAGATACAATCATTGTTAAGCATAATCTTTTAGTACTTATCATAGGATCTTCCATTGCAGTATCTAATATTTCTTCTTCAACGTCAACAGTGCTTGCTGACGTTTGTTCATTCAGAGAACGTGTAATCAACTATGTTTAAATATTAATAATTAAAATGAAATATTACATAAAACACCAACAAAGTCTAGTAAGTTATCACTAATTTAGATAAATATCACTTGATTATAATAATGTTGACTGCTTCAAGAAACGTCAAACTAATGTTCAAAGCATTCTTTGTGTAACATTTTTACGATCTGGCAAAGGTCTGTCAAGAAAACGTATTTCATGTAAACTTACAGGTCTTGAAGCAATTTTACGACATTCTCCATAAATTAAAATCATGTTTAATTTATCTTGATTTGTATGAAAAACCATATTTAATAACACACATTCACAAGGAAAACAATAATTAGATACTACAATACAGTTCTATTGATATACTAATAAACAAAAATGTGATTGAAATTGAGAAATGTCAAAACTATTTGTTATTCCAAAGATAACTTCAATTGTATTTAATTTATAAGGTATGAGGCTTATCAAACTTCCTAGATGTCAACTATTTAATATATTTAACCTAATAACAAAGTAATTATATGAAAAATTCTTTAAGTATGATTTTTTTTTAATATTTGTAAATTAAATACAGATTGTCCCACTTATAGAACTAAAATATCCAAGAGATTACAATTATTCAATATGGACAAATGGCAACTTTTGGACGCAAATATCTCAAAAACGGTTAGATTTACGAATATTCTTATAGAGCATAATCTACTTAGAAATGCATTTTCTTTCACATAAACCGCATTTCAAAGTTTCTCCCATCGAAATATTTCTTTAGAGCCCAGCGCCATCTACATACTGATATGTTCAAAAAACAATTATTATATTCAAAACGGAACCCCTCCTTATGCTCTCAACAAACTGGCTTTCACAGAATTAAAATATCTCTATTCGGTTAGAAGATATCCGGCCTGGGAGTTTCTATTTGGACACCCTATATACAAGATATGTTTTCAAATTGAACGTTTTTTCTGTAAATCGTCCCGTCCCGACTTATGTCAATCAAAAGGAACAACAAGGTACAACTCTGTCCAAATAATTATAAAAGAAAAGAACGTGGTGGAAACATGCATTTTTCCAGAGGAGTAAAATAATGCAAAATTCACGAAAACAGAAAAATGAGGTCGTACCCTCCCAACCATTGCTGCTAGAGCTAAATAACTGTCATTTTTTGTTGCCGTAACGTTCGCGTAGCTTTTTTACAGCTTCTTGTGCTCTACTTGAGATGGGTAGAGAGTGCAAAGACCCATGCATCGTTAGGAAACTAAGACATTTCCTATGCCCATGGACACAGCATAAAAAGTTGTTTTTTATGCTGTGCCATGGACTTACACCAGTCACCCCACCAAACGGATTACCCCACTCTGTGCTCCAACGTACGTTTATTAGACAGTACTAATGTGGTACCTACCCGGTATATTTTTATTCATTCATTGTTTATTAATCCGAGTCAGGCCGCACGTGAACTTATTGTTCTGGTGAGATTTGCCGATTATCCTATCAGTGATTACGATTAGTGTGTGATTCGTACTGGGACAGGATTAACAAACGTGAGTTGAGAAGGCTTATTAATATTTTCTTTGCTGTTTTATTATTACAAATTTTCGAATGAAATTGCCTAACATATATTTATTTTACAACAGAATGTGTTATAGTATAGTTTATATTTTTGCGGAAAGTCGACAGCTAAAAAGTGGTAAATAGGCCAATTATATACAGGGTGTTCAATTGATAGACGTCCAAATCGAACAAGGTGATAGAGAATCCCAAGAGTGAGTATATTAACTATTACATATGGGGTTCAATTTTAGACTGTTTAAAAATTACGATTTTTCTTTTCAATTTTTCCGGGCGTTCTCTAAATAACTGTTGCTGCGAGGTGATTTTTTGATTGACGATAGCTAAATAATATACTTACCTAACAAAATACCATTCATTCAATTACCACTAGAACAATCGAACAATTATTTTCCAAATTTTGTGTAATATTTAAATTTTTTGTCATACTTTACCAGCAATTAAAAAAAAAGTTGTACTACAGAAAAAATGCCAGCTTTTTCAAAAACTGCCTTACTATGTGCTTAATTAAAATTGATACTGAATACTACATCGGACACAGTGAAGTTCAATTCTGCACCTAGCAGCAACGTCACTAACACTAATAAGTATTACTTTACAGATTCCACGACTTTAAACATATAGTGAAGGTTCTCAAAACGTCGCGGCAACTTTCAAAGCTACTTAAAAGTGGTTGAAGTATATTTCGGTAACACGGTTAATCGCTACTACCATTGTTTGCCACTTTAAATTCTAAAAACTCGAAAGTCGTCTTACCGGTAACTGCAACGTCCCCACGTACCGGAAAAGCTGCGTAGAGATTAACTAACTATAAAGTAATCATTAGTGGTAAAAACTACAAGGCACCAAAGAATGCAATAATGTATCACACTTCTCAAAATGTCCTTTTCTTAAGAAAATGACATTTCGAGCTCCTATATTGATATAGGAGCTCGCGTTTTTCTCCTTGATACCTCGCAGATTTTTCATTCTAAAATGGTTTCTGTGCAAAATTTTCTAGAATATCTTTAAACAGGTATATAGATCGTAATTGACTGCTTTCATTTATTTCATTTCTCTAAGGTTAAAAAAGAAACATGTTTTTAATTCCTGAAATTATATTTGTCAATATTAATCAGGGCCATGCCAAGACTTTTGAACTAGGTCGTCAAATACGAATATGCTCCCTCCAGTAGCAATCTAGAATTCGGCTGAAAAGGGGGCCTGAGGAAAAAAATATCTAAAACCCAGGTAGCAGGGTGACGTCATTATGACGTCTTTTAAAGGTGATTTTTCGTCGCCGACGTCATTGTACCAATAAATGACGTACCAGAGACGTGATATTTAAAACGTACTTCTGACGTCATTAAAATGACGTCATTTTGTCGTCAAAATTGGTCATTTGGTTCACTATATATATTCATATATTCACTATATATATATGTATATAGAGATCTTTGACCAATTATAATAGCAATATATTATTACAATAAAAACGTACATATAGAAACATCAGTATGTTTTGACATAGTTGCCGAATATATTTGCAACCTGAAATTTTAATTTAAATAAATCATTATAAAATAAAAATAAGTAGAAGTATTTAGTGACTAGTTCAATTTTTGCCACATAGTAATAATAATTTTGTTTTACTATATCTAACTAGGTATACAGCTTTTAAACATATTTAAATTAAGGTGTTCAATGGTTCAGTGAGTTAAGTGTTAGGTTGCGAGTCATGAGGTCTGCGGTTCGATCCCTGCACATTCCAGTTTTTTTTTCGTCAAAAACTTTATTAATAATTATTGTGGAAAAATATTATAATGAGAGGTTTGCATTCCTTATCGCAAAATTCACTGATTACCAATACGTCATATTGGCGTCATATGTATGACGTCATTGGGCTGTGACATGGTGCCGTCTTTTTCACGTCATTCTTACGTCATGCTGAAGGTGAAATTGACGTAATTAATGCCGAAAAAACGACGTCATAATGACGGCACCTTGCTGCCTGGGAATAAGTCACGCTAAACAATTACATTAGGTTAATGAAATATTTGCGCCTTCTTATTTATAGATGGGGTTAGAGAATTTGAAAATACGCCGCAGACGAAATTTTTGAATTTTTCAAGACCAAATAGCCTTATATTAAAAGTTAGAGATTTGGCTTAAAATTATATGGTCCTCGAAAAGTAGGTTTCGTGGGCGCAAGACATAAAAATATAAAATACCAATAAAAAATGTTTTATTATAAAAAAATTGCAGTACCTATATTTTCCCTTCAACTAAATATAAATATTAAATATAATAATAGATTAAAAAACAAAACACATATCCTTTTTCGAGATTTCTTGCTTGCGAGCTCCGCTATAAAAATAAAATAACAAATACATAATTTCCTTGCACATTTTATTTTCTAACAGTCAATGGTAAAGGGTAAACGTCGCTCCTCGGCAGATAAAATTAGTTAGTTTTGAACAGCTGAAGCGCCCCCTCGCGCATTGGCGCCCCTAAGCAATTGCCTAGTTTGTCTATTGGATAATTTGGCCTTTAGTTAAGTGCGCCGCACGACTTGCCCTTATCGACGGCACGGCCCTGATACTAATCGTTGATATTTTGATAGATTTGACAATAAATACATAGCAACATCGATTTAAGTGTTACAATCTATGGGCTATTAATTGTAGAAATATAATTAAAATATATCTATTATTTTTCATCTCAGTATTGTTTATTATGCGAAGAGATAAGACAAAAATGTATAATATAGACGAAGCTGGCAAGAGATGAGGTATCACCTATACAATATACGAAGATGGTAAAAATAACCAATAATCGATGTAACTTTATACCATATTAAAAAAAAAGTGTGCATTTTTGTATTAAGTCCTAAAACTGTCAAGAATGTAAGATGCAAAATTTTTCATTTTGCACCGCGGCAACTGGGTTCACTTTAATTCACATTTTATTTATGTCAGTTTATCCAAAAACTGGGACAATATTAGAAGCTTACTAAATATTACTTTTAATCCTGTAACCATTTTTAACAATGCTCGCTCACAATTAACTTACAAATTAGTTTTTGACATTTACGATTATTTCGATTTTCTTTTTTTCAACATGGCCTTCTCAATAAATATTAGAAATGCAATAATTAGCATAGATGTCAATGAAAGACAATTCGAACATTTATTGCAGTTTATTTTGTCCTATTTTTGGCAAAATTATTTTATGTTGTAAGAAGTGTTGTTGTTGGTAATAGTTTTCCATGGTCTCCTCACAAATATATTGAAAATTAACCACTTTTTCTAGAGATAAATATGACATATGATATATCGTTGGATAGCTAATTTAAGTTGTGATCGAATAATGAAATAATTTACAGGGTGTTCCATTTAAAAAAACAAAAGTTATGTCTATATCTCGAAAACTGAGGCATACATAATTTTCTTCTAATCACCAAACGGATTCTACTCAAAAAAAGTACCTTAAGAATGTGTTCTGGATTTTCGGTTCGACATTTGGTAATTGAAATATAGAGGTCATCCAAATATGCCAATTTTCTAAAAACGCTCCGTAGTCGAAAAAGATAGACGATCGCGGTTGGAGCCATTGTTTGTTTCTCGAAAATCGAGCTCGGGACACCTACATTGGTTTTTGTCTATCTGCCATAGTTTTAGAGAAAACCTCAAATCCCATCTAATTTGGTCCACTCTGTATATGGATTTTTGCAATTTTCAATACCGAATTTAAAAATATTCTAATAACGTATTTAAACCATATAATTAGTTTATTTGGTACACTTTTAATGCTTCGAGAATTAACAACTGAGTTTCATTATAAATCAATTTCAAAAATATTTGGGAGCCTTCCGGCTACAAAAACATCATTAATTACATAGGTGTTAGAATTTGTCACAGCGATATTATATCGTTTGCCTAAATAGTAAAAAGGTAAAAATGTCAACAAACATTAAAAAAAGTTATTAAATTTATAAAACAGTAACAAGTATACAGAAGTGAAGTAACTGAGGAAATAATGCACATAATATTTAGTTTAATTAATTAAAAATGATTTTATCAAAAACAATTACACAAAATTAAGATAACACACCTCAAATGTAATGAACAAAAATAATACAAAAAAGACTCACTACAATTTTTTTCAAAATGTCAAAAATTGAGTCCGTTATTCCTGATATTTTTTTTTTTTTTCGTTTGCGGTACTGAATTGTGAAGACCTCCATTAGTGAAACCTACTAAATTCGGTCCGATTTGGTGAAGCCAATCAAAAAATATGGCCGATCGAAATTTTGGCAAAAAATAGAAAACACGCTGTATATCAGAAACGAAGGGCACTAGGAATATAATAAAGGCCATTTTGAAATCGTCTCAGGTACTGTACTCCTCACTAGAGTATGGCCAGTCACTCACGAAACATCTTGTATATTCCTTGAATCTTGTTATGATTGGACGTTTTATTTACCAAACATATTTCAAATTGCAATCCTCGTAACAAATATCTTAAATCCCGGACCTTTAATTCGATGCAATCTCATCCTTGGAGAATACTGTTTACTATTTGATGATTTCTCGATAATTTTTCAGATCCGAAAACCATATTCTTTTAAACTGACTATAACCAGAACGGAAATGACTGATTATCAGAGCTGCGCTACAATACTACCAGATGCTACAGATGCCGGTAAAAAATCCAAACCAAATAAAAGAAAAATTAGGGCACTCATAGCTTATTGGATAATAGGATTGTGCAATAATTATGGCTACGTCGTTATGTTAACTGCAGCTAATGACATCATTGCTGACAATACTGGTGGCAATAAGGTAAGGTATGGTCTATACAGGGTGTTCCTTTGAGAAGGGACCAGCCGGAGCAGGGTGTTAAAGACGTTCGCAAAAAGAATTATGATGCTATACTAATAGTAAAAATACACGAAAACCTAAATAACTCCTAAAATAACAAATTTCTGGTCTATCTTCAATGGTCTGTCCTCAATGAAATACCCTGTATAAGTTATAAAAAAAATGAAATACAAAGTCGTACGTAAAATAGGCAATCTAAAACAGTACCGATATTAATTGTGAACATTTTAATTCCTAAAATTTTTAGAACAGTTCTTAAAACAAAAATGGGAAGATAAAAATTGTAACTGGAAATCTCTGGTAGTCTACTATAGATTCGGCTCCCTATATAGAAGAAAATATTTTCGGAAATGCGAACGGTCTGAAAATAATGAGCAGATCTGTAAGGAGACGCGCAAGGCGTCAAGCATAATTTTTATGCAGACGGTATTAATTTAAGGAATTTGATATTGGCATTTTTTTCAATTGAGTTGATTACAGCTTAAGTAATTAACACTAATTTTAGTACTAAACTCTTTGTTATGAATTAGAAAGCATAATCGTCTGCTGTACAGCCAACTCAACAGATTCTGATCGCATTTGATAAAAATTGTTAATTTTTTTTTTTTTTTGTTTAAATTTTGATATCATATTTTTACACACATTTTGGGCGTGTGCTCTATTCTCGCTCAGCAAACCAGCACTCAGTTCGCCGAAAAAATTAGTTTTACTTAGTTAATTCCACCAGAAATCGATTTTAATTTTAGTTTTTTGAAAAGGAAAGATGCTACTCTAAAAAATGGTACCATTTTGGAGTTCTAAAGTGGCTAATGAAAATTGTCATAGGTCTCCATCAGTTGGTGTGTATGTACGTACGTACAGAAACAATATACAGGTCTCAATCCTTAACGGATCTACTTTAATTTCTTTTTAATTGCTCCGTATATTATTGAATTTGTAGGCGGTATATTGGATAAATAAAAAAAATTATTTTTCCGTCTAACTCGCTCTAACTTAAAAACGGCACAATGAATTATTCTCAAATTTTTACCGTGTTTCACCTATATATTTGTTAACGAAATGTGTTAATATGAAGGTCAAATTTTAAGTATAGAACATTTTTTTCTAAGAAAATTTGCATTCTCAAATATAGCAAGCGGGAAACTTTTTTATTTTTCGAAGTAGATACCAATAAGTTATAAAGAAGAAATTAAAATAGAGGATGAACGTAACTTTTTATCTGAAACTTTTTTCTAGCATTAGCAGCTTTCGAGAAAATTGCATTTGAGTGATTATTAACCCTGAATAGTAATTAATTTGCTATTAGATTTCCACGTACTTCGTCATTAAACAAGCAGTTTTACCTCATCTTCAATCTCCAATGCCACTCCTTCACTGTTGGTAAATTAACTAAATTAATTTAAAAAATAACTAGAGTAAATTATACTCTTCGGACGTTCTTAAACAGAGTACATCATAGCTAGTGGCCTATTAGAGGTTTCAGAAAACTACAAATAATTTGAAGCTGAAAATTTACAGGGGTGCTCTATTTAATGAAAATCACATCACGTATGTGACACTTCCGGTTATACCGGTAATTGACATCAACTTCATTATTTTAAATGGCATGCCTTCCCAGCAAACATAAATATATAGCATATACGTAAATGCTACGTAAACTTAAGTTTCGCAGAAGTAACGTGCTATGTAAAATGTGACGCATAATCATATGTGCATACTCTGCGAAATGTCAGCAACATGGGCATATGATTTTTACATAGTGAAGAGGTAACACTCTGTGACCTCACGGTATAGAACAAATGACGTAGCGTATATGTATATTCAACCACTTGCTATGTAAAGCATACGTAACTAATTTTATCTCTTTATAATGTAGCATATACACTGAAAAAAAAATGGTTTGATTCAAGAATATATTGGTTTATATATACGCAAATAAATATATTCTTCATATAAAACAAGTACATTTATTTCAAGAATAATTAATTTACTACCAGCTTTTGATTACTTGCCACAAATGTATTTGTTTTATATGAAGAATACATTTATTTTCGTATATATAAACCAATATATGCTGCAATCGAACCATTTTTTTTTTCACTGTATGTATATTCAACCACTTGATAGTGACCTTACGGTATGTAACTTATATACTTTTTATCTCTTTATGTTCAAAATAGCATATCCCAGCACTGTTTAAATATTGATACTACACAATTGGATTTTTAAAGTTAGATATATGAATAAATTTCTTTATAAGTTATACAGAAAAATATATTTCTTTAGAAAATTACCGAAGTTGACACCAAGTTTTATTTTTAAGTTGGATACCTTATTTAGGGAGCCTAGTAGTTTTATATTTTGAATGAAATTTTGTTTGTAAAAAATGGTTATATTTAAAATATAAAACTATCTAACTTTCTAAAAATGTTCAGAGGTATTCTAATTAAAAATAAAAGTTGATGTCTCCTCCAGTTATTTCCTAAAGAATATCAATTTTTCTGGACAATTCATGAGGAATTTATATTCATATATTTAACTCCAAGAATCCAGTTCTATAGTATCAATATTTAAAAAGTACTATAGGGTGCTATTTTGACCATTATGGTAGGTATATGAAACAAATACATGCTACATCAAAAAGAGATAAAAAGTATATAATGCAAGATATGGTTGTCTGATTTGTCAACATATATTAGCTTAGGAAAGATTCTCGAATTGAATGACAGTTTAAACTAAGTTAATTAGTATCAACAAAGTTTCAATTCCATCTTAATCTCTGCATATCCCAGCAGGTAAACCAGGCATTAGGCGTTGTCCTCGACGTTGCCATCTATATGTTCTTTAGAAAGCAGCTATACCATATTTTTTCTTCTCCAATGATGTATACCCACCTACCTACCTTGCCTTGCATTCCTAGTAAAGCTCAAATTTCATTTCATTTATTTTATTAACTGCTGATTTAGGAGAGATTAATACTAGTGTCTTTTGTGTAACTATTCTATATTCAAGTTAACTAAGTATCTACAATAAGTGTTAAGCATTTCTCGGGTCGTTTCTGATTGTACTCGTTCTTTGGTCAGCCTTCATCACTCTGACATTTGCTATTTGAACATCAGTTACACAACCTGTGAAAATAATTGAAATATTAGTCTATTTCATATACGGGGTGGTGCACCATTTAAAACTCCCCAGGCTTGTAATTTTCTTATTTTTTAAGGCACATTAAATTGTAGATATTCTTAAAGCATTTAAAAAAAATTTTTTTTTTAAATTGTTAAGAAAGAAATCTTAATTTCCTTGAATATTTTGTTACGTCACCCTGTGCATGAACTGCGTTAATGTTTTCTTATAAAGGTTTTAATTAGCTTCAATTTATATTATTACATCATATTCGAAATTCTTTTTGGTTTTAGAGAAAGGAATTAAAAACACTCCAAACTGATTTTTTTTAAATTACTTTGAAAGGAATGTAAATAATAATTTTATGATTTATCTATAAAAGACATATCACAAACAATATTCAGCGCAATAAAACAGTAACAAAAAATTTAAACAAATATTTTTAAAAACTAACTTATATTAAAATGTAAGTAGGAAATTGCAAATTTTTTATTTCTTAAGTTTTTTTTATTTTAATAACATAAATTGAAGCTAATTAAAACCTTTATAAGAAAACAATAACACAGTCCATGTACAGGGTGAGGTAAAAAAATATTCAAAGAAATTAAGTTTCCTTTCTTAACCATTCAAAAAAAAAAATTAATCACTCTGTATGGATATTTAAAGGCTTTAAAAATGTCTACAAGTTGATGTGCCCAACATGGTCATCGCTTCGAAAATAAAAAAGTTACAAGTCTGGGGAGTTTTAAGTGGCGCACCCTGTATAGTGTAGTAAACCTGGTTATATAGCTTGTATCTCTTTACTAAATTGTGAAGAAAACTAGATGCAAACTATTTTGATCAATTTGTTAAGTTATTAAACAATTTATGATAGCTTAAATAATAATGTATATATTTGAACAAAACTTTACGAAAACACGCTTCCAAGGAATGGAAAATTTGAGGTCGATCCGATAAGTTTCAGAAGTATACTGCTTTAAACATGAACCGATGTGCTCAAAGTGCTGTCATTCAATCCGAAAGTCTGCCTCAAAGTTGAGTTTACACTGTTAAAACCCAGCTATTTAAAATCAGATTTGTCTAATCTGCCAGAGATGGTGATTTGGGGACTATTGGAGTATTTCAACATAAGAGTATGCAGCATATAACTGCCAAAAAAAAGGGGAATGAAAATGCAACTAGGAGTGAATGACTTCACGCAGCGTCTATATTCTTGATTAATTTTAAAGCCTCTAGAGATCTTAGAATATCCTGGTTTTTTTAATTTCGCTCTAAAATTAAGAGATTTTTTTGCAAAAAGTAATAAAAAAATATGCTAAATAAGCCCATTAAATCATCACACCAAATTTCAAGTGGAAATGTTTATAACAACGCCAAAAAAACAATAACAAGTCGAAAATTGAACCGTTGACTGTTTAAGTGCATCAAGTCATAGAACAATTTGTTTTAGAATGTAGATTTTTCTCCTACTCTTCAGTAGTGTTTAAAATCATTTTAAATTTTTTATAAAGAACGTTTTTTCTCAGAATTAAACAATTAAAAATTATTAGAATGCTTCAAAAGATCACAAAAAAAGAAACAATTTTAAAAAACGGGGTTTTCTACGCCAATTGGGAGCCGTGAAGCATGAAAAAAATACATTTGTTAAATAATTGCCAAAAAATTGTTTTAAATAATTTTAAAGTACCTACTTATTTATGCAACAAGTGTGTAAAGCAGTACTTTTTTCATGCATAAGTTGTAGACGAGTGCATCAATCTTGTGAGAATCCCATGATAAAAGTAGTTTCTTTAACAGTCATATAAACAAATTGTTAATTAACGCCACTGAAAAGTAAACAATCAACGATTCAATTTTCGAACTTGTTACTGTTTCTTAAGCGTTTTTTGTATAAATATTAAATTATATTATACTATTATATTCACCGAGAGCCATTTGATATAAGAAAATGTGCGGGGACCTTTACCAAGATGATTTAATTCTACCAGAAGCATATTTTTAATAATGACAAATCTTAATTGTCTTGTTTTATTGCAACAAAATTAACCATAAAGTTTCAGACAATTCTAGTTTTCTTCGTAGTTTTATAATGATCAAATTAATTTTTTTAATGGCGATACAAGCAATATCATTAATCACAAGACAACAAAAAAAGGGGCTGCGCTTTCGATCAGAACCATCTAATCCTGTTTTTTAACATGTTGAAACCGATTCTGATATTAAAAAAAAAATTATCAGTTTTTGGTTACCACCCCTTTTATCCCCTAAAAAGGGGCAATGGTTTTGTCCTAAGGTTCTGATCTAATTTTTCTGAAGTATTTTGACGTGCTTAAGCCAATTTTGGACAAAAGAAAAATTGCAGGAAAATATTAGCCTACTTTACACATACAAAACCTTGAAATATATGTACAATACAATAACGAACACAAAGTAAGTGCTATAAGATGTAGATAAACAATAACCATACCTATGCATAGTACTTACGTCGCAAAAGCTTGTGATCTGAGTTTCCTTGAATTACAACTTCTTACGCTGGATTCAGTTGAACTTAATAATGTGGGAGCAGCACCAACATACAGCTTTTGTGTAACAAAATCCATGTAATGATATCATTGTCTGTCGAGAATAACGATTGCCCGTGAAATAGTTCTAACCTATAAAAAGACTACGTTTCATTTAAATAAATATCTTTATAAAAACGGTACAACACAAACTTACTTTTGGGTCATTCACTGGAAAATGGGGCTGCACCTTCAACATAGGTATGTACACCAAATTCGCAAACAAGAGTGCATGTTTATGTTTGCACCTAACCTCTACACTGATAAAACGTCCAAACAAAATAATATTTAAAGAAGTCATAACGCTTTATGGTTCACAGTTCTGCATCAAAGTTACTAAAAGACATCATCCACAATTTTTCACAAAAATGATCAAAAAACACAAACGTTAGATTTTACATCATTTTACACTGGCGTGCTGCGTGAGCGTGACAGTGACGCGTTCTATGAGTTCGATGTCGTAAAATGAAGTAGGTAAACATTTTTAAGTAAAATTATGTAGCAAATATGTAAACTTGAGGTAAAGTTATATTAATGTTTACTGGGTTATTTCCCAAATAGCACAAATACATCCAATGGACGTAAAAAGTACATACTTTTGGACTATATTTGGACATACAACTTACAGTTGATGTCCGATTTTGTTCCGATTTTGGTACAATAGACGTCCAGTGGGCGTCCCGGTGTCACAACATTGGACGAATATTGGACGTATGTATGTACTTGTACAACCACTGGATGTCCAAAGTACGTACAGTCGCACTTAAAACGGTAGTGTACTGGACGAAGTATGTATATGGATCCTAATTACGTCCAGTATGTATTGAAATATAGGTTCTGGCTATGTCCCACGCACGTACTTTATTTACACTTACTGGACGTAGCACAAGCACATCCAATGGACGTAAAAAGTACATACTTTTGGACTATATTTGAACATAATGCACGTACAATGGATGTACAATTTTGTTCCGATTTTGGTACAATAGACGTTCAATGGATGGACGTCCCGGTGTCACAACTTTGGGCGAATATTAGACGTATGTACGTACTTGTACATCCACTGGATGTCTAAAGTATGTACAGTCGCACTTAAAACGGTAGTTCACTGGACGAAGTACGTATATGAATCCTAATTACGTCCAGTAGGCATTGAAATATAGGTCCTGGCTATGTCCCACGCAAGTACTTTATTTACACCTACTGGACGTAGCACAAGTATATCCAATGGACGTATGGACTATATTTGAACATAATGCACGTACAATGGATGTCCAATTTTGTTCCGATTTTGGTACAATAGACGTCCAATGGACGTCCCGGTGTCACAACTTTGGACGAATATTGGACGTATGTACGTACTTGTACATCCACTGCATGTCCAAGTACGTACAGTCACACTTAAAACGGTAGTTCACTGGACGAAGTATGTATATGGATCCTAAGAGACACGATAATTGCGTACAACTATCGATTTCTAACTGTTGGTTATCGTCAGAATCATCAGTGCAGCGCATATTGCATGTAAGATTCTGTCTCAAGGTATCACATCGGAGAACTTATATGTTAAATTGCCAATACGAATTATTAGGTGAATACTCATAGAGCAGTAGTAGAACCAAGTCGGCGACTTATAACCAAATTTATCTACCAAAATCTATTGCAAACTTGGAAAGGCTTCGAAATCAAACACCAATAAATATATACGAGATTAATTCTACATAAATGTGACTTATAACAGTTAATTGCCTTCTCTGTGTAGCGACATTATTACATAATTGGCATTTGATGCCATCTCTTACCAAAATCGGACATCGGACATGTACTAAGTCGGAGAAGAATGGATGTACAATGGAAGTACATCCCTTAGATGGGGTTTAGGTCCCGGGGCGTCTCGTGTCTCGCAGTCCCGGGACTTTCCCCAAATTTAATTGTCTCGTGTCCCGGGACTTTCGGACCGAGACTCAAGACACGCTTGTAATAATTTAATTAACAAAAGATCATAATAAGCTTCATTAGTTCAGGCTTTCGCACTCTGTCACTGAGATGTTAGATTAACGAGTATAATTACTTGATACTCGAATGTACGTAACTTACTATACACAATAAAACCGACATCTATTGAAAACAAGAGAGTGTTCTCTTACCAGAGGCATTATTACAAAAATCAGAAACGGATTGTCGGACAAAGTTGTTAATGCACTAATTTTTTTAAAAGAATATTTTATTAAATTAGGAAAAAAGACTAATTGATTAGGCAAGTGCGACGATCACGGCGAACCGCGACCGCCTAGTAAAATCACATTGTTTTGAGCCTTTCCACTCTCGGAACTCCATCTTCGACTAGAAAGGATACGGTCTTAGAGGCATTCAGGCATAATTTCACGGATCGTAGCTTTGCACCACCGCCCGCCCGCTCGAGCGAGTGCGTGAACCAAATGTCCGAACCTGCGGTTCCTCTCGTACTGAGCAGAATTACCATCGCAACGACGAATCATCAGTAGGGTAAAACTAACCTGTCTCACGACGATATAAACCCAGCTCGTGTTCCCTATTACCGGGATTATGTTTTAATTATAAGATTTTACTTACAGAAAATGAATCTGTGTATGAGAATTAAACATACGAATTGTTTAGACTTTAACTAACGTTAGAATTTGATTTCATGTTCAATAAATGTTGATTTTTACTAAAATGGCGATTTTATTGATACATCTCGCCAAAAATGAACTCGATTCTAATTTTATTATGAAAAGTCTCGAAGTCCCGGGACTTTGATCTTGCGATGTCTCGTGTCTCAGGACTTTGAAAATGTCGAGACTTCCCTACCCTACCAAAATTTACTAAGCTGTAGAAGAATGAAAAATGGATGTACAGTAGACGTACATCGATGTACGTATATGGAGGAAAACGTACGTACAATGGGAGTCCATTGCTAATGGTAAAATGTAGAACTTTTGTGGATGTCCACTGGACGTACCAAAATGTGCTAAAGTATAGAAGGATAAAAAATGGACGTACACTGGAACTACGTTGATGTACATCCCTTATATGGTGGAAAATGTACGTACAATGAACCAATGTACCATTTGTAATGGTCAAATGTCGAACTTTTATGGACGTACAGAGGACGTACCAAAATTTACTCAGCTGTAGAAGGATGAAAAATGGATGTACAGTAGACGTACATTGATGTGCATCCCTTATGGAGAAAAATGTACGTACAATAGGAGTCCATTTCTAATGGTAAAATGTAGAACTTTTGTGGACGTTCACTGGACGTACCAAAATATGCTAAACTATAGAAGGATAAAAAATGAACAAACACTGGAACTACGTTGATGTACATCCCTTATATGGCGGAAAATGTACGTACAGTGAAAGTTCATTTGTAATGGTCAAATGTCGTACGTTTGTGGACGTACAGTGGACGTACCAAAATGTACTAAGCCGTAGAAGGATGAAAAATGGATGTTTTACGCTACAAATTCCCTAAGAGGGTGACCAGAAAATGAGGTCCAACTTCGACCTCCATTAAATCGTTTATCTCAAATGGAACATAGAGTATTTTCCTATTCTCTTTCCCCTGTACGGTTATTGGTATTTATTTGTTGTTAATTTAGTTTTTTTACTTTTATAGATCAAATTCCCAGGTACAATAAGACAAAGTTGTTCAAAAAAATATGAGATATATTCCATCTGACATTGACAATTTATTCTCATTTTTCATTCATTTTTGTTGCTTAGTTCCTCTACAATGAATTAATGGCTGATTGAGTCTTAAAAATTGGGTTATTTAAAGTTATTTATAAAAAAATGGTTAAATTAACATCAATATCGACAATAGTGTGCCATGGAGAACACAGTAATTTACAATAATTTTGAAAAGAAACACGGTAGATTCATTAAAGTTGCTTAAAATTCTGCAGTGATGGTAAAAAGTTCGATTTATTCGAGTTTTGTACTCTCACTCTCTCTCTCTTTCTCAAAATCATTTCCAAGAAAATGATTTCATAGCCTCCACTTAAAAGGTAATGATCCAAAACCAACTAAAGAGAAAAATTTAAACAGGGGCCGCGCCGTCTAATCCACCTATCTTCGAACATGTCTAGTATGTTTGATATTTCTCGTGTACAGTGAGGAGCATCTCCATCTAGTTGGTACTAACAACCCCATGTTGTAGTACTGGTAAATCATCAAAAAAATATATTGTCCTTAGTATCTTGATATCATTATAATTGCTCCATGGCACACTTTTGTCGATATATTGATGTTAATTTAACCCTTTTTATAAATAACTTTAAATAATCCAATAACCGTACATTTTAGCTATTGGGAATGCATAAATAGTTTGAAAGGCAATAAAAGAGAGAAGCGAATAGGATTATAAAATACAGTATGTTCCATTTGAAATAAACGATTTAATGGCTGTCGAAATTGTCGAAGTTGGACCTCATTTTCCAGGCATTCTCATCAGATTTCATTAAAATTGAAATATCTCAAAAACTATTGGTTTCTTAGATAGGGAATAATATTGAAAGTTACCTTAAAATAATGAATAGAATTCGAATCCGGCATAAAAAATAAGGCATTCCTTTTAAAATAAGAAAGTTGATGACGTTATTTTCATTAAATAGAGCACCCTTGAAAACCCCTCTTCCTAAATTCTCAGCTTTAAATTATTTGTAGTTTTTCTAAAACGTCTAATAGACCACTAACCAGTAGACATTTTATACATTTTTATAAGGATATATTTGTACTTATTTTTATAAGACTTCATGGGCATATATCAGTTTAGTTTATATAAGAAGTTAATGGAAACGTGTAAGGATGCATGTTTAAAAAGTATGAATAAGGTATTATCGAATTCTTTTGTGAGTTTTTTTGGAATCTGAAGAGTAATGAAATTGAAAAGATATACCATAAGGTGTTCCTAGTAGGCATTTTATACATTTTTATAAGAATATATTGGTACTTATTTTTATAAGACTTCATAGGTCCATATCAGTTTAGTTTATATAAGAATTTAATAAGGATTTATAGAGACATCTATTAAAAAGTATTAATAATGATTTACAACTATTAATTTGATAAGTGTTCATGGGGTTCCAATAGTAGTAAAACTAATAATGCTTCATCAGGAAACCAGGAATGAATTTTATAACATTTAATAAGAAATAATTAGTATATCGAAGGGTTATTAGTTTAGTTTTATATAAGAATTTAATAAGGATTTCTCAGTGCACCCATTGAAAAGTATTATTTACAACTATTAATTTGAAAAGTTTTTATAGTAGTCAACCTAAAAAAGTTACAATACTTACTAAACTAAACTTACTAATACAATAGATTTCATATAATTTACGTTAAAATCCATTGTAAGATTAAAATCCATTATAAGTATATACACATTGTATTTTAGAAAACCCTCTTATTCCCATAAAAGCATAAAAGTTTTACAAAAGACCTCAAGCGAGGAATATACATTAAAACTCACAGAATCTATAAAACTTTCGTGTTTCAAACGCCATAAAAACTTATAAATACTTATAGGCCTCGTACTGAGAGTTTACATTAATATCTTTCAAATTCATATAAAAACCTATAAAACTTCGCAATTTAATTACCATAAATACTTCTAAATATACTGATAGACTTCATTCAGAGAATTTACTTTAAAACCCCATTGCATATCCTCATTGAATTTTATAAAAACTTCGTGTTTATTAAAACGTGCAAGTGCTGATAGACTTCAGGCAAGGAATTTAATTTCAAAACACATTTCAAATACTTCAAGAACTTAGACACATCTCAACCTTTATAATCTTCTTATTTCAAACATCATATAAGAACTTACAAATACTGATAGGCCTATGGAGAATTTTCATTAAAAATACTTTTCAAATACATATAAAATATCTATAACACTTCATATTTCAATTACCGTGAAAACGTATAACTACTGATAGACTCCATATAGGAAATTTACATTAAAAACCCATTGTACGCAGCAAATCTTATAAAAAATTCGTATTTCCTATTAATACATGCGAACGCAGAGAGACCTCAGGTAAGAAATTTACATTAAAAACTCAACTCAAATAGCCACATCAAACCATATTCAGAATTTATATAAAAAACTTCGTATTTCAAATACTATAAAAACTTAAATAACTGATAGACTCCATATGTAATTTATATTAAAAACCCATTGTACGCAGCAAATATTATAAAAACTTCGCATTTCCTATTAATATATGCAAATGCTGATAAACTTCAAGCAAGGAATTCACATTAAAAACACATTTCAAATAGCCGCACATCAGACCACATTTAGAACTTATAAAAAAACTTTGTATATCAAATACTATAAAAACTTACGTATACTAATAGGTTTCATACGAGGAATGTACATTTAAAACACACACACATACATAATTAAAACTAATGAAAGTTTAGTGTTACATATTCCAGCTTCCAGTAAAGGGAGCTGTTATACATGTCGCTGATTCATATCTAATCTAATGTGACCTAAGAAACTAGAGTGGGCTTGTTAAATTAAAAGTAAAGCAGTTTCTTTTATTGCTAACTTATTAACTGCGTTTAGGCTAGAACGCAGTATTTAGTGTTTACCACTATATTCCATTACTATTGATATTTGAAATATTAATAGTAAGTAAATAATAATTACTTACCTATGTAAGTTTATGGGATTTGGCATTAAAAATATATTTCAAATACACAACCAAAATCTGTAAAAAAACCTATTAATACTAATAGAATTTCTATGGGAAATTTACATTCAGAACACTATACAAACCTACAAAAACCTATAGAAACTTTTAATTACATGTACTATAAAAAATCATCAACACTAATAGATATCATTTGGGAATTTATATTCAAAACACATCAATACTGGTAGATACCTTATGAGAATTTACAATTAAAACACATTTCAAATACACACATCAAAAATTATAAAAACTTATACATTTTTCTTTTATAAGTTTTTATCAGGATTTTTTGACAGGGTTGTGTTCGATGAAGTATCTGATAATAAAAATTTAAGGTCAGAATCATCTTCCTGAGCTTCGCTCAATAAATTTAAGTCAAAGTTAATATCAACTAGATTAGATTAGATTGAAAAAGGAGCTGGCTGATTCGCCTTGGCCACCGCGACCCCCGTGGATCTATTGTGGCTCTACTTGTCTAATTTTACTTAGAGCTCCTTATCCAGCTTTGTCTTTTGTATCAGACTCCACAGCCTTGATGAGGGCTCCTTGGTATAGCTATCTGCCCTTGGTTTCTCTTCGCCAAGTAGTTGGAACCTCAGTCTGGCTAGGCCTTCGCAATGACACAGCACATGTACTGAGGTTTCCTCTTCCTCTTGACAGAATCTGCATGTTGTATCGTCTGCCAGACCCATTAGACTCATATGTCTATTAAGCCTACAATGTCCAGTTAGAAGACCTACTATTATCCTAATGGCCTTTCTATTTTGGCGTAGCAGGTCTTCCGTAAATTTAGCCGATCGTTCTTTAATGAACTTTTTGGCCTGTCTCTGTTGTGGGAAATTCTTCCACCACTCTAGAGATTTATTTTGTACCCATTCGTTAATGGATGTTCGTATGCGTGGCTTAGCCACACCGCAAAAGGGTTCGGGTCCTACTAGGGCCTTAGATGCGCCTTCTCGGGCCAGTTCGTCAGCCTTCTCATTTCCCCTGTGTCCCTCGTGTCCTGGTACCCATGCCACGGTCACTTTGTTCTGACTTCCTAGGTCTGCAAGGACATTTATACAATCCCATACTAGTCTTGAATCGACCTGCATGGAATCGAGTGCCTTTAGCGCTGCTTGGCTATCGGAAAAAATGGCAATTGACTGGTTTACAGTTCCTTGCCTCATTATTTCCTTTGCACACCACTGTACAGCGGCCACTTCAGCCTGAAATATTGTGGCGTGTATTCCTAGACTTATCGGGATTTTCGTTTTCGACCTTATCCCGTAAATCCCAGCTCCGACTCCTTGTTCTGTCTTGGAGCCGTCCGTATACCAGATCGTTTGCGCCGATATTGGAGGATCGTTTTTTCAGTCCTCTCTGTCTGGTATTTTGATTTGAAAAAATTTTGTAGAAGTTATACTTTGGGACCATAGTGTCCTTGGGCATTCCCAGAATGGGATCTGCCTTCAGCTCTGAGTATAACTTTTGGTGCTCTGTTCCGTGTTGTTGCCTTATGGGCGTTGTGCCTTGCATTAGCCTATGTACCACTGAACGAGCTTCTCCTTGGATAAATATGTGTAGTGGTGTCAGGTCTAAAAGGACTTCCAATGCAGCCGTGGGAGCAGTTTTTATGGCCCCAGTGGCGCACAGGCAAGCAAGCCTTTGTACGCCACTTAATAGCCTTACTGCTCCAAGCTGCAGTGTCTTGGTCCACCATACCACCGATCCATAGGTTATCATGGGTCTTACAACCCTAGTATATAACCATAGGGTCATCTTGGGGTTTAACCCCCAGTTATTTCCACACATCTGCCTGCACCTTCCCAGGGCAATTGTTGCTTTCTGTGTGACTTTTTGGATGTGGGAATTCCATGTCAGCTTTTGGTCAAAAATGACTCCTAGGTATTTAACCTCGCTGGCAAATGGAATTTCCACTCCATTGAGCCTCGGGGGTTTTAGGCCTCCCAAGGCTCTTTTCCGTGTAAAGGTGACGACTGTAGTTTTGTGAGGATTTATGGAAAGTCCTTCCTCACTACACCACCTGTCGACAATATTTAGGGCTCTTTGTGAACGCTCTGATATCGTGTTCGCAAATCGCCCCTTGACTACTATCGCTAGATCGTCAGCATATCCTAGGCAGTAAAAGCCTTCTGCGGAAATTTTTCGGAGGAGTTCGTCAACAAGGGTTGCCCACAGCAGTGGAGATAATACCCCTCCTTGAGGGCAGCCTGTACTCACTTTTGCCTCAATGGTAGCCTCGCCTAGATTGGATACTATTATCCTCTTTTCTAGGCTGGCTTTAATCCACTGGCAGAGTACTGTTGGAACTCCTTTATTTAACAACGCATTCGTTAAAGATTGCGTTGTCGCGTTATTGAACGCTCCTTCTATATCTAGAAATGTTGCCACTGCCATTTCTTTGTCATCTAATGACTTTGTCAGTAGCCTATTTAAATCATCCAGCGCGAGGTCTGTTGACTTTCCCGGCTGGTATGCATATTGACGCTCACTAAGGGGGTTTTCCCTTAGTATTTCGCCTCTAATGTACCTGTCCAGTAGTCTTTCCAACGTTTTAAGTAGGAAAGAGGACAGGCTTATGGGTCTATATGACTTGGGCGTTTGGTCTGATATCCTACCTATCTTTGGTAGGTAGGTGACCTTCACCTTCCGCCATATGTGTGGTATGTACTTCCAGGCCAGACAGGCTCTGAATATTTTACACAAGTGTGGTATTAGTATATTCTGCCCTTTTTGGAGCAGAATTGGGTAAATTCCATCCATTCCAGGAGACTTGAATGGTTGGAACTTGCTAATTGCCCATCTGATTTTGTCGGGTTTTACTACCTTATTGGCCAGCCTCCAATCTGCAGATCTGGGCCGCTCCGGCCTTTGATCTAGGAACTGCAATATCAGTGAGCCTGGAAAGTGCGCCTCCATGAGCAATTTGATGCTTTCCGTTAGTGTTTCTGTGTAGGTTTCATCCTCTTTCTTGAGGAAGCCTACTTCATTTGCAGTACAACCATCCTTGGCCAAGACCCTATGGATTCTGGAGGCTGAAGGGCCATCATTGACCTCTTCGCAAAACCTCCTCCATGAGTCTCTTTTGGCCTTGCGGATTTCGTTGTTGTATTGCGTGAGTTTTATTTTGTAGGTATCCCAATCTTGGTTGGATCTGGCCTTATTGGACAGTTTTCTCACTTCTGTTCTGAGGCCTTCTAGATGTTTGTTCCACGAGATTGTTTTACCCCTGCTTTTCCTTGTTTTCTCTGGGCAGTTTTCCTGGAAAGCGGCTATTATCGCCTCGCTTACCTGTTCCACTGCCACCTCAAGGCTCTCTACATCTCTTCCGGATGCTGTACCTCCCTCCAGGTGCCTTCTGAGGGACTCTGAATAGCCTTCCCAGTTGGTTTCTCGGGGATTTCTGAACTTTGTCTCCGTCAGAGATGGAGTCGTGATATCAAATCTTATGTGCCTGTGATCGGAGCCTGATGGCTCTTCTGACACGTGCCAATTTTTAATGTTATCGCTTATGTTACTCGTGCATAAGGTTATATCCAAGACTTCTTTACGCACTGAAGTAACAAAAGTGGGGTTCTTGTCTATGTTGGCTATTAGTAACCCTTCACTTAGAATGAATTGTAATAAAGATTCACCCCTTACGTTGATGTTGGTGCTTCCCCACACCACGTGATGTGCGTTGGCATCACATCCTGTTATCATTGGAAGGTTCCTTCTTCCGCAATAAGCAACTATGTCGCTTAGTAATTGCGGAGGACAGGATCTTTCCTCGCCTGGAAAGTAGGCGGAGCATATAACCCAGCTCTTCGTCCCTTCTTCCGTTGACGCTGTTAGGGTAGCTGTAACAAACTCATCGGTGCAAAGCACCGGAATTAATGTACAACTTACCCTATTACTGTATACTATACACGCCCTTGGTTTACTTGAGAGTGTATTGTACAGCAACTTACTTTGTAAAGGCTTTAGGCCTGCGGGCCTTCCCTTTACAAGCCAGGGTTCCTGCAGAAGGGCAATATCTATGCCTTCTTCTTCGAATTTCCTACACAAAATGGCCGAAGCGGCCTTAGCGTGATGGAGATTCACCTGCAGGACCTTGATCCCTTTTTTCTTGCTCTCCATGTGGTTCCCACGAGCAGCTAGGGAAATGTGAGTCCGCTCGGTCAGAGCCCCGCATGACCGAGTAAGGCATAGAATACAAGGGGGTGCTGCCTGGTGCCCCCAGGGAAACGTTTGACCTGCGGCCATTCAGCCCTCGGCACGTTGTCTTCCACCTTGGCTTGGGTTGAGTCGTCCTTAGTTTTTCGCCGCTCCTCTTTGACCTTACCGGCATGGGTGACCCTGCCAGAAGTACAAGACTCCCGCCGGCATCGCTCTCAGAATCATTGCAGTTACTTAAGCCCCTCCACCACGACAAGGTCTCACGACTCCTCGGAGGGGTAATATCAACTAGGTTAGACTTTTGGGTAACAATTGGGGAAATGCATTGTTGTAAAGAAGACGTATCATGCTCACGTGTTAAAGTGTCAGCAACAATATTATTTTTCCCTTTGATATGTCTGATTTCGCAGGCAAATTGAGCAATGAATTCTAAATGTCTAATTTGCCTGGGAGATCTTTCAGTTTTAGTGAATAATGCTTTGACCAAAGGTTTATAGTCAGTAAAGCAAATAAATATGCGACCTTCAAGTAAAGATCTGAAATGTTTAATCGCTGTAAACAAAGAAAGAAGTTCCTTGTCAAAGGCACTGTATTTTGTCTGTGCTAAGGTAAGTTTTCGTGAGAAAAAGGTTAATGGAGCAAGTACACCTTTGTCATCGCATTGTTCAAGAACTGCCCCCATACAGACATTTGAACAATCAACTGTCAGTGATAAAAAGACCTATTATTACAACGAGGATGTGCTAAAAAGGTTGCACCAGCTACAGCAGCTTTGGCTTTGGAAAAACTATGAAGACAGTCGGCGGGCCAATCATTTATTATTTTAACTTTATCATGCAGTAAGCTAGTACAAAGTGCATGTAAAGGAATTAAGATTTCAGCGAACGAAGGTATGAAACGGTGATAAAGGTTAACCATACATATGAAAAGCTGAAGTTGTTTGACTGTAGTAGGTAAGGGAAAATTATTTATGACATCAATACGTTCGGAAGAAGGTAAAATACCTTCTGAAGAAATATTGTGTCCTAAAAATGTCAAATGACTGACACCTAATATGCATTTTGAAGGTTTAATATTTATGCCATATAATTCTAACCTCTGAAAAACAAGTTTCAAGTGCTCTAAATGTTCTGAATTAGATTTACTTGCAATCAGAATGTCGTCTAAATAGACGAAAATGAAGGGCAAACCTACTAAAACTTCGTTCATGAAAAGTTGGAAAGTTTGACCGGCGTTACGTAAGCCGAAAGGCATACGCTCAAATTCAAACAAACCGAAAGGAGTAGTAATTGCTGTTTTAAAAACGTCACTTTTTGCGACAGGTATTTAGTGATAAGCACGTACCAAATCTATTTTTGAAAAAAATAACACAATTATACAACTGTGTGTTGAAGTCTTGGAGGTGGGGCAACGGGTATCTGTCAGGAACAGTAATTGAATTTAGACGACGATAGTCTCCACAGGGTCTCCAATCGTTACTTTCTTTTTTTTTCACCATGTGTAATGGTGAGGATACGGAAGAAGAAGAAGCAACACAAATGCCTAATTCTACCATAGTATTGAATTCATTCTGAGCTATCTTGAATTTAATGTTATCCAACCTACGTGGGCGTGAAAAAGGTAAATGACCTTCTATAACAATATGATGCTCTACGGAATGCTTAACGGGCAAAATGTAATTTGGGGAGCTAGTTAAACTAGGAAATTGTAAAAGTAATGCGGTGGATTCATGCTAAATAACTTAGGAGAATGTAACGGACCATTTTTTATTGTAAATTTCTGTTGTCCTTGAATATCGTAGTTTGCCCATGAAAATAGTTCCTAATTTAATTATTAGAGTTGGCATTTAACTATATAGAAAATTTATGATAAAAACTGTATGAGGTTTTATTCCCAGGTAGCAAGGGGACGTTATAATGACGTCAAAATCTGGTGATTCTGGTCAAAAAGACGTCAGGGGACTAAAAATCGACGACATAATGACGTCTTATAAATAACATTAAAATAACGTGCTACACATCACGTCATATTGTCGTCTTTTTTCGGTGTTAAATTTATTTATATTTTATCGGATTACAAACTCACAAATTGCATTTTGTTATCGTAAGCAGAGTGTAAAGTTTAAAAAATAATAAACCGTGTCGTGAGGGATCCCTGTCAAAAAATCCTATTTCAAACTTATAGATAATTATAATTTTTTTATGGGTAATCATAAGAGCCTATCTGGTTTATAAGGTTTTATACAGTACATTAATTTTGCCATATAGAAATTATACCCAGATAGCATTTATTATTCCACGAATGTACATTTTGCATTCCCAATGTTCTAATTGCATTCTGTACTTGCCATGTATGTTCCCTCAACATTCCCATATAAATAATATTTTCACATATACAATATGATTATACATACTGTTAAGAATAGTTTGTATATTTAGATTTAGGCCATATGTTTCCACGGCGATATAAGTTGTTAGAAAAATAGAGTTGTCAATTGAAAAATAAAAGTCATACCAAGTAAAAATCTTTCAACTTTAATCAAGTCCTTCACAGTCCACTCAACCAGAATCAGTATATATCTTGTACTGAGCTATCATTCACAACATTTGGTCCTTCGAGCCGGATTATTTACTGGTAAAAACGCAATACTCTTCAACAAGCAACTAGTGAACTAGTCGAAACACGAAGCTAGTAAGGTAACGCACCAACCTAAGCGACATATCAGTGGTCCAATCAGGAAGTCGTCACCAGCTTGAAGCACGCTATCAGAAATTGACAACTTAAACTTAACAAACTACAAAATAAAGTGAGTACTCGTACTTATTCAGCATCTCTTTGTGTGAGTTAGCCAATCAACGCTTTATTACAATAATAAATCTTTCATTTCATTCTCCATCATGGATGAAGAAATAAAATCACTTATCAGGAAACGAGGGTCATGTAAGGCAAGACTAACACTTTTTAAGAAACATTTAGACTCAGTTATAAACACTATTGCTAATTTAGGTGAAAATGAAGTTCTTAATATTTCAGAAATTAGAGAATTAGAACATAGACTAGAAAAACAAGATTCTCTGTTAGATGATTTTAATAAATGTCAAACAATTCTTGAAATTTCTCACGAAAACTTAGAGGAGCAAATCCAAGAACGCGCATCATTTGAAAACTTGTATTTCAAACTCATTACTGATTGTAAAAATATCATAGCTGAATATATGGAAATAAAACACCGTAATATAAGATCCCGTTCTCCTTATGAAATGTCAGTGTATTCCAACTCCAATAAGTTTGGCGTTAGATTACCACAAATAGAATTACCAAAATTTCAAGGAAATTATGCAAATTGGCTCGAGTTTAGAAACACATTTATATCTTTAATCCATGAAAATTCTCAAATACCAGAAATATCAAAATTTCATTATTTACGTGCTCAGCTGCAAGATGATGCGAAGCAGGTAATATGCTCTTTAGATGTGTCAAAAGAAAATTATGCTATAGCATGGCAACTTTTGTGCGATAGGTATAATAATACGAGACTTTTGGTATACAACCATCTTAAGTACTTAGTAGATTCATCAAGCATAAGCACTGGTAGTTCATTAGAATTTCGTAAAATGACAGATGTCATTCTGAAACATTTACGTGCATTGCAATCTTTAAATCAACCAACAGAGCATTGGGGTACATTATTAATCTTTTTACTAAGTCGTAAATTTGATAAACAAACAGAACGTGAATGGGAAAAATACAAAAAAGGCAATGAACTTCCAACTATGGATGAATTTACTAAGTTTATCAAACATAAGGCTGATTTGCTGGAAACATTAGAATTCAATCGTGTGGATTCTAAACAATCTTCTAAACCCAAAGGTATTTTTCATAAATCAAATCCACCCAAGACATTCAAAGTTTCCACAGATGAGGCAAACAATTCAACTTATTCTTTAGATATAAAGAATATTATCTGTGCCTTTTGCAAAGGTAATCATTACATCAATACATGTAGTAAATTCTTAAATCTGTCAGTAGATGAACGAATGCAACAAGTCAATAATCGAAAGCTGTGCATCAACTGTTTGCGAAGTAATCACTTTATAAACTATTGTAAGGCAGGTAATTGTCGCAAATGCAGATCAAGGCATCACACACTGTTGCACAGTGATAAACAGGTACATGTCAGTGAATCAGATATTGTTTCACAAAATCAATCACATCTTAATACGAGTAATCAGGCTACTACTAGTGGCATAAATTCGAATTGTATTTTATCAAATCATAGTGTCGAACAATCGTGCGAGGTTTTATTATCTACAGCAGTCATTCAAGTATTGGATGCATCTGGCTGTTCTCATACGTGTAGAGCTCTT
This sequence comes from Rutpela maculata, assembly GCA_936432065.2. Lineage (NCBI taxonomy): Eukaryota > Metazoa > Arthropoda > Insecta > Coleoptera > Cerambycidae > Rutpela > Rutpela maculata. Next base: position 37,462,498 of record OW386294.2, on the reverse strand, counting down.
CTAGACACTGGTTCACAGTCCAATTTAATTACTCGGGAATTATGTGATAAACTATCTTTGAAAACGGCAGAAGTAAATTTAGCAATCATGGGAATCGGACAAACTATTTCGAAAATCAAAGATAGGTGCACTGTCACTATTCATTCAATTCATACCAATTTCGAAAGCTCCATTTCTTGTTTGATTTTGCCACAAATCACAGATTATTTACCAAGTAAACCAATTAATTTATCATTTGTCAATATTCCTCCACATCTCAAATTTGCTGATCAAAACTTTAACAAACCGGGCCATATTGACATCCTCTTGGGTGCAGGTTTATTTTATAGATTACTATCCTCTGGACAATTATGTTTGCGTAACAGTCAACTAGTTTTGCAGAATTCTTATCTTGGATGGATAATATCAGGTCAGGTATTTTCAAACCCTCAAATTTCCAATATTCACTGTAATTTAGGTATCAACGGCGACATCCAAGAACAGCTATTAAAATTCTGGGAATTAGAAGAGTCTTCTTCAACAACAATTCGTTCAATCGATGAACAAAAATGTGAACAAATTTTCACAAACACAACTTATCGTGATGAGAATGGTAGGTTCGTTGTCACAATTCCATTAAACGCTTCTCCTAGCACATTGGGAAACTCAAAACATATCGATTTGGATAGATTTCACTATTTAGAACATAAATTAGCAAAAAATGCTAAACTTAATCGAATGTATTGCGAATTCATGTCTGAGTACGAACTTCTAGGGCATATGTCTAACAGTAACGAATCACTTGTTGATAATAACACATCATATTTTCTTCCACACCATGGAGTGTTAAAAGAAAGCAGTTTAACTACTAAACTCAGGGTGGTATTCGATGCATCAGCTCAAACTGACACAGGTTATTCTTTCAATGATATCCAGTTAATTGGACCTACAATCCAAGATCAATTACTTACAATTCTACTTAGGTTTAGGCAACACAAAATTGTTGTGTGTGCGGATGTTGAAAAAATGTATCGACAGGTATTAATCAATCCTGAACAAAGACATTTGCAAAAAATACTTTGGCGATCGGATCCATCAAAGGAAATCAAAACTTACATGCTAAATACCGTTACCTACGGGACAGCATCGGCACCTTTTCTTGCTATTCGCTGTTTAACACAGCTAGCAATTGATAATGCTAATCTATTTCCAAACGCTTCTGAAGTAATCGCTCATGATTTCTACGTTGACGACATGCTATCAGGGGCAGATACAATTGAAAATGCAATCACTTTATGTTCCGAAGTGTCATCAATACTAAAATCTGCTTGTTTTAATCTACGAAAGTGGATATCTAATAGTGATGAAGTTCTCGAAAATATTCGATTTGCTAGTTCTTCTACAGATACTGTGCAATTTGGTGAAATAGAAAATGCGAAAACTTTAGGTATTTATTGGTCTTGTAAAGCTGATGCTCTTATATACAGCATCAATCAAATTTCCTTTTCCAAGCCAATTACAAAACGTGTCATTCTTTCTGAAGTTTCGCAGATATTCGATCCATTAGGTTTAATAAGTCCTTGTATTATCACAGCTAAAATTCTACTTCAACGATTATGGTTGTATAAACTTTCATGGGATGAAATTGTACCACCTGGGTTGAGCAACAGCTGGCAACAATTTCGAAATCAACTTCATCATTTAAACCAAATGCAAGTTCCTAGACATGTTATATGTACGTCACCAATCAGACTCGAAATTCATGGTTTCGCTGACAGTTCACAGGATGCATATGGGGCTTGTATTTATATTCGTAGTATTGGTTCAGCTGGACATACTCAGGTATCATTATTAATGTCCAAAACAAAGGTAGCACCTTTAAAAACAACCACAATTCCGAGGCTGGAGTTGTGCGCAGCACTCGTTCTTGTTCAATTAGTTAAAAAGGTCACGGCTTCTTTAAGATTAAAATTTCATGGCATATATTTATGGTCTGATTCCACGATAGCACTGTGCTGGATCAAAACTTCCCCTCATTTACTACAAACATTCGTTGCCAATCGAGTAAAACAAATTCAGTCTTTAAACGAGCCTCATACTTGGCAACATGTTTCAACCAAAGACAATCCAGCTGATTTGTGATCACGTGGTGTGGCACCAAACTTACTACAGAGTTATTCCATGTGGTGGCATGGACCGGCGTGGCTAACTAGTGACGAAGACACATGGCCAGTTATACAGTCCCAATTTGATGGAGATCTTCCTGAACTTAAAACAATTACAAAATCCTTTGTAACTGTGCCAAACAATGTGTCATATTTATTCAAACGTTTTTTAAATTACAAACGTATGATTCGAGTGATCGCATGTTGTATCCGATTCTCATTCAATTGTAAGAATTCCAAATCTCGTATAAATGGTACTCTAACAATTAGTGAATTAGACAAGGCTGCGAAGTGTCTAATTAAAATATCACAAATTGAGAGTTTTCTTTCAGAGTTACAATGTTTACAAAAAGGCAAATCATTGAACTCAAAATCAAATATTTTAAGGCTTAATCCCTTTATAGATTCAGAGGGCATTATAAGGGTAGGCGGTAGACTACAGCTTTCTAACTTTGATTATAATAAGAAACATCCGATACTACTTTCATCAAAACATCTCTTAACAAAGTTACTGTTTTCACATGAACACATAAGACTATTACACGCAGGGCCACAATTAATGTTATCATCTTTACGTGAAAACTATTGGCCACTTTGTGGTAGAAATCTCGCCAAGAAAGTCGTTCATGAATGTGTAAAATGTTTTAGAGCTAACCCCAAACAAACACATCCTATAATGGGGGTATTACCTGCATCGCGAGTACAGCCACATCCCCCATTCCATAACGTTGGCGTGGATTATGCTGGCTATTTTTTAATAAAAGACAGAAAGGGGCGTGGCAGCAAAACTATAAAGTGCTACGTTAGTTTATTCATATGTTTTTCTGTAAAGGCAATACATCTAGAACTGGTAACAGAATTAACTACCGAGGCCTTTATTGCCGCATTTCGACGATTCATAGCCAGACGTGGTAAACCTCAATGTGTTTATTCCGATAACGGAAGAAATTTCATTGGTGCACAGTCAGAACTTAAGGAGTTAGGGGATTTTCTCAATGACAATAAGCAAACTCTAACAGAGATTTTTTCAAATGAAGGAGTTACCTGGAAATTTATACCAGCACACAGTCCCCATTTTGGCGGCCTGTGGGAAGCAGGAGTTAAATCCTGCAAACATCACTTGAAAAGAGTTATGTCTAATGCATTGCTGACATTTGAAGAGTTTTATACAACACTCACACAAATTGAGGCTATTTTAAACTCACGACCACTGACTCCACTTTCGACAGACCCTACCGACTTTGACATACTTACACCGGCTCATTTTCTGATTGGCAAACGACTCACTTCGCTACCAGATCCCGATATCCGAGAATTAAACGAAAACCGTTTATCAAGGTTCCAACGAGCTCAACAACTACAGCAACACTTTTGGTCCCGTTGGTCCAAAGAATACATATCCGAACTCCAACATCGAGTAAAGTGGAAAACCAATGAACTAACATTACGAGAAGGCGCAATGGTCATAATCCAGGAAGACAACGTGCCTCCTCTGCAATGGAAATTAGGACGAATTATGAAGCTTCATCCAGGTTCAGATGGAATTTCCAGGGTTGCGACCATACAAACTCCAAGTGGTTTAGTGAAGCGTTCATTTGCAAAAATATGTGTTCTACCTGTAGAAGTGTAGTTTATTATCATAAACTTTATGAGACATTCATAGCCCTCATCCTTAATGTCGATGATATTTACAAGTATCATTGAAAGTTATCCTTTCAAGGCGGGGGGCATGTTAAGAATAGTTTGTATATTTAGATTTAGGCCATATGTTTCCACGGCGATATAAGTTGTTAGAAAAATAGAGTTGTCAATTGAAAAATAAAAGTCATACCAAGTAAAAATCTTTCAACTTTAATCAAGTCCTTCACAGTCCACTCAACCAGAATCAGTATATATCTTGTACTGAGCTATCATTCACAACACATACGATATAGATGGAATATACAGAAAAGTTTATGTTCACAGTCGCATATACTGTGTACATGTATCAGGGAACGTTCTTCGTAGATGTGTTCATGTACATCGTATAAACATTCGTCAATGATTTTATCTGTATAATACACGTATATTTTTTGTAGAAATATTTGCATCGCCCGAGCGCCGCGCAGACAGTAATATCATCAAAAGTTCAGCACTTTTAACGCGAACGCTGATTGGTTCGATTTTTGAACTAATAAAAATAAACCTGTATCACAACTGATGAGACAGCAATGCTAGTTTTATAGTACTACCTACAAAATAATCATGATATTTCTCTATCTATATAGATTTGGTTTAAGTACATTTATAATTATCCCCTGTGCGGTGTATGACGTTTTATAAATTTTGAATCGTTCGTCAATATTGTATATATGAAATATGTTTTAAATTTTGAATCCAGACTTTAGATTTGTGATCGAATATTAAATAATAATGAATATGAAATATTATATAATAATGAATGAAATATTAAATAATAATGAATAATTTATGTACTGTGTTCAATTAATTAGTAACTATCTCGGTAACTATCGGCATTTCTCAAGCAGGTAGTTCAGACTTAGAATGGTTATTTAATTACATTTTATCTTTTATATTTAGATTTCCGTTTTCCATGTCATTAAAATCCCCTTATAGAATATTTTAAATGCGCGCCACGGTCCTTAGGTTAGTGCGCATGCTCATCGTGACATCGTGTTACTATTGGCACATTACGTCACGCTTCTGCTGTCAAATGTCGATTTCAATTTGTGTTTTGTTTTTTGCTTCCCCGTGATTTATTATAATTATTCCAAGTATACATTAATAATTGCATTGCAGTAAGTATTTTACAATTGTATACGATATAACTACCACATAGTTTTGTTGTCATTTGCAGATATTTTATATTTAGACACTAAAGTTTACTTTGTACATATTATACTAAGCATACCACATATATTAGTTATAATAATTACGGCGTTTGTAGGTATCGATTTTTGGAAAAAAAACTGAGGTGGTCTTTGTAATGGTCTCGGTCCACGAAAAGGAAGCTTGGTGGTCACCATTCAAACAGAAACAATTTGACTGATCATTGAAAAACAGGAGAAAACCCCCCAGATGAAACGTGGGCACTTTACGGGGTGTTTAAATCTTATTTTCAAGAAGGTAGATTCGATCTATTTCAATATTAAGGAGCTTTTGTTTATTTAAATAACAATCATTGGATTTGATTACAACATACGAGTTGTGATAGGTATTTATTTGTAGTAATTTGCTTTATACCTATTTCAGAGGATTATAGAAGAGCTGCAATTAATTGAAAAGGGCAGAGATCACATCTGATGTACAGAGTGAACAAAAACAAATCAAAGGACTTTGTACAAAAAGGCACGTTATTCCTCCCGCCAGATGAACATAATGATATCGAAGAACATATTGGAAGCCGTCGACTTCCCAAGAAATTTTGTCCTTACTAGAAGTTGAAAGAAGATATGTTGATCTTTTAATAACCCTGGTAGGCATTTAAAATCAAGTACCTAAAATTTCGAATGTTCACTTGAACGAATTTCATATGAAAAAGAAAAATTAATAAAAGCCACACTTCGATTTAGGTGTAAAAACTTAAGTATTGTGGATATTTATTGTCAGCAAATGTGGCAATGAAGTGTTTATGCCTAAATCGATGTGTGGTTTTTATTAACTTTTCTTTTTCATCTAAAATTAATTCAAGTGAATGTTCGAAACTTCAGGTACATTTAAAATCACAAGCATAAATATTTCCGAATTCCAAAAAAATATCTGTTTTGTAGGTAAAGGACACCGCACAAAACAAAATGAAAAAGAGGGCACAGTCAAATGGGCTAAAAATGCATGTCTGAAAATAGCCAGTTTGAAAGGTCAAAGATCACGAAGATCGGTACCCACTAATTCATAGTTGAGAGTATTATGTGACAACGAGTTGTTTAATTTTGTTTCATGAATGAGGTGGTGATTTTTTTAAGGTCCTATGCTTACTTTAAAGTGAGGGTGTGCGTGTGTATTGGTGTAGGGGGGGGGGGGGGGTGGTTAGCGTGCGTGAGAGAGTGAAAGTGTGTTCCTATTAAAGAGTTCTATAAATAGAGGATACAAGCTGCATAAGTGTAATGTATAAGCAGTGGACAGCGCACAAACGGTGTGAGCATTCTCATCCTTCTCACACAGTTCGTTCTCTCTTTGTCACACAGTACATGAGGGGCTGTGTTGCTTTGTAAAACAGAGTGGAGAGCAAAGGAGAGGGTACGAGGTGTGCGACAAGGACAAGGATGCTCGCGCCGTCCAGCAAATCAACGGCTTGTCTCCTCTAGTCAGAACTCTTAGGTTCATATGTGCAAACACATTAGAATAACAACGTTAAACAAATCCTCGTCATAATATGATACTCTCAACTATGACATCTCAAAAACTGACGATTTTCAGATATTGTGCCCATGAAAACTTTTGATCAGGATATTATAAAGTACAACATACTACATTTTCAGCCCATTTGACTTTACCTTCTTTTCCATTTATTTTGTGCCTGCCGTGTCCTTTATGATAATACCAATTTGTTTAATTTATATTTGATCAGTTTTATTTTTTCTGTAAGATCTTTGTAAGATATTTTTATATTTTTCAACTTTATCATGGCCAGTTTTTAAAAAGAAATAAGTACCTATTCAAATATAATACAATGTATTTTCTTTTGTAGTTGGACTAGCACGTGTATCTCCTCCTCTAGACAGGAAGGAAATACTTTCTCCTAAAAATTGGAAAAGCTAAAAGAAAGTATTCAGCCAATAGGATCAGTCACAGATGATGTGTTGAGAATGAAAAGTGGACTTTCGCAATTACAAGTATCACCATCGGCAACACCTGGACACTGGTTTTGAAAATGTAAGCCCTCCAATTTTTACTATTTTTTACTTACTGACAAAAAATTCGTTATAGTAAAATATGACAGTTCATAAGTTGCAAAGAAAATTTTTTTGTTAAAAAAAATCTCAATTGAAATTTTTGTCATATTGTTTTTTATTATTGCAATTCATTTTTGTAACAAAAAATAAAAATATATTTAAAGTAACACAACTGTTTTATTTATACCTCTTCCTATTTTATGGATACTTAATTGTTACAGCAATGTAAAGTAATTAATAAAATAAAATCATGTTTTGTTCTTGGCAATTTAAAACACGATTTGAAATATATAAAACTTTAAGGTAATGTAATATGATCATTAGATTTTTTCATAAATAACACGTTAAATATGATTTTTAAGCTGAAGTTTTAGAGTGATAAATGTTTGATACATTTTAAAATGGTTTTTAACAGATCTTATTAACGTAAAACTATTTTTTTTACATATATTCTTGAACTTTTGTAAAGTATTGTTATAGCAAATACAGTTTTGTTTAAGTTTATTAAGCATTTGTGTGCTCCATTCAATAAAATTTGATGAATAAAACATTTGACTTTAGTTGAAAACTAATGGTAAAAACAAATTTTCTGTGCATATATTCCACATTTACTTACATAATATTCTTCACAAGAATGTGAAATGTGGAAAATTAGAATAAGTACCTAATAATTGACTGTAACAGTTAAACTTTAAAATTAGATATTGGATTTATTATATGCAAGTACTTCACTCATATCATGAATTATCATTATCATTATTACAATAATTTATTTTTTGCTGTTATCATAGATGAGTCGCTGCGCCACATATTCAGAATGAAGCAGCGACTCATCAATGATTACAATAAGTAATAAAGTGTTATAATAATTAAACTCTGAAGAAAATACATCGCATGAGTGAAGTACTTATAGCTGCCACTGATACATAATGTTCATTCCTACAATATACATGCATCATAGATTTATGATCCATGTGTAACATACCAGGCACCTACAGTTTAATTCCTACGAAGGTAGTACTCATATACCGTGAACATGCAGTGTACATTGTGAATGTAGGATGGACCTTCCTCCTCTATACCTCATATATCTATCAGTATATCAATATACGTTTCTGGTTCATATCAAGTTCCGTTTTGATCTATGGGTATGTTGTAGGAATCTTACTCGTATATCGAGAGGCGGTCATCTGTACGTCTCTCTGACATTCAGATTATCTACATGGAATACAAAATCAATATTCATTCTTAGTTCCATGGTACATAAAGTACGTTCCGAGCACATGCTCTGAATGTAAAAATGCTATCTGGGTATTGGGATGAATAAGTATCTAACGGAGTCTTAATTGGAATACCCATGTTGTTATTGGTATGTTTCCATAAGTGTTTATACTAAAAACAGTTTTTATAAGGCATTACAACTTTTAATTTGATAAGTTCTCATGGGATCTGAATAGTGTTGAAACTGAAAAGGTTTCATCAGTAAAATCAAATACGAGTTCTGTAATCTTTTATAAGAAACAATTAGTATATGATTTTTGTAAGATCTGAGGGGTTGTTATCAGTTTAGTTTATGTAATAATTTAATGAGGATTTATAAGGATATGTATTAAAATGTGTTAATAAGGTATTACATCGAATATTTTTGTGTTTTTTTATGGGATCTGAAGAGTAATGAAATTGAAAAGATATACTAAGGAGTTCCTAGTAGACATTTTGTACATTTTTATAAGGATATATTTGTACTATTTTTATAAGAATTCATAGGTATATATCAGTTTAGTTTATATAAAAATTTAATGGAAACGTGTAAGGATGCATGTTAAAAAGTACGAATAAGGTATTATCGAATACTTTTGTGAGTTTTTTTGGAATCTGAAGAGTAATGAAATTGAAAAGATATACCAAGGAGTTCCTAGTAGGCATTTTATACATTTTTATAAGAATACATTTGTACTTATTTTTATAAGACATCATGGGTCCATATCAGTTTAGTTTATATAAGACTTTAATAAGGATTTATAGAGACATCTATTAAAAAGTATTAATAATGATTTACAACTATTAATTTGATAAGTGTTCATACCCAGCAAACATTAATGTAACTTTACCTCTCTGAGAGGTAAGATTAATAGAACATTTTTATATAAAATATTTTACATAATTTTACATAGCGTATACGTAAAATAATATCATATTTAAGTCAACATATTAACTCAATTACTTATACACAAGTTTACATATTTGCTACATAATTTTACTTAAAAATGTTTACCTACTTCATTTTACGACATCGAAGTCATGGAACGCGTCAGTGTCACGCTCATGCAGCACGCCAGTGTAAAATGATGTAAAATCTAACGTTTGTGTTTTTGGTCATTTTTGTGAAAAATTGTGGTTGATGTCTTTTAATAACTTTGATGCAGAACTGTGAACCATAAAGCGTTGTGACTTTTTTAAATATTATTTTATTTGGACGTTTTATTAGTGTAGAGGTTAGGTGCAAACATAAACATGCCCTCTTGTTTGCGAATTTGGTGTACATACCTACACTGAGGAAAAATATTTGTAACCACAACTAAAAAACTCATAACCACAGCAAATTTTCCTAATAAAATAGAGGACAGGACGGTAGGTTTGTTGTCGTAATTAAATTCAATTTGTTAGAAGTTCTTAGTAGCCATTACTAAATAATTTTAGTCAAAATCAACTAGTTGCACTTATCAAATATTGTTAGTTACTGTAACAAATGAAAAATGTTATGACAACTACATTTTTTAGTTGTGACTAAACACTCATTAAATACTTTTGGTTACAATAATAAATGGTTTTGTTGTCACAAGAAATACAAAGTCTTGTCACAACTATATTTTTTAGTTGTGGCTAAAAAATATAGTAGGTGTGGTAACTAATTCACGCAGTTGCCACCAGTGGCTGCTGGTGAAATTTCAATATTTTTTTTCTCGTCTGTGGCGCATGGGACCCATACGAAATATGGGAAATAACATCTAGAGAAGCACTTCCATCTCTAAAAAATTTTGAAATAGCAGTTTGCGAAAAAAATTTTCTAAATTTGGTTGCCCTCCCTGGTCTAGGGACTCCTGTTCAAAATATTTTTTTTGTCATATATATTTTACTTTTCATAAAAATACAACAATATTTGGAATTTATGAAAATATTTTCATTACTAATTGAGATACACAACGAATTGAAATTTTGTAATTTGTTAAATTGTAAATTACAAAATTTCAGTTCATTGTATTTCAGTTTAATAATGAAAATATTTTCATAAACTCCAAAACTTATTGTTGTATTTTTATGAAAAGTAAAATGACAAAAAAAAATATTTTAAACGAGTCTCTAGACCAGGGGTGAATTTTGAAAATTTTTTTCGCAAACTGCTATTTCTAAATTTTTTTAGAGAAGTGCTGCTCTAGATGTTATTTCTCATATTTCGTATGGGTCCCATGCGCCACAGAAGAAAAAAAAAATTGAAATTTCACCAACCGCCACTTTGCCACTATTAGTAAGAAATAGTGAAATAGAAGCATAAAAGTGCAGCGGCGGCTGATGAAATTTGAGATCCTCATAACGCGATTACGAAACAAGGGACCCTTATTATATTTTAGGTAATGACTATTAGGGCCTCATAACATTATAGTTTTTTAATTTTATTGAATTTGCGAAAAAATGGTACAAAAATGTGGCCGCCGCGCCGGTACCTGCCTATCTCCATTACGGTCAATGAAATATTTGCAAAATATTTTTTATAATTAAGAGACTAGAACAAGAACATATGTTTATTTATTGTAAGTATACAAGATTTATACTTTTCTGAAAGTTATGCCATTTGAATTTTAATTTGGAACCAACTCATTATATTTCACAAATTTTAACATCCTGATGTAGGTAACTTTTAGAAAAATCAAGTTGTATAATAAATAATTAGAGAAAAAACGTGTTGTATTATAACAGTCTCTTGATTGTAAAAAAAAAAAATTTTTGCAAATATTTCACTTACTCTTCTATTGATTTGGTAGGCGACCCCATTCTTATATTTATTTGCAAATATCAATTAAAAGATTTTTCGCTATAAATCGTTGTTATACGGGCCAGTCATCACGTGAAATATGGTGTGGATCCCACGTTTTGTTATCAAGATATGAACATCTCAAATTTCACCACTAGACACTGAAAAGTAGAAAACTTCGCACACAACACAAGAGAAACACGACCTAACACTTCGACGAGCAAAGACAGAATGGCGGGGAATGGCCAACTAGATCGAGATCGTAAAATATCGGAAGCAGCCGAATATAAAATTACAAACATTTATTATTACTACAATTACTTATTTTGTTACAGCTAATAAAAATGCCGTTGTCTTTTAGTTATCACAAATGTCCAACTAGTTGTCACAAACCAAAGTAAATTAAATATTTACCGTTAGTTGTTCCAAATAGAAATATTTTAACAGTAACAAGTTTGGGCTATTAAATAAAGAGAATAACACACCCACTTAATTGTGGCTACAATATTCTTATTTACTGCTACTAGAGGTGGAAAAATAGATTTTTTAGTAGTGGTAAATAGCAAGGCCGTGTTACTACAACACAAATTATATGGAAATTTATTTATAGTAATTAAGAAAATCCCAACTAACATTTTTAGTTGAAGGGATTTTCTCAGTGTATGTTTTAGGTGCACCATTTTCCAGTGAATGACCCAAAAGTAAGTTTGTGTTATACCGTTTTTATAAAGATATTTATTTAAATGAAACGTAATCTTTTTATAGATTAGAATTATTTCACGGGCAATCGTTATTCTCGACAGACAATTATATCATTACATGGATTTTATTACACAAAAGCTGTATGTTGGTGCTGTTCCCACATTATTAAGTTCAACTGAATCCAGCGTAAGAAGTTGTAATTCAAGGAAACCCAGATCTTAATAGTGACCAAAAGCTTTTGCGAAGTACTATGCATAGGTATGGTTATTGTTTACCGACATCTTATAGCACCTACTTTGTGTTCGTTATTGTATTGCACATATATATTTCAAGGTTTTGTATGTGTAAAGTAGGCTAATACTTTCCTTCAATTTTTTTCTTTTGTCCAAAATTGGCTTCAGCACGTCAAAATACTTCAGAAAAATTAGATCAGAACCTTAGGACAAAACCATTGCCCCTTTTTAGGGGATAAAAGGGGTGGTAACCAAAAACTGATAATTTTTTTTTTAATATCAGAATCGGTTTCAACATGTTAAAAAACAGGATTAGATGGTTCTGATCAAAAAAGATTTTTTGTTGTCTTGTGATTAATGATATTGCTTGTATCGCCATTAAAAAAATTAATTTGATCATTATAAAACTACGAAGAAAACTAGAATTGTCTGAACCTTTATGGTTAATTTTGTTGCAATAAATTAAGACAATTAAGATTTGTCATTATTAAAAATATGCTTCTGGTAGAATTAAATCATCTTGGTAAAGGATTCCGCACATTTTCTTATATCAAATGGCTCTCGGTGAATGTAATCTAATATATAAAAATCTCATGTCACAGTGTTTTTGTTATCAAACTCCTCCAAAACGGCTTGACCGATTTTTATGAAATGTTTGGTGTATATTTGGTAGGTCTGAGAATAGGTCGTAGGCTATTTTTTATACCCCTAGGTGATAAGGGTGGCCCTATCCAGAAATTTTATTTTTATTTTTTGGACAAAAATTTATAATTTATTTATATGGCAAAACAACGTTTGCTGGGTCAGCTAGTAGTATAATATAATTTAATATTTATACAAAGAAGCTTAAGAAACAGTAATAAATTCGAAAACTGAATCGTTGGTTGTTTACTTTTCAGTGGCTGTAACGGGTAAATAGTACTTTTTGGGCGAACCCTGTATGCATGGTTCCTTTTTGGTATACCTTACCTTGTCCTGTACGTAAGAGGTAGGAACATTTCTTCATTGAGCGCATAGGAGCGACACAACGCATTTATAACTATATCTTTATGGTATAAATTTTGATTCGGTTAATTTAAGGAAGTAGCATGTTACCTTATTATTACTATACCTATTGGAAGAATGTTCGACTCCCTCATGGTACTAGGAACCTTCAGAGTTTGTTTGGTAATTAGCATGGCTCATAGCGCTTAAATTAATTTGTTGATAAATTGTCAGCGTATTCGGGCGTCTAAAACAGGGCAAAGCAGTAGTGAAACCTTTTCCCAGTATTGTAAAATGTAGGCAGTTAGGTGCCGCGTAACGTTGTGTGCATTTTCAATCACTTTATGCCTGGGATATATTTACATGATAGTCATAAGTTTCTCAGTTAACATTTGTTTACGCCAATTTTCGGACAGAAACAGCCATGTTAGTTGTTTACGTTTAGTTTAGAATCAGGTTATCGGCTAAGCGCACTGTCGGTATAGGGTGAGCGCGTCATTGCGCGGCGTATGAATTTTAAATACCAATTGTTTTTCATTACGGGTTTCCAACGTACATGGATTCGGTTTCAGAAAAAAGGGTTTGGAAGGAAGTAACGGCCATTTAAGAAGCTGTTGGGGCACCGAGCACATGGCTAGAGAATTTTGTTAAATTATATTTAAAAGAATTCTGCGAGAAGGTACGTCTAAATTTGTTTCGCCATGTAGGCAGTTTGTTAATTGTTTCTCGTTTGCAGTAACGATAACGATATTTCTTGTTTTGTAGATTTGCCGGCCTAACTTGAATTTGGCTAACTTACGTTTGGCTAACTTGCATTTTGCAACTTACACTTTGGAATTTTCGGATTTAGTAACTCTTACCCTGTAGACTTGCTGTTTAATATTTTATGATTGTATGATCCTGGATCTATGTTAATTTGAGCTGTAATACGGTTATATGGTTGGAAGCGCTGTGTGATTCGATTATTCAACCGGCTATTGGATAACCACGGTCGCACGTGAAGCATGCCGCCCGGCCGCTGGGTCGCTTACCCTGATGAGAACACATGGTTGTAACACGTTATGCAATAAGAAACTGCCCTGGATGTCCATGGTACTGTGAGGTGTCGACAAATTAAAAATAAGGTCAGACTGTTTTTTCTATTTACTCAGAAACGGTGACGTGAAATTCCAGCCTCTGATTTTACAATAAACGTCGTGTGAGACGACGGCGTTAAATTATAAAAATTTACCAATCTTTTCAAAGAATTTGGTTGCTAAATTACCAAGCCAATTTTACACCTAACTTAAGTCAGATAATTTCGTTAATATTACGATTTTTAATAAGTTCCACAGCTACTGTGAACCGCAAATAGTACTATTTGAGGGCGCCAAAAAAAAGCGAACCATTTGTGAAATTAAATAAATTATTAAGCATTTTGACGCTCGTAGAGCACATTCTTACTTACCCCATAAGGATACCTTAATGTGATAAATTTTTATTATTAAATCTAATTTGAGGACCCAACCTTGACTTTATTTTTTTGCAACACCCGCAAACCCAAAAGGCTAGGATAGGCATTTTTTCTTGGTCTTAACTAAAACAAGATTAAGTGGCGCCTATTTAAATAATTGAAGACTTTAAAATTAAATTTTCCAAAGATCCTTACTCACGCCCAATGCCTCCGACGAGAGAGCTGCCGCCTAGCAAAGTATAATCCCCGATGGGGTTATACGAAGTTGACGTTTTGGTAAATTAAATTGGTTGCGAAAAATAAAGTCTAAGATAATTTTGGCTCAAGGAATTTCACAAGTCATCGCTGTGTGAACTGATAAAATTTTTTTGAAAATTAGCACTTATCAATTTTATTCTGATATACTTGTACATGCTTTTTGTTATACAAAAACCGATGATTGTTATTTGACTTTGAAAAATCTTATATTTAATGATAAGGTAATGAAACACCTGGAGTTTTTTGAACTTTATGCCACAAGTCAAAGTGTTGTGTCTCTCTTATCTGCATGATATTTTTTTTGTCGTTAAAATTATTCGTATACAGGGTGAAAAATTAATATCCATGTACAGGGTGAAATAAAATTATCATATGCAAGGTGGAAAATAACATTATTCGCATACAGGGTGAAAAATTATTATCCATGTGCAGGGTGAAATAAAATTATCCATATACAGGGTGTACAATATAGCTAGTCTTATACAAGGTATTATTTATATATTTTTTCATTCCTTTATTACAACATGCGCTTCTTAGAATTTATTCATATACAGGGTGGTTAATAGTAACGGCCAGTGCGGTGATAGTAGGATAATTTAGGTAAACAGGAATAAATTAATTGCTCGGGGCTCTACAGATTTTTTAGATTAATTGTTATACTGTTTAGCGTATTAATATTTTGTGGCGGCGAACTGTTTGTGATATTTTGGCCTATTGGCCTATTGAATGTCCAGATTTACACTTTACATATATCTGGTTAACGTGTTAGTATTCTGTGGGGCAGAATTGTTTGTGATTTTTGAAATTTATTTCCGGTCTCGAAGTAGCGTTTTTTCATACCTGATTTGGGTTTTATGTTGTGGAGAATTGTTTGTAGTATTTTAAACGCGATACGCTTAAACTATATAGATACTTAGTGGTCTAGACTGGGGGATATTTATAAAGCAAGATGGAGGAAGTCGTGTATATGAAACCTAACCATTTACTTAAAAACGAAATTAATTATGAGCTTAGAATTCGCGGAGTAGTAACAGATCGTGACATGAATGACAAATGAAAAATTTTAGGCCGACTTCTAAATGAAGAGCGGGGTAGAGATCTTGATATTAGGGACCCTGATTTCGATTTTCTTACGGCATTCTGTTGAAAATATAAGCGGGTTAGTACGTGACTTTGAGGGGCCAGCTACAGATGGGTTGTTCATATGCCTGCGCTCCAGATTAATTCACGTCATAGGTAGGGTAAAGCGATTGGAACCTGGAGAGGACGCGGACCATACATTTTTCAAGGATGAAGCTTACGCTTCGTTTTTGCAACTGGAAGCGGAACTTTATGAGCGGGTAACGTCAGACACACCTTCTGTTGAACACCATGCGCAATTACCTGCCGTCATACAAATACCTGCGCAGTCGTCCAAGCCTTTACAAATTTATAAGTGGGGAGTAAAATTCGATGGGCTTTCCCAACGTTTGGGGGTAGAAGCGTTTATAGAACGAGTTGAGGAACTAGCAGACGCGAGGGGCGTTAATAAAAAAGATCTTTTTGTCTCGGCAGTCGACTTATGTACTGGGAAGGGTCTTGACTGGTGGCGCTACGCCAAGCCAACGCTCTCTGATTGGGATTCCTTGGTCAGGAGACTTAGGAGTGACTTTTTGCCGAAGGACAACGATGAACAATTGTGGAAAACTATCAAGAACCGCAAGCAACGTAACAACGAGTCGGTAACTATTTTCATTGCGGAAATGGAAGCATATTTTAGTCGTCTTAGTAACGCACCAACAGAAATTACGAAGATAAATAGAATCCGTGAGAACTTGCTATTTAAATATTATGAACGCTTAGCTTTAACAGATTTTGGGTAAGTTAGTGAATTTGCAATTGCCTGCAAACGATGGGAAGAGGTCCTGTCAATGCGTACACGGAACTCAGAGTTGGCATATGTTGCGGAGCCGTCCACGTCTAATAATTTAAGTCGAGCTAGGGATAGTCACTGGGGAAGTAATTCTACCAATTCCGTACCTCGTAACTGCACTTGTAGTTACAGGTGTTCTAATGATGTTAGCGCGCTGGGTAGTTCTCAAACGAGTGAGAGCGCTAGGAATAATAATAGGAGTAATTCAAGGGCAAACATAGTAAATCAGAGTTCAAACATTGGTACTGCCGCCAATATTAGTAGTAATGTTACCACACGGTCAGTTTGTTGGAACTGTAACCAACCAAATCATACATTCCGAACTTGCAGACAGAGGCGTAGTAAGTTTTGTTTTAAGTGTGGGAAGAAGGGCGCAACTGCCTCAAATTGTAGTAGCTGTTCGGGAAACGCCGACAGGGGGTAGGACAACACGGTCGTGTTCGACCCGACGCTAGTAGGCAGGCCGACAAAATAGAGAGTAACCGCAGGCGCACTCGTGAACAAAATATAATTTTAGAACAAGTAAATAAGTTTTTTTCTGATAACTTCAGAAAACCGGAGACAAGGAATACCTCTCCTGTTTTAGTGAACAAGGATCACGACAACAGACCTTATGTGATGGTGACCTTATTTGATAGGGAGTTAGTGGCATTGTTAGACTCCGGGGCAACCAACTCGATAGTTGGGGTAGGAGGCCTAAGTATTTTGAAAATGTTTAATATAAAAATTAGGAAGTCTCCCCATAAGTCCGTTACCACGGCCGATGGAGCTCATCAATCTATACAGGGTACAGTTGACCTGCCGCTTTGTGTTAATGGTGTTTGTAAAGTAATATCACCTCTAGTAGTGCCATCACTTAAGCATGACTTTATTTTAGGTAGCGACTTTTGTAAGGAATTCAAGGTTAATATAGACTTTAGCAATAATTTGTGGCATGTGCGTGACGATAATAATATCGATATATCTACTCTAGATACGGGAAATTGTAAGCCAAATGGTCGGGTTCTTTCTTCAGTCAACCTTACTGATGAACAGATCTCGCAGGCTGAAGAGATAATTTCGAAATTTAATGTATTGAATAAGGACGGGAAGCTGGGGCGCACCAACAAGTTGATCCACTGTATTGATACGGGCGACGCCAG
This sequence comes from Rutpela maculata, assembly GCA_936432065.2. NCBI lineage: Eukaryota > Metazoa > Arthropoda > Insecta > Coleoptera > Cerambycidae > Rutpela > Rutpela maculata. The sequence goes on along the minus strand of OW386294.2, from coordinate 37,444,748 downwards.
ACCGCTTAAGCAGCGGCAATACTTGTTATCCCCTTACATGTTGGGTCACCTGAATAGGGAACTCGACAAAATGTTGCAGTTAGGAGTTGTTGAACCCTCGATGAGTGAGTGGTCTTCCCCTGTACTGTTAGTAAAGAAACAAAATGGGGAGTTTCGTTTTTGTTTCGATGGGCAAAGGTTAAACGCCGTGACGAAAAAGGACTCGTACCCACTACCTGTCGTGGATAGAATATTAAATATGCTTCGCGACGCGCGTTATATTTCATCTGTCGACTTGCGCAGTGCATTTTGGCAGATCCCTTTAGACCAAGCGTCTAAAGAAAAAACAGCCTTTGCCATACCCGGTAGGGGCTTATTCCATTTTAACGTTATGCCTTTTGGGCTATGCAATGCGGCGCAGTGCCAGCAACGTCTGATGGACGCGATTTGCGGTCCAGAGCTCGAACCCAATATTTTTGTTTATTTGGACGACGTGATAATTGTGTCCTCCACTTTTGAGGAGCACTTAAGGTTATTGAATGAGGTGGCTCGGCGTCTTTGTGACGCGAACCTCACGGTAAATTTTGATAAGTGCGAGTTCTTTCGTCCTTCACTGAAATATCTCGGGTTTATAGTCGATAATGCAGGCCTGAGGACCGATCCCGAGAAGGTCTCGGCTATGGTTAATTTTCCTCAGCCAAGAACGACAACCGGAGTAAAAAGGTTTACTGGTATGTGCAGCTGGTATCGGCGTTTTATACCACAGTTTTCTACACTTATGAGCCCCATCAACGAATTGCTTGCCGGTAAAAAAAAGGGACAACCAATAATTTGGACTGAGGTTGCTGACAATGCATTCCGCGATGTCAAGCACGCACTTATTTCCGCACCTTTACTGTCTAGCCCCGATTTTAACCTACCTTTTTCAATACAGTGCGACGCTAGCGATACAGGTCTTGGGTGTTCACTCACACAAGAGCAACAGGGCGAAGAAAGGATGATAGCTTTCGCCAGTAGGAGCCTCTCAAAGAGCGAAAGAAATTATAGTTGTACTATGAAGGAATGTTTGGCAGTTATTTTCGCCTGTGAAAAGTTTAGGCCATACGTTGAGGGAGTCAGGTTCACGGTCATCACAGACCATGCATCCCTAAAGTGGTTGTATAAACTACGCGACCCTTCTGGGAAACTTGCACGTTGGTGTGTTCGGCTGAGCCAATTTGATTTTGAGATCGTCCATAGAAAGGGCAAATTTAACGTCGTCCCCGACGCCTTATCTCGTAGATCCCCCTCCCGTCGAGTCAGAATGTCTCGAGGGTGCCGCAATTAACGTTGATGATTGTATCTCGCTCGATATTGATTTATCTAATATACTCTTTCTATGAAAAAATGCGCGAGAAAATTTTAAGTAGGCCTGATGACTTTCCCCAATGGACAGTAAGAAATAAATATGTGTATAAGTTGATACCCTCGAAGATGCCTTTAAGTACGAATATTTCTGAGTGAAAACTCTTAGTCCCTAAGACACAACGTCTTTCTGTGTTGCGGTCCTGTCATGATGACGAAAAGGCTGCACATTTAGGTGTCTCTAAGACTGCCGCTCGAGTCGGCCTGACGTAGTATTGGCCAAAAATGCGCCGAGACATATATCGTTATGTCAGATCTTGTAAGGTGTGTAATGCGCAAAAGGCTTCGAATAGTGCTAGGTTTGGATTGATGGGAGCTGAAAAGCAAGTACGTTTTCCTTGGCAGGTCATTTCGGTTGATTTAATGGGTCCGTTACCGAGGAGTAGCGCAGGTCATTCCTATCTTTTGGTGGTAAGCGATTGGTTTACAAAGTATACTTTTGCACCCGTTGCGAAAAGTTACCGCCCCGGGTATTGTACGTTTCATAGAGAATGAGGTATTCTTGGTGTACGGTGTACCGCAATATGTCATTTGCGACAATGGGTCACAATTTGCGGGTTTAAAAATCTTGTAAAGGAATATAAGTCAAACATTTGGTTTACTGCCAAATATCATGCACAGGCCAATTTTGTCGAGAGATATAACCGCACTGTTGGCACAGCCATCCGTAGTTATATCCGAGAAAACCATAAACATTGGGACAAAAACATTGCAAAGATTGGTTTTGCACTGCGTACCGCTAACCACGAGGTTACCGAGTACAGTCCCGCTTTCCTAAATTTTGGAAGAGTAGTTCCCGCGACTGGAGATTATTAGGGACGTTCGAGTTTCGAGAAGTTAAAACCTGGGGATACTGCGCACTATGCGCGCGGCCTAGGCAAACTAGGGGAAATTTATAAAAAGGTTCAGGACAAATTAAATGCAGCGTATAAGCGTAATGAAAAGTCGTATAATTTGAGGAAACGCGATGTGGAATTTTTTGTTGGCGACAGGGTATGGAAGCGGAATAAGGTGCTGTCTGACGCCACGCAAAATTTCTCAAAGAAGTTAGCTCCACGGTATGTGCTTTGTACGGTACGTAAAAAACTTTCCAAGTTAGTCTATACGTTGGAATACGAAGACGGTTCAAAGGCGGGGAATTGGCATGTCAAGGACCTCAAGCCATATTTTTATCCGACTTATGATCTAGAATGTTCCGATTCTGAGGGAACATATATTTTGATTTCACCTTCGCCATATTAAATTGTGTTTAACTCTGCACAGTACGGAGTCCCGTTGTGAAAGAAATGCATTTTTGCAGATCCGGTTAATGAAACTTTAGGGCTATCCTAGGTTATTTTAGGACAGTATATTTTCTTCGATGTGAATCTGTCTGCCTGTTTTAGAGTTAATTAGGCGCCGAAGCAGGAAGTTTGTTATATGTGACGTTCGCGCCGTTATATTTAAATGTTGTGGAAGCTGTAGTCAACAAATCTTATCATATGTTAAATCTGCGCAGATACTAGTCGATAGGTAGGTAGGAACTTGTACATATGATAGCTTAGACGTGTTAGCTTAGGAGCGTTAAGTTAGAGCTGTAGTCTTAGTTTAGGTAGGATGTAGTTGATCGATCAATTCGATTATTTAGGATAAGTTTACTAACAGTCTAACTGGGTTAAAATAGAGGAAAGGGTCCTTATGAAAAATAGTAATTTTCAATTCCTATTTTTCTACCGTTGAACAGGGGTGATTGTGTAACGGGTAAATAGTACTTTTTGGGGCGAACTCTGTATGCATGGTTCCTTTTTGGTATACCTTACCTTGTCCTGTACGTAAGAGGTAGGAACATTTCTTCATTGAGCGCATAGGAGCGACACAACGCATTTATAATTATATCTTTATGGTATAAAGTTTGATTCGGTTAATTTAAGGAAGTAGCATGTTACCTTATTATTACTATACCTATTGGAAGAATGTTCGACTCCCTCATGGTACTAGGAACCTTCAGAGTTTGTTTGGTAATTAGCATGGCTCATAGCGCTTAAATTAATTTGTTGATAAATTGTCAGCGTATACGGGCGTCTAAAACAGGGCAAAGCAGTAGTGAAACCTTTTCCCAGTATTGTAAAATGTAGGCAGTTAGGTGCCGCGTAACGTTGTGTGCATTTTCAATCACTTTATGCCTGGGATATATTTACATGATAGTCATAAGTTTCTCAGTTAACATTTGTTTACGCCAATTTTCGGACAGAAACAGCCATGTTAGTTGTTTACGTTTAGTTTAGAATCAGGTTATCGGCTAAGCGCACTGTCGGTATAGGGTGAGCGCGTCATTGCGCGGTGTATGAATTTTAAATACCAATTGTTTTTCATTACGGGTTTCCAACGTACATGGATTCGGTTTCAGAAAAAAGGGTTTGGAAGGAAGTAACGGCCATTTAAGAAGCTGTTGGGGCACCGAGCACATGGCTAGAGAATTTTGTTAAATTATATTTATAAGAAGGGCCATTCTGCGAGAAGGTACGTCTAAATTTGTTTCGCCGTGTAGGCAGTTTGTTAATTGTTTCTCGTTTGCAGTAACGATAACGATATTTCTTGTTTTGTAGATTTGCCGGCTTAACTTGAATTTGGCTAACTTACGTTTGGCTAACTTGCATTTTGCAACTTACACTTTGGAATTTTCGGATTTAGTAACTCTTACCCTGTAGACTTGCTGTTTAATATTTTATGATTGTATGATCCTGGATCTATGTTAATTTGAGCTGTAATACGGTTATATGGTTGGAAGCGCTGTGTGATTCGATTATTCAACCGGCTATTAGATAACCACGGTCGCACGTGAAGCATGCCGCCCGGCCGCTGGGTCGCTTACCCTGATGAGAACACATGGTTGTAACACGTTATGCAATAAGGAACTGCCCTGGATGTCTATGGTACTGTTAGGTGTCGACAAATTAAAAATAAGGTCAGACTGTTTTTTCTATTTACTCAGAAACGGCGACGTGAAATTCCAGCCTCTGATTTTACAATAAACGTCGTGTGAGACGACGGCGTTAAATTATAAAAATTTACCAATCTTTTCAAAGAATTTGGTTGCTAAATTACCAAGCCAATTTTACACCTAACTTAAGTCAGATAATTTCGTTAATATTACGATTTTTAATAAGTTCCACAGTTACTGTGAACCGCAAATAGTACTATTTGAGGGGGCCAAAAAAAAGCGAACCATTTGTGAAATTAAATAAATTATTAAGCATTTTGACGCTCGTAGAGCACATTCTTACTTACCCCATAAGGATACCTTATTGTGATAAATTTTTATTATTAAATCTAATTTGAGGACCCAACCTTGACTTTATTTTTTTGCAACACCCGCAAACCCAAAAGGCTAGGATAGGCATTTTTTCTTGGTCTTAACTAAAACAAGATTAAGTGGCGCCTATTTAAATAATTGAAGACTTTAAAATTAAATTTTCCAAAGATCCTTACTCACGCCCAATGCCTCCGACGAGAGAGCTGCCGCCTAGCAAAGTATAATCCCCGGTGGGGTTATATGGCGTTAATTAACAATTTGTTTATATGACTGTTAAAGAAACTACTTTTATCATGGGATTCTCACAAGATTGATGCATTCGTCTACAACTTATGCATGAAAAAAGTACTGCTTTACACACTTGTTGCATAAATAAGTAGGTACCCATTTTAAAATTATTTAAAACAATTTTTTGGCAATTATTTAACAAATGCATTTTTTTCACGCTTCACGGCTCCCAATTGGTGTAGAAAACTCTGTTTTTTAAAATTGTTTCTTTTTTATGATCTTTTGAAGCATTCTAATAATTTTTAATTGTTTAATTCTGAAAAAAAAATTCTTTATGAAAAATTTAAAATGATTTTAAATAGTTTAAAAAAATTGTGTTAACACCACTGAAGAGTTGGAGCACTTTGTTATTGTTTTTTTGGCGTTGTTATAAACATTTCCACTTGAAATTTGGTCTGATGATTTAATGGGCTTATTTAGCATATTTTTTTATTACATTTTGCAAAAAAATCTCTTAATTCTAGAGCGAAATTCAAAAAACCAGGATATTCTAAGATCTCTAGAGGCTTTAAAATTAATCAAGAATATAGACGCTGCGTGAAGTCATTCACTCCTAGTTGCATTTTCATTCCCTTTTTTTCGGCAGTTATATGCTGCATACTCTTATGTTGAAATACTCCAATAGTCCCCAAATCACCATCTCTGGCAGATTAGACAAATCTGATTTTAAATAGCTGGGTTTTAACAGTGTAAACTCAACTTTGAGGCAGACTTTCGGATTGAATGACAGCACTTTGAGCACATCGGTTCATGTTTAAAGCAGTATACTTCTGAAACTTATCGGATCGACCTCAAATTTTCCATTTCATTGGAAGCGTGTTTTCGTAAAGTTTTGTTAAAATATATACATTATTATTTAAGCTATCATAAATTGTTTAATAACTTAAAAAATTGATCAAAATAGTTGCGTCTAGTTTTCTTCACAATTTACTAAAGGGATACAAGCTATATAACCACATTTACTACACTATACAAGGTGCGCCACTTAAAACTCCCCAGACTTGTAACTTTTTTATTTTCGAAGCGATGACCATGTTGGGCACATCAACTTGTAGACATTTTTAAAGCCTTTAAATATCCATACAGTGATTAATTTTTTTTTTTTTTTTTGAATGGTTAAGAAAGGAAACTTAATTTCTTTGAATATTTTTTTACCTCAACCTGTACTTGGACTGTGTTATTGTTTTCTTATAAAGGTTTTAATTAGTTTCAATTTATGTTATTAAAATAAAAAAAACTTAAAAAATAAAAAAAATTGCAATTTCCTACTTAGTACATTTTAATATAAGTTAGTTTTTAAAAATATTTTTTTAAATTTTTTGTTACTGTTTTATTACGCTGAATATTGTTTGTGATATGTCTTTTACAGATAAAGCATAAAATTATTATTTACATTCCTTTCAAAGTAATTTAAAAAAAAATCAGTTTGGAGTGTTTTTAATTCCTTTCTCTAAAACCAAAAAGAATTTCGAATATGATGTAATAATATAAATTGAAGCTAATTAAAACCTTTATAAGAAAACATTAACGCAGTTCATGTACAGGGTGACGTAAAAAAATATTCAAGGAAATTAAGATTTCTTTCTTAAGAATTTTTTCAAAAAATTTTTTTTTAAATGCTTTTAAAATATGTACAATTTGATGTACCTTAAAAAATAAGAAAATTACAAGCCTAGGGAGTTTTAAATGGTGCACCCCGTATATGAAATAGACTAATATTTCAATTATTTTCACAGGTTGTGTAACTGATGTTCAAGTAGCAAATGTCAGAGTGACGAAGGCTGACCAAAGAACGAGTACAATCAGAAACGACCTGAGAAATGCTTAACACTTATTGTAGATACTTAGTTAACTTGAATATAGATTAGTTACACAAAAGACACTAGTATAAATCTCTCCTAAATCAACAGTTAATAAAATAAATTAAATGGAATTTGAGCTTTACTAGGAATGCAAGGTATAGCGACTATAGCGACTCACTCACTGGAAATCGAGAAGTTCCAAAAGCGAGAAGTTTCCATGGAGTCGCTAAGAAACAAAAAGGAAAACTCGATCCATAATGGAGAAGTTTCCATGGAGTCGCTAAGAAAAATAAAAAACATTCGATATAAAAATATAATATCAATATACTTAAAAAAATACCAAAATCATATAAAATATGAACATGTATTAAAAATAAATATACAAATATATTAACTTCGATTTTAATTTTATTTATAGCGATAACGCTATAAATTTGGTGACCCCGACGTGATCATTTTATGCCCGACGTGATCATTTTATGTCCAACGCGATAAATATATGCCAGAAGTGAAAATTTTATGTCCAACGTCATAAATATATGCCAGAAGTGAAAATTTTATGTCCAACGTGATAAATATATACAAGAAGAGATTCAATATATCAACTACCGTTATAAATTGACCATTTTATGAAGAGAAGAATTTTCCCGATGAATTTTGAATAGAGGTTCCAAAGTTGAATAGATGTTCCTATAATTTATGGTAATTTCCTAATTCAATCAACTGAAGTTGTACATTACAAGTACTGTCATCTGTCGGTGAGTGAGTTAAAGTACATTCCCTTTTTTATCTGAGAGAGCAATCAATCAATCAATCAATCAATCACAATCGATTAGTTATGCAAAGACAACCTTCAGACGAGGATTTTCCTCAAACCCATTATGTCACCTCTGTCAAATTACCCCCATTCTGGAAATCAAAACCAGAAATTTGGTTTACCCAGATCGAATCACAGTTTTATGTTGCAAAAATTGTCAATGACAAGAAAAAGTATGATCAGGTTATAGCTAATTTGCCATTAGATGTGATAGATAATATATACGATATAATATCTAATCCCCCGGAAACGGATCTCTATATAAATTTAAAGAAAGTTTTAATTTCACGTTTATCATCGAGTGAGGAAAAACGTCTGAATGATCTGTTATCAGGTTCCCAAATGGGCGATCTGAAACCTTCAGATTTCTATAGATCCATGCTGAATATGGTTGGAGGATTCAGCATGGTTAGTCAAGATTTATTGATAAAGCTATGGAAAAGACGTTTACCTCAAACAGTATATATTGCCATTACAGCTTCAGGGAAAACAGACACAAAAGAGACTCTAGATATTGCAGATCAGATCTGGGAGTCCTGTCAAAATTCAATGGTTGCATCGTACTCCAAAAATCCTCTTGAATCTGAGTCAACCCCATTATCAGATTTAACTACCACTATCAAAAATTTTTCAATCAATTTCCATGATTCAATTAATCAAGTATTACAAAAACAAGAAATTTTTAATTCTCGATTAAACTCTTTAGAATCCAGACTTTCCAATCAATCCTTCGAGCCTCAACCTTCTACTTCATGCTGCAACAATTGCAAAAGTAGAAGCAATTCACAAACTCGTACCACTAATCGCAATCGTTCACCCAGCCGTAATAATGTTTCCAATAAATTTGATCGTACAGACAATACTATTTGTTACTACCATCAACTTTATGGTGCCAATGCCTATCGTTGTGGAGGTGAATGGTGCAAATTCAGTAAGAATTGTAAAAAATCTGATAATTCTCAAAGATGACTGAAGTTTGATAATTTTATGACGTCTGATTTTGACATTTCTAACAGCAAACGTCGTCGACTTTTTATTTACGATAGATCTAACAACCTGAACTTCCTAATTGACACTGGTGCCGATTTATCTGTGGTGCCACGCAATGCTTTCACAGATTTAAAAAAGAATTTTGATACGATATTAACCGCGGCTAACGGTTCAACCATTTTTACATACGGTAAGAAATTGTTAAAAGTTAATCTAAACTTACGTAGATTATTTCCTTTCGTTTTCAATATAGCAGACATTGACATACCGATAGTCGGAGCAGATTTCTTGTCTCATTTTGGTTTAGTTGTCGATCTTAAAGGAGCTCGAATAATTGATAACAAGACTAATTTGTCAGTTAATTGTTTTATTAAAAATAGTCCTTTAGACAATTGTAGATTAGATACACTTAAATTATTTCCTTTGACAGATAAATATAACAAATTACTTTTACAATTTCCTAATCTAATTAGTTCACCAGATTACAATTTACCTATTAAACATTCTATTGTACATCATATAGTTACTGAAGGTCATTTACCTTTTTCACGACCTCGTAGATTAGACAGTCTTAAATTTAAAATAGCTCAAACAGAATTTAATAACATGGTAGAATTAGGTATCTGCAAACCATCATCTTCTCAAGTTTCCTCTCCACTCCATCTAGTGGCGAAAAAAGAGAAGAATGACTGGAGACCTTGTGGAGATTATCGACAACTAAATACGATTACCATTCCAGACAGATATCTATTACCTCATATCCACGACTTTAGCTCTCAGTTGCACGGCTGCACTATTTTCTCCAAGGTTGATTTAGTGCGAGCGTACTATCAGATACCTGTCGCTGAAAATGACGTTTATAAGACAGCTATAACAACTTCATTCGGACTGTTTGAATTTTCCCGCATGCCTTTTGGTCTACGCAATGCCGGTCAAACTTTCCAACGTTTTATGAATGAGGTACTTGTCAATTTACCTTTCGTTTTCGTCTATTTGGATGATATATTAATCGCAAGTAAATCAGATGAACAACATTTGGAACATTTGGAAATGGTTTTCAAGAGATTAGACACATACGGAATTAACATTAAACCATCTAAATGTATCTTAGGAGTTGACAATTTAACCTTTTTAGGTCATCACATCTCTTCATCAGGTATTTTACCATCAACTGAGAGAGTCGAAGTCATTAATAATTTCCCTTTACCGACAACTCTCAAACAACTACAACGTTTCATAGGTATGGTGAATTTTTATCATCGTTTCATACCTCATTTTGCTGAAATATTACTTCCCCTATATTCTCTTTGTAACAGTTTATCTCATGATAAAATTACAAAGATAAATAGTTGGCCTGATCAATGTTTAGACGCATTTTCGAAAGCCAAAGACGCAATAAGTAATGCAGTAGTTTTAGCTCATCCTTGCAATAATGACGATACTATCTTATCTCTCTCAGTCGATTGTTCTAACCTTGCCATGGGTGCAGTTTTAGAGCAAAAAGATAATAAGGGATTTCTTGCTCCTTTAGCATTCTTTTCCCGTAAATTAACCACAGCACAAACCAATTATTCGGTTTTTGACAAAGAACTTTTAGCATTATATACTGCAATTAAACATTTTAAGTTTATACTTGAAGGTCGAAAGTTTAATTGTTTTACAGATCACAAACCTTTAATCAACGCTTTATTCACAAAAGCAGAAAGATCTCCTCGTCAAATACGTCATTTAGAATACATAGCTCAATTTTCTTGTAAAATACATGTTAAAGGAAAACATAATGTAATAGCTGACAACTTGTCACGTATTTACGACACTTCTTCCTTAAAACAAGATATTTTACCACTTCAACTTAAAAATTCTCCCTTCCTTAATGTTAACTTTGACCTAAAGTTGCTTAGTGAAGCTCAGGAGAAAGATTCAAATCTCAACTATTTATTGTCAGATAAATCATCATTAACTAAAACCAATTTCATTTTAAAAAAGATACAAATTCCAGATTCAAATGATTTTATTTGGTGTGATGTTTCTCGTGCAAAAGTCAGACCTTTTGTCCAACTTGTTTACAGGCGAACGATATTCGATATTTTTCACAACTTATCTCATCCTGGTATTAAAGCCACTAGACTCTGTTGATTTCAAATAACTATTTTTGGCCGAAAATGAACACAGATTGCAATTTATGGTCAAAATCGTGCATTAACTGTCAAGCTGTCAAAGTCAGTCGACATACGCGAAGTGCTCTCGGGAACTTCACCATTCCGAAAATCAGATTCGACCACATCCACATAGATTTGGTAGGACCATTACCTCCATCCAAAGGTAACTCTTACATTCTTACGGTGATTGAACGATTCACTAGGTGGCCGGAAGCGTACCCTCTTCGCGACATCACAGCAGAAACAGTTGCGCGTACTTTATTTCAAAACTTTGTTTGTCGATTCGGTGTTCCCTTGTCAGTAACGACTGATCAAGGAGTACAATTCGAGTCAAGATTATTTAATGAATTTGCAAAGTTTTTAGGTTTTCATAGAATACGTACAACTGCATATCACCCCGAGGGCAACTCTTTAATTGAAAGATTTCATCGCTCACTTAAAACTTCCTTGTTAGCTAGAGCCAATACATCACATTGGACAGATGAATTACCCATCATTTTATTAGCATTTAGGACAACTCCCAAGGAAGATCTGCAATGTTCACCTGCTGAACTCATATATGGTCAAACCCTTCGTTTACCTGGCGAATTTTTCGTTGAATCGTATAATTCCCCAGATATTCCTTATTTCATTGACAAATTACGCATTTATTTTAATAATTTAAAATTTGTTCCTCCAACTTCGCATGGCAATTACAAAACTTTTGTTAGTTCAGATCTTGCCTCTTGCGATTTTATTTTCGTTCGCATTGAACGTTTAAAACGTTCATTTACTCCTTTATATGAAGGACCGTTTAAAGTTTTATCTCGTTCAAATAAGTTATTTACCTTTAAGAAAGGAGACAAAGTCATAACTGTCAATATTGATAGGGTTAAACCGGCTTTTGTGTTAGTTGACAGATGTGACACTTTGCCTACCCCGATTAAAAAAGTACGTTTTGCGATCGACACGTTGATTGATTGACTATTTTCTTTTTTAACGAGGGGGTGTATATAGCGACTATAGCGACTCACTCACTGGAAATCGAGAAGTTCCAAAAGCGAGAAGTTTCCATGGAGTCGCTAAGAAACAAAAAGGAAAACTCGATCCATAATGGAGAAGTTTCCATGGAGTCGCTAAGAAAAATAAAAAACATTCGATATAAAAATGTAATATCAATCTACTTAATAAAATACCAAAATCATATAAAATATGAACATGTATTAAAAATATTAACTTCGATTTTAATTTTATTTATAGCGATAACGCTATACAAGGCAAGGTAGGTAGGTGGGTATACATCATTGGAGAAGAAAAATATCGTATAGCTGCTTTCTAAAGAACATATAGATGACAACGCCTAATGCCTGGTTTACCTACTTGGGATATGCAGAGATTAAGATGGAATTGAAATTTTGTTGATACTAATTAACTTAGTTTAAACTGTCATTCTATTCGAGAATCTTTCCTAAGCTAATATATGTTGACAAATCAGACAACCATATCTTGCATTATATACTTTTTATCTCTTTATGATGTAGTATGTATTTGTTTTATATACCTACCATAATGTTCAAAATAGCACCCTATAGTACTTTTTAAATATTGATACTAGAGAACTGGATTCTTGGAGTTAAATATATGAATATAAATTCCTCATGAATTGTCGAGAAAAACTGATATTCTTTAGGAAATAACTGGAGGAGACATCAACTTTTATTTTTAAGTAGAATACCTCTGAACATTTTTAGAAAGTTAGATAATTTTATATTTTAAATATAACAATTTTTTACAAAAAAATTTTCATTCAAAATATAAAACTACTCGGCTCTCTAAATAAGGTATCCGACTTAAAAATAAAACTTGGTGTCATCTTCGGTAATTTTCTAAAGAAATATATTTTTCTGTATAACTTATAAGGAACTTTATTCATATATCTAACTTTACAAATCCAATTGTGTAGTATCAATATTTAAAAAGTGCTGGATACGCTACGTATATGTATATTCAACCACTTGATAGTGACCTTACGCTACGTAACTTATATACTTTTTATCTCTTTATGATGTAGCATGTATATATTTTATCTACCTACCGTATGTTCAAAATAGCATATCCCAGCACTTTTTAAATATTGATACTACACAATTGGATTTGTAAAGTTAGATATATGAATAAAGTTCCTTATAAGTTATACAGAAAAATATATTTCTTTAGAGAATTACCGAAATATATACATGCTACATCATAAAGAGATAAAAAGTATATAAGTTACGTAGCGTAAGGTCACTATCAAGTGGTTGAATATACATATACGCTACGTCATTTGTTCCATACCGTGAGGTCACAGTGTTACCTCTTCACTATGTAAAAATCATATGCACATGTTGCTGACATTTCGCAGAGTATGCACATATGATTATGCGTCACATGTTACATAGCACGTTACTTCTGCGAAACTTAGTTTACGTAGCATTTATATATATGCTATATATTTATGTTTGCTAGGTGGGGTTCCAATAGTAGTAAAACTAATAATGTTTCATCAGGAAACCAGGGATGAATTTATATATAAGATTTAAAGGGTTATTATTAGTTTAGTTTTATATATAAGAATTTAATAAGGATTTCTCAGTGCACCCATTGAAAAGTATTATTTACAACTATTAATTTGAAAAAATTTCAGGGGATTTCACTGATAGTCAACCTAAAAAATTGACAATACTTACTAAATTAAACTTACTAATACAATAGATTTCATATAATTTGCATTAAAATCCATTGTAAGATTAAAATCCATTGTAAGTACATACACATTGTATTTTAGAAAACCCTCTTATTCCCATAAAAGCATAAAAGTTTTACAATAGACCTCGAGCGAGGAATATACATTAAAAACTCACAGAATCTATAAAATTTTCGTGTTTCAAACGCCATAAAAACTTATAAATACTTATAGTCCTCGTACTGAGAGTTTACATTAATATCTTTCAAATTCATATAAAAACCTATAAAACTTCGCAATTTAATTACCATAAATACTTATAAATATACTGATAGACTTCATTCAGAGAATTTACTTTAAAACCCCATTGCATATCCTCATAGAATTTTATAAAAATTTCGTGTTTATTATTAAAACGTGCAAATGTTGATAGACTTCAGGCAAGGAATTTACATTCAAAACACATTTTAAATACTTCAAGAACTTGGACACATCTGAACCTTTAAAATCTTCGAATTTCAAACACCATATAAGAACTTACAAATACTGATAGGCCTCGTATGGAGAATTTGCATTAAAAATACTTTTCAAATACATATAAAATATCTATAACACTTCATATTTCAATTACCTTGAAAACGTATAACTACTGATAGACTCCATATAGGTAATTTACATTAAAAACCCATTGTACGCAGCAAATATTAGAAAAACTTCGCATTTCCTATTAATATATGCAAATGCTGATAGACCTCAGGCAAGGAATTCACATTAAAAACACATTTCAAATAGCCGCACATCAGACCACATTTAGAACTTATAAAAAACTTTGTATTTCAAATACTGTAAAAACTTACGTATACTAATAGGTTTCATACGAGGAATGTATATTTAAAACATACATACACACACACACATAATTAAAACTTATGAAAGTTTAGTGTTACATACTCCAGCTTCCAGTAGAGGGAGCTATTATACATGTCGCTAATTCATATCTAGGTAATCCAATGTGACCTAAGAAACTAGCGTGGGCTTGTTAAATCATAGTTCAACCGGACATCGATGTGAACAGACCACCTGTGAGTAGTGCAGTAGTGTTGTGTTGTGCATCGAAGCGAGGCGAACTGAGAAGTGGCAGCCCCACATAGAAATCGAAGAGGAGAAATACTTGTTGTCTTTATCAAGACACAAATATATAAAAGATAAATAAAGTCCCCCGTCTGGGGACACTTTGTTTACCTATTCCAATTCCTTTTCCCACTGATATTTGTTTTCAGGTTATTAATTCTCTTTGTCCGATTAATCCACAGGTTTTATTTTCAGGTGAGAGACGAACGACTAATATCGTGGAGGACGGTATGGGTCGACAAGACGAGGACGGGAACTCCAGAGGGCCAACCCCAACAAACATGGAGTTCGAAGACAGAGAGGACCTGGTCACCCGCCTCATGGCTGAAAACACAGCCTTGAGGGCACAGCTGGCAGAGGTCAACTCTAGGATGTCTCAGCTAAGAGCTGAGATGGCTAAGCAGCTTGAAGCTCAACGTACCCAGTACGAGGAGCAGAAAGCCAGGAACGAGGCACAAAGTGCCCAGCTAACAGAACTGCTAGCAGCCATGCGAGCCCTCCAGGCCACCCAGGTGCAGCCCCAGGCCCAAGCCCAGACCCAACCCAAGGTCCAGCCCCAACCCAAGGTCCAGCCCCAGGCGGCCCCAGTGGTGCAACCAGCACCGAAAGAGGCCCCCAAGAGGAAAGTCGACGCCGACACGGACAGTGACGGCGAATTCACCCTTGTCACCAGGACAAGGGCGAAAAAGACGGCCCCCGAATCCCAGGTGCAACCCAGCACCAGTCAGGATGCCTCAACCAGCCGGGCCGGCCAGGAGGTCCCCAGCCAACAGCCCCCCAGGGAGAAGGCCCCCAAGATCCCACCAGTCATCCTCCGCAAGGCGGAGACATGGTCGGCTGTCCGGCAGAGGCTTGACGAGACAGGCGTCAAGTTCATCAGGACCGTGCGAGAGGGGATCGCCATCAAGCCCCAAACGCCCGAGGACTACCGAAAGATGACCAACACACATACGCCCTGCCGGAGGACAGATTACTAAGGGTAGTAATCCGAGGCATCCCCATCGGAGTGAGGTGTGAGGAGGTCAAAGAAGGCCTTCAAACCCAGGGCTTCTCACCTGTAGCAGTCCACCGGATAACGTCCAGGAGGACTAAGCAGGAGATCCCCCTGATGTTGGTTCACCCTGTCAAAAAAATCTCATCAATCCGTATTGAAAATTATCAAAAATTAATAAGTATCTATGGGAACCTATATGGTCAATAAGTTTCTATAAGAGTTAGGTAAAGTTGCTGTTGAAATTGTTATCAGTTTATATCCGCATTGACCAGCAAAATGAGTCAAGCCATATCCATTTGTTAATCTAAACATTTACTTATACCATATCAATGAGAATTTATGAGCACAGTATCTAATGTAATTCGTGCGGCTTTCCGTGATTAAAAGATAAGTGTTTCTTTAAGAAACGAGCTGCATTAGGTTAGAACAGTTTGGATTTGCAATTGAAGATTACAAATGATAATGTTTGAATAGGGATTTATGAGATCAGTTTCTATGAGTATTAATGTTTTTTTTCAGTTAAATATTAAATGTGTTTTCATTTGTTTGAATGGGTAAAAAGAAAGGTCAGTTTTTAACTGCAATTACAAATACAAGTTTAATCGCTTCGAATGGGATTATATGCGATCAATTTCTAAAAGTATTTATGCTGTTTTCCGAATATAGTTATGATGAGGTTTAATCAGTAACAAATTGTTAACTATTTGTTATGATATGGTCGGAAATTCCAAGTACACATTTAGTATTCCTTCAAGAGGATTGATGAGAGCAGTTTCTACGAGTATCTATTTGTTTTGTTCCTATAGTAAATTATATAAGTCTTTATCAGTACAGATTCGGATTTAATTTAAATATGAAAATTATATCAGAATAAAGCAACCAAATATTTTAAACAGTATCTATTTGTAAATCCAAACATTTACTTATACTATCTCAATGAGAATTTATGAGAACAGTATCTAATGTAAAACGTGCGGCTTTCCGTGGTTAAATGGCAAGAGTTTCTATAAGAAACGAGCTGCATTAGGTTAGAACAGTTTTGATTTGCAATTGAAGATTCAAAATTATAATGTTTGAATAGGGATTTATGAGATCAGTTTCTATGAGTATTAATGTTTTTTTTTCAGTAATATATTAAATGTGTTTTCATTTGTTTGAATAGGTAAAAGAAAGGTCAGTTTTCAACTGCAATTACAAATACAAGTTTAATCACTTCGAATGGGGTTAGATGCGATCAGTTTCTCAAAGTATTTATGCTGTTTTCCGGATATAATTGTGAAGAGGTTTAATCAGTAACAAATTGTTCACTACATGTTATGATATGGTCGGAAATTCCAAGTACACATTTGGTATTCCTTCAAGAGGATTGATGAGAGCAGTTTCTACGAGTATCTATTTATTGTTCCTCTAGTAAATTATATGTCTTTATCAGTAAAGATTCGGATCTAATTTAAATATGAAAATTTATATCAGAATAAAGCAACCAAATATTTTAAACAGTATCTATTTGTAAATCCAGACATTTACTTATACTATCTCAATGAGAATTTATGAGAACAGTATCTAATGTAAAACGTGCGGCTTTTCGTGGTTAAATGGCAAGTGTTTCTATAAGAAACGAGCTGCATTAGGTTAGAACAGTTTTGATTTGCAATTGAAGATTACAAATTATAATGTTTAAATAGGGATTTATGAGATCAGTTTCTATGAGTATTAATGTTTTTTTTCAGTAATATATTAAATGTGTTTTCGTTTGTTTGAATGGGTAAAAAGGAAGGCCAGTTTTGAACTGCAATTACAAATATAAGTTTAATCACTTCGAATGGGGTTATATGCGATCAATTTCTAACAGTATTTATGCTGTTTTCCGAATATAATTGTGATGAGGTTTGATCCGTAACAAATTGTTCACTACATGTTACGATATGGTCGGAAATTCCAGGTACATATTTAGTATTCCTTCAAGAGGATTAATGAGAGCAGTTTCTACGAGTATTTATTTGTTGTTCCTACAGTAAATTATATAAGTCTTTATCAGTATGCATTCGGATCTAATTTAAATACAAAAATCATATCAGAATGAAACCCCAAATATTTTAAACAGTGTCCACCTGTAAATCCAAGATAATATTATAATGAGAATCCATCACAACAGTATCTAATGTAACGTGTGCGGTTTTCCGTGGCTAAATTTTAAAATTATTTGCAATAAATAAGCTTTAACGGATTCGAACAGTTTTGCATTTCCAGATGAATAGTTTTAATTGTTAGGGATCTATGAGGTCAGTGTAATGTTTTTTTTTTCAATAAAATGTGTTTTTATTGGAAAATAAACATTACACAAAGACACTGATCTCATAGATCCCTATTTAACAATTAAAACTATTCATCTGGAATTGCAAATTAAGACTGTTCAAATCCGTTAAAGCTATTTATTAAAAATACTTTTAAAATTTAGCCACGGAAAGCCGCACGCGTTACATTAGATACTGTTCTGATTGGTTCTCATTAAAATATATCTTTAAATGTTTGGATTTACAAGTGGATACTGTTTAAAATATTTGGTTGTGTCATTCTGATATAATTTTTGTATTTAAAGTAGATCCGAATGCATACTGATAAAGACAAATTTTCTATTGGAACAACAAATACATACTCATAGAAACTGCTATCATCAATCCTTTCGAAGGAATACTAAATATGTACCTGGAATTTCCGACCATATCGTAACATGTGGTGAACAATTTGTTACTGATCAAACCTC
Organism: Rutpela maculata; assembly: GCA_936432065.2. Classification (NCBI taxonomy): domain Eukaryota; kingdom Metazoa; phylum Arthropoda; class Insecta; order Coleoptera; family Cerambycidae; genus Rutpela; species Rutpela maculata. The sequence goes on along the minus strand of OW386294.2, from coordinate 37,426,424 downwards.
ATCACAATTATATTCGGAAAACAGCATAAATACTGTTAGAAACTGATCGCATATAACCCCATTCGAAGTGATTAAACTTGTATTTGTAATTGCAGTTGAAAACTGACCTTTCTTTTTACCCATTCAAACAAATGAAAACACATTTAATATACTTATTACTGAAAAAAAACATTAATACTCATAGAAACTGATCTCATAAATCCCTATTCAAACATTATAATTTGTAATCTTCAATTGCAAATCAAAACTGCTCTAACCTAATGCAGCTCGTTTCTTATAGAAACTCTTGCCATTTAACCACGGAAAGCCGCATGTTTTACATTAGATACTGTTCTCATAAATTCTCATTGAGATAGTATAAGTAAATGTCTGGATTTACATATAGATACTATTTAAAATATTTAGTTGCTTTATTCTGATATAATTTTCATATTTAAATTAGATCCGAATGCATACTGATTAAGACTTATATAATTTACTATTGGCACAACAAATACATACTCGTAGAAATTGCTATCATCAATCCTTTCGAAGTAATACTAAATATGTACCTGGAATTTCCACACGTAACATGTAGTGAACAATTTGTTACTGATCAAACCTCATCACAATTATATTCGGAAAACAGCATAAATACTGTTAGAAATTGATCGCATATAATCCCATTCGAAGTGGTTAAACTTATATTTGTAATTGAAGTTGAAAACTGACCTTTCTTTTTACCCATTCAAACAAATGAAAACCCATTTAATATATTACTGGAAAAAAAAACATTAATACTCATAGAAACTGATCTCATAAATCCCTATTCAAACATTATAATTTGTAATCTTCAATTGCAAATCAAAACTGTTCTAACCAAATGCAGCTCGTTTCATATAGAAACTCTTGCCATTTAACCACGGAAAACCGCACGTTTTACATTAGATACTGTCCTCATAAATTCTCATTGAGATAGTATAAGTAAATGTCTGGATTTACAAATAGATTCTGTTTAAAATATTTTGTTGCTTTATTCTGATATAATTTTCATATTTAAATTAGATCCGAATGCATACTGATAAAGACTTATATAATTTACTATTAGTACAACAAATACATACTCGTAGAAGCTGCTATTATCAATCCTTTCGAAGTAATGCTAAATATGTACCTGGAATTTCCGACCATATCGTAACATGTAGTGAACAATTTGTTACTGATCAAACCTCATCACAATTATATTCGGAAAACAGTATAGATACTGTTAGAAATTGATCGCATATAACCCCATTCGAAGTGATTAAATTTGTATTTGTAATTTCAGTTGAAAACTGACCTTTCTTTTTACCCATTCAAACATATGAAAACACATTTAATATATTACTGAAAAAAAAACATTAATACTCATAAAAACTGATCTCATAAATCCCTATTCAAACATTATAATTTGTAATCTTCAATTGCAAATCAAAACTGTTCTAACCTAATGCAGCTCGTTTCTTATAGAAACACTTGCCATTTAACCACGGAAGCCGTACGTTTTACATTAGATACTGTTCTCATAAATTCTCATTGAGATAGTATAAGTAAATGTAAAGACTTATATAATTTACTAGAGGAACAACAAATAGATACTCGTAGAAACTGCTCTCATCAATCCTTTTGAAGGAATACTAAATGTGTACTTGGAATTTCCGACCATATCATAACAAGTAGTGAACAATTTGTTACTGATTAAACCTCATCACAATTATATTCGGAAAACAGCATAAATACTTTTAGAAATTAATCGCATATAACCCCATTCAAAGTGATTAAACTTGTATTTGTAATTGCAGTTGAAAACTGACCTTTCTTTTTACCCATTCAAACAAATGAAAACACATTTAATATATTACTGAAAAAAAACATTAATACTCATAGAAACTGATCTCATAAATCCCCATTATAATTAGTAATCTTCAATTGCAAGTCAACCTAATGCAGCTCGTTTCTTATAGAAACACTTGCCATTTAACCACGGAAAGCCGCACGTTTTACCTTAGATACTGTTCTCATAAATTCTCATTGATGTGGTATAAATAAATGTTTGCTGCTCCATTCTGGTAGAAACTGATAGAAATTTCAGCAGCAACTTTACTCCAGGCTCCAGTAGAGGGAGCTGTATACGTGTAGCTAGTTCATATCTAATCTAATGTGACCTAAGGAACTGAAGTGTGTTTGTTAAATTAAAAACAAAGCAGTCTCTTTCACTGCTAACTCATTCATTGCTTCTAGGCTAGAACAAGAACACCGAGGAAATAAGGACTTTGCAGAATTTTGTGTTTACCACATTATTAGTATTTCTATTTGAAATATGCCATTTAAACTGTACATTTGTCGGCATGCATATCCAAATTAATACTAATAAAAAAGCAAAATGGAAGTTTACAATAAAAATACATCTGTAAAATATACAATTGAAACTGTACATTTGTTGACATGTATATCCACATTAATACTAATAAAAAACAATGTTGAAATTTACAATAAAAACATGTTGATAAATGGTGTGTTACATACGATAGATACTGGAAAAAGGACGGACTGGAACTCTTATGATATTACTTATAGAAAAGTTTAGAATCTCTTTAAAGTTGTATCTGTAATTCCATATGTTTACAGATATAAGGGCAAGGGTGCATTTGCAGACACTAAACTGTAGATTTGTTGTATATTTCATATAAGTACTCATGAAAGGGCAACATGATAATTCCAAATAGCTCATTCGGAATTACTGTTTCATAACCGATTTAAAACTTAATAAAACAGATAAAATCCTGTCTGTATAATACTAATATAACTTATAGGAACGATAAAACCGCATCACTTTTTTTTTATAAGTTTCTATGTGGAATTTTTGGCAGGGCAGGTACCCCTCAGCGAAGAAAAGATACTATCGGTGAACCGTTGCTGCTCACTGGTAGTCCGGTCTGAGAGACAGAGAGCCGCCCTGGACATCGCGCAGTGCCACCGTTGCCAGCGATTCGGCCACGCTCAGGGACGATGCACCGCACAGGCCAAATGTGTGAAGTGCGCCGATCCACACCACTCAGGGGACTGCGAGAAGCCCAAGAATGTACCGGCGAAGTGTGCCAACTGCCAGGGAGCACACCCAGCCAGCTACAGAGGGTGCCCTAAGTTCCCTAAAAAGACGGCGGCGACGAAACCAGCCCCCGCAGCCAAGCCAACCCAAACCGGCACAGCCACAAAGAGGGCAACGCCTACCACTGGAGGCCCGAGCTACGCCAGGGTAGCTCAGGGAAAGGCAGGGCAGCCCACCTGCCCAGCCCTCAGGCAGCAGGCACCCGCTGAGGTCCAAAACCTCACCGCGGTGCTTGCACAAATGCAACAAATGTGCTCAGCAATGAGCGCATTTTTTGCACAAATGCCAGCCTTTACTAACATTTAATGGCTTTTCAGGTGAAACCAGGCTTCCTGCAGATCGCCTCATGGAATGTCAACGGACTGCTAGGACGCAAACTCGAGGTTGAGGAGCTTCTAGCCAGGGGTGACATAGACATTATGGCACTGCAGGAAACGAAGCTGCGACCAGACCAGGCTATCAACTTACCAGGCTACCACATATACAGGAAGGACTGGAACCGGCCTCACAGAAGAGTGATGAGAGGAGTAGCCCTGCTAGTTACGACGAGCATCGCACACCATCCGATCCTGCTCCCGGAGATGGAGAACCTGGAGGCCACAGCTGTAGTAGTGTCCACGGTACGAAATGGCAACATCAGAGTGGTCTCCTGCTACCAGTCACCCGACATCATGCTGCGAGACGCAGACCTGGACTCGGTCCTGCCCCCAGGGACCCAGACGGTTGCCATCGGCGACTTCAATGCCAAATCCCCGGAATGGCACAGTAGGATTACAAACACTCGAGGACGAGAACTACTGCGATTCCTGGGACGACAGGATGGCAACCTGCTGATCCTTGGGCTGGAGGGACCGACCCATGACAATGGTGTAAACAGACCGGATGTCCTGGACATTGCGATGCTGAAGAAGATGCCCCTCGAAGCAGAAATCACCGCCATGATGGAAGGTTCCACCGAGCACAACCCCATTCTCCTAGAACTAGGAGAAAAGGACGGTGAGAACACGACAACTTTCATCAAAAGGAGGACGGACTGGGAAGTGTTCCGTGCAGCACTGCAAAGGAACATTGCACAAATTCCCAGACTAGAAACCGAGGCAGACGTAGAGAGGGCTATCACCTCCCTGGAAAACCAGATCCAGGCGGCACTGAGGGAAAGTACCACCGAGACGGAAACGAGACGAGCACCAGCGCCCATGGCAAACCTCCCAGAGGATACCAGGCAGCTGATACGGGATAGACGAAGTGCGAAGAAACGGGCCCAGAAAACCAGACTCCCGGAAGACAGGAGACACTACAACACCCTGAGCCGGAGAGTCAAGGCTGCCCTTCAGGAACACAGACAAGAAGGGTGGCAACGCCACCTGGAGTCCCTGGACACACAGGACAGGAGCATCTGGACCACCCAACGGGCCCTGCGAAACCGACGGACGCCCATGTCCCCGATCCACGGAGAGAATGGTGTTGTTTACACTCGAGAGTAAAAAGCCGAGGCTTTTGCTGACAGCTTGGAACTGCAGTGTAGGCAAAACCAACTCGATTATGAGGATGAGGACTGGGAGGACGACGTGAGACGCAGGGTACGTAGGATGAACCGTCTGCCAGATGAAGACCACATCTCTCCGACCACCCCCGAGGAGGTCAAGGAGATCCTAAGGAGCCTAAAACCCAGGAAGGCTCCAGGATGTGATGGCATTGGGAACATCGCCCTTAAGAAGCTGCCCAGGAAAGGAGTAGCGGCGATGGTCAACATCATCAACGCAATGTTGAGATTGAGACACTTCCCCTCCAGGTGGAAAAAGGCCGACGTCATAGTCATCCCGAAGCCAGGTAAGAACCTAACGTTTCCCTCCTCTTACAGGCCAATCAGTCTACTCCCAGCGATGAGTAAGGTAGCCGAACGAGTCATACTCAAGAGGATAGCCGAAAAGACAGAAGAACTGGACATCCTCCCAGACGAGCAGTTCGCCTTCAGGACAGGGCACTCCACCGAACCCCAAGTGCTCCGCCTCACCGAGGAGGTCACGAAGGGGTTCAACCAACGACAAGTCACAGCAGCGCTGTTCCTGGACGTTGCTAAAGCCTTCGACAGGGTCTGGCACGATGGTCTCCTAGCCAAAATTATGAGTATGGGTTATCCCATTGCACTGATCAAACTAGTGAGATCATACCTACACAGAAGACAGATGAGGGTGAAGATCGTGGACAAGGTGTCCACGTACAGAACAATGGAGGCAAGAGTCCCCCAAGGCTCAGTGTTCTCCTCGCACCTGTTCTCCATCTTCACCTCAGACCTGCCACGGACGGAGCGGACCTCCATGACCCTCTACGCCGATGACACAGCCCTCACAGCCAGATCCTGGAGCGCAAGGCTCGCCACGAGAAACCTCCAGGAGGCAACCACCCTCCTAGAGGACTGGTGCAACCGATGGAAGGTAGCCGTCAACGCCGAGAAGAGCAAGGCGGTCCTCTTCAAGAAGGTAAGAAAACAAAACCCCACAGGTCACGTTTCCATGTTTGGTGAAGACATCCAATGGCACGACACCGCCATCTACCTTAGCGTGGTCATGGACAAAGGCCTAACATGGAGACAGAACACGGAGGCCATCGTCAAGAAGGCCAGGAGGACGAGAGCCCTAATCTACCCGATGACGGGTAGACAGAGCAGACTCAACCTGAGGAACAAGCTCACGCTTATCAGGTCCCTCATCCGGCCACAGCTGGCGTATGCTTCGGTAGCTTGGGGATACCAAGCACAGAGCTACCTCCAACAGATCCAGAGAGTGGAGAACGTCTCCCTCCGGACGGCAGTCAACGCACCCTGGTTCGTGCGCAACGAGGACATCTTCAGGGACCTGGACTACACCCCGATCACTGACATCATCAAGGAGAGAGCCAGGAAGATGTACGCCCTTGCTGAGGAGCATGGGAACCCACTGGTCAGGGAGGCTACTGACTATGACCCAGCAGACGCTCCGAGGCACAAGCGGCCGAATGTGCAGCTACTGGATAACGGGTGAGTAAAAAAACAACCACCGTCCGACGAAGACACCCCACGGAAGAGACAGGACGATTACCCAACCACCCACCCAAGACCCTGCGGGTACCGGACAACCAACCGTCCAGTACCTGTAGTCCCCCTAGCTCCGGGCAGACCGAAAATGCTACCAAAGCAGTTAGGTCTGCCCTTCCTCGAGCTACACAGCTCATCCTTACCCTACCGATGATCCGGATGACAGGATGCCTCTTGGCATTCTGTGTACCGGCAGTCACTCCCGCCACAAACCCAAAACACCCAACTGACCGATGACTACCCCCCGGGGGGCAAACAAGCTGGCGAAGAACAGAAGACGAAGACAGAAGAACGCCAGAAGAGGTCTTAGCCAGCAAGGTCCAACGAGCCAGGACCCAGGGAGGTGGGCCGAAATCGTCTGCACCGCTCACATTTGTGAGTGGGGCCGACGTAAAGTAAGTTCGCCCGCCCTGCACGCTGGTCCCCGGTCTACAGCGATGCATTGGGGTAAAGGGCAATAGTCCTGCCCGGCCCCAGTCATCCGAGACCGACATCTCTAGCCAAGAATATTGGCGCTTGTTAAATTGAAAGTAAAGCAGTCTTTTTTACTGCTAACTTATTAACTGCGTTTAGGCTAGAACGCAGTATTTATTTAGTGTTTACCACTATATTACTATTGATATTTGAAATATTAATAGCAAGTAAATATTTACTTACCTATGTAAGTTTATGGGATTCGGCATTAAAAATATATTTCAAATACACAACCAAAAATCTATAAAAGTCATATTAATACTAATAGAATTTCTATGGGAAATTTACATTCAGAACACTATACAAACCTATAAAAACCTATAGAAACTTTTAATTACATGTACTATAAAAACTCATCAATACTAATAGATATCATATGGGAATTTATATTCAAAACACTATAAAAACCTATAAAACTTTTTAATTAAATATTCTATAACAACTCATCAATACTGATAGGTACCATATGAGAATTTACAATTAAAACACATTTCAAATACACACATCAAAAATTATAAAAACGTGTACATTTTTTTAATAAGTTTTTATAAGGATTTATTGACAGGGATATTGGCGTTTTTATTCGAGGATAATGTTTTTTACCAATATCCAAAATAATTTATATTCGAAAGAGTTTGCAAAAAATTTGGCAGCTTATTTGTGCAATTATCGAGTTCTTTTAATAATAAAATTACATTAAAATGCATTAAAAAGCAAAATCTAGCCTTCTAGCCATAAACTCCCGAAACTCCTGACAACCCCTGCCGAAATCAGTAAATTTATCAAATACCTCCCCTACAACAAAGCACCGGGAATCGATACGATTCCCAATATAGTCCTTAAAAATCTCCCTCAAAAAGCAATTGTACAAATAGTATACATCATTAACGCCATTATAAGACTGCAATACTACCCTCCAAAGTGGAAAGTAACCATTGTGATCCCGATACTGAAGCCGAATAAGCCACCCCATGAACCTGGAAGCTATAGGCCGATTTCCCTATTAAATACTCTGTCAAAATTGGCAGAAAAAAGCATTTTGGGCCACATTAACAGGTTCGTGGGGGAAAAACGGCTAATCCCCGCATAACAATTCAGTTTCAGATCGGGACATACAACTTCACACGCTATATGTAGGCTAGTGCAGGATACGCTGCACAGCTACAATAAGAAGCAGTGCAACGTTGTCCTGCTCCTAGACATCGAGAAGGCCTTCGATTCCACTTGGCGTAACGGCCTCATTTACAAACTTGACGAAGTGCATAAGTTCCCTAAGTACTTAACAACCCTTATAGCATTATTTATATCTGACAGATATATTTTTGTTCGTGTAAATAATTCCTTATCAGGCAAAACCAGGCTCTCCGCAGGAGTTCCTCAAGGGTCATCCCTGTCACCTATCCTCTATAATCTGTTTACTTCCGATATCCCGTCATACCCCAATACTTCCCTCTTGTTGTATGCTGATGACGTCACCATATATGCAAGCAGCTTCCATGCCCAAACAGCGACACAGAAAATTAAGTATCACCTTGAAAAACTAACAACGTTTTATAATAAGTGGAAAATTAAGATTAACTCTCAGAAAACTGAATGCATAAACTTTAACCGAAAACTTACAAACACTAAAATTATTAATAAACTTAAAATCGGTGGGCAGGAAGTTACTGAGCATAAAACCGTGAAGTTTCTGGGAGTCACCCTCGACAGGCGTCGGCAATTAACTTAACCTATGGTGCCCTCAGTAGGCTCTATCCCTTGATTAATAGACGGAGTAAACTAACAACAAATAATAAATTAATTTTGTACAAAGTAATACTACAACCCATCCTGTTATACGGCCGCGAGGCCTGGAACGGGGCGTCGGACACGCAGCTGAACAAGGTGCAAGTGACCCAAAATAAAATACTCCGTCTGTTAACAAATTCATCGAGATATATAACTATTGAGGAGCTTCATAGGTTGACCTCAATATCACGCACCACAGATTATATAAGGGAGACTGCCCAGAAATTTTTCACATTAAAGGTCGGCGTCTCAGATATAACAAGAGATATTGCCTACCTGAGAGACTATGACAACACAGGTCACACACATAAACTTATACACCAAAAACTTGAAATATACTCTCTCAGGAGGCAATAACTATTGCATAAACCATAAAACATCCATCCCCAACCATCCTTTCCTCCAAATTAACCCTCCCTTGAGGAATCCTGCATTAGGAACACAGAAACCGTAAGAGGTATACACACATAAAATCCAATCCATATTTAATACATCGATGGTATTCGATTTATTCAAATTAACATGTTGTTTTATATGCGGACTAATCTTATCTTAAGCAGGTTTTTTTTTAAGTGTTTTCCTGCATGTTCACAGTATCGTTTAACGCATCACAATTCCTGATATCCTAATACCTAAAGCTATAGCATAAATACATAAATGCATTTAAACTCGAGGAAAAATGCAATCTCTTAACGCAATTTAATTACAAAGGTTGTGCATCTATCTCCGGGCCTCCATCAGCCCTCTTGTGGACGCGTCACGTCCCGCGCGTGTAAACGTCCACAAAACACAATGATTATTGTACATACTATTCATGAGATAAATGAAATACCTATTGAAATGTAATCCATAATATGTAAATAAAGATTTTAATGCTAATGCTAATGCGTTGTTTTACAAGTCACAAGATCGGCGGTTCGATACCTGCTCATTCCAATTTTTTTTTTTGTTAAAATAATTGCGAAAAAAATTGTAGTTGTTTTTTTAAGAGTAATAATTGCTTATAAAACCGATATACAAATATACTTTTTCCAATTTTAGGTCTGTTTTAAACCATTAAATATTGTAGATGACGATATTATATCTTACCGTTTTTTCAACACGTTCAGTGGCGGCTCGTGATATTTTGTGCAGAGGAGGCTTGATATTTAAAAGACAATTAACTTTCAATATGATTATAATTTGTACATTTCCTCACCACCCCTGGATATGCTGCTAGAGGAGGTTCAGCCTCCCCTGCCTCCTCTGACGAGCCGCCACTGAACACGTTTCCCGGTTTCCCAGGTTTGTATAAGTACCTCAACTATAAAATCTTAAAACAGTTGACTCATGACAAAATGAAAAATTAAAAAAAATGACCAAAAAAATTACCTTATTTTTTTGTAGAAATGCGCCGCTAATGACTTTAACTAATCTAACGTAACGCGGTACAACCATATCACTCTTCAGACTTGGGATTGACACTACTGACATCAAACCTGGATAAAATAGAAGTGATTTTTTGGTGACATTGACCCCATGCTGGAACGACAAGCAGATATACGAGACATTTAGTTAAAATGGTCAATGAAACGGCGCGGCGGTGTCCCTATTGTTCGACCGAAAACTAAAAACGCGGCTCTCGAGGGGTCTACACACGATGCAGCGGCAGGGAGCCAGTCTTGTCGGCATGCTTTGAACTCATTCGTAAAAGTGAACTGGTCCGCTGGAATTCCAATTATCTTCAAAGCGTACCGACAATGTTGGCTCCCTGCCGCTGGATCGTGTGTTTTTTGATTTCGCCGGCCGGCTTCACTTTTTATGCCAATTAAGGAATACGTTCTTTCTCAAGTAAGTTCGTCGACCTATTCAGGAGTAGGTCAGGACTTACTCAACATCAGTAGTGTATCTTCGCAAATTTACTAATAATTTAATATACACTAAATTACCTCAGAATCCTCTAAAATTTTGCAGGGGCTTTCCCACATTGAAGGCTAGTACACTATTTTATTTTCCGCATTTCTTGGTAGATCACGCTGTATAATTTGCAGGCAACAGTTGTGAGAAAAAATTGGAGTGATGGTGAACAATATTAAATAAGTTAATGTAAATAAAATATACTGATGGCTAACAAACAAATTCATAGGACAATATACTTATTTATGCATTAATTACTTCATTTTTATCAAGTCGACTACTAACTAGTATGTGGTTTTATTTGTTCCTGTTACTAAAAACCTGTGGGGGAATTACCAAATATAACCTGAAAATGACGTCAAATTAACGTCTAGCATAAGACGTCATTCATCTGAGACATTAGGAAATCATTTTCACCTTTCATTTACGTCATCTGACTCATTTCGTCATTTCTCGTCACTCCTGACCATTTTTTTACGTCATTTTTACGTGCTATTGCTACCTGGGTTCCTTAGAGCAATGGGAAGTATCTGAAACTATTTTAAAGATTATATGCCATTTATGATTTTTTAAATAGTTATAATAAACCGAAAATAAACGCATCCCAAACAGCACAAATACGTCCTATAGACGTCCATAAGTTATCCACAATGGATATAGTGGACATCCAGTGAATTATACGTTTGTCACAGATTGGGACGTCCATATATAACACATTTTGTGTCCGGTTGTGGACAGCTCATTAGGGTGAGCTAAAAATCAAAAATTTGAATTTGCAAATGATATAGTTTATAATTTGTTGCCATGTATCTAAAACTAATTCGGCTAAATTTTTAGCAAAATCGGTTAATATTTAGCCGCACCCCCATGGCCTTCAAAATGAAGGAAAAGGCTGATTTTTCGATTTTTAATATTTTTTAGATTGACGTTTGAAATTTTTTTATGACTATTAATGTCTAAACGTGTGTGGAAAGAGTTTTCCGAATAAAATATTGTTCATGCAGTTCCAGGAAATGTACAAATATGTGTATTTTCGTCAAATTCTACTTTTTAGTGACAAATTTCTAATTTCCATGGAAGTAAAAAAATATTTTATTCGGAAAACTCTTGCCACACACGTTTAGACATTAATAGAGGGATAAAGAAATTTCAAATATCAATTTGAAAAATGTTAAAAATCGAAAAACCGGCCTTTTCCTTCATTTTCAAGGCCATGGGGGCACGGCTAAATATTAACCGATTTTGCTAAAAATTTAGCCGAATTAGTTTCAGATATATAGCAACAACTTATAAACTATATCATTTGCAAATTCAAATTTTTATGTTTTTTGGCCCACCCTAGTGGACGTCCACATCCACTCAAAATAGTTTTGTTGATCAGAATTTACTTTATTTAGTTAACATCAGCCTTAACAATTAATTTATAGATTTGAGATTGACTAGGTATATACTTTTTGCCTTAATGTACACCAAGTATATAGTCAATTATTCCACATCTATATAAATTAATTGTTAAAGCCAATGCTGACGAAATAAACAACAAAGCCCTTTTGGTTCACCTCTAAATTTAAAGAATATATCCCACAATGTGTGCACTAGGTAATTTAATTATTTAAATATCAAATGGCAAATCCAATATTATTTATATGGTGCTTAAGAAGAACTTACTTCAAATCGGCTTTAAATCCGTTGAAACTACTATTTTAAATGATATATAAAAATAAATAGGTAAATAGTTTAATAAATTGTATGTATTTACAAAAACAAACAATTAAAATAACTGCAATACTTTTGACTGTTGGTTAGATGTTAGATAGTTAAAATATAAAAAAAACTGTTCTAAAATTAAATTACTTATACATCAATTCCATTATGTTATTATAAATATTCTATTCTATTCTATATTTCCTCATGTTTTATCTCTTCTTGGCTCTTCTTAACCAATTTTTGATTACATCCGCAGTTCTTTTTTGGCCAGCGTTACGATGTATTTCTGTCGCACCTAAAAATTGTAAATTATGTGGAAAAATCTGCTTAATTTCTGCATGACTATACTCATATACAAAGCTAGATATATTATGTTTTTCAAATATCAATTTTCCATTTTTTTTTAGTTAAATGTATATTATTTTACGTGCAGAAACATAAAAGTTATTATTAAGCTACTCCCTTAAATCCCTAAAAAATCATAGCAATTCAAGAGCACTATTACCAAATGGCAGTGGCAGAGCAGCACCTGAGTTAAAGTTATATTATTTTACGTGCAGAAATATAAAAGTTATTAATAAGCTACTTCCCTAAATCCCCAAAAAATCATAGCAATTCAAGAATACTCATACCAAATGGCAGGGCAACACCTGTCGAAACGTGGGGATGGCAGTTTCAAAATTATAAAAACTAAGTAGTGCGATTTTCTAAATCTAAAATTTATTTTCTGCAACAAATATTAGGTGTGCCATATAAACTTTTTTGGAGATTTTTATTCTGTTTAATTTTCGTTTAAAACATTTTTTTGAGAGGGGGAGGGGGTAGTGCAGCTAATTGACGGTGATTTTTCAGGGGTTCATAGTTCATAACTGAAAGAAACAATTCATGAAAGGTGACTGTAGTAATACTTACATAGGTAATAATATTGAATTTGAATTTTTGTTTGCTGCAAGCATCGATGTATCGAATTGTACGTTGTGCTCCCGCTCAGCTGTACTAAGTCCTTAATCTAAAAATAATAACACTTAAATATTAAAATCACTGTCTAAAAAAAACTGAAAAACAAAGATTATTTCACTCTGGCAGATATTTTGTAGTAGAAAATGAATCATATTAATCCTAAATTTTGTCGTTACTATACTTCCACTGGATGTGAAAGTAAAATATGACCGAAAGTAATGTTTATCATTTCTTGGGCCGGTAAACTCATAACACGATTTTGTAGTTTTTCACAATCTAGACACTTTGACTGTCATTTGCATACTTTAACGTTTCACATAATTTTTCATTAACCTGTCAAAAAATCCTATTTCAAACTTATAGATAATTATAAATTTTTTATGGGTAATCATAAGAGCCTATCTGGTTTATAAGGTTTTATACAGTACATTAATTTTGCCATATAGAAATTATATTGGGATGAATAAGTATCTAAAGGAGTCTTAATTGAGTTGGAATACCCATGTTGTTATTGGTATGTTTCCATAAGTGTTTATACTAAAAACGGTTTTTATATGGCATTACAACTTTTAATTTGATAAGTTCACATGGGATCTGAATAGTGTTGAAAACTGAAAAGGTTTCATCAGTAAAATCAAATACGAGTTCTGTAATCTTTTATAAGAAACAATTAGTATATGGTTTTTGTAAGATCTGAGGAGCTGTTATCAGTTTAGTTTATATAATAATTTAATGAGGATTTATAAGGATACGTATTAAAAAATGTTAATAAGGTTATTATATCGAATATTTTTGTGGCTCTTTATGGGATCTGAAGAGCAATGAAATTGAAAAGATATACTAAGGAGTTCCTAGTAGACATTTTATACATTTTTAGAAGAATATATTTGTACTTATTTTTATAAGACTTCATGGGTGTATATCCTCACTAAACAAGATATTATTACTTTAATATAACTTCAACGTTGCCAGAAAGTATTTTGTCATACTATTAAAATGTTATTTAATGTAACCAATATTACTTAAATATTTGTTTAATATTTCGAAATGTAACATTTCTCAGTTACGTTGTTGTAATATAAATATCATATTGCAAGAGAACATTAAAAATGTTACTTCCATTTAACATTGCATAACATTACGGATACATTATTTTTTGCTGGGTCAGTTTAGTTTATATAAGAATTTAATGGAAACGTGTAAGGATGCATGTTAAAAAATATGAATAAGGTATTATCGAATACGTTTGTGAGTTTTTTTTGGAATCTGAAGAGTAATGAAATTGAAAAGTTATACCATAAGAAGTTCCTAGTAGGCATTTTATACATTTTTATAAGAATATATTTGTACTTATTTTTATAAGACTTCATGCGGGTCCATATCATTTTAGTTTATATAAGAATTTAATAAGGATTTATAGGAACATCTATTAAAAAGTATTAATAATGATTTACAACTATTAATTTGATAAGTGTTCATGGGGTTTCAATAGTAGTAAAACTAATAATGCTTCATCGGGAAACCAGGGATGAATTTTATAACATTTAATATGAAATAATTAGTATATATAAGATTCGAAGGGTTATTCGAAGATTCGAAGGGTTATTATTAGCTTAGTTTTATATAAGAATTTAATAAGGATTTCTCAGTGCACCCATTGAAAAGTATTATTTACAACTATTCAAAAGTTTTTATGGGATTTCAATAATAGTAGTCAACCTAAAAAAGTTACACTACTTACTAAACTAAACTTACTAATACAATAGATTTCATATAATTTACATTAAAATCCATTATTGTAAGATTAAAATTCATTGTAAGTATATACACATTGTATTTTAGAAAACCCTCCTATTCCCATAAAAGCATAAAAGTTTTACAAAAGACCTCAAGCGAGGAATATACATTAAAACTCACAGAATCTATAAAACTTTCGGGTTTCAAACGCCATAAAAACTTGTAAATACTTATAGGCCTCGTACTGAGAGTTTACATTAATATCTTTCAAATTCATATAAAAACCTATAAAATTTCGCAATTGTAACGGTCATTTTTATTTATAGTCATAAAAGCCCTTAAATTACGTTATTTTATATTTTTCGTGCATAAATTACCTATTTTGTTACCTTTTAAAAAAACAAATTACCGCCGCTACTGTCGGATATTTGTTAATCTTATTTTAACCGCTATGGAGGATGATGTCATGCAATAGCACGACGTCCACTTCCACTAGAGGTAACATTTTGAAAACTAGACACATGATTGGTCCTTTCAAATGTTATGCTATGTCATAATGTTGCTCCCCACCCATCCATTATAAATATCGCGAAAAGAGTCAACCATAAGACTTCCACGGCCGCTTTAAGCGTGCCCACAGTCATCACCAGTGTTGCCAATTGCCGGAGAATTCTCCGCTTTTCGGAGAATTTGACTGCCTGCGGAGAATCTGGCGGAGAATGCCTTTTTGACGGAGAATTGGCGGAGAATATAGGGTGACAGAATTTATAATGATTTCTTTATTAAAACAAATAAAATACTAGTTAGTTGTCATAATTCATTGGAAGTGTGCAAATAGAGAGAGATTTACATTAGAAAAAAATAGTTGTCCTATTTAATTTTGCTCATAACAGTACCTCTGTTTTCTTGCAGTTTTGGAGTTTATGTAAATGATAACAGATGGCGATATGTGCGCATTCAGTTTCATTAAGGGTCAACAGAGGCCGGTTGTCGACCAATGATCTCAAGCAGTGAGCTCGATACTATTGGAGTGAGGACCGATAGGCTGGAGCTAGAAGAAGCTTTAGAGAGAGAAAGCCATATTTGAAGGTTACCGGTCTCAATTTCCTGAATAATTAGTTTACAAGTGAGAGGGAGCCAGAGTGCCTCCAAATTTAGCTTATCTCTAAAGTTTCTTTGAAAGGGAACAATAGGTTCCTAATTGTTCATACTCATTCCAGTATGTATATAGAGTTCACTAATCTCAAGCGTGCTTCAAACCTGGTTGTGCTGATTCATCACAACCAGGTTTTATTAATTCATTACTGACGAATTAAAATATCAATTTGTGCAAATTAGTAATGGACTAATGAATTACATATTGAGAAGCAAATAGAGATCAATATATTTTTTGTTGTATAGAAAATTTTGATATTTTATTTTTGGCGGAGAATTTCTTCGATTTGCGGAGAATTTCTTCGATTTGCGGAGAATTTTAAGGCAGAAGGCGGAGAATTTTAGAACGCTCTGTTGGCAACACTGATCATCACATTTTAACTTGAATTTGAGGAACTAAAGTAATAGTTCCAGTATTAAAATGTTTAGTCTTTCTCAACTTTTATTATACTACGTTTATTGTCTTTTGTCTCGAGAATTTAACCATATCTTGTTAACAAGAATTAGTCAAGTGTTTGGTTATGTTTGTTTTTTTTCGAGAAATAGAATATAATAATATTCTTGTTTATGTAAAAACTACGTAAAAATGATTTAATAGTGTTGTAACCCTACGTATACTTTGGTGCCCAATTATAGAGGTGTGCTGCAATCCAGTGAAAGTGTTTTCTGTTCATCGGGAGTTTTGTAAGTAGAATAAACCATTTATTTTTCGTCCAACGATCCAACAATTAACTCTTTAGTGCAGTGTTTTTGGTTGCACTTAACTTTTTAAGCGCGACATTGTGAAAACTATCTTTTACGTCTGTTTCGTTTTCGCATAAATAGACACACTGTTCTCGTGTGATGCAATTTTAATCACTTGATATAGACATTTGTTTATTCATAAAGAAAATATGTAATTAATAACTGGTGTACATACGCCATATTTGTTTTTTTTAGTTAAGTTTTATTGTACTATCTTTGGATTCATCATGTGATAAATATTTTATTATTCATTCGAAAACGGTTTGTTTTAAATTTTCTCTTAGTAAACGCGAATGAACAATTTTATAGCTGTTTTTCCTTTGAATAATTACGGAATTGGCCAATATCCACTAGGTATATTGCTTTGAGTATTTTGTTACCTTTAAATATGTATATAATTTATTTGTGTACAGTTATGTCTGTCTCTCCGTACACCTGTGAATTTGTTTGATTATTTGTTTGTACTTCTTTATTCGTTAGCACAAATTTATTCGCCCATACCCTGTAGTGTTATTCTCATTTGCTCTACCACTTTGTTAATAAATTAGTTTATTGTTAATTTCGTATTTTTATTTATTTAGAATTCATTTAAATAACCCCAAGAGAGACAGGGCGTTATAACTGGCGGTGCCAACGTGGAGCTAGGTCTAATTAAAAATTTTAATTAGAGAAAAAAATTTGTGCTTTCGAAAAATATTTTTTTCAGGTTACCTATTTGTGATTTTTGTGTATGTACCTATGTAAATTTTATATTCCGTCTTTGTGTAAAGAAATTGTATTGCTCAAAGTTAAAAAAGCAAACATAACCTTGTCGAAAAATTCCGGTTTTCAGTACCGTTTTTATCTTTGTTTTGTGTTGATAAATAACAAATTACTGAAATTACCTAATGTTTTCAACAGTAAATTAATAAGTACCTTTTCAGTAAACATTACCTATATCTTTTCGGCAGAAATTCTTTGTCTTTTCAATATATTTGTACGTAAGCCTTTCCGGTAAATTTCGTGTTATATTTTTATTGCGTTTGTAAGATTCTTGTCTCTTCTCTACATGATGTAAAAGCAGATATCAGGATAACAGAAAAGCGGTTTCCGTCGCGTAATAAATTCTTTGTTGGTGTTTCGTTTTTTTAAAAGAAATTAAATAAAATGTCGTAATTTCGGTATGGTACCTACCTGGTAACATTAAATTCAACTTATGTAGTATGGCTTTAAGTGGCTAGTTTAATTATTTAGTTTTTTGTTCAATTTTTCTGGCAACTTTGTGCGTACCTAGTTAACTTTTTATATAGTTTATCTTTTATATTGAGTAACTAAAGTAAATTCTTTTTTGTTATTTCAGTAGAGTCAGTGCAGTAGAGTTATAATTAAATTACATTTAGTCCAGTCTCGGTTTATTGTAGATTTAAAGAATTTGATCATTTCTATATATGGACAGGGGCGGTTCTGAGTTTTTGAATTTAATTATTAATATTTTTTAACTTTGTTTATTAGTATCTTTTTTGGGTTCTTTAAAATTTTTTAAGGACTTATTTGTTTTCGAGTACTTACGTTATTTGTGAAATTTTAAATTTGCCTTAATTTTAAAATTTTTTATTACTTTAGGTACCTACCTTTTTGTTAGTTGCCTTACAAACTTTTAAAGTAGAATTTTTTTGACTTTCGAAACTGATTTGAACGCATATGTGAGTGGCTTAGTGGTTTCGCCGTTAGCTTAGGAATTTTTACTTTTGCACTTAGTACATTTTTCTGGTTTTTCGTTTGATGCTACCATACCGGTTTTATTTTTAAGTGATTTTGGTGTGTCTTATATGTTTATCGATTTTGAGTATTTTTCCAGTGTGTCTATTTGTCATTTTTGTTTTACTTTTATGTCTCCCTTGCATTTTTTGGATTTCCTTATATTTTTTGTTGTTTTGCATTTCTTTGATGTTTCTGTGATTCAGTAGTACTTTTCCGGTTTTACTTTTTGTTTATGTTTGAGTTTATGGTTTTTGCTATATTGACGCACATTGTTTACATTCATTATTTGAGTACAGTAGCTTACGTCTTATGTTAAAAATATTTTGGTAAAATATTTATTTTTCGTAATAAATTTAAAATGAAAATAGAACTAAATTATTAAATTCATTTCGTGCGTTATGTTCGGTTTCACGATTTCGTTTTTTGTGCTTATGCATTCTAGTAATTTAGTTGAAGATTACCTTTTTACAATTTAATTTTGTTAGAAATTAAATTATATCTTTTGGCTATTTCAGTAAAATTAGTAGTACTTAGAAATCTGATTGGATTTAATATTTTCTTAGTTGAGTCTCAGTTTATGTAAACTTTATCGAATTTGATAATTTTTATGTGGACAGAGACGGCTTGGGGATTTTTGAATTAAATCATTAATATTTTTGACTTTGTAGATTTTGTTTAATTTTTGTTATTGTGCCGTGTTACTGTACCGATTTTGTTTAAAGATTTTGGCATAACCTTACATTTTGAATCTATTGCATTTTTAAATTTATTTCCTTTTTTGATGTCCTTTATATTTTCTTTAGTACCTTACATTTCTTGATACCTTTTACATTGTCTACATTGCTTTTTTGTTTTTTGGTGTATCTGTGAATAAGCAGTGCATTTTATGTTTTACCTTTTCTTAAAGTATGAGTCTATGTTTTTGGTATCTTGTAATGTGTTTTAGTGTACATTAATTTATGTTTGGCTTCAGTGAGTAGTGTGTGACGTCATGTTACATATTTCTTTTCGTTCAGTTTATTACCTTACCTTTTTGGGTAATTTGAAATTTGTTTCAGTCCAATTCGTACATCTTTTAGTATCTTGTTAGTTGGCAAATTGTTTGTTTCCTTTCTTCGTTCAGTTTTAGTAAGTAAAGGTTTAGTACCTACCTTACTTTGGTTTTTGCCGTACATTTATGTTGAATTAAATAAGCACATTTTGTAACTTATATAAGTTTTGAATTTAAATCTGGATTTGTCCAGTGTATACATTTTTACGTATTTCGTTGTGCTTTGGTGTTTTTACCATTTTGTTGTGTTCAGTCTAGTAATTAAATTTTTACTATTTTATTACGTTTCAGTATACATATTTTGCGTTTGGCCTGGCAATAGATTTTTGTTATATTTCGGTTATATTGCGTTATCTTATGATAATATGGATGTAAGTAGCAATTTTTGTTAGTGTTTGGGTCTTGTTGGCTTGGGTACTAGTTTGGATATAATTTGGTCCTCTTAGTGCTTGAGGCAGTTTTAGATTTTTACATTTTCTTAAAGTTCGAGATTCCATATGTCATATATTTTTTTGAGCATTTTGTAGTAGAGTTCTTTTAGTAAATTTCTTGGAGTACATTTTTGAAATTAAGTCTTGAGTCTTTTACGTTACCTTTCGGTTGGTGTTTCCCCTTAAAATACCTGGCGCCCTTCATTTTCTTTTTGCATTTTACCTTTTCATTTGTTTTCCTTTACATGTGTTTACCTTTCTAGTTTGTATTTTTCTGCCCTTTTGTATATTTTCTATTTTGCCTTTTAAGTACATTTTACAGTTTTGGTAACCTGAAATAATTATTATGGTTTTCTTTGTTATGTTTTATGTATATACCTTTTCTGCTTAAACTTATATTTGAGCAGGGCTGCGTTTAGTATTTTTGTATATAGCTTACGTTTTGCACCTTTTCGTTTAGTATTTTTCCTGGATGGCTAAAATTAGCACAGGATGCTTTTATCTTTTTGCATAGTTTGCGTTGTACGTTTTGTCGTACATTTATTTGTGTATAGTACCTTTCCCGCTTGCTGTGTGCAAATATGGAGTTTATTTTGTTCTATCTTTTGATGTACGTTAGCTTGTCGTACATTTTGTTACGTATCTTATGTTACCTTTCTGGTTTTCTGTGTGTAAACACAGAGTTATGTTTTATATTTGTTACCTTACGTTACCTTTTCTGGCTAATCTAAGCATTAGTTCAGATTTACATTTTTCGTACGAATTCTTCGTGCGATACGTACCTTTACCTTTTTGCTGGCTAAGTTTTACTTAGTGCAGGATAATATATGTTTTACCTTTACCTTTTTACTGGCTAAGTTTTACTTAGTGCAGGTTATCTTGTCGTGCATACGATATGTGCGATTACCTTTGTCGTACGTTTTGTTTTCGTGCGTCATATTTACGTTTACCTTTACCTTTTCTTGGCTAAGATAATAATTAGCACAAGAATATACGTTTACCTTTACCTTTTCCTGGCTCAAAGAGTTGAGTGCAGAGGTCCATGTAAGTCTTGGCTGACCAAAAGGGTTAGTTGCAAGCTGGGTCTGGCTAGTTTTATACTAGTTTAAGTTTCGCTTCCTTGGCTAAAATATATTAGCAGAGGATATTTCCGTTCTTTCTTGTCTAGCTAAGTCTAGTATGGGATTTTTTAGTGATGTGATTGGCTAAAGGCTAATATTTTAAATGAGTTTTATCTTGACTAGTCTTGCCTAGTTTGGGATAGTTATGATTTTTTTAGTTAGTTAAAAGCTAACAAGTTGCTTTCTGTATATAGTGTTATTTTCCTGATTGGAAAAATTTTGTTGCTTAGCAGACTGAGTGAATTTGTCTTGGTTTATCTTTGCACCGCATTGTTTTTGTATATTTGCTTTAAAGTCCGGACTAGTTTCAACTAGGCCCAGACTAGTATGTGTTAGTGAATAGCTAACACATACATTTTTGATTTTTATTACAAGTGACATAATGTCCAGAATAGAAAAAAAATTATACGTGATGCACTGGTGGTTGGTCCATTCTAACGGCGGTGCCGAGGGAAGTTTGAAAGGTGGGCAGTTCTCTGTCTTCACTCTTTCCTACATACCACCCTCGACCCCGGCGTAGTGTGCGTACCTCCATTCCTTAGTAACAGGGTCAGTATATTCTGGACATCGGGTTTGTTGGGGGCCTTATATAAAAATCCCTTCCCTTCATTTTGTTTCTTTTCCCTTCCCTTTTCTATCTTCCCTTTTCTTTTAAATATCTATATGATATTATTCCATATATGACTTATGTAAATAAGCTTATCTTCCCGATTTTGGAAACTTTTGTGTCTGGTAAATTAAATGAATTTGTTTAGTTTATTCTAATATTATTTTGTCCCGATTTAGTTCCTTTATTGATTTTTATCGATAAACTTTAAAGTTAAAATTTTATATTTCCTCGTGGGTTCGACTTTGCCCATTTGTTCGTTTTTGTTTTGATGTGATTCATTTTTATTCAGCTTTGTTTTTAAATTTAATACAGTTAATTACATTCTTCTTCTTACTACGTTACCTTCTACTATATTACCTTATGTTTCCCTTACCCTTCCTGTGTGAAGTATGTGTGAAATCCGAACGTCGAGTATTTAGTTGTGTTGTTCCTCTTTTTAGCTTGAGATGTATTGATGTATGTGACGCGAATGTAGTACGTTTGAAAAGCTAAAGAGATATTCCCTATTATTTTCCTATACCTTAGTTATTCCGGTCTCCATCCTTTTTTGAAGGATCCCGCTAGTAAGGAGAGGGAGAGTGTAACGGTCATTTTTATTTATAGTCATAAAAGCCCTTAAATTACGTTATTTTATATTTTTCGTGCATAAATTACCTATTTTGTTACCTTTTAAAAAAACAAATTACCGCCGCTACTGTCGGATATTTGTTAATCTTATTTTAACCGCTATGGAGGATGATGTCATGCAATAGCACGACGTCCACTTCCACTAGAGGTAACATTTTGAAAACTAGACACATGATTGGTCCTTTCAAATGTTATGCTATGTCATAATGTTGCTCCCCACCCACCCATTATAAATATTGCGAAAAGAGTCAACCATAAGACTTCCACGGCCGCTTTAAGCGTGCCCACAGTCATCACATTTTAACTTGAATTTGAGGAACTAAAGTAATAGTTCCAGTATTAAAATGTTTAGTCTTTCTCAACTTTTATTATACTACGTTTATTGTCTTTTGTCTCGAGAATTTAACCATATCTTGTTAACAAGAATTAGTCAAGTGTTTGGTTATGTTTGTTTTTTTTCGAGAAATAGAATATAATAATATTCTTGTTTATGTAAAAACTACGTAAAAATGATTTAATAGTGTTGTAACCCTACGTATACTTTGGTGCCCAATTATAGAGGTGTGCTGCAATCCAGTGAAAGTGTTTTCTGTTCATCGGGAGTTTTGTAAGTAGAATAAACCATTTATTTTTCGTCCAACGATCCAACAATTAACTCTTTAGTGCAGTGTTTTTGGTTGCACTTAACTTTTTAAGCGACATTGTGAAAACTATCTTTTACGTCTGTTTCGTTTTCGCATAAATAGACACACTGTTCTCGTGTGATGCAATTTTAATCACTTGATATAGACATTTGTTTATTCATAAAGAAAATATGTAATTAATAACTGGTGTACATACACCATATTTGTTTTTTTTAGTTAAGTTTTATTGTACTATCTTTGGATTCATCATGTGATAAATATTTTATTATTCATTCGAAAACGGTTTGTTTTAAATTTTCTCTTAGTAAACGCGAATGAACAATTTTATAGCTGTTTTTCCTTTGAATAATTACGGAATTGGCCAATATCCACTAGGTATATTGCTTTGAGTATTTTGTTACCTTTAAATATGTATATAATTTATTTGTGTACAGTTATGTCTGTCTCTCCGTACACCTGTGAATTTGTTTGATTATTTGTTTGTACTTCTTTATTCGTTAGCACAAATTTATTCGCCCATACCCTGTAGTGTTATTCTCATTTGCTCTACCACTTTGTTAATAAATTAGTTTATTGTTAATTTCGTATTTTTATTTATTTAGAATTCATTTAAATAACATGGCTTTATACAATTTAATTACCATAAATACTTATAAATAAACTGATAGACTTCATTCAGAGAATTTACTTTAAAACCCCATTGCATATCCTCATAGAATTTTATAAAAACTTCGTGTTTATTATTAAAACGTGCAAGTGCTAATAGACTTCAGGCAAGGAATTTATATTCAAAACACATTTCAAATACTTCAAGAACTTAGACACATCTGAACCTTTAAAATCTTCGTATTTCAAATACTGATAGGCCTCGTATGGAGAATTTTCATTAAAAATACTTTTCAAATACATATAAAATATCTATAACACTTCATATTTCAATTACCGTGAAAACGTATAACTGCTGATAGACTCCATATAGGGAATTTACATTAAAAACCCATTGTACGCAGCAAATCTTATAAAAAATTCGTATTTCCTATTAATATATGCAAATGCTGATAGACCTCAGGTAAGGAATTTACATTAAAAACACATCACAAATAGCCACATCAAACCATATTCAGAACTTATAAAAAACTTTGTATTTCAAATACTATAAAAATTTAAATATATTAATACATATAACTACTGATAGACTCCATATAGGTAATTTACATTAAAAACCCATTGTATGCAGCAAATATTATAAAAACTTCGCATTTTCCTATTAATATATGCAAATGCTGATAGACTTCAGGCAAGGAATTCACATTAAAAACACATTTCAGATAGCCGCACATACTATAAAAACTTACGTATACTAATAGGTTTCATACGAGGAATGTACATTTAAAACACACACATACGTAATTAAAACTTATGAAAGTTTAGTGTTACATACTCCAGCCTCCAGTAGAGGGAGCTGTTGTACATGTCGCTAATTCATATCTAATCCAATGTGACCTAAGAAACTAGCGTGGGCTTGTTAAATTGAAAGAAAAGCAGTCTCTTTTACTGCTAACTTATTAACTGTGTTTAGGCTAGAACACAGTATTTAGTGTTTACCACTATATTACTATTGATATTTGAAATATTAATAGTAAGTAAATAATATTTACTTACCTATGTGGGTTTATGGTAGGCATGGGTAACACTCTACATTTTCTGGTGTTGAAACAACAACACTGGCACTGCTTGAAGTGTCAACACAAAGTATCAGCACAATTGTGTCATAACACAGTAAAATTGTTTCAAGTAGGTACCAAGTCATTGGCGCTAGAGTATCTATCAGTATCAGTATTGAAACGGCAACACAGCACTACTTTATGATACGATGCGGCGCGATTCGATTGATTTGAGGATTTCCAGAGAGCTACTAGTGATGCGACATCGAACCGAAAGTATCGATAATTCATATCGATGGTAACATCGAATAGACTTATCGATATATGGTATTTATCGGGTGAAAAACATCGATATTGTAAATTATCGATATTTTTTTAAAGTTTTCGATTAGCGGGGGGGGGGGGAGATTTTGATCCAAATTTTTCTTTTGATGGACGAGGGGGAAGGGAGATTCTCCTCGTTACAAATTTTTTGACGAGCTGGGCAAAGCGAATCCTAACAAACAGGTGTACCACAACCCAAATGATTCAGATTTGCTTTATTTTTTTATTATAAAATACTGTCCGATATTTTTGCTATTACATCGATATTTCATCGATGTTTAAAAATGTAAGTTATCGATGTAAAAATATCGGATATCGTACATCGCAATATCGATGTTTTCGATACATCGATATATATCGCGCATCACTAAGAGCTACTAATAGCTACAAATATAATGCTTCATAAATTCATAACAGTTTGTCGTTTTGAGATTGTTTGTCTATAAAGTTACCTACTTGAAATAAAAATTTAAGGATTTTGGTAGAAATTAATATTAAAAGTATGAATATTTAATATATTAATTAGTATATGTGTAGTTATAAGTTTATTTTAGATCATTTTTATTTAACATGGGCCCCAAAAAAAGTCAGATTTTTTTGTGCTGTTTGACATAAATTTTTAGTTTTGTTATATCCAAAATGGATCAAAGAAATATTTTTATTTTAAATATATTTTTTTATGTTTGTGAATCACTTATGCTGTGTTCCGTGATACCGCACACCGACCCTCAGCTCCTGCCATCTTGAGTGTTATTAAAGTGGCACTGTGCCATGTTGCTGTTTCAACACTTGTGACACACCGATATGTGTCAGCACAAAAGTGTCATTCAACACAGTGTTACACATCTCTAGTTTATGGGATTTGGCATTAAAAATATATTTCAAATACTCAACCAAAATCTGTAAAATATAGAAAAGGTATTTTACCAGCAGTTTGCACTTTAATGTAGAGATAAAAGTCCTGCGTTCCTTGTACATCACTATTATTATTGTCGTTTAAGCCACCAAATATTTCTATATTATGTAGAGATAAATCCTTACTGCCTTTGCAAGTCTGTAAACATTGCAAACTACAAGAAGACGCCAACACCACTGTTCATCGAGATTTGTGGCTGTTCATTGGTTCAGTCACATCACATGTTCAGTTGACCAACTTGAGCCAATCAAATTTTAATTTGTAACTACAGCGCGCGGTTTTTAAGTTTTACAAACACAAATATGGTAAGTAGTTAATTGCCTTAATTGAAATATTCCAATCAACGGTAAACTGTTTGGACTCTCACTGTATTTTATGCGTGTAAAATAGTTGGTATAATATGTGGTAATATTTAAGTTTATACCAATTCTTGCAATCCAGATGATACAATGAAACAAATTAATACAATTGAAATTTTACTGTATCATAAAAAAAATTAATAAAACTGAATGTTTCTTCAAATACAAGCCCACTAAACAATGCATTATTACTTTAATAGAACCTCAATATTACAAAGTTACATGTAATGTTATGTAAAACAGATCATGAATAGTGTCGTAATGTTACTACAAAGTAATTTGTCATACTATTAAATGTTACTCTGTTACATTGTTAAAAAGGTAACATTGTGAAGATATTACTTAATGTTCATAACATATTGACGTAATAATTTATCAATATAACTTGTCACATTACATACTTATTTAACGTGTTACATTACATACTTATTTATATCTCACCATGAATATCATTGCTGCAATGTATGCTTAATATTCGAATCAAGTACGGATCTAGAAATTTCAATAATTTTTTTCTCGTCTGTGGCGCATGGGACCCATACGAAATATGGGAAATAACATCTCGAGAAGCACTTCTCTAAAAAATTTTGAAAAAGCAGTTTGTCAAAAATTTTTTCAACATTCGGTTACCCCCAGGTCTAGGCACTCCTGTTTAAAATTATTTTTTTTTTGTTATATGCATTTTACCTTTCATTAAAATACAATTAAAGAAGCGGCTATAATACTATTGAATGAGGATAAATGCGTGTCGAATTGTTCCATAGATGTTTGCACAACCTGGCTGCCGATGTTAAAAAAAGAACTTAACAAACTCAACATTGTTTAAAATAAAGCTATTAACTAGATATATCAACAGTTCTGTGTAAGCAGTAAGTATCTATGGATACTGAATATAACAAATATATTCTTAAAGCTGTGTATATTTTATATACAATTTAACAAATCACAAAATTTCAATTCGTTGTATCTCAGTTAGTAATGAAAATATTTTCATTACTAACTGAGATACAACGAATTGAAATTTTGTGATTTGTTAAATTGTAAATCACAAAATTACAATTCATTGTATTTCAGTTAGTAATGAAAATATTTTCATAAACTTCAAAACATATTGTTGTATTTTTATGAAAAGTAAAATGCATATGATAAAAAAAAAATAAACGGGAGTCCCTAGACCTGGGGGGGTAACCCAATTTTGAAAAAATTTTTCGCAAACTGCTTTTTTAAAATTTTTTAGGGGTCGTTACAGAAGTGCTTCTCGAGATGTTATTTCCCATATTTCGTATGGGTCCCATGCGCCACAGACGAGAAAAAAATTATTGAAATTTCTAGATCCGCACTTGATTCGAATACTAGTAAGGCAATGTAGTATCAAGATAAATGTAAATATTAAGGCAACATTAATTTAGTTCTGAATTAATATTGACCCAAAGTAACAACCTTGGTTGAATACTATAGTTGTCCCAGTGCCAGTTAGTATTAGAGGATTACGGACAGAAATATTGTGTCAAATTATGTGTTTCTACTCATAGGAAATTGTAAGATGTACTGTACAAATGAGTGGGGGACACATTATTCGACAGGCTATCCATAATCCTTCAGCACTAACTTGCATCAGTTGAGGCATCTATAGTATTTAATAAATAATCACCTAAACCTAAAATAAAAAGAAAACATTTAATCAAAAATATATTTTGTTAAAAATATACATAAAAATATACAATGTATAAAAATAAATAAAAATAAAAATGCAAATTCTCAACAATAAGTGTTATAAAAAAAAATCCATATTATTCATTGCCTCTCTCGCTGTTTCCTTTGTTTGGCGAAACGCAGCCATTCAGCTACCACATCTTCGAATTGTTTTGCTGTGGTGGCTGAGAAGGTAATTTAGACAGCCTCTGTTAAAAAATGGAATATATCAATATCTGATCGAGAATACAGTATAGAAGTATCGTAGTTACTGACATAACATAGTTAATCATTATCTTTATTATGGTACAAAAACACGAGACCATAGGTCGAGTGTCTTTCAGTTATCGAGTTATATTATCAAAATGGCAACCAAGCTTAAGTGCAAATAAAAATGTATGCTCTTCAAAATAGAAACCTCGAATGGTGTTTGGTAATTTGTTAGTTTTTATATCCATTAGCAGAGAAAAACATTGGCTGACGTGTACGTTGCTGATTTTCAGAAATATTCTCAATTTACTCCAAAAAATGTCAAAGTAAGACAATCAGTCGAAAATTTTGCCCTGCAAAAGGTTAAGTAGTAATGATTTTGATATATGTTGTTTAAGTCGAGGCCATGATAAAAAACACAAGTTTTCAACCTTGGAGGTGGGGGAAAAATGTTGAAGACAAAGTTGAAGAGGACAAAATTTCCTACATTTTTTGTATATACATTTTTATTGTAAGTCAAATTTTTAAAGAGATACAGCGTTAGACAAATGGATTTAAGAAGAAAAATTTTTTTTATTATATAATGCATGTTTATAACATATTTTGTAATATTTGTATTATTATAATAAAGATATATTATAATAATACTTGTATTGAAACTAAAAAAAAAAAATATTAAATTGACGGGATAGTATTACAATGGCTTACATCATTCCTCGAAAATAGGAAACAAGAGTTATTAATTTTAACGATAGGTATTCAGAAAAATTGGCAGAGTCGGTACTTGCTTTTATACTCTTTTTGTAATTTTTTGATAAGAATCCAACATTTTTTAAGGAAATTTCAAATTATAAAATTTTATGTCCCGACTATTGGCTACAAAATTTTAAATCCCTTACAAAATCCTTACACACGTTTAATCCTTACACAATTGCTTAGAGACATTCAATATATCAAAAATGTAAGTAATTATTATAAAATCAAAAACACTGCTCTCTAAGCCTGTACGTATTAAAGGTAGGACCGTTCGCGCAACAATGAAGTTTGAGCATTTTTTGAAAAAAAAAAATCGTTAAACTTCATTTTCCCACCACTGTATCTCGTTACGTATTAGACTTACAATAAAAATGTATATACAAAAAATGTATGCAATTTTGTCCTCTTCACCCAGCAAACAAAGAATGTAGCCGTAATATTATGCAATGTTAAGTAACATGTTTAATATTATCTTGCAATATGATATTTATATTAACACAACGTAACTGAGAAATGTACAATTTCGAAATATTAAACAAACATTTAAGTAACATTGGTTACATTAAATAACATTTAATAGTATGACAAAATACTTTCTAGCAACGTTGAAGTTACATTAAAGTTATAATAT
Organism: Rutpela maculata; assembly: GCA_936432065.2. NCBI lineage: Eukaryota > Metazoa > Arthropoda > Insecta > Coleoptera > Cerambycidae > Rutpela > Rutpela maculata. Next base: position 37,396,987 of record OW386294.2, on the reverse strand, counting down.
CTTGTTTACTGGGCAACTTTGTCTTGAACATTCTTCTCGTAGGATCGAGCATTGCTAAATTATTTCGAAAAAACATATTTTTTTTTCACTTCTTAATTATTAATAAGAAACGTCAGCCAATGAGAAATCGGCATTGTAAATTTCAGCCACTGTTTTTTTATGTGCTTTACAAACAAACAAAGCTTCCTGCAAAGTGGTTGAAACAATAAAATAATATAGAAGCGTTTTTTTTTCGTATTTTTGAAAATTCACCTCCTTTAAATGCAGCAGTACACAGATGACTGAAGTTTGTTTTATTGTTTCTTACCGCTTTGCGAAACTTTTGATATATGGTACAGCGACAATAAAATCACTTAATTTTTAGTGTATCATAAATTAATTAAAAAACTTAAATTACAAAAAAAAACGCAGACACATAGATTTCAGCCAACTGCATTTATATCAATGTCATATGGACAGGCAACGTTTAAAACAACTGGCTGATACAATAAAATCATATAGGAGCGTTTGTTTTTTTTGCACTTTTAAATAACTGTTAATTAAAAAACCAGCAACGCCGTAATGACTGAAATGGTTTTTCCGGCTTGTTATTATGAGATCTTTACACTTTTCGACTTGTCACACGATAAAATCATATAAAAAATTCTGCCACCAGCTCCCTAGCTATTACATTAGTCGAGCAGCCAACTTAAAACAGGGACAATTGATTTACTTATCGGTGGCCTAATATCAAATTTTCATTTTTTTTTATCCCTGTGATTAGGACCACATATGCAACGGATCTGGGGATAAACCCCTAGCCTCCGATGAGTAAAGCAATAAATAACTGACCTAAAATAAGCAGGTTGAAACAAGAATAATATTTTAATGTTATATGTTTATCAATAAAATGCAATTAGTGTGCTTCGACAAATAACACAGGTGTAAAAATACCGCAAATTTAAGGTAACTAAATAAAATTTAAAGTTTATTTTTATTTTGTTGCTAAAAGTTTCCACGGATTTCTACATTACTGTAATTATCTACTTACCTTATTCTCGCTTTTATCACCCATTTCTGAAATTAAGGGCATTAAGGCGCACAAGATATCGAAGATTTTAAGGTTATGTTCATACTATTTTAGGCGAGAAACGACGCGTTCTGTGAATAGGCGAGTTTTCATAGAAGTTCATGGTAGTTACATAGAATAAACGTTGCAAATAATGTTAATGTGTGATCAAATGCATATTATTCATAATGTATGAGATTCATTCGTAACACATTTTCAGTTGAAATATTTTCGTGTAATATTACAAGTTACATTCTTGTAATATAATATGGTTATTTTAATGGCAATATTAAAGATACATTGATTATAATATGCGACATACATTTGTTAAATATAATTTTTTATATTACGGAAATATTTTCGAGCTAATATTAACTAAATGTTTCTTCAATATTTTGCAATTTAACATTTCTCAGCTATACCTAAGTTAGGTTATTTTAATATAAATATCATATTGCAAGAAAACATTAAATATGTTACTTCAGTTTAATATTGCGTAATATTACGGATATATATTTTGTTTAGTGGGAGGTCCAAGTTGCTATATAACTTTTTTAAGTGGGTATGACGTCTTGGTGGATATCCATTGTATGTCCAGTGGGTGTCTAAAGAAAAAGACCAAAATTAATCCACAATGATCCAAGGATCATTTATTCTGTAGCTGGACTGAGGCAGCATACAAGTTTTATGCTATCTGTTTAATGGGTTAAGCACTCACTTGTTTTATGATAAAACCAGTTTGTGCTTAATCTATGAATCGTCCATTCATCTACATAGCAGCTCGTCCTGTAACCCATCATATATTGGAAAATGGAGACCTCCTAAAGCCTGTTTAATTTCGTTTAATTAACGTAAATATAACCCGAAAAAGACGCCAAATTAACGTCTAGCATAAGATGTCATTTATCTGAAACATTAGGAAATCATTTTCACATTTCATTTACGTCATCTAACTCGTCATTTCTCGTCACTCACAGACCATTTTTTCACGTCATTTGCACGTGCCTTTGCTACCTGGGTACTAGATAAAACAACTTACGAGGTGTGGACTTTTGTTTGTATCAACGTTTTTTTTAACTTGGATTATATTAATTATTCTGCTTTCAGGCAAAAAGTGAGAAGCGAGACTGTACTTACATGTCAACTGGTGCCATTTTACTGGCAGACATCTTACCAGGACTAACAATAAAAATTCTAGCGCCGTTTTTGCCTTTTTTTATTCAGTAAGTACCCCGTTATTATACAGAGGAGATGTGTATGGAAAAGAAAGTTATGGGATTAGTGACATGAAATAAGACGAATGCCTATGTGACAATATGCACTGCTGAGAACCAAAGTAACGTCACAATGACCCAAAAAATGTTGACTTTTATTAAGTAAGGAAACGAAAACCTTTACTTATCTTTTTTTTAGGTTATTTTGATTTTCAATAGTACACGGCTTTTGTATGAGGGAGAACACATTAGAAAGTCTGAATGAGTTGCAAGTTAATCCTATTTAACAGAGAACAAATTCTACACATATATCAATTTCTTTACTTTCAAAATACTATGGGAGTACAGAAAGTCTCGTAATGGCGAAAAGTTGAATTTGAGATTTCGACGGATTTAGATATTTCATGATTCCAACGTACCAACCCACATAACATAATTTGTACTTAGTATGTACTTGTACATACTAAGTACAAACTGTTTGTACTTAGTATGTACAAGTACATACTAAGTGCAAACTGTGTTATGTGGGAAAAGAACGATTTTAGATTTCTATTCGGTCGTTCGGCAATATCCCAACTAGCAAAATTAGTTGCTGGAACTTAGCGACGATCATTGTTAGGCACACATTTGGGTCATCACATCGTTCCAGCCACTTTCCGGAACTTGTCCCCCTACGTTTCAATGGTGGTTACGGCGCGGCGACGTCGCACAGTGGACCCAGAGCAGGGATCCGGACCGAAATGAAATAACGGTTCCGGTTTTTATGAACAAAAAAATTTGGGTTTCGGTTCGGTTCCGGTTCTATAACTTATTTTTCGGTCCGGTTCTGCTGATTTTTTCGGTTCTTTTCGGTTTTTTCCAGTTCTCGCATTGTATTTTCATTTCTGGCAAATACATGATACCTACAGTGTGTGTAGTGGCGGATTAGACATAGGGAGTAAGAAGTGCAACATCGCGTGTGCCAGCTGGCTGAAATAAAACTGAGAGCTGGGATGCGTCAGTGTCTAGCGCCGACTCTTTAATCTATGCCGCCGACGGGCGAGTTTGCTGTTGCTAGGTTGTCATATCTCTCGCGCTACGTGAATGTACATGCCTAATCGGCAATTACACGCACTGTATATGTACCTAGCTATATTAATTGGGTAGGAGAAACGAGCAAGGAAGGAATTGCTAAGAAGTATTTTAACTGTTTTGTGCAAGTTTAGAGGCAAATTTCATTCCACGGGTATTACATAACCCGTAGGTATTATATTATTAAATTGAATACAATTTTGAATCAACATCTTTTATTTGGCGTAGCGCGATAGCGGTTACGTATGCATTGCATATTGCACAACCGGCGACAAGATAAAAACAGCCGATGCCTAGAGGAGCAGGAGGGATAGAGAGTAGAGACACAGGCTGTGGTAGAGACGAAACAAAATATGCGCATAATCATAATACAAAAACAAAACATTAAATTGAAAATTGAAATTGTCCGACATGAAAAGCTAGGAAAATATGGAATCAGGCTCAGAACCGAAAAAAACCGAAAAGAACCGTTATATAATTTTAAACGGTTCCGGTTCGGACAACCAAGTTGGTGTCTGATGAAATAAGGGTTTCGGTTCGGTTCCGGTCCAGAAAATATTTCGGTTCCAGTCCGATTTTCGGTCCAATAAGGGTTCGGTATGGATCCCTGCCCCCAGAGTGACTTTTTTTTTCAAATTAGTCTGCAGGTCTTAAAACTTAAGCAATTTGAAAGTTTTTTTTTGAAATCTTCGCTTTTTATATATTAGAGACAGAGATCGAAAATTTGGCTTGACAGATAGAATAGAATAGAATAGAATAGAATAGAATAGAAATAAACTTTGTTTTCATATTGTTACATTTATAATACTATAAACAAACAAAAAGAAAAAGGCGTCAAAAACAAGGGCATCAAAATTGATGCCATACAAAATCTATATGCTACTAGAATAGATCTTTCTTAATATAAAAACATAATTAACCAGCTAAAAAATCATCTATACTATAGGGTTCAAGATCAATTAGAATTTTTCTTATTTGTGATTTGAAAAGTTTTTGGCTTTGTATTATTTTGATGTCGTCAGGCAGTCTATTGAATAGTTTTATACCCATATAATGTGGGCTTTTTTCTGTTAAAGTGAGGCGATGAATGGGGTAATTTAAGGCCATTGTTCTAGTATGATGCTGATGGTGTGTTTCTATATTAAATCTGTCTCTATTAAGAAAAAGAAACATTAGACATTCATATATATATATATATATATATATACAGCATAAACTGTCATTATACCTTCTGATTTGAAAGTAGTCCTGCAAGTTTCATTATAATTCATTTTCTTAATAATTCTTAATACACGTTTTTGGATTACAAATATATTTTGAATTTGACTATCTCGTCCCCAAAAAATAATTCCATATCTTATGACTGACTCAAAATTTGCAAAATACATTATTTTAAGTGTTTTTTCATTCATATATTTGCTTACTAGTCGAATTCCATAACAGATTGAGTTTAGCTTTTTTGACAAATAGTTTATATGATTTGACCAATCTAAAAATTCATTAATGTGTATTCCCAAGAAATTAGTGTTCTTCACAATATCCAGTCTTTCCTCAGTAGTTAGATGTGTCGGTTTTACTACTCTAGAAAGATTTGTTCTGAAAAGAATTATCTTGGTTTTTTCTTTATTTATAATTAATTTATGCTTTGTAAACCAATGAGTTGCCTTTTTAAGGAAATCGTTGCTATTAATTAAGGTGTCTGGAATATTTTTGCAACCTAATATCAAATTTGTGTTGTCTGCATAATTTACTATATTTTGATTAGGCTCATCTGTTATGGATCGCAGATCGTTGACAAATATGATGAATAGAATTGGTCCTATAATACTTCCTTGTGCGATACCCACTTTATTTGGCATGATTTTAGAATTATAGTTGTTGCCCTCTTTTGTTATAGTCACTCTTTGTTGTCTGTCATTTAAATATGAAACAAACCATTTTAGAACATTTCCTCTTACTCCATACATTTCCATCTTTTTGATAAGCAACTCTTTGTCTAAACAATCATAGGCCTTTGAGAGATCCAGGAACATTCCAAGAGCTAAATCGCCATTTTCCAAGTGTGCCAAAACTGCTTGAATAAATTGAAAAATTGCTGTCTGTGTTGAGCGACCTTTTAAATAAGCATGTTGACTCTCAGTAAAAAAATTACACTTATTCATGAAATTTAATAGACGCTTACTTATGATTAATTCAAACAATTTTGAGAAACCTGGTAATAAATAGGTCTATAATTTTCCATCATTTCTGGATTGCCCTTTTTATACAGAGGTTTTATACGCACTATTTTGAGACCATCTGGGAAAATTCCATACTTAAAAGAGTTGTTTATCATATAGCACAACACACTACTTAGTTCATTTACTGAAATTTTTACGATACTACTGGGAATTTCGACAATTCCACTACTATATTTATTTTTAATTTCTTTTGCTAATTCACAAATTTCAGATGTTACTGGTGTTAAGTACATAGACTGGTCGTTTTCTTTTATATTACTAGTGAAAGTACACTTTTATAGATTCTTTAAAAGTTCAGAGGGGGCGAGCGTAGAGGCGACTTCAATGTGAATATCAGTCGATATTCCGTTGAAGCAACGTCGAGCGCGGTTAGTACTTGGATGGGCGACCCACCTATCTTGGGAAATACAGCGTTCTCGCCCCACCTTCTAGAGGCTTGTATATCAGTGTATACTCGGAAGTTACGTAATTTCAGACGAGGATTACGTAGTGGATATACCATCCTTCGGAGGGGATGTAAAGCAGGCGGTCCCTTGTCTATTAAATGTTAGGCAAGTAAAAGATCCCTACTCTTCTTAAGGGAAGAGGTTCGGCAAAATTTCCAGGTTGGGGGTAGCTCGTCTCCTGGCGTCGGTGATAGGCCCTGGTAGCAGAAATAGGTCGTTAAATAGTTTAAAAAAAAAAAAAAAAAAGTTCAGAGATCACGGACAATAGATATTCATTGTATTTGTCAGGTACTTCTTCAGTATTTCCCTTTATTCCAATGTCGAAATCATTGTTAGATTTCCCAGTAATTTCATTACATATGGCCCACATACATTTTGTCTTATTATCAGAATTTTTTATTCTATTTTCATATTTTTTTGCTGTCTTTTTTAATATACCGTCATATTCTTTTTTTACACTGTTGTAATTCTCCTTATAACGAACGTCATTTTTAAAGTTAATAAGATATCTAACCTCTGTTTACATTCAATAAGTTTCTCATTTCTTAGAGTTTTATCATAATGTGCTTGATGGCACTTATATTCCCTGGCTAATTTTTTAGGAAAATGCTGGTTAAAAATGTTCTTAAAAGTATTCATAAATAATGGAACAGCCATTGCATATTTACATTTGAAGGTACAACACTATATATATTTGACCAAACCTCCTCTCTTAAGCTACACAGAATATCATCCTTATTCAGATCAGAATAAAAGCGTTTATATTTAACATTGTTTTTTCCTACCACAGTTTCTGTATTAAAAATTATTTTCTGTGCAGTGTGATCTGATACAAAATTTTCTATTATTAAAGTTTCCACATAGTCTGAATTGGTAAATATGTTATCAATACAACTTGAAGTATTTTGGGTTACTCGTGTATTTTGAAATACAGTTTGTGTTAATTTAAAAGAATTCATAATTGAAGTTAATTCTGTTCTAATTTTATTTTCTTTTATCAGTTCTATATTAAAATCACCTGATATAAAAATTAATTTTTGCTCCTCAAAGATATGTGCCAGTAGTTGTTCAATTTTGTCTAAAAATATATGAATGTCCCCTGTAGGAGGCCTATTCAAAGATACAGTTATTGCATCCATTTTACCTAATTTAACTTCAACTGCTACACCTCTCGCCGATAGGTTGTTCAGTTCGGTTCTTACTTTACACTTCATGTTTCTTCTTACATATACTGCTGAACCTCCATGTTGCCCTTCGTTTCGACAAAATTTTGTAACTAATTTAAAATCTTCAATTGCCAAAAAACCTATCTGATCTTCTGATTTCCAGTGTTCAGACATACATAAAACCTTGCAGTCTGTATGGTCTTTTAACATGTCATTTAACTTGTCTATAGAATTTCCTAATTACTGAACATTTTGATGGATGATGCTAATTGCTTTTGGTATGTTTGATGGATTATTATTTTTGTTGTTAAAAAGATTTCTATTCTTAGGCAGTTTTTTGTTTATAAAAAAGATTCTCCCTAATTGACATAATTTCTAAATCTATGTAGCCTTGCTTTGTATACAGGACAGTTTATGTCTCTAGCTGAATGTCGTTTTTCATTATATTTCATCTTTGTACAATTTGCACATTTTAATTCTTGTTCTTCAATACAATTTTTTCCATAGTGTTCCCCTCCACATTTATGACAACATTCTTTTTCCTTGCAGTATTTTGACACGTGTCCAAAACCGCAACATTTAAAACATATAGCAAGGTTAAAATGTTCTTTCACATGAACCTTTACCAGGTCAAAGTTTATTTGCTGCTCTTTTAAAAACCATTTTGCGATGCTGGGAGGCGCTTGCAAAATCCAGTTCTCTTTTTTCGGATTACGACACCGTTTTTTCGTGATAATTTTAATTTTGTCCTTTATAGTATATCCAAGTTCCATCTCAATGTCATCATTTAACCTAATTAATTCTTCCACAAATTCTTCGTTTGAATATCCACTTTCGATTCCGGATATTGCAAACATTGGGTCAGAATTTTCAGTTTCTTTGATTTTTGTGTGGTCTTTACTTTTTAGTGTTGTTTTTAATTTTTCTTGCTGATCTTTGTCATGACTTTCTACTATAACTGCACCGCTCTTCAGTTGCTTCACACTTTTGAAACCTCCTCCCGTTTCCTTTGCACTTATTTCTTTTTTAAGCTGTTGCATAACCTTTTTGGCGTCATCGACGTTCTCAATTCTTATGAGTGTTTCATGCTTCTGTACTGTTTTTGGGGTTTTCCAGACACTTTCTTCTGATGGCTTTGGTGCCTCTGCTGTGGTAGACTTCTGGTTGTTTGTTAATTGTGCCATTTGAGTAATTTCAGCATAGGTCTTTTGTGATTGTGCATTTTTTAATCGGTCTTCAAATTTCGGATGTTCTAGGTTATGTTGTAGCAAGGTATTTTCCTTCTCTAGTATTCCAAGTTTATGTATTAGCACTGTTAAACCCTTATATATTGAACTATTACTGTTCATAATGCATTTCTGATCTTCTTTGGAGAGATTAGCCTTTCCATCACATTCTCTGTACGCTACTTCATTTATCTTATCAAGTGCAGTAAATACTTCGAAAATAATTTTGTCAGTGGCTGCAAATTCTTGTTTATCTTTAGTTGTTTTTACTTCATTTTCGTCGAGATTGTGTTGTGGTACATCTTGTTCATTTCCATCTTGGGTGTTCAAACGGTCACATAGTCTTTTTGTGTCACTTTCTATCCCTGGACTTATATCTGCTCTGAGTCTTTTATTGGTATTTTCACCTATTTCTGCTCCCTCCTTTTCCTCAATATCCTTCTTATCTTTATTTATATTTCCTGGGGGTGTTCTCGGAACCGATTTCTTGGGTGTAAAAATATCATTTTTGTAAAAAACCTGTAGTTTATAAAAAAGTAAAATGTGTTAATTGTGAAATTGTGTTTCATAAGAGCTGTTCTATCAAAAAAACCAAAAAGTGTTGTGATAAGCAATTATATGCTGAAGAAGAAAAACAAAAAGAAATAGAGGAAATACAAATTCCATTAAATGACACCACAATGGTAAATTCAATTACTCTGGAAAACAAATTGTTAAAGGAAATGAACAAGGACTTAAGAGAAAACATTTTATTACTCAAAGAAAAAATTGAACTTCTAGAAGTTGAAAATTTTGAATTAAAGGCAACCATAAATAAAGAAACAGATAATCAAAAACAAACATTAAACTTACAAGAAGAGATAATAAATACTGTTTGTGAAAACCTGAAAACTACATTTAATAATAACTTTCAATTTATAACTGAAAAAATTAACCATTTAGATATAAAGGTTAACATGTTATCTAAATGTAATGCAGATGATAAACAAACCTTATCAGTAGAAAAACCACAGACACAGATAAGAAACAAGAGTGCTAGACCTGCTAAACAAACAAATACAAATACAGGGACTCCCAAACAACTAAATACTGGGATGTCAAAACAACTAAATTTAGAAACCACCAAACAGTCTTCGTCACTAATTAAGGAAACTATGTCTGAACAGCACAAGGCCCTGGAAGATAAACAGTTAAACATAATGAATGATATAATAAATCTAGCAAATGAATGTAATAATAATAAAGAAACAATTACTACACAACAAAATAATGAAAATAACTGGCAATTTGTTCAAAGAAGAAATAGATATAAAAGAAACGTAGGCCAATCAGAAGACAAAGAAAATAATTTTAAGGGAATAAGACCAAAGGTGTGGATGTATATATACAAAGTAGCACAGGAAACCACAGAAGAAGACATTACAAACTTTTTGAAGAAAAAGACAGGGGATGAAGATGAGGATTTTATTGTCAAAGATTTAAAGGAACAAAGAAAGTTGAAATCCTATATGGTTGCCGCAGATTTTAAATATAAGGATGATTTTTACAAAACGTCCTTTTGGCCAATTGGAGTGAATTACAGAAGATTTGATTTTAATCGGCATTTTGTAAAACACAATACAAGAAATATTGTTTCCAACGAAAATTAAGAAAGACCAGAATCTTTTTTAGACGTAGCCAAGTAATATCAAGTGAAAGAAACTTTACAAATAATGATGTACCTAGGGGCAATTCGCCTTTTTCTAAAAATAAACATAAGTTGTCAATATTCTATATTAACATTCAGTGTCTACATAATAAATTATTGGAGCTTAACCAATTATTTTCAGAAAACAAGTATGATATTATTTGTTTCAGTGAAGTATGGTGTAATGAAGGACAAATTAAACATGTTCACTTAAATAGCTATGTTCTGGCCAGCCATTATACAAAATCAAATCATATTCATGGAGGCGTAGCTATCTATGTCAAAGATGGCTTAGAATATAAGACATATCAATGGGCAAATAGGCTGTGTATGGACAAGCATTTTGAGATGTGTGCTATTGAATTAGTTAAGTCTAAGTTAATTATATGCTGCTGTTATCGATCTCCTGCAGGGGATTTTGAAATTTTCAATAACAATCTGACAATGTTTTTGGACAAAATATCATTAGATAAAAAAATTATGTTTTGCGCAGACTTTAATGTGGATTTTACTAAGGAATCAAGAAATTCTCAAGCTCTAACAAATATCTTTATTTCTTTTGGTATGTATGAAGGTATAAGTGATTTCACTAGGGTTACAAAAAAAATCTGCATCAAGAATAGATAATATTTTCTCCAACATAGACTCCAATTTATATGAGACAGAAGTATATAATCCTTGTTTATCTGATCATGAGAGTTTGTGTTTTCACTATTTTGACTCCACTATGTTTTATACTGAAATTGAACATCAAAATTACAGACTAATCAATAATTTTACTAAGGAAAATTATAAATTAGCAATTTCAAATTCAGACTGGTCTAATTTTTTTACAACTAATGATGTTAATCTAATGTCAGAAATCTTAATACACAACATAACAAAGGCTTTTGATAATTCCTTTCCACTTAAACAGGGTAAAAAAAGACACAATAAAAAAATTAAGTACAGTCAACGAATTAAAATAATGAAAAATAACCTGGTAATGTTACATGACTTCAGTAAGTTTAACGATAATTTTAAAAAAACTTATAATCAGTTTAAAAAAGAATACAAGTTAGCGCTAAAATCTGAAACTATAAATTATAATACTAACCTCATTGCAAATGCTTGTAACAAACAAAAAGTAGCTTGGTCAATTATAAATCAAAATAAGCCCAGTCACACTCACAAAATTTCAGTTGAAGAGCTAAATAATTTTTTTGTTAATATATCAGATGAAATTTTAAATGGATTAAAACAAAGCAACTTAGAATATTTAAGTAATTTAAGAAAAAGTCAAGTTATGTTCTCCTTTTACCTTGAACCAGTAATGGTACTAGAAGTCAGTAACCTAATCGATAAATTAAGCACATCTAAGTGTAAAGACTATTATGGGTTAAATAGCGATATGATCAAACTAGTAAAAGAAGAACTTTTACTACAGATCACACACTTTATAAACCAATGTTTTGAAAAAGGTAATTTTCCGGAATGCCTTAAAATATCAAAAGTCACTCCAGTTTTTAAAAAAGGAAATGAAAATCTTACAACTAATTACAGACCAATCTCAATTGTACCTATCCTGTCCAAATTGTTAGAGTTAGCATTTAAGGTTAGATTAATGAAGTATTTGGATACAAAACATTTACTTAATTGTAGTCAATATGGATACACAGAAGGAAAATCTACTACTAAGGCATTAATAGATATTATCACATTTATTACTGACCATTTTTAAAACGGAAATATGACCATGGCATCCTATTTAGACTTATCTAAAGCTTTTGATTGTGTTTCTACGTATATACTATTAATAAAATTAGAGAACTATGGTATTAGAGGACCTGCTCAGTCTTTTATTCAAAGTTACATCACAAATAGGTATCAGTGTGTAAGTGACGGCACTACTTCGTCTTCTCTAAAGCCTCTCAAACATGGAGTTCCCCAGGGATCCATCTTGGGACCAGTCCTATTCATAATTTATTTAAATGATATATCGTTACACCTGACTGATAAACATATTGAATATGCTGATGACACTACCTTAATCGCTGTAGGAAATGATTTAAAACAGCTTAAACAAAAATCAGAAGAAATGCAGTCTCAAGCCAAGTTTTATTTCAATAATATCAAATTAAAGTTAAATGAGGAAAAAACTCAAACTCTCATTTTCAATTTAAATCCTTCTGTCTCCATCAACAATAATGGGCCTGTGAAATACCTGGGTCTCACTCTTGATAGTAAGCTATCTTGGGAAGCTCACATAGATTGTTTGTCCAAAAAATTGTCTAGTTGTATCTATTTATTAAAAAATCTCAATTATCTGGTTCATCAAAATGTAATTGTAATGGCTTATCATGCACTTTTCCATAGCATAATGTGCTACGGCATTATACTTTGGGGGGATCTCCACATGCCTACAAAATATTAAAATTACAGAAAAGAGCTATAAGAACCATTACAAATTCCAAATTTAATGATACCTGCAGACCTTTATTTAAACATCTAGGAATACTTACTTCTATTAATCAGTACATATTTGAATGCATTGTCCATGCACAAAACCATCTCCATGAATATCAATTTCAAGATAGTTACCAGGCATAAACCTATAATTGCACCACATTTCCGTTTATCAAGGAATATTAATAGTTACAGATATTTATCAGTAAAATTATATAATCTGCTACCAAATGAATGGAAGCATTTAGAAAAAAAAAGGTTTTTGATAAAAGTTAAAGGTTTTCTGAAAGAAAATGTTTTTTATAAGGTCCAAGAATTTATCGATTATTTCGGCACATCTCATAATCAGGTCTTCTAATTTTCAATTATCAATTTTATTGCACTGACATGTATATTTTATCTGTTCATGAAGTATTTTCTTAATTACTTTCTACTTTCTTGTCTTATATTATTATATATTTTATCATGATATTGTAATGTTTGTATACTTATAATTTTGTATGTTTTTTACCTTGAATGTAATTTTGCAATGTTTTTTATTGACGAGTGTACACAATTGTAATTGTCTCACATGAAATAAATTATCTATCTATCTATCTATCTATCATTTGGGTCCTTTGAAATATCAATTCCTGCTTGTTTACTTGTATTTCCATTGTTTGTGCCACCTTGTATTTGAACATTGGAAATATCACTGCTGCTTTTTTTGCTATTTATATTTGTTTTTGTCTCCTCTCCAGGTTTTTTACTATCTGTCCCTATTATATTATTTATTTCCATCTTTGATAATATTCTTGATCCCACTGAATGACTTCTTATTTTTTGCAATTTCCGGTTGTCTGATTTCAATACCCTTTGGAGGCTGTCTTCCTCACCATCACTATTCTCACCCATTCTTTTTTTGAAAATTTATTTTTCGGATTTACCACAAAAAATTGACAACAAATAGGAGCAATAAATAGGAGCAAACTAAAAACGTGTATACACACTTTACTATGTTTACTATAGGATAGGCAATTAAAAAACGAAGATTTAAAAAAAAAAAGACTTTACAATTCCTTAAGTGTTAAGACCTGTAGACTGATTTGAAAGAAAAAAATTAGTCACTTTGTCATCAGTCGGCAGGTGGTAATACTTAAGCAATCGGATTTTTTTCCCAAATCTTCGTTTTTTAATTGCCTATCGATCTGTCAAGCCAAATTTTCGATTTCTGTCGCTGATTTTTCAAAAATGTTGATGAAAATTCAAACTTCTTTGGAAAATTTGGATAAATCAGGGACAAAAATAGAAAATCTCGCTTGACAGATCGATAGGCAATTAAAAAACGAAGATTTCAACAACAAAAAAATTCCGATTGCTTAAATATTTGACATGCAGACTGATTTGAAAAAAAAAGTAACATTGAGGCCACTGTGCGTCGTAGTGTGGATGCCGCGATTTTCAGGAAATTTTACAACTCCCCATACTCTTTCAAATCAATATTGCCTGCTTTGTCTTGTAACTGATTTATTATACTTCTGTTTCATGCCTACATGATTCTTGTTCATTTCCCTAACTTAAAAATTCAATAGAACACTAGAAAAGTAATATTAAAATGCAAAACTTAGTATTTCCCAACGGTCTAAGCGTCAAAGTTAAAACGAATGCAATTTTATTGTTAATGAGAAAACGCCCGAATCTGACCACGCACCTTTATAATTTACATTTTTTAATTAAAATATTGTCTTTAAAACATTTGACATCACTTTCAAATGAAGTTATTTATACATTACAGCCATAAATTTCGTGGAGGTTACGTCATGGTTACTCATTTGAGGTTTCCATCTCAGTTACTGTTATTTTGATGCTAGTTGGGACCCCTTAGAGAAAATTTGGTCTAAAATAATATTAAATACTGAATGTAGATGTGTTTAATGAGTGAGTGTGGTGTTTCCGCGATTCCTGAAAATTTGTGAGAAAAGCCAGTGTTTTTCTCACATATTGCTCTCAAAATAAAAACGTGTTAGAAGCTTAAAGAATGAAATAAACTGAAGAAAGATACATAAGTTAGATAGATAGATAGATATTTTATTAACCATTTAAGAATACAATAGTGTACATTATGGTAAGTCAATAGTAAAATAAAACATAAAAACACGTAAAGTATAAAACACAGACAATGTAAATATAATAATATAATATTATTAGAACAAAGATAAAAACAAATATATATATATATATACCTATACACATATCTTGTCAACAAAAACTCTTAGAGGCATAAAAAAAAAAAAAAAAAACTTATGACTGAAGGTACTCATTAATACTGTAAAATGTATGGTGGATTAAATATTTTTTAGTTTCGTGTTTGAATTTATTAAAGTTAGTAATGTTTTTAATATCATTAGGCAACTTATTATACATCGTAACAAAATTGTAATTTGGTGCATGTTTAAAGTATGAATGTTTATGATTTGGTATCAGTAAACTATTGCTGTTTCGCGTAGTATATCCGTGAATATTATCTAGTGTTGAAAATTGATTGATATTTTGTTTAACATACAAAACACTTTTCAGAATAAATATACAGGAAACTGTCAACAAATTGTTCTCCATAAATGTATTCCTACATGACTCTGTTGGTTTTAAATTAAATATTAGCCTTATAAGCCTTTTTTGACAGACAAATACTCTATTAATATCTGCCCCCTTACCCCAAGATACAATGTTTAATGATATGTGACTGTATCCTAACGAGAAATAAACGTTTAGAAGTCCATTGCAATCTAGGGAAGATTTTAATTGCATTATGGCATAATAAGCACTGTTTAATTTAGAGCAGACATGCTCGATATGTTTAGACCATGCTAAATTTTCATCAACCCAAGTACCTAAAAACTTAGCCTCCTTAGAGAATGTTATATTTATTTCCGACAATGCTGAATAATCCAATAATTTTCTCTTATGAAAGTACATATTTCTTTGACTGTTTTTATATTGGCTAGTAGCCCCTCAGAAGTAGTACCAGTCACACAAACTGTGGTGTCATCAGCAAACATTGTTACTATGCCTTCCGTAATATGCTCAGGTAAATCATTGATGTATAACACAAACAGCAGCGGACCAAGCACTGACCCCTGGGGAACGCCTAGCAAAACACTACTTTCTTTTGATTGTTCATTGTTAACTTTTACTATCATTTTTCGGTTACTCATATAGGATTTAATCCAATCTAAATAATTACCTCTTATTCCAATTTTATAGAGTTTTTCTGATAGTAAATTTACATTTATAGTATCAAATGCTTGGGTTAGATCAAACATAAGTGCTGCTACATATTTCCCCTCATCTAGATGAGTGTAGACAAACTGCAGTAGATTATACGATGCTGTTTCAGTTGATCTGTTTGCTCTAAACCCATGTCGATTTGCAGTAATAATGTTATGGGAATCAAAGAAAGAGATAAAGCTATCATATACTATCCGTTCAATTAATTTTGAAAAATTACTGAGTAGAGATATTTGTCGATAGTTTTCAATATTATCGCGGTTGTCTTTTTTATAGAGAGGTAAAACACTCGCCGTTTTTAGGATCTGGGGAAATATACCTATATATATTATTCCAATAGTTTCTCTCATAATAATCAGTATTTATTTTAGTATTAGGGTGGCCATTTGTGTCTTCGTAGCTGCTGCAGGATATTTGTTGGTTGCCTTTGGCGAGAATCTGTACGTATCAATATTAGGAGTTGTTTTGACATCCTTCTGCAGTGGCTTTGGAGAAGCTACTTACTTGCAATACAGTTCCTTCTATGACAAGTAAGAATAATGAACCTTTGTTGCCATTATATTAACTGAGAATTATTAATTAGATGAGATATTAAACTATGTAAACAATTTTGTAGAAACGTTGTGTCCTCGTGGAGCTCGGGAACAGGTGGAGCTGGTGTGATTGGGGCTCTTTCCTACTCCATATTGCAAGGTCTTGGTATGCGTACTACTCTGTTGATTATGTTAGTTGTTCCTCTAATCATGGCTTTATCGTAAGCGAGCTGCTTTTTTTCCAAACCAGATAATTACTTAACACGCTTTTTAGATTTTGGGTGCTTCTACCGAAACCTTCAGGAGAAGACCTTAAACATGTATTGGAAATCCAGAGGATCGTTAACAAAGAGGAAATAAAAAATCCAAAAACCGTTCTAAAAAGGAAACTGTCAATGATCCCCGGACTTATGAAATATATCATTCCATTTTCTCTAGTCTACCTTTTTGAATATTTTATCAACCAAGGAACGGTCAGTTTAATTCAATATTGTTTGGTTCCCACCATTGTAAAAATTTATATTTGTTTTAGTTCGAATTGATACAATTTAAAGACTCATTTGTATCGCAAAAAGAACAGTACAGATGGTTACAGGTAACTTACCAAGTTGGCGTATTTTTGTCGAGATCATCCGTGAATCTGTTCCATATTAGGCAAACATGGATAATGACCATTTTCCAGGTGCGTATTTGATATTATTATCAAATGGTCGAGTTGAAGACAACACAAACAATTTGTGTCAAGAGTGAAACTATTTTTTGTTATTATACCTGCATTTTAATGGTTATTTAAACAACTAAAAAGCTTGGAAAAACCCAAGATTAAAACACGCCATGTTTTAATCTTTGAAAACAATTTCAAATTTTTATTTATCTGTCAAATTACATCAAAATATTAAATTAATAACAAACGAAACTATTTTAAGTAACTGTTTAAGTGTACAATTATGATTGTTTGATATTTGAATACCATCTTCAGTATTGAAGTTTGTATTCACTAACGATTATGTTGATGCAACATTCAGTCTGTTAACATTAACTACAGAGTAATTGTAACAGTAGGTAATTCCTCCATTGTTAACGACTCCAGCAATGAACTTCGAAACTTCGACTTTGTTCACTGTAGACTTCTCAGTGTAACCAGAAGCAACATTGAGAAAGCAACGTTGATGTTTACCATGGCGATACTTTGGCAGCGGCACAGGTCAAACATTGGCGTTTTGTCTGCCTTTTTTATTATTTTTCAACTGACCTAAGCAAGAGTTTAACTGCAACTCTTAAATCACTACATTTCATCACCAAAAGTATCTACACATTATTATACTATGGTTATATAGGAAGCAATATAAAGGTAGCAAGTTGGCAACCTTTAGAAACTACTCTATTCAAGTACTTTAACCTTTTCACTGCTCAAGACGAGTATACTCGCCAACGGGTTAACTGCTCCAGACGAGAAAACTCGCGGTTCAAAATTAAATAGGACCCGACTGCTCTAGCCGAATTTTCTCGCGGTGTACAGGTTTATGGGTGGGAATCGGCTGATTGCAATCGCGCTGCAATTTTTTTTTTTTTTTATCATAATACCATATCAAAATAATTCTTTTAGTTTGTATACATTATGATTTATGATTTTTTTCAAAATTACATGCTTTATTGTGACAATTTTTTTTTAACTGAAAAAAAGAAATTAAAAAAAATACTTCTTCGAACCATACTACTCCAGACGACTATACTCGCTAGCAACAAAATAATTGCGCACAGCACCAGCCACGGCATTTGGGCCGTCCGCAGTAAAAGGGTTAAGAAGTTTATAAGGGTAATTGACATAGGTATTAACGTACTATTACCATATTATATAAATTAAAGTTATTTAAGCATAGTGAAGGCAAATTTGCAGTTACTCTTATGTAACCAAAAATGTTTATAGGGACCAGCTCAACTGCTGCTGTCATTTCAGTTGAGGTCACTAATGGTATCGAAATAGTACAGAGTTCTACACGAATATTTTAGTTGCCAATACTTGTTTTAGGGCATCAATGTTATTATATACACAACAGAAGTGATATACTACTACATCCCCAATTTCTACATAGTTATAGCCCTTACTTTATGGGAAGGGCTCTTAGGAGGATCATCTTACGTTAACACATTCTATAGGATTACGACTGAGGTAAAAAATAATAATCTGATATTACAGCGAGTGGTTATCAGAGTAGTAAATTCCACAAATGACAAAATTTGTGTCGAATTGTAATTTTTGGAAAACTGAGATAAAAATTTTGTGTTTTAGGTGTCCGAAGAGAACAAACAATTTTCCATGGCTATAACTACCTTCGGCGACAGTATTGGAATAGCATTGGCAGGCGTATTTGCTATCTTTGCTCATAACAAAATTTGTGACTTGCCAGTTCCATGATTATTTATTATTTATTTCGATTATTTATATACTCTGAAGTATTTTATACTTGTGTTCCTTTTTATGATGAAATAAAACATCGTTTTTTAATCAACACAGTTTTATTGGCACAAATAATGTAATCACAATCTAGATAATTTTAAAGTATAAATTATATATAAAATCAGACTTCTTAATACCTTTAAAATGAACACTAATAGGAATCTTATTATTAGAAGATAATTATTATTAATAATAATTTACCACATAATAATAATAATGTAAAATATACGTATTTTATGAGAACCATCCAATTCGGTTAATTTACTAAAATAATAATTGCATTTTTAGTGAGTACAATTTCCTCGTGACTAGTGTCTTTTGAGATTCACAATAAAAAAGTT
Source organism: Rutpela maculata (assembly GCA_936432065.2). NCBI lineage: Eukaryota > Metazoa > Arthropoda > Insecta > Coleoptera > Cerambycidae > Rutpela > Rutpela maculata. Next base: position 37,377,845 of record OW386294.2, on the reverse strand, counting down.
CCATAACTTCTGTAAAATCACCAGGGCCGGTTTTAGATAACTGAAGGCCCTAAGCTCTATAGTGGGTGCGGTAGGTATGTACTGCATTTTGTGAACACTCGATGCCGCTTGGCACAATCATAGTTATAACATACGAGAATGATTTCTGATGGGGAGCCACAAAAAATTTCCCTTAGAATTCAAAATGGCGCCCTTTTAAATAATAGTACTCAGAAACACATAAATCTTATACATTACCGCTTTTTTCACGTTTGGTGGTATCATTTTCGAATATTTTCGGCTTGTGGAACATGACATGAAGACAAAATAAATGAAAGACATAAAATGTAGGAATAATAAATAAATGATTTATTCATTTTTTTTTAATATTGAAAATAAACTCAAAACTTTTTCATCATTAAGTTAAGTTAAATTGCAACTGTAATATCATGTCCCAACACAGTATTTAATTATCTTACTTAAAATTAATACACTGTCCACGGCATGCAGTGCACATTACTGTGCAAGGAATGCCTACCGAAGCACAACTGCATCTTTTAGTGCAGCCCTGCTTACACCCGCACCTTAATAGTTCCCTACAGGCTTCCCATATGGCAGGTTGACTAGTCCATTGTGAGGTCCACACTTTGTTTTCCTGTTAACTTCAATAACATTGGCTGCTTGACCCCATATATGGCCGGTTTGGTAAGCCGCACGAAGTGTATGCAGCTTTAGTGCATCTCGTGCCTCGTGTTGTTTTTTATTGCGTACTATGTTTCCTTTGGGAATGCGCTCATGATGATTGAAGATTTATAAGTTGGCTTATCGAGTGCTGGCTGCGTTTCTTTATTTGTGTCTCTCACAGATATGCCATAAAGAATCATGTTAACTGTAGCTAGCAACGCGGGCGTTACAGATATTTCTTGGGAGTTCTGCTCAAACTGGCCTGTAAATAAAACAGAAGCCGCCGAAATTTCTTTTCTAAGCAGTTTAATATACCTCATGAAAGCAACACCATCTTCATCATAGTTCTCATCCACTGCGTAGTTGACGAAGTTTGTCTTATTTCTTACTAGTTGGTACTCTTTTCCAGCGCGAAGAGATATGAGCTGGGGAAAATGAGCTTCAATTCTTTCGCGCAATCGGGATGTATGAGCAATCGATCATCTTTCGCAAGGAGTTGATCCTCATATATTTTTGTAAGATCTCGCATTCTGAAAATATAGTCTCCTGTTTCTGTCTCAAGTTTGTGTTGAATATAAGAAACAAGTTCAGCAAATGCAGTGCCCTCACATATTCTTTTACTCTCGTCCATATGATGTCGGCGTCTTAAAGGATTTAAATGCTTGTTCAAACATTGTTTATGGTATTTTACCTCTTGCGAAATAAAATCTCTGGTACAAAGTGAAACTAAAATATCAGGAGAAACTACCACCTTGAGTTGAGTCTCCATGTCAAATGTAATGGTTGATTCCACAGATTTCCTCGCCGACACAAGCAGCATATATTTTCAAAAGTATTGAGTGTTGGTATCACTGATCGCGTGAAATAACTTTTGTTTTCTCCACTAGAAGCTGAAGTTGACGCTATGGGCAATGAATCTGGTTCGCTAGATATTTTTTTTTAGTCTTTTCTCGTGCTCTCTCTCAAGCTTGGTACTGTTATATTGTAGAGCACATGATTTATGCCACTTTGGTTCTAGTGAGACAAATGTTGAAAAAACTCCACTTCCTTCGTTTAAAACCGTTAAATTTAGACTCGGGAACAATTCTCTCAAACGATGAAATTCCTCCAAATTGTTTGCTAAAGTACCATAACCCTTATTTCGCTGTGCGATGTTTTTGTTGCGAGATGGATTTATAAGAGGTTCTCCTGTTTCGCATTGGCATAAACAGCATTTCATCCAGTCTATGATTTTAAACCGTAAAGGTGTTAGTGCCTCAACAGCCGCCACTTTCAATTTTTTTTGTACTTTCGGAGGCATTTTGAGTTACATATTCGCAACAAACAGATTGCATAATTTTGGGTCCTATTTTTGTATTTAAACGATATATTTATAGAACAATAAACTTTTACACATGAATTTGCCTGCAACAGGTGCCAGCGGTTCTTACATTCCTACATATTCTCGAACAACTGAACAACTCTGTGGGATAGTAGTAAAGGTGAAACTAAAGTAAAAGTAAATTAAAATAGTGCTCCTAAATAAAGCGGTTTTTGGCTGGTAAAAAAGATTAGTACAAATTTGAATCTTTGCTGAATAAAAAGGGTCACCCAGTACTCAAACCTAGTAAAAAAAAACTGCAGTGTAAAGCGTTGAATTTACTAAGAAAAGTGCATTTAAATCATCATATTCGGTGTAGTATAGTGTGCAAAATAAACAAAATAAACCACAAAAAACTCTACAACAAAAACTCCGTAACAAAAATACGATAAGTAACTAACCAAGGAAACAATATTATAATATAAAAGTAAACCACAACATAAGGAAACAACCCATCAATAAAGTACATCTAAGCTCACCATATACTTGCACTGGACAGGGCTTAAAGCTCAAGAAGCTTAAGCGAACCGTGAAACCAGGAGCTTTTGAGCTTTAAGCTTGAACTTAATTTCAATCTGAGCTTTAAGCTTGAGCTTAACTTCAATCCGGGCGATTTCAATCAACTTAATAGGACAGGACACAAACTCTTATTATCGGCGATTTCATCGCTAGGTAGAGCAGTAAAACTTTACGATATACTTATAAAAATTCTTTTCAAGTATGCCTGATAAGAGAAATATATCAAATGAAGAGATCTACCAAGCTTTGATGACCCTCACCAATCAAAATAGAGAAATTAAAGAAGATATAAAGTCACTCAAAAATAATTTGGACACCGAACTGAATGAATTAAAAGCTGAAAATGAAAAATTAAAAGAGGAGAACAGCGAATTAAAATCAAAAATTAGGCATATACAGAGAACGACGAAGAAAAATAATATTATTATACATGGTTATCAAGAAATCCAAAATGAGAATACCCTAAATACGGTCCTGAAACTAGTAAATGAAAATTTAAAAATAAATCTAGTAGTACACGACATTAATAACGTTTTTCGTATAGGGATCAAGGAAAATAATAAAATACGCCCCATTCATTTGGAATTGATTTCGTATATTAAAAAATCTGAAATTATATCACAAGGTAGTAAACTTAAGGGTACTGGTATATATATCAGGGATGATCTAACTTTTGACGATCTTCAAGAACGGAAATTGCTTACAAAACATTTAATTAGAGCTTGGAACCGTAACATACCTGCAAAGATAAGAAATTTCAAGCTTTTTGTTAATGGTGATACTTATACCTATCAAGATTTGAAAGATATTCCACTCGAAGGTGATGATGGTATAAATATTAGTATTCTTTCTCCTCCTCTGAATCGTAAAAGTAATAGTGCCCCGTCGACACCCATTTTAACTGTAGAGAACCAAATAAACCAGGAAGTGTTTGAAATTAATAAAAAAGAAACAAATAAACAAACTCTACAGGAACCACCAAAAAACTTGAGATATACCCGGGCAACCACGAAAAGTTCTACTAGCGAATGCTCTTCAAAAAAAATGTAGTTGTACTACCAATAAAGTGTCTTAAATATTTAGTTAAGTGTTGTTGTTAATATATACTACTATAACTTTAACTACCTTTTGTTTTCGGATAGGGAATTTATCATCATATATGTAATTAACTATTTTAGTGTTAATTTACCAACTCACTTGTGTTCATTTTTGATGTTTTGTGCTTATTGATAAAGTACGGAATACTTACGAAAAATCACAACATCTCTTTTCTCCCCATAATATTTGTTTTTTACTTATATATTACTATTTTTTTCTTCTCTTTAGTAATCTGGTAACATTTTTATTATTTAGTTTTAGTATTATTTTATGATAAAGCTGAGGATTTATTATCAAAACTGTAGAGGCTTACCCACTAAAACTGCAACGTTTTATAGAAATTTACTCGTGAGTTCATATGACATTATTATTCTTACTGAAACATGGTTGAGTAGTGATATATTTAGCAGTGAAATATTTGATAGCAGATATAATGTTTATAGAAAAGACAGAAATGTTCACGATACAGGTAAGCAACAGGGAAGCGGTGTGTTAATAGCTGTAGACAAAAAATATATATCATCACTCATTGGCTTAAAAACACATTTAGAAATTTTATTCGTTAAAGTAAATATAGCGGGTAATAATGTTGATTTATTTTCTAACATTGACAACCTGTTACCACTAAATTCATATCTTTTCGTATTTGGTGACTTCAACATTCTATATATAAATGGTACAAATTTTGAGTTTAATAGTAACAATCAACCTATAGTGGCTATATCACATCTTATGCAAACTTATGAATTGAATTCATTTAATAATATTTTAAATGAAGACTTAAAAACCCTGGATTTAATTTTTGGAAATATCAGAACTGATGTAAGTGAGAAAATATATCCTTTGACACGTATTGACAAAAAACATTCTGCGTTAATTTCTGAGATTGACATTGAAAAACACACCAGTCACAATCGTGGTATGAATAACCTTGAAAACAAATATAATTTCAAGCGTGCGAATTTTCCACTACCCTGTGACTTCTTAAGAAATTGTGACTGGACTACCTTAGGGCACCTAGAAAATGTAGATGAGGTGGTAGAATATTTTTATACCTTACTTTACTCTATATTTGACTTGTGTGTACCTATATAAAATATAAGGGAAACAAGTGTTATAAAACTTATCCTCCGTGGTTCACGGAGGAAATAAAACAGGACATGAAACAGAAAGAGAGGTTTAGAAAACTGAGAAATATGTCTGAATGTTATTTGAATAATTATAAAGCAAAAAGGGCAGAATTAAAAATAAAAATTAATAAAGCCTACGCAGACTATATTCAAAATATTGAGATGAATATTAGCAAAGATAATAATATATTTTGGAACTTCGTTAAGGCTAAAAAAAATGAAAGTAAATCTGACACACAATTTCTAATTAACGGAGAACCTACTAACAATAATCACAAGATTGCCGAAGGTTTTGTAAATTACTTTGCGGAAGTATACAATGAAGATTCCACATACTCCGTTGAACATGTGAAAAATCTGGCAGCAGAAATACTAGTAAATAAACAAATTCACTCAAATCACCTTCATTTTGCACAAATTTCCGCACAGGAATTGGAAAATGCCTTCAGAAAGCTAAAGCCAAAGCGATCTGTGGGCCCTGATAATATTCCTTGCTATATCTTTAAAGCTTGCAAAGATTACCTAATGTACCCATTAATTATACTCTTTCAAAAATCTCTGAACTTAGGTATCTTTCCTAGTAAGTTTAAGGAAACAAAATTAACACCAATACATAAAAAGGACGATAAGTATCTAGTCACTAACTATCGGCCTATTGCAGTTCTAAATTGTATTGCCAAACTATATGAATATGTTTTGTATGATTGTATTCGTACTTTAAAAACTATATTTCCCCCAAACAGCATGGATTTTGTAAGAAAAAGTCAGTAGAAACAAACTTAGCTACTTTTGTCAATGAAGTAAGCCTCAATCTTGAGGGGAGTGGTCAGGTAGACACGGTGTACACAGATTTTGCCAAAGCATTTGATAAAGTAAACCACGATATACTTCTGGCAAAACTGGCTTATTATGGACTAAGTGATCATTTGATAAGGCTACTTGCATCTTACCTTTATCGCAGATGCCAATTTGAAACACACCGTGGCGTTAGATCGAGTACCTTTCTGGCAAAATCTGGTGTCCCACAGGGATCAAACCTTGGTCCATTGCTATTCCTAGTCTTTGTCAATGACCTACCCGATTTCATTACATCAGATAGTCTACTATTTGCTGACGATTTTAAAATGTTTAAAGAAATAAAAAACGACGATTCCCAAATTTTACAAAACGATTTAGAAATTATCCATGCCTAGTCACTCAGGAATAAATTATATTTTAATCTAAATAAATGCCATGTCCTTACCTACACTACTTTGAGAAATCCTTATCTCAATAATTATACGAAGAACGGAACAGAACTAAATAGATGCACCCAGATTAAAGATCTGGGAATTATTTTCCAGCAAAATTTAAAGTTTGAAAATCATATAAATCAAATCTCTAAACAAGCCCATAAAATATTAGGATTCATAAAGCGTACCACATGATTTTAAAAATATAGAAGCCATTAAATATCTATATAATGCCTTTGTGCGTAGCCGCCTGGAATATAGTTCGGTCATTTCGTATCCCTTAAAACAAAGCTTAAAACATACTATTGAAACGGTACAAAACAAGTTTATAAAGTATATTTTCTATAAGAAAAATAATATCAATCCCGGCTTTGTGCATTATGAACCAATACGCAAAAACTTCGGAATATCACAACTTGATAACATCAGACCAGTATGGTTTTCAAACAGGCAAAAGCACTAAAGATGCAGTCTACAATTTTCTCGAATATGTCCTATATAAAGTAAACAACAAAGACTTAACTTTAGCAGTTTTCTGCGATCTACAGAAAGCATTCGACTGTGTAGACCATGATATTCTGCTTGATAAAATTGAACACTATGGACTTAGGGGTAAAATAAGACTCTGGATAGAAACATACCTAAAAAACCGCAAGCAATTAATGCAAGTACATGATAAAAGTGGTAACATTATCAGATCAATGACGAAAACAATACAGACTGGAGTCCCACAGGGCTCGGTGCCCCTTTTATTCTTGTTGTATGTCAATGATCTTACAAGTCTTCCAGTTGCTGCCAAATTTACATTATTCGCTGATGACACCTCCATTTGTTGGAGTGGCAGCGACTCATTGACACTGCAGCAGAGAGTGGGCGAGGACCTGGGACTGATAAACGCATGGTTCTGTTCCAATAAACTATCTCTAAATATTCAAAAAACTAAATTCATCTCGTTTAATAAACATTACTCGCCAAAAATCAAAATCAATGAATTTGTATTAAATCGGGTTCCAGAATATAAATTTTTAGGCTTAAATATTGAAGAAAATCTAAAATGGGATAAACACATATCTTACCTAAGTAAAAAACTATCATCAGCACTATTTGCAATAAAAAAAACCACACAAGAACTAAACAGAGACGTCGCTGTACAGATATATTATGCTCTATTCTAGTCAAATCTAAGATATTGTGTTACTTTCTGGGGTTACTCAAACTCCACAAATCTCGAAATAATATTTTTACTCCAAAAAAGAGCTGTTCGGATATTAGCAGGTGCTGGTTACCGGGATCATTGTAAACCACTATTTAAAAAATTAAAAATTCTAGCTCTTTTTGATCTAATCATATATGAAACCATCGTACACATTCACAAAAATATACGCAGTATGGAAAAAAGATAAACTGTGCACAACTATGAAACTAGGGTGCTCTGATCACTTATGTCTATCTCAATCTTACTCAAACCTAACTAGAAATACAATATATCATTTGCGCAAATCACTATACAACAAAATACCTACGAATATAAGACAGTTGACCGCTACAAAGTTTGAACAAAAATTGAAAAAATATCTCATAAAGCAGGCACACTACTCTTTGCAGGAGTATAGATCATCTCCAGTGGATGTTCAATAACTATAACAAACACTTATTTAACCTTACACTGATTTCCTGTCACTACTGATTTTATGTTTTGAAAAAAATTTTTATTGTAACGTTTTAACTGGTAGACTTAGAATTAGTTTAAGCTTTTAGATTAGGTTAAGTTTTAGTTATTAACCCACTCTGTTCAACACCCAATGGGTATAATGTAAATCCTTTTTACATGAACAATAAATTTACTTACTTACTTACTACTGATTATAGACGAATTCAACACATACTTATGTTTCTCTACAAGATCTTAAATAATAAATTAGATAGTTCTTACTTAATATCAAAGTTAAACTTATATGTTTCTGACCGAAGAGTGCGACCTAAAAGCACAGTTTTTAAAATAACTAGAAATTACTCCTTACTAAACAGCATGTGCATAATATATAATAAATTGCACAAGACAAGATATCTTCGGGAATCTACGACACAACTCCGCGCAAATTTAAAAAAGAAATTGAGGCGATATTTCTGTAACTCAAACAAATCAGTCCTGTAGATAATTAGTAAATATATCACAACCTTACCGCCATTTTTTAGTACATAAATTATATTAAATTAATAATAAATGCTTAGCTTCATATACACTTTCAAATTTAGGTATTACTGAATCTAAATGTAGTACTCATTAAGAATCACTGTATTGTGTTTTTGAATGAAATAATAATAATAATACTATGTAATACTTCCTTTGAGGGGCCTACATGCGATGTAGCTGGCTGGGACCGGCCTGGGCGGTGTGCTTTAGGGATTGCGGGACCAACCCGTAAAAGTTGGGTTGCCCATGCGGTCTTCGAAGCGTGTTGCCGGGGTTGGCTCCGGCGGGTTGTATCGCGTGTAGTCCCCCCCTCAAGAAACATGTAATTAGGTTTGTTGTTTCTTCTTCTAAATAAATATACGCGTGCGCGGTTGTCATGACGAAGGTGCGTGCATGGCGTTGGTATAACATACAGGGGTCCCTTCGTCATAGTTAATTAAGCATTTCCATCAAAAGTCTACAAAAAACACTTTGTAGTCTTTGTTTAAACGACAAATGAACTAAATAAGAAACTTCGCAAAATACACGTACCATACCTGTAATCTTCACAAAAAATTGTAACTGTTGCTGAATGACAAGCATTAAGTTTATGTTTTATATACGTGTTAAGTTTACTCAATTAAAATAACAAACAACGTAATATTCATGTGAATAAATTATAAAAAATTTAGATAAATTCACTGGAACCGTCCCTGTTTTTTTGTAGGATGGCAAATCAAATTTAGGTATCTTGATCCTTAACACAAAAATAGTCAAAAACGATACCAAACTCGAAATAATACAGTACCATAAAATTTATTATATTTTAACAGTTATTTTTTAAATCGGCCGCCATTTTGAATCCTAAGGGAAATTTTGGGTGGCTCCTCTTCGGAATTTATTTTCCAATATCTAATCTAACATCATGCCATGTGGCATCGCTTGTTCATTAAATGATGTATCGTTTCACATACCGCGGCCACTTCTAGGTATGTTTCTCGTTGAAGCTTTCTCTTCTAATAAAATAAACGTGAATATCTGCGTATGAAATCTGAGTTCTGAGGCCCCCCTAAATGCGAGGCCCTAAGCTGGCGCTTACTCAGCTTCTAGGCAAAACCGGCACTGAAAATCACAACCTTCTTAACAAACAAACGATACAAAAATAAGTGTATTTATTTATAGTGAGCTTATAACGAGATTCCTATGGATAAAATAAATAGGTTCTTAAGTCTTATTTTCACCATATGCATTATCGGTAGAAAAGGTTTCTTGATAAATATTAAAGCTACATGATAATGAACAGAAAATCTTTTAGAAAATGGCTCGTCATAAAAAAAGAAAAGTTATAAACTCACAAAGGCAGACAGTCTCTTAAGAGTAAAATAATACTGAAATTTAAAAGACAAAATTTGTGTCTATACATCTATAGCAAAACTTTTTTAATACGTTGACCACTGTGATAAGATACGACTTTTCACGTGCCATTATGCTGCTTGAAAATTCGAAAAAACATTTATTCTGACGATTTGCATTGAATTATCTGTATTCCAAAATGGCTATAGCAACACGATATACTGATCAACATGTAAAAAAGAATTAACTGTGGAGAATTCTACAAACATTTAGACTGAACGATAACTTTTCCACTTTCTTCGTATTCTTGTTTGGACACCCACAGTTGTTGAAACGAGCCCAGAGAGCTCAAGATGGAGCCACCAGTCCATGCACCGAACCTGCGCTCCGATGCCCCAGGAGCACTAATTATTTTAAGACGCATACTCTGAAAATTAATTTAAACTTATTAATATAAATGATTTAAAAAGCTTAGTGCGAGGGCTCGATAATAAATGTAATTCGGGGGATATTCTGAACAGTAAAGTCTTAAAATCTACAGCATTTTTAATTTAAATTTTGTTCCTCAAAAAATGTATTGTGCCGAATCAGTTAGAATTCCTAAAATTAGGAACACTAAGGACGATGTTAATTTTAGACCAATCAATACTTTACCTTCTGTAGGAAAATTGTTAGAAAAAACAGATAACGAGCTGATTGACTACTTTAATTCAAATAACTTATTAAGTCCAGGGTTGTCAAAAAAAAAACGGGTTTTTGAAGAAAAACCCCTGGGTAGTGGGTTTTTGTGGGTTTTCGTACTTTGATCGAGCATTGTTACTTGTACTCGAATAGAAATAATCGAAGCAAGGCAATTTGCTGCCTTATTTTTGCAGGTTAAGCTGGCAGTTAAACTAAAAACTAAACATAACATAACCTAACAAATTATTGTGCCTTGTAAAGTTTTAAAATTTAAGTGAGGGTTCTTTATTATTCCTGGATTTCCTTGTGGTGCCTCGTTAGATTGAAGTGAGGATTTATTATTCATTATTCATTATTTGATAAGTCTCACCTAAATCCCAAATCAGGAAGTTAGTTAATACCCAATGAGAACACAATCGTTAAAAAAACGTTGTTTATAACGATAACCATGCGTTGAATAACCATTTTAGTGCACCGTCGATATTACGTACAAATGTCCCGCTAAACAACGTTGTTCATAACGTAACTTTTAACGGTTTCTTTTCGTCGTAATACCACTACAATTTAACGGTGATATTAGCGTTAGTAAAACGATATATCTTATAGTTGAATAACCATTATAGTGTACCGTCAATTTTACGTACAAATATCCTGATAAACAACGTTGTTTTTAACGTAACTTTTAACGTTATTTTTTATCGTAGCAACACTATAATTTGACGTCGATATTAGCCTTATTATTGATGGTTTATAAAAGGCATACAACTTAAATAATCACGTTGTTTTAACGTCTTTTTATCATTGTGATATAATTACAATTTAACGTCGGTATCAACGTTATTAAAGGTTTAAATAACGTTAAATATTCACTAATTATGTAAGTTAATTAAACGAAATTAAACTGGCTCTAGGAGGTCCCCATTTTCAAATATATGATGGGTTACAGGACGAGTCGTCATGTAGATGAATGGTCAATTAATAGGTTAAGCACACTGGTTTTATCATAAAACCTGGGTGGGTGCCTAACCTATTGAACAAATAGCACAAAACTTTTATGCTATCTCGGCCGAGCCACAAAATAATGATCTTTAATCTGATCCTTATAAAATCCGTCCAAATAAACCGTTGTTCCCTGAAAGAATTTGAACATTGCAATTTATTTTTTTTAATTTCTATAAATTCATAAGACCATAAGCTAAAGCATGACAAATTATTGCCAGTGGTCTGTATGTGTCGCCATCTACAAATAACTTCTGCAACAACTACGTGATAAGTAGGCAAATTTTATGCATTAAGATAGATGAGTAGAAAAACGTTAAAAAAACGTCAACATCTACCATTTATTTTACCTAATAATAATAATAATAATAATAACAATAATAATAATAATAAAAATGTTTATTATGTTACAAAAATGTTACATAAAAGGTGGGAGTTCGGCTAAGCCGTTCTTCCACTCCACCTGTAGATTTAGAACGTCAGTGTATTTTAATAAGTGGGAAGCATCAGTTATTTTAACGTTGTAGATAATGTAACTTCAATATATAATAGTTATTAATGATACTAGTTTGATATGAACATTATATAACGAAACGCATGTGAAGTTAACCAGGAGGCGGAGCCGAGTGATTTTATCACACTAGTTTCATTAATGGTCACACACGACTATCATTCAAAATTTAATACATTTAACTTTAAACTTTAAAATAACATTTAGCTTTAAGATATGGTATATTTGTCATTCATTTCTTACGTCAAAAACACGTAAAAATTTAAATCATTAAATAATTAATATATTAACGTAAAAATTGCATTTGATTTTCACACAAATTTATTTTTGGTATAATTTTGCAGTCAATAAAAATGCTTGGAATAAGCGTTATTTAATAATTTACTGAATATGTAAAAATAACGTTATATTTTATAGCATGATTCATTAATAATCTCTTACGTTTAAAACTAGTCTAAACAAAACGTTTTTTCAAATGTTATTTGTAACGTTATATTCAGTGAAATTTTACGTAATTAAAACGTTCATAACAACCATCGGTAAATAATTAACTTTGAACGTTAAAGTAACGTCCAATGTATATTTATCATTAATTTCTTACATTAAAGATACGTAAAAAATTAAATTGTTAAACAGAAATATGTTAACGTGAAAATCACATTCGACTTACATCACTTACGGGAAATATATTTTTAGTGGATTTTTGTCGTTTCCAGAACGTTAAAAATTAACGTTATTTAATAATTAACTGAATTCGTTATGTTTTAATTCATGATTCATTTTAAACAAACTAACGTTGGTAAACATTTAACTTTAAACATTAAAATAACGTTTAGCTTATTGATCTGGTATATTTTTCATTAATTCCTTACGTTAAAAACACGTAAAAATTTGAATAATTAAATAATTAATATGTTAATGTGAAAATTGCATTCGATTTTCACAATTTATCTTCAGTATAATTTTGCAGTCAACAAAAACGCTTAGAATAAACGTTATTTAATAATTCACTAAATACCTTAAAATAACGTTATATTTTATCGCATGATTAATTTTTCATCAATATCTTTAAATCTCGTCTAAACAAAACGTTTCAATATATATGTTATTTATAATGTTATAGTCACCAATACGTTTTTACCCAATTAGAACGTTGATAACAAACGTTGATAGACGTTTAACTTTCAACGTTAAAGTAACGTCCATTCTTAACACATGGCATATTTATCATTAATTTCTTACATTAAAAATACGTAAAAAATTAAATTGTTAAACAATAATATGTTAATGTGAAAATCACGTTTGAATTTCACGGCAAATTTGTTTTTAGTGCATTCTTGTCGTTTTCAGAACGTTAAAAATTTACGTTACAAATAAATGAATTATCAAAATAATTCTCTGAATAAGTTAAAATAAAGTTATGTGTCAAGGAATGATTAATTTTTATAATCTCATATTCAGTATAATTTTACGCAATTAAAACGTTTAAAACAAACGTTGATAAATATTTAACTTTGAACGTTACAGTAACGTTAATTTTTAGCACATGTATTATCACTCATTTCGACCATTAGAAACAAGTAAAAAATTAAATTGTTAAACATTAATATGTATACGTGAAAATCACGCTTGAATTTCACAGATAATTTGTTTTTAGAGAATTTTTGTCGTTTTTAGGACTGTAAAAATACACATTATTTGATAATTAATGGAATATGTTAAAAGAAGTTATGTCTTGAGGCATGATTAATTTCTCGTTAATATCTTACGTTTAAAACTCGTCTAAATAAAACGTTTTTCCATGTTATTTATAACCATATATTCAGTAAAATTTTACGTACCTAATTAAAATGTTTAAAAACAAACTTTTGATAAACATTTAAATTTGAACGTTACAGTAACGTTTATTTTTAACACATGGCGTATTCACCATTCATTTCTAACATTGAAAACACGTAAAAAATTAAATTGTTAAACAGTAATATGTTAACGTGAAAATCACGCTGGAATTTCACAGACAATTTATTTTTGGTGAATTTTTGTCGTTTTTAGGACATTAAAAATATACGTTATTTAATAATTCACTGAATACTTTAAAATAATGTTATGTCTTAAGGCATGATTCATTTTTCGTCACTATCTTACGTTTAAAACTCGTATAAAGAAAACGTTTTTTATATGTTGATTATAACCATATATTCAGTAAAATTTTACGCAATTAAAACGTTTAAAACAATCGTTGATAAACACTTAACTTTGAACGTTACAGTAACGTTTATTTTTAACACATCGTGTGTTTATCATTCATGTCTAACATTAAAAACACGTAAAAAATTAAATTGTTCAATGGTAATATGTTAACGTGAAAATCACGCTGTAATTTCACAGACAATTTATTTTTAGAGGATTTTTGTCGTTTATAGGACGTTAAAGATAAACGTTAACCCAACATATTAGTTTAACGTTTCTTAATAGTAATTTTAACACATTAGGTTATTTTGTGCCGTTACATTAACTTTTAAAAAATGTTCAGTTGAAAAGGCGTTTAAAAGAAAACGTTGTTTTTTAACCATAAACGTTATTTCAACCAAGGCAACGTTATTTTAACGTTTTTTTAACTATGGTGTTCTCACTGGGTATTAGTATATCTTCTACAGTGTGTGGTATTTAATACTGCAACACCGTTATTTTGGAACGCGTTGGTCGATTTAAAAAAATCTTTTTTTTTTTCAGAGATAGTGCTCAATGAGCTTTATTTAACTGTTTTGAAAAAATTGTAATTTTCACATTTTCAAGGCCTACTAAACTCCTCTAAATGGGTCGAAATTTCGAGATCGACTATTAGGCAAGTTTTTATTGGCAAATTGGATAGCGTATTCGATTCTGTTATCTCAAATACCACTATACAAAATTTTAACTTGGTGCATCATATAGGGTGTTTGTTATTCATTAGCAAATTTAAAATTTAAAAATTTTTAAAAGTCTGTTAGGTTTATTACAAAGGTAAAGTAGTCATTCAACTTAAGGAACATCAAATACTAAATGAGGAAGAAAAAAGAAAAGTTATTCTTTAAATAAATAGTGCTTCTATACATTGTTCGGCTGCTGTACGTAGGTGCCTTAATAAAAATTTCTCAAACAAATGGTAGACAGAATAGCTTTTCTTTTTTCTTCCTCACTTATTAACATTAACATCAGATACTAAATAAAGAAGAAAAAAGAAAAGCTATTCTGTGCAATCCATTTGTTTGAAAAATTTTCATTAAGGAAGCAACCGAATAATGTATAGAAGCACTATTTATTTAAAGAATACCTTTTCTTTTTTTTTTCCTCATTTAGGGTCTGATGTTCCTTAAGTCGACTTTTATACAGGGCCAGTCGAAATTTTAAATTTGGCTATTGAATAACAAACACCCTATTAGGGCTCGACCGATGGCAGAATTTTGCCGATGGCTGATGTTTGAATTTTGAACTTAGACAATAGACATCAATCAACATGTTCAAAACTAAAAATTAATATTTATTGCACAAAAACAGAAACAAAGGTATACATTATTAAAAAAAAAACATAAAACAGCTTTCTAAAATAACCAAAAATTAAGTATTCATATTCAGTATAAATAGGTAATAATAACAAGATAAGATAAGATAAGATAATTTATTGGTGTTTAATATACAAGAGTATTTACACAAGTCAAAAAATTAGAAGGCTACAACACATATAATTTCGATTATAAACAGTTCAAAGGACACTAAAATTGAATAGAATTGTTTAAAAGTATGTACATATATGGACATATACCGTGCGTGTAATTTCCCATTAGGCACGTACATTCACGTAGCGCGAGAGATTTGACAACACCGTCAGCCGTAAATTCGTCCGTCGATGGAACATTCCAGCTCTGTTATTTCATTTCAGCCAGCTGGCACGCGCGATGTTGTAATTCTTCTCCCCATGCCTAGCCCGCGACTACACACATGGTATAGACATATATAGACATATACACACATACATATATTAAACATAAACATAAACATAAACACACCACAGATAGTAGACAACCCCCAAATCCAAAACCAAGGCTGTTCGGAAGGGGGTTACACATTCGGAAAAACGCAGACATACATCCACACCCCCCCGATGTTGTCAATACCGGGGCTGGGGGTCGAACCCAGAGCGCGGTAGCGAGTCGATCAGCGTATTCGCCACTCAATACGCCTTAACCGATTGAGCTACCGTGCCGGTGTATTAGTGTATATTAGGTAAAATTATAGGTAAAATGATACAATTGTTTATAACACACAATAAAAATTAAAAGGCAAGATTAAGTAAAAAAACATGAAACATTTTCATCTTCAGTTTAGTGTTACTGTATAGTGGTTAAGTCACTATGTAAAAATTCCTGTATGGAATAAAAAGCATTATGTACAAGAAACTGCTTAATCTTGTATTTAAAAGATTTCTCCGTAAGGAGTTTGATCTCTGGTGATAAAGCATTATAGAATTTGAGGCCCCAGTAGGCAGTGCCATCTCTAGTTTTTGTCAGTTTTAAGTAGTTAGTAGCCAAGTTATTTCTGTGTCGCGTTTGAATGAATTTACGCCACCAGTTGTGTATGAGGTTAAGTTGTTTTTCATGTAAATTAAACATTGCAGGATATACGTACACGGGACAGTTAAGATTTTTAATTCAATGAGTTTCGATTTACAGTCATCTCTATATTTGAGACCTGCAATTACTCTTATGGCCCGTCTTTGCATAGAAAACACACTAGACGCAGAGCTAGCATGCCCCCAGACGAGGATACATTACCGAGTGAATCAGGCTGTGATAGGCTGTGACAAGGGTTTCTGTTGATACCCGATGAGCCAAACTGCGTAGGAAAATATTTTTTTAAATTTTCTTGCAAATATAGTCTGTGTGACTTTCCCATGATAGCTTGTGGTCTAAGTAAACACCGAGAAACTTTACTGGATCTGGATTTTCTATTTGGTTTATATTTCTAAGGCCAAAAATCATTGTCTCAGTCTTTGCGGTATTAGGGAGTTGTGACACTTTGTGACAGGGGGGGGTCTCAAGCAATTGTGATGTCACAATACAAGAAAATCTGAGAAAGAATTTTTCCTTGCAAAATATGTAATTTTTATTAATTTACATAAAAGTTGTAGTGTGACTTGACAGACGGGAGGTGGGGGCGGGGGGGGTATCGGGCGAGCGTGACAATGTGTGACACAGGGGGGTGGGGGCCAATAATTGGCAAAAAAAGCGTGACATCATTTATGGACGGCCCCTTAAGACTCAGTTGGTTTGAAAGAAACCAACTTTGAATCCTAGATTCAGTTACCAGCATTCCTTCTAATAAAGCATCTAAGTTGATATTATGTTCAGTAAGGTTTGTATCATCAGCAAATAAGATGGTGGAAGTAGAACTATTTAGCGAGAGGGGTAAGTCATTTATATAAATTAAAAAGAGAACCGGTCCCAGGACTGAGCCTTGAGGGACGCTAATATTCACTCTAAGTTGATCTGATTTGATATTTTTATAAAAAACATATTGTTGTCTATTGCTCAAATAGGATTCCATTAAGGTGACAGTGCTTGTGGTGAAGCCATAAAAATACAATTTGTTTGCAAGGATTTGATGTGATACACAATCAAAAGCCTTAGGTCAAAGAACTTTGAGCAAGTAAATTGTTTCTGTTCGAAACCCATATTAATTATAGTAGTTAGTTTGTCTATCGCTAACATAGTTGAAAGATTGTTCCTAAATCCAAATTGATTTGGATTAAATAGGTTTCGACTCTCAAAATAATCAGTTAATTGAAGTTTTAAAATAGACTCATAGATTTTTGCTAAAGATGGTATGACCGAGATAGGTCTATGGTTAGTTGGATCATCTATATCATTCTTTTTGTAGATAGGAACTACCTTTGAAATTTTCAAGCAATCGGGGAATACATTATTGCTGATTCCTAAATTTATTAATGCCGTTAAGGGTAACAATATAGAATGTTTGACAGCCCTTATTATTTCTGGGCTCAAGTCATACACATCTTTGCTTTTTTTGTTTTTCATGTTATTTATGGTCGTAAGTACGGTTTATGTAGAGACTATAGTAAAATTGAATATATTAGGTGTGGTGAAGTTTTCCAAAAATTCAGTGTAGTCATGATTGCTAGGTGGTAAATCATTCACTATATTATCAGCTACGTTAGCAAAGAATTTGTTAAAATCATTTGAGCTAATCTTATCAGTAACTTGTTGAGAAGCAGGTTTGCTATTGTTTATGAGTTTCCACATTGCTTGCTGTGGATTGCTATGTGAGACTATGTAATTATCATGTGCTTGTCTTTTATGTTTTCGCAATTCAAAGGTGTAAAGAGATTTATAATTTTTGTGTATAGCAATATTATCCGTGGTTGGATTTATTTTTGCATAATCCCGCAAGAATTGGAGTTGACTTCTCATTTCACGTAGGTCATCATCAAACCACCTAATTAGCTGACGATTTTTTGTGTGTTGTGTCTTTTTTTTAAGGGAAATATATTGTCAACTGCGTCAGTTAAAAAGCCAATAAACATTTCAAATTTTTCATTTACATCTAAATATGGGTTATGTATAAAGTTCCAATTATTATGGAACAGGTACTCGTTTAGCTTGGTAAATTCTACATCATTTGAAGGTCGATAGGACAAGTAAGTTGTTACTCTTTTTTTTAACATTTGCTTTTAGATGGATGCCTAGATGATCTGAGAATAGAGTGTCAATAATAACTTCATAATTGTTAGATGGTAAGTTAGTAAAAATGTTATCTAGGGTGTGATTTTTCCTAGTGTTATCTTCATTTGTAGGTGAGAGGCCAAAGGATCTAAATATGTTTAGTAATATTTGAGTATTACGGTCATTTTTGTTTTGAAACTGTACGTTAAAGTCGCCAGAGACGCATAATAATTTATTATGTTTTACAAGTTGTTACGACGCAAAAATGAGAATTCTGTACCTCAACACATTTCAATAATTCTAGTATTTTCACCAGGCCGTCGAGTTATGCTATTCACCAATAGATGGCGAAGACTACAACAAATTCTAATTATTTAATTTTTGCTTAATTTCATTTTACAATATGACAAGTATAATTATTTTGGGCAACAATATTTATGCGTAATGATTGTTAATAATTATTATATATATTTATATATATATATATATATATATATATATATATATATATATATATATATATATATATATATATATATATATATATATAAGGTATCCGTTGGCATCCTACCTAATAACGTTCTCACTTGGCATCCACTAATATACACGCTGATATACACAAAATTTATTTAAAGGCTAAGTTAGCATCCTACCTATTTTACGGTTTAATTGGTGTCATTATGAATATTTTAATCGATACGTAAAATGACACCCGAATATAAAAATTACAGGTTTAACTGACTTCCGGCGGCGTTGTCAGATGTATGCTATGCTGCTTTATCGTATTTGCCTAGAAGAATATTATTACAATCTGCAGTCTGTCGACGTATAAGTAAATAAGGAAATCTCATCCTGTGAGAATACTAATTTATGTCACAATTTAAGTTTCGAAACATGAAGTTCGCGTAAAAGTGAATTACTTTTTATTTGCTTATAATTGTTATAAAACATATTCTTTATGGGATTTGGCAAACAGTAGAAAAAACAATCTGTATGAACTAAAAAGAAAGTCTATCAGCAAAGATTGGAAATTAATTTTGTAGATAGTTTTTCTTTTTAGTTCTCACAGATAGTTTTTTTCTGCTATTTGTCAATTTATCAAATTTTCTGTACGAGATAGGACAGGGTGCTGTAAAGAAATATTATTCAGAACTGTAAAACTGAATTTGTTAAAATTTTGCTCATTTGCAAAGTGACCCTATAAGGGTAAAGTTGGAGTATCACGTATTTTTAACGTTTTATTATTATTATTATTTGAGTTCTCTTTTACACAAATTATTATTAATTAATCACCTTCTAGATTGTGTTAATAGTTTAATGCTTTTCAAATGTATTAGACAATTATAATTTATTCAAAAAATTATATTTTGCTATAAATTTGTAACATTTACAACTTTTTTTAAATTTCACAATAGTTCAAAGAATACGAATTAATAATTATTTTTCAATTACACCCCCCATGAGAACTATTGGGCCTCAAAATGACCCCATAAGGACAAAAGTAGAGTATCATGTATTTCTAGCATTTATTGTTATTTATTTGCGACTCTTTTTGCAGAAATTATTTTTAATTAGTCTCAAAAATGTTCTTTATTTTAAATATGAGCAGAAAGTCGATGAAAAGTTCAAAATTTCTTAAAACCTGCACAACTCTAGCTCTATTCTGAAGAAAGTTGGCAATAAACAGGAATAAGTTGCTTAAATAATTTGCAGGTTTCATTAGCAAACTCTTAATAAATAAAATTGTGAAACTAAAAAAAGATGGAAATGCTACAAATTTGTAATTGCTTAAATAAATTATAATTATTTAAGTAAATTAAAATTGTTTAAACAATTTGAAAAACCTTAAAATATTAAGACAAACTGAAATCTGACTAATTCAAAACTATTTCTATAAAAAAATCTCAAATAAACAATACTCATTCTGAATAATTATTTCTAAGATTTTGTCCTATCTATTACAGAAAATAGTATATTGTGTATTTAGGTGTGAAGGCAGTACATTCCCGGACGACGATGCATCGAAGTTCGGGAATGTGCTTTCACACCGAAATACGCATACTATTTTTTCTGAAATCACAATCAATATTATTATAAATTAAGGAATTTGTATTAATGCATAAAATTTCTTCATTAATGAATAACATTTCTTCATTATAATCTAACATTTCTTCATTACATTTCTTCATTACAATCTAACTGCTTACTAATAAATGTAATTTTGATGTATGTGTAAGTGTAAATGTAAGTTTGATTGTTTGTCTGCGTGTATTTATTTACTGTCAAAAATATACATAAAAAACCATACGGGAATGTTACTTTCCCGGCCTATGCCGGACTAAAATACTGGAATTGTGCATTTTTCGATCTGAAATCGCGCCGAAAATGTAGACATTGCCGATCGATTTCAGAAAAAGTTCTTTATAAATGAAGAAATTACTTTTTTTTGGTAAATTTCCAAGACATGAATTGCTCATTTAATCATGCGTCGCTCCCTGGCACACTGTATATGCTTTCTTAGAAAATGTAAGGCTCTTACTGAAACGAGAAATTGGAGATTTTTTAATTTTTAAAACAATAACATTGAAAATATCAACTTTATGAAAAAAATTATCGAACATTTCTTGTTGGAAATCGATAAAAAATATTTAAAAACATTGTTTCATTGAAAAAATGTAATATTTCCTTTTGTTGTAAACAAAATTGTTTTAAACAATATCAGACCGGGTTACCGTCTGGTAACATGGATGCTCATAATCAGTAGTGTCTACAGAACTGATTCCAACAAATAAACTGCGTCCGAAATGTATTCGAAACTCATACGCCCATACTGCCTGCTATATAACTAGACCTCCCAATTTTATAGACCAGTAACAACTTCGTAAAAAAAAATGAAAACCGGCAAAGAGACCACGGTGTTTCATTTCTACATAAAAACTTTTAAAAAGCCAAAAACCTAAACCACATTCCAATTTAAAAAAATATAAATGACTAAGTTTTAAAATCTAAAAAGGAAGTAACAGGACAAGCTTTACTTGAAAACGTTTTTATTGAAAATAAAATTATATAAAAAAAATTATTTTTAAGAAAAAGCTTTTATTTGAAAAAACTGTACTAAAAAGTAAAAATAATTTTTTAAAATTCATACACCTGGAAACCAAAAACTTTGCGGACGGTCATATAGCACTATTGCATAGTTACTTTGCTCAACTGACCGCCCCCAAAGCTTTTGGTTTCCAGGTGTATGAATTTTAAAAAATTATTTAAACTTTTTAGTAGTTTTTTCAAATGAAGGCTTTTTCTTAAAAATATTTTTTTTTATATAATTTTATTTTTTACTTTTTAGTCTACTTATTTTACAGACAGACAGACAAAACCCTTTCATTTGATACAAATGGCAAGGGAGTCGTGAAGAAAGATAATTTGCCATCCTAGGGCGTCCGCCATATTGGATTTATAATGGCGTTACATAGTTTATCGTATTTTACTCGTCAAACCCTTTCATTTGATTCCATATCAAGGGGGTTGTGAAGAAAAAGGTGATCTGTCAGCTTGGGACGTCCGCCATATTGAATTTAGAATGACGTCACATTGTCTATCGTATTTTACTCGTAAAACCCCTTCATTTGATACCCATATCAATAGGGTTGTGACTAAAAAGCCGATCCGCCATCTTGGGACGTCCGCCATATTGGATTTAGACCGACAATGGCTATACTATGTTACATTGTCACTGGACTTATACACGTTTGCCAAATTTCAAAGCTCTAGTATAATAAGAACTAGTCGAAATTCAGCTTGCAAGATTTCACCAAACAAACATACATTCATACATAACACATTGCAAGTTAAATAAAAGCTTTTAAAAAAATGAATACAACACAAATATAAATTTGTTAAAATTTTGCTCATTTGCAAAGTGACCCTATAAGGGTAAAGTTGGAGTATCACGTATTTTTAACGTTTTATTATTATTATTATTTGAGTTCTCTTTTACACAAATTATTATTAATTAATCACCTTCTAGATTGTGTTAATAGTTTAATGCTTTTCAAATGTATTAGACAATTATAATTTATTCAAAAAATTATATTTTGCTATAAATTTGTAACATTTACAACTTTTTTTAAATTTCACAATAGTTCAAAGAATACGAATTAATAATTATTTTTTCAATTACACCCCCCATGAGAACTATTGGGCCTCAAAATGACCCCATAAGGACAAAAGTAGAGTATCATGTATTTCTAGCATTTATTGTTATTTATTTGCGACTCTTTTTGCAGAAATTATTTTTAATTAGTCTCAAAAATGTTCTTTATTTTAAATATGAGCAGAAAGTCGATGAAAAGTTCAAAATTTCTTAAAACCTGCACAACTCTAGCTCTATTCTGAAGAAAGTTGGCAATAAACAGGAATAAGTTGCTTAAATAATTTGCAGGTTTCATTAGCAAACTCTTAATAAATAAAATTGTGAAACTAAAAAAAGATGGAAATGCTACAAATTTGTAATTGCTTAAATAAATTATAATTATTTAAGTAAATTAAAATTGTTTAAACAATTTGAAAAACCTTAAAATATTAAGACAAACTGAAATCTGACTAATTCAAAACTATTTCTATAAAAAAATCTCAAATAAACAATACTCATTCTGAATAATTATTTCTAAGATTTTGTCCTATCTATTACAGAAAATAGTATATTGTGTATTTAGGTGTGAAGGCAGTACATTCCCGGACGACGATGCATCGAAGTTCGGGAATGTGCTTTCACACCGAAATACGCATACTATTTTTTCTGAAATCACAATCAATATTATTATAAATTAAGGAATTTGTATTAATGCATAAAATTTCTTCATTAATGAATAACATTTCTTCATTATAATCTAACATTTCTTCATTACATTTCTTCATTACAATCTAACTGCTTACTAATAAATGTAATTTTGATGTATGTGTAAGTGTAAATGTAAGTTTGATTGTTTGTCTGCGTGTATTTATTTACTGTCAAAAATATACATAAAAAACCATACGGGAATGTTACTTTCCCGGCCTATGCCGGACTAAAATACTGGAATTGTGCATTTTTCGATCTGAAATCGCGCCGAAAATGTAGACATTGCCGATCGATTTCAGAAAAAGTTCTTTATAAATGAAGAAATTCCTTTTTTTTGGTAAATTTCCAAGACATGAATTGCTCATTTAATCATGCGTCGCTCCCTGGCACACTGTATATGCTTTCTTAGAAAATGTAAGGCTCTTACTGAAACGAGAAATTGGAGATTTTTTAATTTTTAAAACAATAACATTGAAAATATCAACTTTATGAAAAAAATTATCGAACATTTCTTGTTGGAAATCGATAAAAAATATTTAAAAACATTGTTTCATTGAAAAAATGTAATATTTCCTTTTGTTGTAAACAAAATTGTTTTAAACAATATCAGACCGGGTTACCGTCTGGTAACATGGATGCTCATAATCAGTAGTGTCTACAGAACTGATTCCAACAAATAAACTGCGTCCGAAATGTATTCGAAACTCATACGCCCATACTGCCTGCTATATAACTAGACCTCCCAATTTTATAGACCAGTAACAACTTCGTAAAAAAAAATGAAAACCGGCAAAGAGACCACGGTGTTTCATTTCTACATAAAAACTTTTAAAAAGCCAAAAACCTAAACCACATTCCAATTTAAAAAAATATAAATGACTAAGTTTTAAAATCTAAAAAGGAAGTAACAGGACAAGCTTTACTTGAAAACGTTTTTATTGAAAATAAAATTATATAAAAAAAATTATTTTTAAGAAAAAGCTTTTATTTGAAAAAACTGTACTAAAAAGTAAAAATAATTTTTTAAAATTCATACACCTGGAAACCAAAAACTTTGCGGACGGTCATATAGCACTATTGCATAGTTACTTTGCTCAACTGACCGCCCCCAAAGCTTTTGGTTTCCAGGTGTATGAATTTTAAAAAATTATTTAAACTTTTTAGTAGTTTTTTCAAATGAAGGCTTTTTCTTAAAAATATTTTTTTTTATATAATTTTATTTTTTACTTTTTAGTCTACTTATTTTACAGACAGACAGACAAAACCCTTTCATTTGATACAAATGGCAAGGGAGTCGTGAAGAAAGATAATTTGCCATCCTAGGGCGTCCGCCATATTGGATTTATAATGGCGTTACATAGTTTATCGTATTTTACTCGTCAAACCCTTTCATTTGATTCCATATCAAGGGGGTTGTGAAGAAAAAGGTGATCTGTCAGCTTGGGACGTCCGCCATATTGAATTTAGAATGACGTCACATTGTCTATCGTATTTTACTCGTAAAACCCCTTCATTTGATACCCATATCAATAGGGTTGTGACTAAAAAGCCGATCCGCCATCTTGGGACGTCCGCCATATTGGATTTAGACCGACAATGGCTATACTATGTTACATTGTCACTGGACTTATACACGTTTGCCAAATTTCAAAGCTCTAGTATAATAAGAACTAGTCGAAATTCAGCTTGCAAGATTTCACCAAACAAACATACATTCATACATAACACATTGCAAGTTAAATAAAAGCTTTTAAAAAAATGAATACAACACAAATATTTAGCATTTATGAAAATGTAAACATACGTATTTCAAACCAAAATAATACAATAATGGTAAAATGAAACAAAAACCGAACATCAACTCTTAAAAGGAAATTTATTTTCTCTGTCTATATAATCCCAGGATTATGTTATGTGTACTTTGTAGTTCTAACACATTATAGTGTAGGCAAATTAGCATTCTGACTAAATAGTTTATCGAATGAATGGATTTTCTCGAAACTTTGTGGATTCTGTTCGTTTTGAAGTCTAGATCAAACTCCAAAAAAAAATGGCCGCTAATATTGCCTCGCAATTGTTATAAACAATGATCTTGTTGCTAATTTGTTAACTAGTAAAATTGAGGTAAATTAAAAAAACAAAATGTCTTTTTAGATAATTTTATGAAAAATAACAACTTTTTATTCTCGTAAAATTTTCGAAAAATGCATATTTTCCGAGATATAGCGGTTGAATTTTTCCAAAAAGGTGGAATAAAAAGTGACGAGTGAAATTCGAGTGAATATATTATTAAACTACAAGACTTTTTTTCCTTTATGACTTTTTCCTAAAGTGCACTCTGTCCAAGTTTCCTGGAAAAACCGAAAAAAAGGCCCTAATCGGAAAACGGAAAATATCGTAAACTATGAAATTTAAAAATCTTCAAAAATTCGAACATATAGGTTAATACATTCTTTAAAATTTTGCTCTCTTCTAATTTTTTTGTAACATACATATTTTCCGAGTTTTCAACAGTTTTTCACTATCAAAATGTATCTAAATTTTTTCATGACACAAAATGCATGTAATCTCTAAAATTGTAATTAATTTATATATATTCAATAGAAAAATATCTAATTTGTGAAGAAAAGAAAGAACGAAAAAATTTCTACTGCTGTCTCGTAAGCAAATATTAAACCACCTTTACCCTTTCAAATAGAAAGACGTAAATTGGACTGTAAGTCGATGAAGTCTACTTATTTTGAACAATAGAAAATTACACAATACACATACTTTAAAATATCTCTAGAGAAAATGTTTATGAATTTAAAAAACCTAACATATGGTTGAAATTAATATATTTCGGAAAGGGTTTCTTACAATAGAGGCCTTACCCCACAAGCGTCCATAATAAGACGCAATAAAACTGTCTTTCAGAAATAGCAATCCTTCATTTCAAAAAGACAAGTCAATTAGTTTCAGATAAAACCCATTATTGTCTGTTTAACCGAAACTAGAATAACAGACTCCGAAACTGTAAAAAATTACCAAATATAAGCCACTTTTCGAGCGGCTTTTACACCGTTATTGTAATACATTCTGGCGATTGAGTAAAATGCTAGAATCTCTAAAACGATTATTTTTTGTGTAATTTTATAGTAATGTGTTCCAGATCTTTTTATAATACATACACGTAACAACTATTAAGTTAATATCTTAAACCGTCCCACAGGAAACGTGCGTACAAAAAATACAGACAGACCGATAGATACAATTTTTTTTTGCCCTCAAATTTAAAATCTCGATATTTCATGACATTCTAAACCGATTTCAACAAAAAAAAAAATTGAATTTTTTTTTA
This sequence comes from Rutpela maculata, assembly GCA_936432065.2. Classification (NCBI taxonomy): domain Eukaryota; kingdom Metazoa; phylum Arthropoda; class Insecta; order Coleoptera; family Cerambycidae; genus Rutpela; species Rutpela maculata. Next base: position 37,351,227 of record OW386294.2, on the reverse strand, counting down.
CGATTACTATACTTCCAATCCACTATTTGGATGTGGAAGTAAAATTTACGACTCAAATCATCCAATGTCCCAAATTGGGATACACATTGTGCGAAAATTATTAAGTAATTATAAATACTGATTTAATGAAGCTAAAATATTATGACATGAGGGTTTATTGATACATCTGAAAGTGTATTTTAAATAAAAAGAAACATTTCTTATTATAAAAACACAATTTGTAATGTTAAATGTTAATAAAATTGAACATGCCTCAAGTTTAACAACAGGTAGTTTTCTTTATAGTAGTGTAAAATATTATAAAAAATCTGAGGCCTTGGATTCTAGTAGGTATACTTATTCATCAAAACTACACTAACATTTTTCTTTGTATGTCTTACAAAACATTTTTTGTAATACATATAAAATGTTTTTTTCCATGATTTAAGGATAACTAAATGAACTATATTTCACAATAGAAATATGAAACATTTCATTTCTTGTTTCTTATTTATAACAAATTCGGATAAAAACATACATTATTTTTAATGGAAATATATGCCATTTGATTTATTACTTCCACATCCACGTAGTGGAGTGGAAAGATGTACAGGGTGCGCCACTTAAAACTGCCCATACTTGTAACTTTTTTATTTTTAAAGCGATGACCTTGTTAGGCATATCAAATTGTAGACATTTTTAAAGCCTTAAACACGCATACAGAGTGATTTAAAAAAAAATTTGAAAAAATTGTTAAGAAAGGAAACTTAATTTCTTTGAATATTTTTTTACCTCAACTTGTACATGAAATGTGTTAATGTTTTCTTATAAAGGTTTTAATTAGCTTCAATTTATGTTAAAAAAAAAGTTTTAAGAATAAAAATTCCTATTATTTAGTACATTTTAATAGAGTTTGTTTTTAAAAATATTTATTTCTTTTGTTTCTTGTTGCTGTTTTGTTACGTTGAGGATTTTTTGTGATATGTCTTTTACAAATAAAGCATAAAATTATTCTTTACATTTTTTCAGTTATTTTAAAAAAATCAGGAGTCGGAAGGAGTGTTTTTAATTTCTTTCTCTAAAACCAAAAAGAATTTCGGATATGACGTAATAAACATAACATAAATTGAAGCTAATTAAAACTTTTATAAGAAAACATTGACGCAGTTCATGTACAGGATGAGGTAAACAATTATTCAAGGAAATTAAGTTTTCTTTCTTAACAATTATTTTAATTTTTTTTAAATCACTCTGTACACATGTTTAAATGCCTTAAAATTATCTACAATTTGATATGCCCAACATGGTCGTAGTTTAAAAAATAAGAAAGTTGCAAGCCTGGGGAGTTTTAAGTGGCGCACCCTGTATAGTAATCTTAAAAAAAATTTCAAAATGTTTTTTGCTGAAATAATAAATGTCATAAAACGTCGAGATTTTAAATTTAAGAGAAAAAAAAATTCTGTTAGTGTGTCGGTCTGTAACTTTTTTGTGCGCACGTTTTCTTCGCAACGGTCGTCTAAGATACTGTCTTCAAATTTGGCACACATATATTCCATGACGAGATCTGGTACTAGATTATGTCTTGCGCTAATTCCGGTGAAGGGTTGTGAGTTAAATAGGGTAAATAGGGAAAAACAATAAAGCAAGCTAATAACAGTCCAGAAACTTAATTTTTAAAATCTTCTATTTAACTTCATTTTAAAAGCTTTGTACGGTAGTTAGTATGTTTGGGTCAAATCGTGCAACCAAAATGGATCCTGGAGGTATTGTTTAATAGTGGATTCGGCGGCGCCCGGAAAGATTCAAATATGGATTCGGCAGCGCCTGAAAATTGCCTTGGTATTCGACATGGTCCGGAAGTCACCTTGGTGTTTAGCCGTTCCCGAATATGGATTATGCAGCGCTCGAATATAGATTCGGCGGCGTTCTAATTTGGATTTGGCAGCGCCCGGAAGTTACTTTGGAATTCGGCAGCGCCCAAAAATGGATTCAGCGGCATCCTAATATCGATTCGGCAGCGCCCAGAAATTACCTTGGTATTCATGCGCACCCGGATATGGATTTGGCACTATCTTAATATGGATACGGAAACGACCGGAACTTGCCTTCGTATTCGGCAGCGTCCGGAAGTTCTGGAGGTTTCGCTAGCATTCGGCAACGCCTTTTTATTAAAATTCTGTGACCAATTATTTCCACATACTAGAGTGCAAATATGGTCAAGATGTTTTCCTTTAAAGAGACTTGGATGGGAAATCTGGATGTGGAAATATTGATTCCTTAGGCAGCGGTTTTATTCCAAAAGCTACAACAAATTTTGAATGATTTATTTTATCACAACTCAATTGAGAGTAATACTCCAATTTCGATTTTCATAAAAAAAGTAATCTTTTAACAATTTTTATTGTAGAAGAACCGAAATGTATTAAATTGAATTACCTTTCAACGTTGTAATAACCAATTTCAGACCCTTCGGTTTTTAAGTTATTCACGAAAAATACGTGTTGAAATTTGACATTTAGAAAGACACGAAAAAACAAAACCTTAAAAAAATAATATCTCTAACAATCTTTGAACGGGACTAATCTGAAATTTAAGGTAAAGTTAATTTCTTATGTTTCAAGTCGTACAAATAACAGTTTTTGACATAATTCGTAATTTTCAAGATATTTCTAGAAACCCATTTTTTAACAAATTGCTAGATACAACGAATCAAAAATAACGGTCATTTACATTCAAACTATACAAATTGCGCGGAGATATTAACAAAATTGTATGACTTTTATATCAACTTTATTATTCTAATTATAACATGTTGTTTGAGTGACCTATAATAATTAATATCATGAGAGAAATAGAAGTAAAAATTGTTGAATTACTTAAACACTATCAACGAAAAAACTAGCTCGAATTAAAACTAAAATATACTTTACGTGCAATATGTACAATATGTTTACTTAAAGTAAACTGCAATTAAATTTTAATTTTATTTATATAAATATATACTTTGGAAAAAACTTTGTTAGTTTAGATGAATTATAGTTTTACAGATATCTATGAACTTACATTTAAAATCACGAGGTGTAGATGCTCCAAACTGATTAATTTTGAAGCACAGTGGCAAGTGTAAAGTAAAAAATATATTATAATTTAAGCTATCAAACTTTATCGTATCATTTTTTCCATCTTGTTAGTTTCAATTCGACAGCTTTATCTTTAACGGTATCTTAGTAACTCTACAACTCTTTCAACCATGCATTTCTCTACAAGAGGTTGTTCTTGGGTCACCTACTATACTTTTCTTAAATAGAATCCAATAAGAAATCCAAAAATTTAAACAAAACGAATTAAAATAATCTCCAACATACACTAGTTCACGAGTTCAAAGACGTGTTAATTCTTGATAAAGCTTGTACAAATCTGAGTGAGGGCACATTGGATTCGGAATGACGTCTAGAAAAATGTGCAAAACTTTCAAACCCGCATATAAACAATTGCAAAAGTTATAAACAAATTAAGATTGAAGAAATAACGAGCTTCGTTTTTTGAAAATAACTCGAAAACCATTAATATTTAAGAAATTTAAAAAAAAAGATTCTTGAAGAGGAAGAAATTTCCAATAGAAAAGTCAGAACTCTCGGTATTCTATCTCTATTATTAATAATTTTAATTTAATGTTGAAAATAAGGCTTCGTGCGGCAAACGCAAAGCCGTTACGAAACCGGCCGTAATAAGTTAAAATATTTTTTTATGTATTAAATATTAATTTAAAAATTTTAAAAAACTATGGTATTATTCAGACATTTAAAGAAAAAAAAATACAGATTTTTCATAAAATGAGCCTATTGTTAATTAACAATTTTTTTAGAGCTTATGTTTATATTTCAAGTCGGGTAATTGTTAAGCAAAAGCCACTAAAATTATTACGTTTCCTTTAGACCTTATATCAACTATACTGTACGAGATTATGACATTGCGATATTTTTAATTGTTATAGTCTATTAGTTATTAATTATTTAAGATAACAAAAAACTAAAAAATTTAAAAAAAAAGGTTGACATTTTTTTATTAATTTTAATTATTATTACTGGTTTTATATTCAAAAATAACAAGATTACATAAACTTTAAATTTTTAGTATTATTTGTTTAAACAAATTTTATAAACAAATAGATAAATTACTTATTTTTGAAAAACATTTTTTGCCATTTTATTTGTTATAAAATATTATGAATTAAAAAAAAAATTTTTTCTTAAAAATATTTTTTAATTGTTTATAATCATTATTTAAACAAGTTATTAAGTAAAAATTTTAGTCTTAAAACCTATTATTTGCAATTCTCTACAAGGTGGATTTTTTTTTGTTGTTAATTTATTTGTTTATTTAATAAATAATTTGTTATTAACAACCTCCGAATGTGTTTATATTTTTTTAGATAGAAAAAAAATTAAAAAAAAACAACCGTATACATAAACACATAAAAAAAATGTTAATATTTCTTATAGAATTTTAAATTTTAAGTATTAAAAATGTTTTTTGACATATTTATGTATACGGTTGTTCTGGATATTTTTTTCTATCTAAAAAAATATAAACACATTCGGCGATTGTTAATTAGAAATTGTTTATTAAATAAACAAATTAATTAATAACAAAAATTCCACCTTGTAGAGAATTGCAAATAAAAAATTTTAAGAATATTTTTATTCTTAATAATTTGTTCAAATGAAGAAAAACGGGAAAAAATAATTCAAAAAATGTTTTAAGAAAAAATTTTTTTTTCAAAAATACTAAATTTATCTATTTCTTTATAAAATTTGTTTAAACAAATACCACTAAAAATTTAAAGTTTATATAATTTTATAGTATTTTTGAATATAAAAACAGTAATAATAATAATTTTAAAATTAATAAAAAAAAATTTTCAACCTCTATTTAATTTCTTAGTTTTTTGTTAGCTTAAATAATTAATAACTAATAGACTGTAACAATTAAAAACATCGCAATGTCATAATCTCATAAAATGTAGTTGACATAAGGTCCTCACGAAGCGAAATAATTTTAGTGGCTTTTGTTTAACAATTTTCCGACTTGAAACATAAACGTAAACTCAAAAAAGAAAAAAATTGTTAATTAACAACGAGCTCATTTTATGAAAAATCGGTAAAAAAATTTTTTCCAACGGGATATTGTTCCTTTAAGTGTCTAAATAATAACGCAATTTAAAAAAAAATTATATTAATACTTGACAATATAAAAAAATTGTTTTGCTTCTTATGATCGGTTTCAGAGTATCGTAACTGTTTAGCGTTCGCCGTGCGAAGCCCCATTTTCAACATTAAATTAAAGTTATTAATAGTAGAGATAGAGTTCCAGAAGTCCAGACTTTTTTATTGGAAATATCTTCCTCTTTAAGAACCTCTTTTTTTTAATTTCTCAATTATTAATAGTTTTCGAGTTATTTGCAAAAAACGAAACTCGTCATTTTTTTCAATCTTAATTTGTTTATAACTTTTGCACATTTTTCTAGACGTCATTCCGAATCCAATGAGCCCTCACTTATATTTTTACAAGCTTTATCAAGAATTAACACGTGTTTGAACTTGTGAATTAGACTGAATAAGATTCTTTTACATTAACATAATTTTGTAGTTTATCACGTATCTAAAATATTTTTGCTAAATAACTTTTCTCTTACTTCTGTAGTTTAATTAAACTACAGAACACTACTTTACTAATAGCCTTGCTGAACCATCCTTAACAAAAGTTGTTTACAATCAAGAGGTAGGTACAAATTCCGTCCTCATTTTAACAGTTACACGAATTGTCTCCACTAAGTTTACTTTTCCTAGTAGTAATATATTCGAGCAAACTAAAACATCTGGATCAACATGTGGTATATAATAACCTACTTCCACGGTGTTGCCAGCTGACTAGATGCCATCTAAACCGCTTCTGTGGTCAGCAAGTATTCAAAATGAATATTTTTCGAGCGACAGGCACGGCAGCTAGTAACAAACCGCTGAACTCAAATATTCACTAGGGTGTTAAAATGGGTCACTTGACCTCCAACTTAAAATAAGTTTTAATGGCATAATACGACATCTACGATGCCCCTGCGTTAATATCTCTGGCAGGTCAGATGGCATCCGAATACCGGATGCCATCTGACTCGTGGATGCCATCCGAACCTAAAATTTTACATTGTGGAATGCCAACTAATACCTTATATAAATATATATATATATAGTGAAATATGATCAAAAGTCCATAATATAGATTTAGTTTTTATAATCCAGAGGTTGGCAACGGTGAATTTCACGGTGAACTGTCAAGAAAAGGGAAATGATGGTCGTTCTTCCGTAATTATTTTTTGTGAAAGGCAAATTCTATAAATGCCAGGCAAGTAGTAATACTCGCCCTTTTCGATCAAGAATTGAGATTAAAACCTTGCTAAGTGTTAATTAGTCAAACGGCACACGTGGCTACTCGTTATAGATTAACGGATCTAGGCTAATTTTCAACACATTGTTCAATTAAATTTTGGTGTATTTAATTGGGTTTCGATATTTAAATCGGATTTTGTTTGGCAAGTTACGTCCAGAATTTTCTGGACGTTTTATGGGATACGGAGTAGAACAACCATCAGCATTATCATATACCTTTTTGGGTCATTTTGTGTAATTTTGGATGATATTTTTGGACTTGGATCATATGAAGGACTATTAGTTACGAGTTAAATTTATGAAATAATACCTTGCGATACAACATAACTGTAACGGAGAGTTACCTACGACCAGGAACTGTAATTTTGGTGATTTTGGTAATTTTGATATTCTGTAAATTTGGAGAGTTGGAGATTATTTGGAAGTTTTTATATTGCATTCAACGCAGGAGATTCCAGGCAATGGTCTTAACCTACCAGTAATCGGAGCCCTCTTGTGATCAACTGCTGCTGGATTTCGGGTGTTTTTTAAAAGATAAGTTGTACTATATTTTATATGTAATCATAAACATTTTGTTCTCTGATATAATTAAAAGTTAAACTATTTTTCCCCTAGCTTCAGTATAACGATTATTAGGTACTATTGTAAGACTGTGTTATATCTATATCTTCTAAATTGTATGAAAATTTTCTTGATTGTTACTCAAAATTGTACAAGGAATAAACTGAAATTCTTATATTTTGTTCTTTTATTGCTCTCTCTATCTCTCACTAAAAGGATTTGTCATACCTGAGACCATTTTATTTATTTGGGGTTTTGAGATCGTAATAATTTTTGGGGGCTCGTCCGGGATCTTTGTGAGAAGTAGAGAGGCAATAAATTGAAAACCACTACCTAATAAGGAATATACTAATATTTGTTTGAATTTTCCCTAGGTACAATAATCTTTTGGATAACCGGATTCAGCGGTGAGGGACCACGGGAAAGTGCTCTCAGGACTGGTCGAGGCAGTTGCCGGAAACTCTGCACTGAAATACAGGAATCTCCGGGAAGACAAAATTACAGGACCTTGGTATATTTAGCATTCTTTTTTTTTCTAATAGTTTTTTTTGCGAATTCCTAAGTAAATTTTTTGTAATAAAATTTTTATCTTGAAACAAAAAAAAAATGGTTGAGATTAAGACATCTTATTTGGAAAGGGAATTTCTGGTTTATGAATTAAATATACGCGGTTTAGAGGTAAAGTCTGGTGACAAGACAAGAGATCTGGCTCAAAATTTAACAGCTCTTTTAAGACAAGAATCTCAGGGTAAAGTGTTTGTTCCGATTCGAGATTTGGATACTATTTCAGAATTACAAAACTGTACAGTTATTTTAAATATAGTAACGAGAACTGCAAAAAGTATTTTAAATCAGATTGTAATAGAAAGGTTAGACGCTTTATTTTGGCATTTAAAAGGTCGAATTGGTCGAATACCTTCCGAAGACGATGACCAGGCCGAGCAAATTGCTGTGCTACTTGAAAATTTTAATAAAGTTTTTGAGGAATTCCTCGATAGAAAAAAATACTTATTTGATACGCCACTTGCTGGTGTCTCAGTCGACCAATCAACAGCTTTAGCAAATTTGCAAACGCTAGTGTTGACAGACCCAGATTATGTACCTGTTTCACAGTGGGATCTGAGATTTAAAGGAAGATTTAGAGATAGTTTAGATGTTTTGGAATTTATTAGAAAAGTCAATCAGTTTTGTAAGACTAGAAAAGTATCCGAATCAAAATTACTTAATGGTATAGGTTGTTTATTTGAGGGCTGACGTATGGTTCCGCTCTATCGAACAGGAAATTGACTCGTGGGCTGATCTGTGTTCACGTCTCAAGAGGGAATTTTTGCCTTATAATTTTGAAAAACATATTAAAGAATTATTAAGAAAACGATATCAGCATGAGGATGAGAGTATAGGAACTTTCATCGCTCACATCTCAGAATTAGGAAGTTATTTACCTGTTCCACTCTCTAAGGAGAAACGTTTAAAAGTCATTAGAGATAATATGTTACCTGAATTACAGGAACGTTTGATTTTAGAGGATATCGACTCTGAGGAGAAATTAGTGGAGCTCGTTACTAAGATCGAAGAACGCAAACAAAATATCCGCGGTGAGAGATCAATTAATCGTAATCGGGGAGCTGATAATCGGGTTTCATTTTGTGATAGAGAAATTTTTGGGGGTGATTTTGTTAGAAATTTTAATAGTGAATATGGTAGTAGAAATAGTAGATCAGAACATAGAGGCAATAATTCTCTACCCTCGAATAACAATCTAGACCAGAATCGTAGTAGAGATGATAGGAGTGTTGACCGTTCGAGCAGTAGAGGGCGTAATTTTAGACACAACGACAGCATAGATAGAAATTTCAACCGTTCTAGAAATCGATCCACCAGTCGTGAACGTAATGTTATGGGAGACCCTCGAAATACGACTAGCAGATATTCTCACCATAACCGTGATAATTCTGGTAGCCGAGAGAGGTCACGTAATCGATCGTCTAGTCGGGATAGAGCTAACTTGAGGCAAATAAATAGTTTACGTTGTTTTAAATGTAATAGTAATCAGCATTTAGCTCGTGATTGTACATCAAAAGTTGTGAAGTGCTATCGTTGTGGCTTAACAGGTTATACGATACGAACGTGTCCTACCTGCAACCAGGGAAACGGACCCAGGACTTAGTTAATAGTCGGGAACTAAGCCAAAATTTTAGAAAACCGGCTAATACTGTTAATGCTCCTACTGTATCTTCACGTCTGGCTGAGAGCGAGCGTGTCAAACATGTTCTGGATTATATTTTGTCACAAGTGAATGGTAATGAATGTCCATATGTTCGAGTCAATATTTACGATGTACAAATTTTGGCATTATTAGATAGTGGCGCAAATGGCATTTTCATGAACTCAAGGGGATGGGAAATTTTGCAAGGTTTTGGGTTTAAAATTGAAAAATGTTCTGTAACCTCTTGCAAGGTTGCAAATAATGACAACATTCATTGTTTGGGGCAAGTCATTGTTCCCATTAGACTTAGAAAGAAAACACATCTCTTTGAGGTTATGATTGTGCCAGAATTGCGTCATACTCTAGTTTTGGGTACAACTTTTTGGGTGACAATGGGAATTGTGCCTGATTTAAGGAAGGGTGAATGGTACTTCTCTAGTGAACCGGTCATAAACGAAATAGTACGGGAGAATAATGCTTCCCTAGAAGGCACTAATGATTTGACCGGAGAACAGAGAGTACGATTACATGAGGTTGTGAATGACTACTTTGACAGCATTCAAGATGTCCAGTTAGGTTGCACCAATGTAATGGAACACAAAATAGAAATTAATGAAGGGGTTTTGCCCATTAAACAAAGATATTATCGTGTAAAACCACCTATGCAACAAAAGATAAATGAAGAACTTGACGAAATGTTGAAATTGGGTGTTGTCGAACGTAGTCAGAGCGAATGGAGTTCACCTATCTTAATGGTAAACAAGGATGATGGATCCTATCGTTTTGTCGTAGATTTCAGAAAGGTTAATGAGGTATCTAAAAGACCAGCTTACCCTTTACCATTTATACATGAAATATTAGATCAACTAGGAACAGCTCGTTACCTCTCGAGTTTGGATATTAGATCGGCCTATTGGCAAGTCAAATTAGAGGAAAATAGTAAACAATATACAGCTTTTACCATACCAGGCAGAGGTCATTTTCAGTTTAAACGTTTGCCGTTTGGTCTGCACGGGGCACCAGGTACTTTCCAGGCCCTGGTAGATCGCTTATTTGGGAGAGTTAAAGCCCTATGTATTCGCTTACCTAGATGATCTAATAATAGTAACGAGTGATTTTGACACTCATATTCAGGTTTTAAAAGACGTTTTTGATCAACTGAAATCTGCTGGCTTAACTTTAAAGCGGGAGAAGTGTAGGTTTTGTAGAGAAGAGCTGGAATATCTAGGTTATAAGGTAAATCGTGACGGGTTGGGTGTTAACCCCAAGAAAGTTAGCGCGATTGTAGATATGCCTAAACCCAAAAATCCGCAGGAGGTACGGCGAATTGTTGGGATGTTATCGTGGTACCGCAGATTTATTCCAGACTTCTCTACCATAGTTGCACCTCTGACTAATCTCACTCGTAAGAAAGTCAAATGGGAATGGACAAGAGAATGTGACGAAGCTTTTCTAAAAATTAAAAGTGTTTTGATTAGTGCTCCTATTTTGTCACGTCCAAATTGGGACTATCCGTTCATTTTACAGACTGACGCGTCACAAGTAGGCGTTAGTTGTGTCTTGACTCAATACTATGATAACCGGGAACATGTGATATGTTATTTGTCAAGAGCACTAACCAAGACGGAGGCAAAATACGGAGCGACTCAGTTAGAAATTCTTTCGGTCATATATGCCATTGAAAAGCTACGCGGGTACATCGAAATGACTAGGTTCATTGTAGTGACGGATTGTTATGCCTTAAAATGGTTAAACAATTTGAAGGATCCGAAAGGTAGACTTGGCAGATGGTGTTTACGTCTCCAAAGCTTTGATTTTGAGGTTATACACCGGAAGGGTAGATATAATGTAGTCCCAGATTGCTTATCAAGAGCTGTACCACCTGCCATAGATTCCGTAAACACTGACAATGAACCAATAGTACTTTCGGGGGACCCTTGGTATGACAAGATGTTATTTCGAGTGAGAAATAGTCCATTGCAGTATGATAGGTGGCGTGAAAAGGACGGAAAGTTATACAAACGGGTCGAATGCAGTTTTAAGGATCTTCTCTCAGATATCGATACATGGAAGGAAGTAGTACCTAAGCCAGAACGACGTAAACTTTTGGAAAAATATCACAGTGACATATTAAATGGTGCACATATGGGTGTGTATAAAAGTTATAATCTTCTGATTCAAAAGTATTTCTGGCCACGTATGAAAGCTGATGTGTATCGATATGTAAAAAAATGCCAAATTTGCTGTAGTCAAAAACCAATTCAAAAGATACCTGCAGGTGAAATGGGCAGGAGACCAGAGATAACTCGTTGTTGGCAGCTAATTAGTACTGATCTTTTCGGCCCATTGCCTAGCAGTAGTGCTGGCTACAAATACGTTCTCGTTGTTACAGATTATTTTAGTAAGTTTGTAATTTTTGTACCTCTTCGTACGGCTACGGCCAAGAATGTTATTAAAGCAATTGAGCAAAATGTTTTCTTGCTGTTCGGTGTCCCAGAGTTCATTATCATGGATAACGGGTCGCAGTATGGTAGGAGTAAGGAATTTTCCACTTTATTGGAGAAATATGGAGTCAAATCGTTATGCAATGCATTATATCACCCTCAAAATAACTCCACAGAGAGGGTAAACCGGGTCTTAAAAACGTTACTCGCTTCCTATGTTGATGACCAACAAAGAAATTGGAGTGATAACCTTCCGCACCTTGCGTGTGCGATAAGAACTGCGAAACATGAGACTACCCGTTTTACTCTTAAACTAAACTTACAAAAAGCTTATGAGAAATCCAAGGTGAGATATGATCTTAGAAGACGTCCGGTTAGTTTTAAGGTGAATGATCATGTGTGGAAAAAAGATTTTCCCTTATCCGACGCTTCTAAACATTTCTCAGTTAAATTGGCTCCTAAGTTTAGTGGTCCCTATAAAGTAAAAAGGAAAATTGGTTTAAATGTGTATGAGTTAGAGAATGACGCCCATGAAATCATTGGTCAATATCATGTAAAAGATTTAAAACCGGATTATACATTAGAACCTGAATTAGTTGTATAACTTTAACTTTTCGTAGTATCACTGGAAAACCCTATTTTAGTCACTACTTTCACACTCACATATCTGGACATTAAATTAACTTATGTTCGGCGATTTGCCAAATTAGTTAATACTATTTGGTATTTCGGGAGAAGAGAAAATTTTGCGTTTGGTAATTTTCTTGGGTGGGATCTTAGATAACAGGACGAACAGCGATATCCTAAATGCCAGTCAACGATTGAGTGACCGAACAACTTGAACTCTCGTTACTGAAGGAAAAAAATTTTCAAAACTAATTTTGTTTTTTTTTTTTTTGACGTTATGGTCTAGCTTAAGTTAGTGTTTTGTCTTAAATGTTGGTAGATGTATGAGAAGGAGTGCATGAGGGGATAGCGGAATCAGAAGGAACCGGTCAGTTGAAATATATGGGGTGTAAGTCTCCGTGTATTTCATGCGAGTGGTTGCTGACCACAGGAAACTATCTCAATGTGAATTGATGCACAGTATAACCTAAGAATGTTTTGAACCTTGTCTGTTGTAAAAAAAAAAAAAGAATATTGCTTTCACCCATCTGGTGTTTAAAATTTTTTTCTTGTCGCCTCACGGCAAGTTTAACCGATTTAGTTTATAGAAAAATTTCAGTTTGGTAGTTACTATAAGCTACTGAGATATGTTGTTGTGTATCTTTCAGCTTCACTGTAAAGTTTGTACAACATTTTAATTGCCTATCGTTAAAACCTTTAACGTAACCTGTCATACCTTGTTAAGGTATATTTCGAAATTTCTTTTTTTTTTTAATTTTAACCGAACCCCGGGGAATTTTAAATTTTGGGCCTATTTCTTTATAGTTAAGATCTAATTTACTTGTCACCAGTTACGACCACTAATTTATAACGGAATTTTGCGCATAAACTTTGTGATTCTTTCAATATTAGACAATTCCTCTTAGTATGAGCTAATTGATATACCTGTCATATTGAATACATTATGAAAAGAAAAAAAAAAAAAAATTTCTTTCAATTTTTTTTTCTTTTCGTTTTGGTAGGATGGAGTTGCTACGACGCAAAAATGAGAATTCTGTAACTCAACACATTTCAATAATTCTAGTATTTTCACCAGGCCGTCGAGTTATGCTATTCACCAATAGATGGCGAAGACTACAACAAATTCTAATTATTTAATTTTTGCTTAATTTCATTTTACAATATGACAAGTATAATTATTTTGGGCAACAATATTTATGCGTAATGATTGTTAATAATTATTATATATATATATATATATATATATATATACATACATATATATATATATATATATATATATATATATATATATATATATATATATATATATATATATATATATATATATATATATATATATATAATAATTATTAACAATCATTACGCATAAATATTGTTTAACCGATATATATATATATATATATATATATATATATATATATATGTAGTGAAATATGATCAAAAGTCCATAATATAGATTTAGTTTTTATAATCCAGAGGTTGGCAACGGTGAAGTTTCACGGTGAACTGTCAAGAAAAGGGAAATGATGGTCGTTCTTCCGTAATTATTTTTTGTGAAAGGCAAATTCTATAAATGCCAGGCAAGTAGTAATACTCGCCCTTTTCGATCCAGAATTGAGATTAAAACCTTGCTAAGTGTTAATTAGTCAAACGGCACACGTGGCTACTCGTTATAGATTAACGGATCTAGGCTAATTTTCAACACATTGTTCAATTAAATTTTGGTGTATTTAATTGGGTTTCGATATTTAAATCGGATTTTGTTTGGCAAGTTACGTCCAGAATTTTCTGGACGTTTTATGGGATACGGAGTAGAACAACCATCAGCCTTATCATATACCTTTTTGGGTCATTTTGTGTAATTTTGGATGATATTTTTGGACTTGGATCATATGAAGGACTATTAGTTACGAGTTAAATTTATGAAATAATACCTTGCGATACAACATAACTGTAACAGAGAGTTACCTACGACCAGGAACTGTAATTTTGGTGATTTTGGTAATTTTGGTATTCTGTAAATTTGGAGAGTTGGAGATTATTTGGAAGTTTTTATATTGCATTCAACGCAGGAGATTCCAGGCAATGGTCTTAACCTACCAGTAATCGGAGCCCTCTTGTGATCAACTGCTGCTGGATTTCGGGTGATTTTTAAAAGATAAGTTGTACTATATTTTATATGTAATCATAAACATTTTGTTCTCTGGTATAATTAAAAGTTAAACTATTTTTCCCCTAGCTTCAGTATAACGATTATTAGGTACTATTGTAAGACTGTGTTATATCTATATCTTCTAAATTGTATGAAAATTTTCTTGATTGTTACTCAAAATTGTACAAGGAATAAACTGAAATTCTTATATTTTGTTCTTTTATTGCTCTCTCTATCTCTCACTAAAAGGATTTGTCATACCTGGGACCATTTTATTTATTTGGGGTTTTGAGATCGTAATAAAGTATTGTTAATGCAGTTGATATTTTTTCAAAAAACATATCAAGATCTCCATTAGGGGATCTATAGACAGTCATATATCTATGTCGATTGCAGAAACTTCACAGTTTAGTTCATCGGACAGAATATTTATCTGTGGTATTGTTGTGCACTTATATTTACTTAAAGCATATATGGCTACATCTCCATGGGAATAATTAGATCTAGAAAATTCAGAGACCATATTGTAATTGTTTATGCTTACAAATTTTATTTCATCCTGGGTACACCAGTGTTCGTTAAAGAGTAGGAAATCATAATATAAAGAATTTCCTTCCATCAATGCTTCAATTTCATTTACTTTATTGCGAATACTTTGAATATTTATATGCAAGATGTTAAAATTAATTGTTTCTTTTTTATTTTATATGATTTTTCTGAAGTGAAAATGTTTCCATTTACAGATTTAGGTATTTTATTATTTATTCCATTATTAATAAAGCTTGAAGTATTATGAACTTTCAGATGGTCGGATGCAGGTAAAGGGGGAGGGGGTCAATAAGGCCGGTTTTCGGCCCCCCTCAAATTTGGCAAAAAGAAATAAGAAAATGTTTTTTAACACTCTAGGGTCAATTTAGAGTCGATTTGACCACAAACGGAACCAACCCCACCCCCCCTCTTAGGGTCATTTCAAGGTCAAATTATGAAAAAGCCGTGAAATAAACTCGCCTTTTCGGAATGAGTAGGCTTATTCTGGGACTTCGATTTAATATATAAAAAGGTTTTTTGGGTCACTGATTCCGGATCCGAGGTCAGTTTGTCTACAGTGTGTCCCAGGATAGATGTAACAAGAGGTGTAATGGACCAAAAATTTTGGAATTTTGGAGTGGTATTTGGGGATTGAGTCCTGCTTGTTGTAAAACCAAAGTATACCAAAAATGACTTGATTTGGTGTTCTACAGGGTGTTTATAAGCAAAGTTGTAAAAATCACCATTAATAAAGTACCTTTATTTTTCAAAATATGAAAAAATTCCACTAAGAAAAGTTATTTAGAATGCAATTTTATACCCCTGTACCTGTCAGGAATATAAAATTATTTTTTTGAAACTTCCCATTTTTTGCGAATTAAGAGTTGAATTCATATTTAAAGCCGTGTAGGAGCAAATGTTAATCATCTGCTTTTCTCATAGCCTACTTTAAATATTAATTCGCAAAAAATAATTTCTATGCAGTTTTAATTGAATGGTTCAAAATAAAATTATTGAAAAAATGGGAAGTTTCAAAAAAATAATTTTATATTCCTGAAAGGTATAGAGGTATAAAATTGCATTCTAAATAACTTTTCTTAGTGGAACTTTTTCATATTTTGAAAAATAGAGGTACTTTATTAGTGGTGATTTTTACAACTTTGCTTATAAACACCCTGTAGAACACCAAATCAAGTCATTTTTGGTATACTTTAGTTTTACAACAAGCAGAACTCAATCCCCAAATACCATTCCAAAATTCCAAAATTTTTGGTCCATTACACCTCTTGTTACATCTATCCTGGGACACACTGTAGAAGAACTGACCTCGGATCCGGAATCAGCGACCCAAAAAACCTATATATATATTAAATCGATGTCCCAGAGTAAGCCTACTCATTCCGAAAAGGCGAGTTTATTTCACAGCTTTTTCATAATTTGACCTTGAAATGACCCTAAGAGGGGGGGTGGGGTTGGTTCCGTTTGTGGTCGAATCGACTCTAAATTGACCCTAGATTGTTAAAAAACATTTTCTTTTTTCTTTTTGCCAAATTTGAGGGGGGCCGAAAACCGGCCTTATTGACCCTCCCCCTTTGAGCTGTAGCTAATTGTAAATTTATTGTGCAAAAGTTCTTTTCTTCTAGATAAGTTGGTATTTAAAAATCCTCATGTGATTGTTTATTATATTTATTATACTTCATAAAATCAAATCTCTTGAATGCCATACTTTTGGGCCAGATCCCAGTCGATTCCAAACATGAAACATTTATTTTGAGATTCTTGAGTTGGTAGTTTAATGCAAACATCAGCGGCTTTAAATTTCAGTTGATTTGTGATAAATTTTTTAATTCTCTCAGCTGTAATAGTACGGGAGCCCGTGTATAAAATGACTGACTATCCGGCGAACTTTGACAATATGTAAAATGGATTGTCCTTATAAAAGTTAGCAATGAATGGACCGTCAGCTGGTTGGGTAGCGGTGGGGGTGGCTGTCAAAGGGTTGAGAACACGTAAAAAAAATTGAAAAAAAATACTATCCGGCGAATGCTGAAATTTACATGAGGGGAAGATTATGTTATATAATGAAAGTAAAACATAGTCAGCTGGACGGGGAGCGGTGGATTTACCGTCAGCTGATCGATCGAACAGGTCCAAAAACATGAAAAATTAAATTATTCGGCGAACATTAAAATTCGGGTATAAGATAATATTTATACTGAGATTCACGAAAAACATAGTCAGCTGCAAGTATGTGGGTGGAAAAGTCGTCAGCTGGCACAGTAAAAGTGCTGAGTCTTGACTCGCCTGGGAGGCAGCGCGCACCACCTTTCTTGTGCCAGCTGACGACTTTTCCACCCACATACCTGCAGCTGACTGTGTTTATCATTAATCTTAGTATGAATATTATCATATACCCGAATTTCAAAGTTCGCCGTAAAGATTTAATTAGTAAAATATCGATATTGATAACTTAATGTTTGAAAACGTGCGTGCGGCATTCCCGAGTTTTGTTTTTTTTTTAATTTGATTAAATATTCAACTTATTATTAATCTACATTATGAAAACACAAATTAATCCATTCGTACATTTCAAAATTATACAGAATAATCTGCTCAGAAAATTTATTAAATGGGTATGGAAAACGAAACCTACTTTTGAATCATCAGATGCTTAGAATAATGATGGGGGCAGAGGCGGAATAAAGAATCGGGAGATTCTGATTCTTGGAAGAATAGGAATGTTCCGATTAATTTATAAATTCTTGAAAGAATCGGAACGTTCCGATTATTTTATTTTATCCGATTCTCAATTTTCCATTCCTATTTTTTTCTTAATTCTTCCCCCCGATCATCAATCTGTAGACGCAGACGAAAAGTTCTCATCAAATCTTAGATGCGGGCGAAAAAAAAATTCCCCCCCCGCATCAATTGGCCCGGCAACCACCGCAAAACTACCAAACTGAACTAAAAATTGAAATTCTCAGAAGCCGATTATTAATTCGATTCTCTCCGATTCCAGGGATTCCGATTCTCAAAATTGCCGGCTCTGGCCTAGTTTAGAATACCTTGTATTCGAATTTCAGTGTGCCTCGTACAATTATCGAGATCGTCTAACGAGATAATATTATTAAGTGAGACCGAAAATGTCTAATATTGAAAAGTTTTGTGTGATTTATTTTAAAAAAAAAAGACAAATTATTGTCTTTTAGTGAGGAGACATTGGTAAAATATAAAAACATCTCGATTATTAGGAAAAACAATAATTTAAGCATGAGCAATGTGCATCTTCCTAGCGAAGTAAACGACTTCCAACTATACCATAGCCAGTGCTACCGTGTTTTTACCGCTTTACCACCAAAATATAGAATAGTTCAGCAGCATCAAAGTATCAAGTAAGTAAATAATATCTACTAAATTGCTTTACTTCATTATTTTCAAGGGGATAACATATTTTTAACTCAATCAAGAGTTTGATAAAAATAAAAAACCACTGCCCAAGGAATCACTACTTCCACAAACCGATTTTCTATCCAAGTTGTATGTGGAAATAATTGTTCATGGAACTTTATTAATAATATTTAAAATCGTCTACCCCAAAAACCTATAAAATGATATCCCACGTCGGTAGTGAGGTGGGGGTGGTGATAGGAGGGAGGTCATTGGAAAAAAATTTGGATATTGACAAAGTTTTATCGTATCCATTGTCACCTGTACCATTGGCATTATGCCATACAGACGGTACTTTATGTAAAATTGATAAGTCGGTGATGCTGAAAGTATTCGAAAAAGAAATTAAAAATAGAAAATATTGACGGCAAATTCAGCAACCACTGTTGTAGTTGCATTTGATGCATACCCAAATCCATCCATAAAAGATCTTGAACATGAGCTTCGAGGGACAAGTAGATACCAAAATTTTCAAATACGAGGATCCGAGCAAGTGCGTCCGTCCGATTTCGCCAAAGAGTTAAAAAACATCAATTTCAAAGAAGCTCTAATTAAGTTTCTTTCAACATATTGGGCGAGTGATGAAATGGCTCCGTTCTTAGGTAATAAAATCCTATACCTAAATGCCGAGAACTGCTATAGTTACTGAGTTCAAAACGACGATATCCAATCTAGTATCACTCGAGAAACCGTGGAAAGCTTATCGTGTCCTAGTCACGAAGAGGCGGACACTAAAATGATTTTTCATGTATGCCAGCTTAGTGAGAACACCAATGTGGTCATACGCTGTTCAGATACTGACATTCCTATAATCATGCTGGGAAACATGAAAAATGTACATAATAATGTGAAAATTTGGATGAAAATGGGCGTAGGAAATAAAGAACGATTTTTGTACATAAACGATCTGTATTTAGCACTTGGCGAGGACTTGTGTAATGCGTTGCCCGCTTTCCACGGTTTCACGGGATGTGACTATAATCCCGCATTTTTTAAGAAAGGGAAAAAAAGCCATTTACTATATTAAGAAAAAATCAAGGATTTATTGAAGCTTTTAAAAGTTTCAATAATTTACCAGATGAGAATCTAAATAATGTCATTAACCAAATAGAGAAGTTCGTTTGCGCAATGTATGGATTTAAAGCCATAGAAAACGTCAATCATGATAGAGTAGCTACCTTCATGAAGATGTACAAATTTAACGAAAACGATCATGAATTCCGGTTACCACACAAACATTTTGATGCGTCTCTCTTGCCACCGTCGAAATCAGAACTTATACAGCACATTTTAAGAACTGTGTATGTGTCCACGATTTGGAGCAACGCACACAAACAAGTGCCATCTATATTAAATCCCCTTGGTTTTGGGTGGCAGCTCGAGGATAACAAGTTTATTTGCAAGTGGTTTGATGGAGATCAATTACCTCCATCAGTAGAAATGATTGTCCGAGAGGCCGAAAATACTGAAGGTATTATATCATTTGTGCATTTCATTCTATTGTAATCTTAATCAATTTTTGATAAATAATATTTAATTTTTTCAGATGCTAGTGGCAAAGAGGAAAATGATCTTTCACCCACCCCGGATCAAGAGAGTGATGAGTCGGATGAAGATGATAACGAGGAAGATTTGTTATCAGAAGCCGAATAAATTCATTTCTTTTTCACACAACTAAATAAATTTTCTAAGCAGATTATTCTCTATAATTTTGAAATATACAAATGTATTAATTTGTATTTTCATAAAATAATGTATATTAATAATAAGTTGAATATTTAATCAAATTAAAAAAAAACAAAACTCGGGAATGCCGCACGCACGTTTTCCAACATTAAGTTATCAATATCGATATTTTACTAATTAAATCTTTACGACGAACTTTGAAATTCGGGTATATGATAATATTCATACTAAGATTAATGATAAACACAGTCAGCTGCAGGTATGTGGGTGGAAAAGTCGTCAGCTGGCACAAGAAAGGTGGTGCGCGCTGCCTCCCAGGCGAGTCAAGACTCAGCACTTTTACTGTGCCAGCTGACGACTTTTCCACCCACATACTTGCAGCTGACTATGTTTTTCGTGAATCTCAGTATAAATATTATCTTATACCCGAATTTTAATGTTCGCCGAATAATTTAATTTTTCATGTTTTTGGACCTGTTCGATCGATCAGCTGACGGTAAATCCACCGCTCCCCGTCCAGCTGACTATGTTTTACTTTCATTATATAACATAATCTTCCCCTCATGTAAATTTCAGGATTCGCCGGATAGTATTTTTTTTCAATTTTTTTTACGTGTTCTCAACCCTTTGACAGCCACCCCCACCGCTACCCAACCAGCTGACGGTCCATTCATTGCTAACTTTTATAAGGACAATCCATTTTACATATTGTCAAAGTTCGCCGGATAGTCAGTCATTTTATACACGGGCTCCCGTACTATAATGTGTCTTTTAATTCTATACAAGTATAGCCAAACTTTTCTAGTAATTGCAAATTCACTGTCTTCATTTTCCCCATAGAATTTCTTAGCAGGTCTTCTAGATTTTTTACGATAAGTTACTATATTGAAGTCTTCATCCTCCTTTTTGTCACTTGATAGATTAATGATCTCATTCATTTCACTTAACTGAGCCGCCTCTAACTGTCTATGGTTAAGTTCTTTTTCAGGCATCCTTGGGTTTGTTGGTAAATTCAAATTTCCCTCTTTGCTTTGTTTTGTATTTGTTTGTGCAGTAGATTTGTTTGTACAGTAGTAGTATTTGTTTGTGCAGTAGTTTGTGCAGTTACTGAACTAAAAGATTCAGCTTTGTGGGTTGTTTCTTGAACATTTATGTTTTTGTTGGGTACTTTTTTAGGATTAACTTCTGACTCTTTCTTAATCAACTCAACTTTTTCTTCAAGTAATTTTTTATTTTCCTCTAATAGTTTATTATTACTTTCTATTAATTTATATTTACTTTCAGATTCCTCCAAAAGTCTTCTAAGCATTAAATTTTCAATTTCTCAAATTCTATTTTGGTACTTGTCTCATCAGGGTTCCCTTGCACATAGCATTCAGAGAAAGCCGAGGTAGGTTAGATTCACAACACTTAACTAACGTTTCACTAATAATTACAATATCTTTATTTCGTTGTATACACGACCTGTGAAAAACACCTCCACAGTTTATACAAACAGCAATAGCGCATTTCTTGGATTTACAACATGTAAAAACAGCATTTTTCTGACTATTAGAATCAGACTGCTCATCATCAGTAGCCATCTTTTTTTTTTTTTTAATAGAAATAATAGATAATAATAAACTTATAAATATAAACAAAATTAAGTAAGAGTCAATATTTCACTGCATATCATTAGTATAAACAGATTTAAAAATTATAAACTGCACAGATAGTGTAGTTAATAACATAGTGACCCATCTTACTTCATTGTTATCAGCATACACTCAGAACCATATCATTCACATCGTTTAATAGGCGTGTTCTCAGCCGCGTCGGTCGCTGCTGAACAGGACCATACTGAGCAATGATGAGCAACGACATGGAGATCTCTGACTACAGGGATTCCCAAAACGTAAATACACAGCTAACGAATGAACAAAATGATATTTCACAGCATCAAAGTAAAATAAATAAATCGTATCTAACGCTCTAAGTCAGAATCAAGTTCCAAAATTTCCCACTAAACAGAAAGCAATATTATTTAGTTCAATTGAAGGTACCAAACTGCAGGAATATCTACTGGCTTTGGGAGCTATAATAAACCCCAAAAACATCATTTTTTCATCCAGAATATCCAACAACAGAATATGCATTTACCTGTCTAGTAAAGAAACCATTGACAAATTCATGAATGATCATGGCAATATTAAAATTTAAGTTTAAATTTAATATCTCCAACTACATTCTTAAAAATAGGAGCAGCAAATCCAGAATATAGTCATGTCCTGAGTTTCCTTCGTTAGATATATATATATATATATATCCCTCCACCGAAAATATCATCATCCCTGAATCAATCGTCATATCCTACGATAACATTTCCTATCGTATATTCCTTTCCCAAGATGGGCTCTCATGCTTCAAATGCAAACAACCAGGTCACATTGCATCACAGTGTCACACAGAAACTGGAGATGTCACAGAAAATAATATTTCTTCCATCCTTACAAAACCTAACATACCGAAGTGGTATCCTCTCCTATAGAATTTTCATAGCAGTCAGATCGCATATCACATCATACAAAAATTACAGGCAAGGAAAATAACACTCCTACAACCTCTACAAAACATAACATATCCGAAGTAGTAACCCCTCCTATAGAAATCTCAGAACAAACCATAAATGAACAAGATATATTTGTTACACCCGCATCAAGAAAAACAAAAAAGCCAAAGTCAAATACTCCAACTGAAAAACTTCCCACAGCTAAGGATTTGATGGCCCCCACAAAAGAGTTCATCGAATCGGAATCTCCTCGTTTTGTTTTAAACTATGAACAAATCACCGACTTCTTCGAAAATGCATTTGGCTCCCCGGATCCTCTCAGTATCGCAAACAACTACACCAACGACATACCTGCCCTGATTGATATGTTGACAAAGATCAACACCTCACGCAAAGAAATATTAAAACTAGATGTACAAAAATCAGGAAAAGAAATTATGAAACAACTGAACCAAGATCCATCCGATTATGAAAGTGGCTCATCTCTTGAGACATTTTAACAACAACATCCCTACCATTTCTAAAAATTTTCTGTCACATTCATTTCTCTACTACAATGGAATATAAATGGGTATTATACCCATTTAGAAATGCTTAAAATTATTATTTCAGAATAAAATCCATCAATTATATGCCTCCAGGAAACCCACTTTGAGGACCATAACGCACACCAACTAAAAAACTTCTATAGTTTTTTCAAGAATAGACAAAGGCAAAATAGGGCAAGCGGTGGCGTTGCTATCTACATAAAAAATAATTTAGAAGTGCATAACTTCCCCATCACAACTAATCTAGAAGCCATAGCAATATATATACCATACCCTAAGAAAATTTACATATGTAATATTTATATCCCACCATACCAAGAAATCAGCCAAAATGATATGAACAATATACTCGAACAGATTCCACAGCCACGAATAATTCTAGGACCATAACGCACACCAACTAAAAAACTTCTATAGTTTTTTCAAGAATAGACAAAGGCAAAATAGGGCAAGCGGTGGCGTTGCTATCTACATAAAAAATAATTTAGAAGTGCATAACTTCCCCATCACAACTAATCTAGAAGCCATAGCAATATATATACCATACCCTAAGAAAATTTACATATGTAATATTTATATCCCACCATACCAAGAAATCAGCCAAAATGATATGAACAATATACTCGAACAGATTCCACAGCCACGAATAATTCTAGGAGACTTTAATGGACACAACGTGATCCATATCTGACACAACAAATGCACGGGGTAGTATGATAGAAAATACTTTAAACAAATTTAACTTGATCCTTTTAAACAATGGAGAAAAAACTAGGTTTGATGCATTTTCGGGGTAATTCATCAGTACTTAACTTAACTATGTGTGAACCGTCATTAGCACCTACTCTATCATGGGAAGTTCTACCTTATTTATATGGAAGCGACCACCACCTTATCAAAATAACAAACAACAACATGAACTCTAAACCTTTCCCAAAATGGAAACTAAACAACGCCAACTGGTCCTTATTCACTAGTTTAGTAGAAAACAATATAATACACCTTCACACACACGAGGATATTAACAAAACGCTAGATGAATTTACAAACATCATACTAGGATACTAAAAAACCATAATCCAGTGCCTTGGTGGAATAAAGAATGTAAAGAAGCTATAAAACAGAGCAAAAAAGCTTTCAACTTATACAAGAGACATAAAATGAATCTTAGCATTCAAAAATTTTAGGGCAAGAACACGATACATTATGAAAAAATCAAAAAAGGAATCGTAGGTTAAATATGTATCAAGTATAAACAGCTCAACGCCCTTGTCCGCAGTCTGGAATAAAATCAAAAGGATAACAGCATCAAACACCTACAACGGAATTAACAACCTCACACAGGAAGGAAGAGTACTTACATCCAATCAAGAAATAACAGAGCTTTTAGCAGACACATACCACAAACATTCCAGTAACGCAAACTATGACCATAACTTTTTAACTTACAAAATCTCCGAAGAAAGACATGAAACCAACCATACTTCTCCAAATGATGAACCAACAAATTTACCCATCACCAGAACTGAACTTGATGATGCTCTGAGTGATTGTAAACATACTAGCCCAGGTCCAGATGACATACCATTTATATTTCTTCAAAAGCTACCAGAATTTGCCAAACAGTATCTGTTACGTATACTAAATATTATACATATAGAAGGAAAATTTCCTCAAATGTGGTCCAAAGCTGTAGTAATACCTATACTTAAACCTAACAACACGAAGTTCAACCCTGAATCATACAGACCAATCTCATTAATATGTACTATGTGTAAATTACTCGAAAAAAATTGTCAACAAGAGACTAATGTGGTATCTGGAACAAAATAAATTGTTAATCGGAGAGCAAAGTGGTTTTCGAAAACATAGATCAACTACAGACAACATAATAGACTTGGAGACTGAAATACATGAAGCCTTTGCAAATAAACAAAAATGCATAGCAATATTTTTCGATATAAAAAAGGCATATAACACCGCCTGAAGATATGGCATCACTCAAAAACTACAGTCTTGGGGTATAAAAGGTAACATTATAACATATATCAACAATTTTCTTAACAATAGAACGTTTCACGTTCGAACAAACGGTACAATGTTTCAAGAAAGACAACAACAAAATGGAATCCCGCAAGCATCTATTCTTAGCGTAACTCTTTTCCTTGTAGCAATCAATGACGTAATCAAGAACATAGAGCTGCCTGTCAAAGGAAATTATACGCCGATGATCTTGTACTGTTTTTAAAGGGAAAAAGCCTGACTACAATGCAACAAATATTACAAAAAGGCCTCAATAACATACAACATTGGTCAAACACCACTGGTTTTTAATTTTCTACCACCAAAACTAAATGCATGATCTTCTCCAAACAGACAGAGCCAAGTACAATAACACTAACCCTTAATAATGAATATTTAAAATTTGTAAGCAACACCAAATTTCTTGGCATCATATTTGACCAGCAGCTCACTTGGGAACTTCACATAAAAAGCTTGAAACTATTATGTCAAACAGGAATAAATCTGTTAAAGGTCCTATCCAATTACACTTGGGGAGCAGATAGCACAACATTTCTCCACATATACCGCGCCCTCATAAGGTCTAAAATTGACTATGACGACTGCACTGCAAAAAACTTTATATACTTAAATCAATAGACATCAATCACAACGCAGGAATAAGAATTGCCCTTGGAGCATATTGTACAAGCCCAACTGAATCACTGTATTGTGAATCTGGAGAACCCTCCTTTACGAAGAGAAGACAGTACCTCAGCCTATCATATGCTGCAATTATGTCAGCCAACAGTGGAAACCCCACCCACAAAAACACATTCGCAAACAGCTTTAAAACCATCTATCAAAACACAGAGCGAATAAACAGATACCTGGCTAACTTGGATGTAACTCTACCCAATCCCTTGAATATCAAAACCCACCCTCCATGGACAATTCCCTTTTCCACATATGATATTCAGTTAACACGATATAATAAACAGGACACCAATCACAACGTAATCAGACAACATTTCTTTGAAATAATCGACAAGTACCCAGGATACAGCAAAATTTACACAGATGCTTCCAAAACGCAAGAAGGTGTCGGCGCATCATTAATAACCACCAACACAACACACCAATTTAAGTTACCAGCAAACACTAGCACATTCACAGGCGAAATGTATGCCCTACTACAAGCGTTGAAATATATTAACAACCACAACGATCGCAGAATTCTGTTAATAACGGACTCTCTGAGTGCTATCCAAGGAATTAATCAACTGTATCCCAATAACCCCATATTAAACTTAATTAAAGAAGAACTCCACCTCGTATAAGAGAACAATAAATCAGTTATATTTACGTGGGTACCTTCTCACATCGGGATACTAGGTAACGAGCAAGCCGACAGATCTGCACGAGACGCTATTTCAAGTTTAAATTCCATGATGGTTACCACATCTTTACATTCAGATGTAAAGTGGTACTTAAAGGAACTTGTACAAAAACACTGACAAAATGAATGGCAACAGAGAAGAACTAAGCTAAATGAAATCAAAGTTTCAGTTAAACCATCATGGTCCCTAGTCCCGAACGGAAGAAGAAACCAAGTACTCCTGACCCGCCTACGAATAGGTCACACCAGACTCACCCATGAATATCTTCTTCAGAAAAGTGAGGAAGTCCAAAATGTGTCAGACAAAACTAACAGTGAGACATATATTAGTAGAATGCCCCCAATATCACTTACAACGGTCTAACAGACAAATCCCGGCAGATCTAAGCACAATTTTAGATAATAGTGTCAGATATCAATATAATTTCAAAAATTTAGTATTTTTACATCATGGTGTATTGTAATTATTGTAAATTATATATTTTTTACTGTACCTCGCTAATAACCCAAGAGGTTGATGCGATATTTGTAAAATAAAAAAAAAATAAAAAATTAAGCAAGATTTAATTAGGTAAACTTAAATTTACCATTAATGGCATTGCAACCCGTAAGAAAATCCATCGGCCCTATAATTTGCAGAACCAGAGATCTAAAGTGTTTTGCTCTAGTTATCATCTTTTTTTTCATTGCCTTGGTATGGCTGTTGAGGTTTAATTTTTGGTCTATCTTAATTCCAAGGTACTTAACTGTTGCTGTCGGTGTCAATCTATGGTTACATATTTGTGTAGTTGGAGAAGTATTTGAGACGTGATTAAATTTCATTAGTGTGATTTATTTTTAACCTCCACTTATCACACCACTGGATGGTTTCAGTCAGCGACATAATAAGGAGAGACTGGAAAAGTAGGCGTGGCACATGGCCAGAACATATTCAAGCAACTAGTCCGCATGGGCATCACTTTAACTTAACGTTATGGAGTTTGCGAATATTTTAAAAATGTATAGAGCAGCATTTACTCCGTTTATAAATATAATATAATTTATTACTACTTCTACAGTAATTTGACTAATAGATTTCAGCTCAACTAATAATAGAACGGTAATAAAAAACAATATTCATTCATTCATTGTAGCCCTCAAAGCAGTACTCCACTGCAAATCTTGGCAACTAGGGCCAACAAATGCACCCCCACTGCGTCCCTCGAGCATTTATTGTATGTCCAAACAAACCATAAGTATACTGAATTGGTATTGCCCCTCTATACTTTAGACCTCGTTGGTTTCAGTTGTTGAAAATTGCAGTATGTTTATTGTTTTTTCAATTTTACTTCCACATCCAGTGGAAGTATAGTAACGACAAAAAAATGTTTGAAAATTTTTATTGTTCAAATAGGCTTAGAATGTCATGAAATGTGGAGATTTTAAGTTTGACCAAAAAAAAATTCTGTCTGTCTGTCTATCGGTCAGTGTAACTTTTTTTTATGCGCACGATTAAGGTAAACAGCCCAATTCTCGTCTATGTCCTAGTATTCATCAAAATTGTCGTTTTATGGCGAATATTAAGAGTCTGGCTAGTTTAAATAAATAAGTGACGAGATGTAAATTTTTAGTGAAATTTGGTGATGCTAAGTTGGTAGAACAAGTTTCCCACGCTTACCATAGCATTGTGCAAAAACGTTTACAAAACTCAAGTGTTAGTCGACAAGAAGAAAGTTGTGCTGTTTAACATTAGTGCTAAGGTGAGTACCTTCTTCATTACGGCTTATAATTAAATTGTAATGCCCATATAATCACTCAACTATTTATAATATCTCATAATATATATATGTTAGATTCACTTTCTCATCTGAAATGCCTAGTTTCTAACCTCGTTTTATTTCATTTCGGTAGTGACGAATACTGGAACATAATATATGTCTCAAACCCCAACATTCGTCACTAATGATGATAACTGGTACGGTAACTTTTAATAGAAATTTACGAATTTCACCCTAATTATACAAGATTTGCCATTTTTAAAATACCGACACAGGTAGTCCAATACGTACTTACTAAGGGATCAGTGTTCGTCACTTCTATTAGGGAAGGCAATTGCTTTATAAATTTTCAAAGTAACATGATGATTACTAGTACACTACTTGACGGTAACTGAGTCATTGCTTTCTTTTTAGATGCCTAGATATCAATATAAGGAAAATGACATGGAGAGTGCTATTAAATCGGTCAGAACTCAAAGAATAAGTATCAGTGCAGCTGCTAGAATGTTTGGTGTACCAAGAACGACTTTATCAGACAAGGTAAAAGGAAAAATTCCACTAATTAGGAAGATAGGCCCACCTGCCACTATCCAGCTTCTGCAGTTTTTATATGATGAAGTTGACAGAAAAAATCATGTTGTTGGCTTATTCTTCGACCAAAGCGAAGCGTTTGACACTCTGAATGTTGATTTTATTGCATACAAATTGCAAAAGTTAGGGATCAGGGGTCTTGCATTAAACGTTATTAAATCATTCTTGACCGATAGAAAATTACACGTAAAAATATCCCAAGTAGAACACAATCTTTTCTGAACCCCGATTCAATATTGGCTGAATATAGATACATTGAAATTGTAAAAGAAATATTGGACCGATATTATTAAATGTCAGTATTACAATATTGGTATACCTATCTTGGGGAAATATTGTTTTTATTGATTCCAACCAAGATTCACGTAAACAATATGGGTAAAATATCTATAAACATTAATTTTACGATATTGTATAATCCTTATTGGTACTATGTTGGTAACACTATTTCTAAACTATATTGTAAAACGAACATTCATGCATACCAAATAAATATTGTTACTGGAATATTGAAAAATCTATATTACATCCTGTTATTTTAACATTATTATGTCAATATTGTACATATAATACCGACTTATAATAACTAATATTGGTGTTCAAATATTGAAAAACTTATATTGATGCATTGTTGGAAAAATGTCTATAAAATCATATTGTTTAATCAATATTCTTCAATCCAAATAAACATTAATTTTCCAATATTGAAAAGTCTATATTAACTTTACGTTGTTTTTACACTTTCTGACAATATTGTGTATCAAATATCGATTAATAATGACAAATATTAATTTTAAAATATTGAAAAATTAATATTTGCCCCATGTTGTCAGGTTCTCTGTAAAACAATATTGTTTAAGGAATATTTATCAATGCAAATAAACATTAATTTTACCATATTGCAAAAGTCTATATTGACATTACGTTGTTATTACACTTTCTGACAATATTGTGTATCAAATATCGATTAATAATGACAAATATTAATTTTAAAATATTGAAAAATCAATATTTGCCCCATGTTGTCAAGTTCCCTGTAAAACAATATTGTTTAAGGAATATTTGTCAATGTAAATAAACATTAATTTTTCAATATTGAAAAGTCCATATTATTGTCACGTTGTTTAGTATACTTTCTGACAATATTGTGTGTCAAATATCGATTAATAGTGACAAATATTAATTTTAAAACATTGAAAAATCAATATTTGCCCCATGTTGTCAAGTTCCCTGTAAAACAATATTGTTTAAGGAATATTTGTCAATGCAAATAAACATTAATTTTTCAATATTGAAAAGTCTATATTATTGTCACGTTGTTTATTATACTTTCTGACAATATTGTGTATCAAATATCGATTAATAGTGACAAATATTAATTTTAAAATATTGAAAAATCAATATTTGCCCCATGTTGTCAAGTTCCCTGTAAAACAATATTGTTTAAGGAATATTTATCAATGCAAATAAACATTAATTTTACAATATTGAAAAGTCTATATTAACGTCACATTGTTTATTACACTTTCTGACAATATTGTGTATCAAATATCGATTAATAATGACAAATATTAATTTTAAAATATTGAAAAATTAATATGTACTCCATGTTGTTCAGTTCTCTGTAGAACAATATTGTTTAAGGAATCTTTGTCAATACAAATAAACATTGATTTTACAATATTGAAAAGTTTATATTTATATCACCCTGTAATTAATGTTTTTGGCAATATTGCACTACAAATAACGATCGATAGTGACGAATATTAATTTTAAAATATTCAAACATTAATATTACCACATACCTATCTATACAATAATACCTATTACACTTATCTGTACAATAATGTTGTTTAAGAAATATTCTTCAGTGCCGGCAAATCTGATTATATTATCAATTTATGTTTGCTTAGTAGCGGTTGTAGCTATCTGTAAAAAATTATAATTTTTCGTAAGGTACATCTATGTAAGGAAGCATATGAAAAGTTCAATACCTATTAAAGTACCTATTTGTGCCCTAAAATAGACAGAATAACTTAGATAAGCAGCGCAAACCAAAATAATATTTCATTATTTTTGAGCATGTGTGTTTTATTTTATTATCAAATTATTGACAAAGTATGAAATTTGCTTGTTGTTAACTTTTTTCTATTAATATTACGAGTCGTTTATTCTACTAAATTGAATAAAGAATAAAGATACTGGATGGAGCGTTTCAACTTCCAACATCGTCGTTGCCTGTTGCTATCCAAACGAGGCGCACGCGCGTATACAGTTGTTTGTTTGCTTCTGCTGTGGTCTGGTCAGAGACGAGTGACGAGTGGTTTTTTGCATTGCATTGATGCATTGTTACATCGTTTATGTCTGTTGTGAAGTGAAATGAAAAGAAATGGTGTGAATTTAAAAAAGGTAAGTTAACTAATACATTTTATTTCTCATTAATAATAATAATTACTTAGTAGGTATAAGTATATATTTATTTCTTCTGGATCAGTGATTTAAAATGTTTTATTTGCTTTCTTATTGCGTTGTCGGTTATTCATGCAAATGATAATTATATTTTTCGGTTTATAAAAACATCATAGGTAATATTATAATGTAAATTATAGCAAAGTATTTCGATTTTGTTTGTTATACAGTACAAGATTTTTTTTACTATACTTATTTAATATAATATGCTCCTTTCATTATTAATTTATAATGAATGAATTTTCTGTAGGTACCTATATGGTTGTTTATTGTATCATTCATTGCGTATTTTAATTTCTAACATTTCGTGTATGGTTCGTGGTACGTCGGTTTAGTATTTTTATGTTTTTGATGCTATACCTAGTTACCTAGTGGAGTGGTATTAAAATTTGTAGGGAATTGTTTTAAAATAGCGATTTTCTTGCTGGAACTTGTCGGAAACATTACAAGGAATATCTAGTAAAAAGTTTTGGAGTAAATAATCTTAGTCCCGCAAGACAAGAGCTTAAACGCAAAAGGATGGAATGTTGAAAATTGTGTATTTTTGCATTTTTTTCTTAAATAGAATCGTCGATTGTTTAACACTTTCGTACTGCGGCCCTAAAAAAAAAACCATTTAGCCATGTGCGGAATATATAATTATATTGGCAATGAGTTCGGTAATGAGTTTATATTCTTATTTTGTTGGTTTTTACCAAATTTCAAGTCAATATCTTAAACGGTTCCGGAGAAATCGTACGCACAAAAAAGTTAGAACGACGGACAGAAAATTTTTTCGTTTCCATTTCTTAAAATTTCGTCAAAATAGTTGCATTATTGTTTAAGTTATCATCAGTTGTTTAAGAATGACTGCTCTTTATTGTTTTTATTTATTGCAACTTAATAAATTAACCAAAAAAGGTTCGAATAAATCTAGTTTTCTTCGAAATTTTATTATGCACGAACTCTTTTTTTATTCATTGCGGTACGAGCTATAGGTATACAACCAGAGTATTTAAGGAAAAGTACGAAAAAACACAATTTTACACATCCTTTTGTTTAAACAAATGACTTACGGGACTAAGATTTATTACAAAACTTTTTGCTATACACCTTCCCAACAAACACAAAAGATCGGCCCATCAGCGGGCCATCACTGGGCCAGAAATGAAACTTCTGGCCCTGTGATGGCCCACTGAAGGGCCGACCTTTTGTGTTTGTAGGGTTGTGTTGTTTCTGACAAGTTTTCCAGCAAAAAAGTTGCTATTGTAAGTCAATAAATCCTTATTATGTGATTTAGACTTTTATTAGTTTTACTCCACTATTAAAGTTTATTTTCTAATGTACAGGGTTATTCATTATATTGTAGAGTTGTGTATACATGCGCCACTTAAAACTCCCCAGACGTGTAACTTTTTTATTTTTGAAGCGATGTCCATGTTGGGCACATCAAATTGTAGACATTTTTAAAGCCATTAAACATGCATACAGAGCAATTTAAAAAAAATAAAATTTTTGCAATTTCCCATTTAGTACTTACATTTTAATATAGTTTGTTTTTAAAAATATTTATTTCTTTTGTTTCTTGTTGCTGTTTTGTTACGTTGAATATTGTTTGTGATATGTCTTTTATAGATAAAGCATAAAATTATTATTTACATTCTTTTCAAAGTTATTTTAAAAAAAATCAGTTTGGAATCGGAAAGAGTTTTAAATTTTCTTCTCTAAAACAAAAAAAAAAATCGAATATGACGTAATAACATAAATTGAAGATAATTTAAACCTCTATGAGAAAACATTAACGCAGTCCATGTACAGGGTGAGGTAAAAAAATGTTCAAGGAAATTAAGTTCTCTTCACAATTTTTTCAAATTTTTTTTTAAATCACTACACATGTTTAAATGCCTTAAAAATATCTACAATTCGATGTGCCCAACATGGTTGTCGCTTAAAAAATAAGAAAGTTACAAGCCTGGGGAGTTCTAAGTGGCATAGGTCACGTGATATAACAATGAAGATATAACACATTTTGAACAAAACGTTCACTAGCTCTAAGACTACTATAAGAACAGTTATTTTTAACATACATTTTAGTAGTCTAAAAAAAAATATAGGTTGTGCAGTACATAGTAGGGTGGGCCGAAAAATACAAAAATTTGAATTAGCAGATGGGCTAGTTACTAATTTATTACTATGTATCTAAAACTAATTCGGGTACATTTTTAGCCAAATCGGTGAATATCTAGCCGGGCCCCCGCGGCATTGAAAATGAAAGAAAGGGCCTATCTTTCGATTTTTAACGTTTTTTAAATTGACATTTGAACATTTTTTTTTGACTTTTTATTAATGTCTAAACGCGTGTAGCAAAAATTTTCCGAAAAAAAAAAAAATTTTCCGTTTCAGGGAAATTAGAAATTGTATACAGAATTCTACGTTTTAGTGACAAATTTCTAATTTCCCTGGAACTGAAAAACATTTTATTCAAAAAACGTTTGTTACACGCGTTTAGACTTTAATAAAGTAAAAAAAAATTCAAATATCCATTAGAAATATGTTAAAAATCGAAAAATTGACCTTTTCTTTCATTTTCAAGGCCATGGGGGCCCGACTAGATATTAACCAATTTGGCTAAAAATTTACCCAAATTTGTTTTTTGGCCCACCCCAGCACACAGAGCCCTTTAGTAAAGTACTATTCTGTTTCAGAAAATGTCTAGCTGGGGTGTGGTGGTGTGGGAGAAGGAGGTCTGCGACTATTTACGGACTTTGAGGAGAGTCCCAAATCATGATAATTTGTACTTGTGGCCAAAGGTGTCAAAATCAAAAATTGTTAAAATTATTGATTGAAGAGGCAGCTGCATCATGCAAAGCTACTGTTACCGATATTGAGAGTGCTAAAGGCACTCATAGAGAAACTTCAGTTTACTTCTAATTTGTCCTCCGATGATGTAGCAGATGGTCCTGTAAGAAGTACAAATAACACTGCTCCTAATACTGCTTCATTGTCTACATGTGGTAGGTATTAATTATTAGTATTGACTAGTACCACAAATATTTTTATGAAAATTCTACTAAAAAAATTAAACACCACTTTCTTTAAAACATTTTTTTGGGAGAAAGTTTATTTGTTTACAGATTATTTACGTCTTTTTTTTAATAAATGTAAGTCGAATAAATCCATTATTGTAATGTTTTTATATGACTTTTACTTACGATTTGCTTATAGACGTAGTTTAAGATTTAATTTAAACATAACTTAATTCGTATTTTTTTTTAGATTGCGCATCAGAATTTCCAAAACTATTAAAATCTGTAGGATTAATGCAATTCGAAATGAAAGAGATTAAAAACATTCTTATTGATATCTAAAGCAAATTTGAAGCTTTTAACAGTAACCCCTGTTGGAGAAAACAAAAAGAAGCAGTTAAAATTCCTTTGGAAAATGAAGAACTGAGCAAATTCGAAGATATAAAAAATGAGGATATTTACAATGAAGCGGTAAGTAATAGTATTTTTGTTTTTGGTATTATCATTTCATTTTATATTTCAGTAGTGAAATATTTCTAATTGGGCAAAAAAATTCAAATTATAATTTTGTATGTCCATATGTGAAAAGACAATAAGGTTCATTATTAACGAATTTTCCTGACCATTAAAATAAAAAGCCTTATTTACGTTTATTTATAATAATTTTCAGACAAATACTTATTTCATGTTTTTTTTTTTTGTTAAATTCAAAATTTAAAAACGAATAGTGAGAACTAGGTTCTTGATTTTTCCAAAAACACAATTCATATTAAGTTTAAAATTTCATATTTTTAAGAAGTTTAACTAACTGTGATTATTTTAGGTAAAAATTATGTCATTCATTGGGGGAAGTAATTTAAAAAAAAAACGTTCATGGTATCTGAAAAGATTATTAAATAGAGAACTTAGTTTAAAGTATTCATCGTTAGGAAGAAAAGGAAAGAAGAATTTTTTAAAACTACTTAGCTGCCAGATAGTGATAGGAGGTAAATAAAATAAAATATGTTTTTTTTTAAATGTTTGAATAATTGGGAGAAATCAAATATTCTTGAATTCATTTTTTGTAAAATGTAAACAAAATCAGGGTGCAGTTGAGCCTTAAGCTTGTAATTTTGCAGAGCGAGGAAAAATTTTGCTTTCTGTTTATTCTATGGGTAAAAATACCAAACAGAATATGATCTTTAAAATGGTCCTAGAATTAATATTTTAATACCTTCGATTATATGATTTTATTTTAATTTTTTTTTTATAATTAAATATGTGCTGTAATAATGAACATACCTACATTTGTTCATTATTAATAAGCACACAACTTGTAAATAAAACAAAAATCGTAGAATCTTTATAATTATCATGTTTGGTTTCGAACACATGCAATAACAAAAAATGCAAATATTATATACTGTTTCCTGGTTCATTCACATTGTATGTAATTGTTGAACATTCTATTGGATACTCCTCACAGCTCTTTTGAAAACAATAATTTTTTGGTATAATTGCTATATTTTAACTTTCAATCATTGCCCATTGCCCATTGGTTGGCAAGACAGTCGTTGGTACACTATCCCAACATTTTTGTTTCTGTAGAATCATATCAAAGCTTGCAAATTTCCTCAGATCTATTATTTAATTAAAATGTAACTTTTTAGTTACTTTTCAGTTTTTTCCAAAGACAATAGATTCAGTCCTTCCCTGCTAACTCTAACTTACCATCCTAATTTGAAATAAATCGGACTTTTCGTTTTTTAATTATTGTGTTTAAAAAAAGTAATAAACGGACATTTTGAGAACTATTCGGAATTCGATAATTAACGCAATAATATGAAATTTTTTTGGTTTGGTTTTATGATCAGTAGAAAAAATCTAATTGCAATTTCAATTTTATTCTTAAAACTTTGACGCAAGCCTCATTTTAACGGTTTAAAACAATTTTTAGATGCTGTTCGTATAGAATACCGGCGACTGAAGCTGAAATAATGTCAGACATAAGTACTTGTCTGGCTTCTTCAGCTGACAGGATGGGAGCAGACAGTCACGATGCATATATGATAAGGAGAATAAGGTAATGTGATATTTTTAATCATTGGTTAAAAATCATCTTCTAAAATCTAATTTAATATTACAGTGATGTGGAACTAGAAATTGGAAAGAAAACATGCGGGTAACACATACTTTATTTTAGAAAAATATAATATATAAGTCTACTTTTGAATGCGTTGTTGTAAATTTGTATCCTGTAGTTGTGCAGTTTAGTTAGTTGTGATTTTTAAAAAGACACTTAACTCGTAGTAAATTTTTTTTATACGTGGTTGCGAAATGTTTGGCTGTAAATTTGTATCCTCTGTAGTTGTGAAGTTTAATTAGCTGTGGTTTTTTAAAATAAACACTTAACTAGCAGTAATTTTTTTTTATATATGTGGTTGCTCTAGTCAATGGGCATATAGTTTATTTTATCTTTTTAAAAATTGGACTTTGTGAGTTTGTCGCCATTAAGTTGGGACGTGATAAATAATTTTTTCAAATTATTTAATTTTTTTTTTTTAACCACATATACGAGGTGTTTACTTTTTATACTACACACGGAAACAAATTTCAAGCATTCATTTGGATTTAGTATATAATTTAGCTATTTTGAATTAGTTAATATTTTCTTTTGTTTGTCACTGAATTTTTCTGTTTACAAGATGATTAATAAATGGTACATTTTATCTTAAAAGTTACTTCTTCTTAGTTTAATTGTTTGTGTCTGTCTAATTATGAGGCTTTTCCACAGTAGTCGGTTTTGTGATTAACAAGGGTAGTTTTTTATAAATTTTACTGCGGATGGCGTCCTTTTTATTAAGATGATATTTTTACTCCCTTTTTAATCAGGAAACGAACTAGATGGACAAATGCCTGTGAAACTATTTGTTTCTACCTAACAGCTTCACCATTTCCTAGAATGTAAGCAATTTTATTTTCAAAAAAACTATAGAGCACTTTCTCCATCATCATACAAGTTCGATGGTACATATTATTGTACTGTCACCAATATTGCATAAACATGCAAAATTTCAAACAGATACGACAATTAGAATTGAGTGAAGTCAGTTGTAAGATTTGATTGCTGGGATAGTTATGAAAATAAACTTTAATAAAATCTTATTGTGAATCGATCGGGATTCAACACAGCCAAGGATTTTCCAAAAAGTGTATGAAGCGTAAGTATTTTTCTTATATTCTCTTTTCCAAGTTTATTTAATAAATCTTTCATGTATATGTGTACTGACTATAAATAAAAATTCAAATGTATCCGATGCATGTCGAAACTTATGTGATAATTTAAATAATAAATAATTAATTTAAATAATAAAATTTTATTATTTAAGTAATAAAGATTTTATTATTTAAATGATCACATAAGTTTCGACATGCATCGGATACAATTGAATTTTTATTTATAGTCAGCATATATTGATATGTATAGTTATACATATATTGATATGTATAATTATACATATACTGATATGTATAGTTATATATATATATATATATATATATATTGATAAGTATAGTTATACATATATGAATACATATATGTATACCTATACTTATTAAGGTGGAGATTAATTTTGGAAAATTAAAATTTCTTAGGCTGCTCCCGCTAGATTTCTTTAAAATATTTAAAAAAAGCTGTGCAAAATTTGAACCAGTTTCGGCAATATCAACCTGTGCCACCGAGAGGTTGATGTTTAAATGGGAATTAACATGGACTTTACACATTTTTAAGCACTTAAGGCATAACTTTTTTTATTTTCTACTGTTTGACTCTGGACACAAATCTGATGCGAAAAAGACGATAATTGACAGCTGTTATCTATCAAAAGTTTTTTAGCATCAGGTGTTCAGCGACCCCCAAAAACCGTAAGTAGTATACAAATGTTAGAGACAAAACAATAGAAAATAATAAAAATTATGCCTCAGGTGGCTAACAATGGGAGGAACCCATGTTAATTCTTATTTAAGCTTCATCTCTTCGGTGGCACGGTACAGGTTAAAGTTGTCTAAGCTGGCGCAAATTTTGCACAGCCTATTTTTTAAATAATTTAAAGAAGCTAGCGACCGAAGAAATAGTAACTTTTCTAAATTACTGGCTGACTATAAATAAAAATTCAATTGTATCCGACGCATTTTGAAACATGCATCGGATACAATTGAATTTTTATTTATAGTCAACCAGTAATTTAGAAAAGTTACAATTTCTTCGGTCGCTAGCTTCTTTAAATTATATAAAAAATAGGCTGTGCAAAATTTGAGCCAGCTTAGACAACTTTAACCTGTACCGTGCCACCGAAGCTTAAATAAGAATTAACAGCTACCTGAGGCATAATTTTTATTATTTTCTATTGTTTTTTCTCTAACATTTGTATACTACTTACGGTTTTTGGGGTCGCTGAACACCTGATGCTAAAAAACTTTTGATAGTCGACAGCTGTCAATTATCGTATTTTTCGCATCAGATTTGTGTCCAGAGTCAAACAGTAGAAAATAAAGAAAGTTATGCCTTAAGTGCTTAAAAATGCTCAAGGTCCATGTTAATTCTCATTTAAACCTCAACCTCTCTGTGGCACGGGTTAATATTGCCTAAATTGGCTCAAATTTTGCACAGCTTTTTTTCAGTATTTTAAAGAAATCTAGCGGGAGCGGCCTAAGAAATTTTAATTTTCCAAAATTAATCTACACCCTAATAAGTATAGGTGTTATATAATATTTGGTACACTGTATAAAAACTTGTACGTGACTTTTATTCCTTTTAAACTATCTCAGCATATCATATTTCAGCTACGTGTTGATAACGAATTCCCTCATATTATTTATCGCTGATATGTAATATCATATTTCCTTTGGCTTAGCTTGGGAAACAATAATAATGCTGACTAAATACAGCCAACCGAGGATATAAATTAGTTAGATAATCTTTTGTATTCAGTTCTTATACTCATGTCAGATTAAACAGTTCATCTTTATAACTACATTTTTATTTCGAAGAGTCAACGTTGACTCTCATTAATTTAATAAATCTTTTTAAAAAGTCACTAATGTAAATCGTGATCTAACAATTGGCGCAGTCGGTAGGATTCCGTGAACACCATTAAGAACAAGAAGCCTAACTGGTAGTGACCCACGAAGAACAAGGACAACATCTCCACGAGGTGCCTAACTAGTGCAAGTTGTCTATCAGAACAAGGAGACCTTCCTCACTTGTGGTGGCGGATCCCAATCCCTTACTGGAAGAACCTACACTCGATGAAGAATCTATTACTGTAAGTACTTTAACGAATCATCTCGTAATTTTCACTTATCGTTTTATTATTATACGTAGTGTATTATACTGCTAATACACAGAAAAACTATTTCTATTATCCAATTCCCATTTATATTTATTTTTATTATTACAAAAAAACTAAAGCTTAGACGTTAAGCACAAACGATTAATCTACAGCATTATACTGCTAATGCTCAACTAAAATCGTAAGAGTTAATTTAAAATACTGTGCATTATACTGTTAATGCAACATTCGTATCACTAAAAACCCAATCGATCTACCAAAGGTACAACATTTTTTTATTCTAATCAATTCATTTTAACTCCTTAATTTACTAAATATCGAGCAACATGCCCGACGAAGTAACACAAGGTACAGCACAAGGTGCAGCATCAGGTCCAGCACCAGCACCAGCACCAGCACCGGTTCTTGAACCGTATAAATTAAGTGAAATTTTCTCAATTGTGCCCGAATACGATGGCAACTCTTTATTTTTACAAACTTTCTTATATGCTTGTAGTCAAGCCTATTGCATGGCCGTGGCAGACCAAAAAACATTGCTCTCGCTACATATAAAAAATAAATTAAAAGGCAAAGCTGCCGAGGCAATAAATTCAAGAAACCCAACTTCATGGGGTGAAACTAAAAACTTATTAGAGTCTCATTTTGGAGACGCACGCGATCTAACCTCGCTTATACAAGATCTGCAACGACTCCATCAACTAAATAACGAATCACCATTAACTTTTATCTCTAGGCTACAAACCCATAACGCGAAAATGCTTTCCGCGGTAAACAAACAAATCGCTATGACAAACGAACAGAAAGATGCGCAAACACGCTTAATTGATACTATGATCCTTAATACCTTGTTAACCGGACTTGAACCCAAATTAGGCCAGATAGTCCGAGCTGGAAACCCGGCTACAGTACTTGATGCAACTCTCTGAGTAAAAAGAGAACTACAGTTATCATATTTTGAATCTCAGAAATTCAACAAATTCAATCCAAATAAAAATCCCATTCAAACTCAAGCAAAACGCCCTCCAATTCCACAAAAATTCTGTTCTTTCTGCAAAAGAAACGGACACACAATTAATGAATGCCGCACAAGGCAAAATCAACAATTTTCATCCCCTAGTTTTATTCCAAACACTTATTCTAATCAGGCCCAAACTTCAAGACCAAATTTTCAGAATTTTTCCAGCCAAAATAATCAAAGGCAATTCTCCGCAAAATTTTCAATCGGCAAATAATCCACAACAAAATAGACCTTCGGTAATAAGACCGAACCCCAACTTCCAACAAAGATTCCCGAATCAACAACCAAATCCAAATATCAATCGTCAAAATCCACAAAGAACGCATCATGTTAATTTCGACAATTACTATGATCCTCTAAACTACGAACATATTAATTATTACAACGAACCTGATAATTTCGACAACCAGCAATTCAATGATTTCCAAAATTACCAAACTGGTTTTAACGATAAATATTTGCCACAAGATAATTATACTGGTAGTTCTCAAATTTCACAAACAAACCACATCGACAGTTGGCAAAATGAATACGAGAGTTATACTGCTAATTCTCAAACGCCTCAAGAAGATTATAATAACAATTCTCAGGATTTTTGTTTAGGTCCGGAGTATCCTGCGGATACTCCAACACAGGAAACAGATCAATTTGACCAAATATCGAATCAAATTCAAGCCATGAATCTAAACGACAATTTCAATCCATTCCTGAACTTCCCGGAACAAGGGTTCATGTAGAAACCCTATCTCACTCGCTGTTGACCGTAAATTCAAAAAATTTATACTACATTAAAGACATCACAAATAAATTCAAAATTCTAATCGATACGGGCGCAGGTATCTCTATATTTAAACCGAAAACAGCTGAAAATTACAAACGAAGGTTTTCGGAAAATGTAATTATACAAGGTATAACCGATCAGAAAATTACTATTATTGAATCTGTTCTTATACCCTTTACAGACAATGACCCACATAAAGTTTACATTTATGACCTAGATATCAATTTTGATGGGCTGATAGGAGCCGATTTCCTAGAGCACTATCATTGTATTGTCGACATAAAAAATAAACGATTAATAACCAATTTTAAAACGGTTCCACTTTTCAAAGTAACCGACGATTCGTCAAAACCTGAATGTGACAAAATTCAATCAAATCACAACCCTAATCAAAATAAAATCCAAATTGACGGCCGTACTGAAAAAATTTATAAATTAAAATGTAATCTTAGAAATACTGACGCTATTTTGCAAGCGCAGGAAAATGAAAAGGCCCGTTTACCTAATGCTCTTGTTAGAGTAAACGAAAACGGCGAATTTTTAACAACAATAATCAACGCTAATGTCATCCCGAAGACTGTCGATTTTTCTAATTTAAACTTAGAACCTTTACAAAAATTTAAGTCAATTTTTAACTTAAATACGCAAAACTCAGACCAACACCTACTCAAGACAGATAGATCCTTTGAAATTAGGAACGAATTGCGCTTGAACCATCTAAACGAAGAAGAGGCCAAAATAATAACGCAGCTTTGTTTAGATTTCCAAGATATATTCTATTTAGAAGGAGATAATTTGACCTTTACCAATGAAATCAAACACCCTATTGACACCGACAATTCCCGACCGATATTTACGAAATCGTATCGCTATCCCCAGGTCCATAAAGAAGAAGTTAAGTCCCAAGTATCGAAAATGTTAAGTCAAGGTATCATTCAACCCTCAATCTCACCTTGGTCCTCCCCTGTTTGGGTAGTCCCCAAAAAACTGGACGCTTCTGGCAAACAGAAATGGCGCGTTGTAGTTGACTATCGTAAACTCAATGAGGTCACACTCGGTGACAAATATCCTCTGCCCAATATTTCCGATCTTTTAGACCAACTTGGCAAATGCCAATATTTCACAACCTTAGACTTGGCTTCTGGTTTTCACCAAATTGAAATTAATCCCGCAGACATTCAAAAGACTGCTTTCACAGTTGAGAACGGTCATTATGAATTCGTGCGAATGCCATTTGGACTCAAAAATGCCCCTTCAACGTTCCAAAGAGTGATGGACAATATTCTATTAGGCATCCAAAATGAACGGTGTCTCGTCTATATGGACGATATCATTATATACTCCCCCACCATTCACGAACACGTTTCCCGGCTAACAGAAGTTTTCAAACGCCTTCGAAAAGCCAACCTCAAAATTCAGCCAGACAAATGCGAATTCTTACGCAAAGAAGTCGCCTACCTAGGACACCTGATCACAAAAGACGGCGTGAAACCAAATCCCACCAAAGTCGATGCCATTTTAAACTTTCCGCAACCTAAGAACCAAAAAGAAATCAAATCATTTTTAGGACTAGCAGGTTACTATAGAAGATTCATACCAAACTTTTCCAAAATTTCTAAACCCTTGACAAAATGTCTGCAAAAAGATGTTCCTTTCGACTTTAATAACGACTGTCAAAATTCTTTCGCCGACCTAAAACAAACACTAACTACATCACCAATATTAATTTACCCAAATTTTGACGAACCTTTCATACTAACTACTGATGCGAGCGCATTTGCCGTCGGTTCTGTGCTCTCACAAGGACCAATTGGTAAAGATTTACCTATTGCTTACGCTTCCCGAGTTCTATGCAACGCCGAAACTAAATACTCCACGATAGAACGTGAACTTTTGGCTATAGTGTGGTCAGTAAAGCATTTTAGGCCATACCTCTTCGGTAGAAAGTTTAAATTGATAACCGACCACAGACCACTT
Source organism: Rutpela maculata (assembly GCA_936432065.2). NCBI lineage: Eukaryota > Metazoa > Arthropoda > Insecta > Coleoptera > Cerambycidae > Rutpela > Rutpela maculata. The sequence goes on along the minus strand of OW386294.2, from coordinate 37,307,727 downwards.
ACATGGCTATTTTCTATAAAAGACCCAGGTAGTAGATTAGCTCGCTGGCGCCTTAAACTCGAAGAATACGACTACGAAGTCATATATAAACCCGGAAAAATAAACAAGAATGCAGACGCCCTGTCCTGAATCAAAATTAACCACTTTAACGATTGTTCCAAATTTCATACCAAAATTCTAGCTGCGAACAGAGACGAATCGAATGATGAATCAGATGACGAAACTCGAGACGATAACACTAAATTTACCGATGACCAAATTGCCCAAGAATTCGAAACCTTTGTCAACTTGTACAAGACGACGTCCTTAATAGATTATTCAAAAATCAAAGCCTCTAACAAACAACTATTGTATCGAGAACACAAAAATATTATAACCTTTTTCCAACAAAATAATTTACAAGACCTTCATCACAAAATTATCGAAGACATATTTGAAGAAAACGCAGAATTCCGTAATGATAAGATCAATATTGTATCGAGCAAGACGGTCAGGCATAGGAGATACTTTATCGTCCCATTACCATTTGATATCGAATCCATAATTGAACACTTATTTTTGGTATTATTTAAAAACCAAGACGTCTTGGATCTTTCTAAGACTTACTTTGTCGAAAATAATTTAGACCTCCCTATACTTGAAATCCTGTCATTCATTTTTGCGGAAAAGGACCTAAAATTAATAATTTGTCAAGATATTGTCAAAACCCCTGATGAAGACCAAATTCCTATAATTTTAGATCAACATCACAGCGGTAAAAATAACCTACACCGCGGAATAAACGAAACTATTCGACGAATTAGAGAAAAATATACTTGGCAAGGTCTGACTAAGGACGTAGAAAACTTTGTAAAAAAATGTGAAACTTGTCAAAAAAATAAAGTCTGTCGAAAAAATTTAAGCAGTCCGTTAGTAATAACCGAAACACCAAAGACACCATTTGAAAGAATTAACATTGACCTATTCGAGTTCCCCACACGCAACTATGCTTTAACGATACGCGAGGAATTAACCAAATTTACACAAGCTTACGCAGTCCCTGATAAATCCGCTAAATCTGTAGTAAATACCTTATTACTATATTTCCAACACTATGGTACTCCTCTAAGAATACATTGCGACTATGGAGGAGAATTCGACAACCGATTATTACGAGATTTATGTATTTTATACGATATAAAATTAACCTTTTCAAGCGTAGGACACCCGCAATCGAATGGCTCAATTGAACGATTCCACGCAACGTTAGCAGAAATGATAAAGAGTTAACCAAACAGAAAACCCGAACGAACACCCGTTCACTATTTTACCTTACGCTGTAATTTGCTACAATAACTCTGTTAACAAAACACACGGATTTACGCCATACGAACTAGTTTTTGGTCATACATCAGTTCGACCACCAGAAACCTTGTATAACCAAAAGGAATTAATAACGAAATACGTCAGAGATTTAAACAATCGTATCTCCCATTACTATAAAATTGCTAGAGACCGAACGGAACTTCAAAAACAAAAAGCCAAAATTAGATTCGATAAAAACGTCCCCGAAAACCGTACTAAATATAACGTCGGAGACAAAGTTTACGTAAAAGAATCACAGATTAAAAATAAATTGCAAAACAAATTTAACGGACCATTCGAAATTACCAAAATCTTTGAAAATTCAGCTATCTTACTCAACCCAGAAACTAAACAAACTAGTAAAGTTAATTTTGACCGAATGAAACCTTATTTTGAAAGCTAACCTTGTTTTCAGGTTATTCCTGCTGTTCGGATCAGCAACACTAGTGGTCTCCCAATATAAAATCACGCCTATAAACAACACCATAGGAATATACTACCACGAAAAAACTGACGTAATAGTAACCAACGACAAATGGACATTACTGGTTCACAAGAACATTTCCTCCCTAAAAACAACCTTTAACAGAAACGAAAAAATGTTAGAGCTTATCCTAAACACCCTGGACGCCGCCGATCAGAAAACGATCACTTTCAGGAGTGAAGTTAAAACAGATCTAAATCTGTTAACCCAAATATCTAAAACTATAAAATCAAAATTTGATGAAATCTTTTTGGATACAAAACGATATAAGCGCGGAATAATCAACGGTTTCGGCACAATTTTCAAATCAATAACCGGAAATTTAGATGCCGAGGACGGTCAATATTATTCTGATTGCATCAATAAGCTAAACAATGACGAACACCAATTGGAGAATCTAATTAAAAATCAAATTTCAGTTACTACATCCGTTATCAAAAATTTCAATTCAACTATTCAAAAACTTCAAATTGACGAAGAAACATTTAACAAAAATATCAAAGAAATCGACCGCACAATTCAATCTATGACAAGTCACATCGAAGCCATTGAAATCAAATTAATATTCTTACATTATTGCGAACAGTTAATGGCAAGTTATTTGTACATCGAAGATAATTTAAATGATGTTCTAAATGCAATAACATTTGCACGCTTGAAAATCATTCATACGTCAATCATCACTCCAACAGACTTAATTTCATCCTTACAGGAAATTTCACAGAATTTGCATAAAAATAACCTACCGCTTTCAATAAGGCTATCAAAAGTTGCTCAATATTTGGATATTATGGAACTCCAAGCCTTTCAGACCGATTCAAGTTTAATCTTTGTTTTAAAAGTACCTTTAGTAGACCCACAAACTTACACAGCCTATCAGTTATATCCTATCCCCGTTTTGGATAATAGAACTGGTTTACACCACTTATTATCGGTATCACAAAAATATATCGCGAGAGATGATGATTCCTTAATGTTCTTACCCATCCCGGATTTAGACGAGTGCAAACAACTTTACATGGGAACCAGATTATGCTCCAACCTGTTCGCCTACCCGATAGATAACAATGCCATATGTGAAGCAAGGCTCTTCAAAAACCTCATGACTCTACCCCAAAATTGTCAAACCTCATTCATAATCAGTCAAGGATACAATGTACAAAAACTCCAAGAAAACACCTGGCTAGTCATCAACGCAGAACCATTACATGTTACCGTTAATTGTCCGAAGAGAAATTCAAAAACAGAAGTCATCACGAAAAATTCCATTATAAAATTACAACCCAGCTGTTATGCCTTTGTTGGTATTACCAAAATCCAGGCCAGTTCCAATGAAGTGTTAGATGTCAAAGATAACACTCACCCAATCGAAATTCCGTATGATTGCTGCAGTGACCTTCCAGACAAAACTCAACTACCAAATTTAAAACCATTGAAATTAAATAATTTGAATACAGAAGACCTCGAAATTGCGAAACACAAATTAGACCAGTATTCCAAGGATTTAGACGACCTCATTAACGAACCCTACGTGACAAAACACATCTCGTGGTTCACGTACTTCACTATAACCCTAGTGATCTCCCTTATCCTCCTTTACCTATTCTGCAAATGCAGAAAAAGAAGCCGAAAGTTAGCCCTTGTTCATGCATCACACGGTTCACCTCCATCTCCACCATCTCCACCGATGCCAAGAAGAACATACAAAAGTTTCACCAGTATCTTACCTCCAAGAAGAAGACCCAGTATCCAAAGAGAAGAAGAAACTGAAGAAGTGGAACTAACTTAAAGACATCCTACATTGTTACCAATTTTATTTCATGATTAATATTAATTTATGTTATATGTACATCTTTAAATATCCTTATATACTATTTGCATTTTTATATTTTACAATTTTATTTTTTCATTTTATTATTATTCTGCTTTTATATTTTACAAAAGTTGCTGTATAATCACCAACTTTTTTAATAAGGGGGAAGTTGTTATATAATATTTGGTACACTGTATAAAAACTTGTACGTGACTTTTATTCCTTTTAAACTATCTCAGCATATCATATTTCAGCTACGTGTTGATAACGAATTCCCTCATATTATTTATCGCTGATATGTAATATCATATTTCCTTTGGCTTAGCTTGGGAAACAATACTAATGCTGACTAAGTACAGCCAACCGAGGATATAAATTAGTTAGATAATCTTTTGTATTCAGTTCTTATACTCATGTCAGATTAAACAGTTCATCTTTATAACTACATTTTTATTTCGAAGAGTCAACGTTGACTCTCATTAATTTAATAAATCTTTTTAAAAAGTCACTAATGTAAATCGTGATCTAACATAGGTATACATATATGTATTCATATATGTATAACTATACTTATCATTTTAATATTTGCCAATATAGTATTGCACTTGTTGATCAATATATATATATATATATATATATATATATATATATATATATATATATATATATTATATATGTACAACTATATATATCCATATATATGTAACTGTACCTATATATTTATATATGTATGTATTTGAATGAATAATATTTAATATATAAATTAAATATTGCATAATATTGTTTTAACAGCACTCAGCACTATTATTCTTCGATATCGTACCAATATAGTATTGCACTACTGGTTAAATATAGATATTTTGAAATTTAGCAATATTTAAATTTAACATTACCAGATATTGTTTTATCAATATTGAACCAATATAAATTTATCACTCTTAAGCGGGCCCAAAATTTTGGGCCAGATTGTATATTCAATGTTGGGAAATATAGAGTTTTCAATATTTGACACATATTTAAATAAAATATTGTATGATATAGTTTTTCAATATTTATGTAATATAGTTAACCTATATTGAGTCAATATTTCAAAATGTTCACATTTTTTATTGGCCCAATATTGGTTATTCAACATTGAGCCAACATATTCACAATATTCAGCCAATATTGGCTCAATATTAGTGTTCTACCTGGGATATGGCACATTGTCAGTAAATTATGATGTTAGTCAAGGAGTTCCTCAAGGTTCTGTGCTGGGACCATTACTATTTTTATTATTTGTCAATGGTCTTCCTGCCATTATGCAGGAGGGATTGGTTGTTATGTTTGCCGATGACACATCGATGCTGCTCTCAGCACAGGACCCTGTAAAACTTCAAAGTCAAGTCGATAGTATACTACTTTCATATCAAAACTGGTGTCACAGTAATACACTAATCTTGAATATTGGTAAAACTGAATGTATATACTTTTCTCAACGAAGATCGCCTTCAGAAGATCTCGTCAAAGTAATACCTACTGAAAACTTTGCACCAATTGTCAAGTTCTTGGGAACTATAATAGACCATAGCCTTTGCTGGGAAGAGCAAATAAAAAATGTTTGCAAAAAGATAAATCATGCATACTTCGCATTAAGGCAGTTGAAGGGTACCTTTAATATCAAGTCACTACTAAATGTTTATTATGCACTTGCATATTCACACTTATCATATAACATTGTGGCTTGGGGTGCTGCCTCAAGTATAAATCGTGTGTTTATCCTACAGAAAAGGCTCATCAGGTTAATATTTGATATTGCGCCAAGAGATTCCTGTAAACCTTATTTCAAAGACAATAAAATCTTAACCATCCACAGCATATATATATTAAACACCATTAAATTTGTTAAAAAGAATTTAAACATATTCGAAACAAATTCAGATAACCACACATACAATACCAGACATGGTCATCTATTAAAAAGTAAAAGTCATAATACAACTTTATATGAAAGATCTCCATACCACGCAGGTATTAAAATGTATAATAAGTTACCACAGGAAATCAAAGCCATAGGTTCTGTAGATAAATTCAATTTTTGTCTGAAAAAATTTCTTGCCACTAACGGTTTCTATTCAGTTGATGAGTACCTAAACTATGAGCCACAGTGATATTGCAAAATTCTGAACATTATCTGTGATTATTATAGATTAAGTATTTCTACCAGTTTGTGATTATATGTTTATTTTATTCAATGTGTACTATTGTTATTTTATTCTAATGTTACCTGTAAATTATTATTATTTTATTATCCTGAACTATTTTAGATACTGTTGACGTTCATATATATACTATGTATATCTATAGTGAGAAATATACTATTCTATTCTATTCTATTCTATCTAAGGATGAGGAAAAAATTCTTCTAGATTGGATTCATTTAGGAGAAACTGGTTTTCCAGTTAATAAAGACCAGTTACTTGATAGTGTCCAAGTGCTAGTTAAAAAGTTGGAAAGGGATAATCCTTTTACAAACGGAAGACCAGGAAGGCAATGATATCGATCTTTCCTTAAACGTAATCCGGAATTAACCAAAAGGGTCTCCCAAAACTTAACCAGAATTCGAGCTGGAGTGACAGAAAAAATATAAGAAAATGGTTTATTGAAATTACTGATCACTTTAAAACAATAGAGAACTTGTCAGATGCTGTTAAAAACTCAACATCGACTTCAGGTTCTAGAATATTTAACTGTAATGAAACAGCCTTTTTTAAAACTCCAGTGATAACAAAGTTCTAGTTAGAAGGGGACAAAAAGTTGTTCATAATATAATTAATCCAAGCGAGAAAGAAAACATTACCACATTAATAATGGCAAATGCGGCTGGTCAAATGGCTCCACCAATGGTGGTGGTAAATTTAAAAAGGCTTGGTAGGACTCTTAGAGAATCTGTGCCGCCCTCATGGGCAATTGGAAAATCAGAGAATGGTTGGACGACCAATCAGACTTTCTACGAATATATTACCGGTGTATTTTACCCTTGGCTGGTAGAAAGTAAAATACAATTTTCAATTGTATTATATTTGGATATCCACGTTTCTCATTTAACTTTACTATTGAGTAAATTTTGTATGGAGAATCCAAATTCTACTCATTTTCTACAACCGATGGATGTAGCATTATTCCATCCTCTTAAAGCTGAATGGAAAAAACTGGTCTATAAATGGAGAATAGAACACTCTGGCGTCCGGTTGTCTCGTGACAACTTTTGCCCTCTCCTAAAGAAAGTCTTAGACAGTACCATTACGGAAAAAGCATTAAAGAATGGTTTCAGAACTTGTGGATTGTTTCTGTTAGATGCTAAGGCAATCACTTATTTTAAAACTAAGAACAAAGGATCTCAGCGATCTAATACCGAAATCCATAAAGCTCAACAACTCAGTACTGATACGGAATTAAAATTCATAGAAAATCAAATTGGAGTAGAGAAACTAGATCTTTTCAAAAGTTCTGGGGAAGTTTGGATGGGAAATATTGAAGATACTGAGTTGTTTAATTTTTGGATTAAAATTAAAAGACAGGGGCAAACAACACAGAATGAAAAAAACAACGTGACGACGGATGACATAACGTAAGTAGCAGGCGATAATGTTAACAACATGATTAATGAAGACATAACACCAAATGAAATTAATTATGACGAATCACTGTTAGACGAGCTTTTAAGTGGCAGAGATTATGTTGATCTTCAAGTCAATCAGTCATCAGGAGTTTTGGAGGAACTTGAAAGCGTCGGTAAGCATTACTAACAATCTGACCAAACTATTTAATACCTAATAAATATTTTTTTGTTGCATGATGAAGATCCAAGAAGTCTAGAAAATTCAGAGAATGATACTGATTCAATTAATAACTGTCAAGTATTTCCACAAAATACAACTCAAGCAAATCGAGTGCAACATCCCAGCAAAACACTTCTTCGTCATTCCAAAAGAGTCAAGAATCAGACCAGAAGAGTTTACCGTCCCATGATAATAGTTCAGGATCCTATCGCTCAAATTCACCAGTCTTTTCTGCATCTAATCATTTACATCCAGTAGCCTCTCCATCACCGTCTAAAACACCAACGCCACTCCATGATACTTTAATTCCTTCGCAAAACTGCCCAACACCCTGTCATGGGTCTACGACCATACCATTCCAGAATCACATAGTATCAGTGCTTTGCGCTCGCATAACAGAGCAACACCAACACCATTCCAGTATACTCCAATATCTCCGAATACCAGCTCAACACTACAAGATACGTCCACATTTCAGGAAACACCTACCACGTCAAATGGAAATCCTCCTGGATCTACCTCCTCTCCACATCTACTTGGAGAGAGAGGCTAGGTGGGCAACATACAGACTTCAACAAGCAGCAAATAATATGCCGCAGGCTAGCATCATGGAACGCAACAGGCTGTCAGATGACATGGAGTGTCATGGCATCCTGGGAATGCTTTCAGATGTGATGCCTACCGCGACCAACTATGAACTGCCTTTTACCGTCCTTTTTCCTGGAAGAGACGAATGGGATCGGAATAAAACTGACCTACAAAGAGCAGACATCTGTTAGTTTACAGACGGCTCCAAAACCCCCGAGGGAGTTGGAGCTGGAGCATACAGTCGCAACCCAAAGGTAAGAATCACTTCGAGCCTGGGTAACTATGTGACTGTCTTTCAGGCAGAAGTTCATGCCATTGAACTGTGTACAAGGAGGCTTGAGCAGATGCATCCTAGACACAGATCAATAAAAATCTTTTCAGACAGTCAAGCAGCTCTTAAAGCTCTTGGCTCACATCGCTGCAATTCTAAATTGGTCTGGAATTGCCAAAAGGCTCTAGCCCGATTGGGCAGATACAACAAATTAACTCTGGTCTGGATACCGGGCCATTCTGGCTTGGAGGGCAACGAAGTAGCCGACTCCTTAGCCAGGGAAGGTGCGGTATCAAAATTTATCGGACCAGAGCCAGTGCTTGGCATATCGGCAAGCACTGCGAAAACCACCATCTTGGCCTGGACTGAGGGGAAAATCCTCCAGTACTGGCAAGAACTACCAGGATTAGTTCATTCAAAGGAGTTCATCACATACCCTTTGAAATCAAGAACTAAAAAACTATTAGAGTTAAATAGGTTACACCTAAGAACTCTAGTTGGCCTATACACTGGGCACTGCAGACTTAACCACCACCTACACAGACTCGGAATAGCGGACAACGCTGAATGCCGACTGTGTCTGGAGGAGGATGAAACGGCAGCGCACATTTTATGTACCTGTCCTGCTGCAGAAAGAACCAGATTCTCACTTTTTGGCAAAGGGCAACTGCTGCCAGAGGATCTGGACAACCTCTCACCCAATAAGTTAGTCGACTTTATCAAAAAGCTGAACATATTGGGTGAAATATAATTAGGAGTGAGCCACAATAGACCAGATGTAGAGTATTACAAGAAGAAAAAAAAATGAAAAACAAGAAAAACAAATACAGAGGAAAGAAAAAAGAAACGTGCAGAAGGCTAAAAAGGAAGAAGATGGAAAGATAAAGCTAGCGAAAAAGCAAGGAATACCTCAATAACTAAAGGCGAAATTGTTGGACTGCGAAATAAACGAGCTAGAAAAAGGAAATTCAAGCAAGCAGATGAATTCAGACGATACGGGATCCGGTTAATCCACTGACGAAAGTGATAAAGAAAATGAGGAAAAAAGAGATGAAATTGAATTGAAAAAGGTGACCTAATAGATCTCGATCAGCCAAGCTATGACCCCAAAATTGAAGCCTCAAAATCAAACTAATTTGCTGTGGTAGAGCTAACGACAGAAAGAGGGGAAAAAAATGCATTATGTTGGGAAAATTATTTCCATTAACCCTCTGCAATGTTCGTTTTCAAAGAAAACCTAAAAAACTGAAAATTGCTATATTTTTCCCCATATCCTCGACATAAGTGACATTAATTTAGAAGAAATAATTGGTTTATTACCTGACCCTATAGATTTGAGAAGAGGTGGCTTGCAGTTCCCAGCTAAGGTGTTAGGGAAATATTTTTAGAATCTAAGTATGTGCATTAATAACTCATTGGAAGCATTTAGTTACAAAATTAACATTTACCTTATTTTAATTTCATTAAATGAATATTAAAAATTTCTCAACGTATTTATTCTTAACCATACCTACTTAAGTATTCATTGTCTTCGACTTATTTCTTTACCTAAACATGCTAACGAATAGTGGGCACTTCGACTGACGAACACTAGTACTATGCCAGATTTGTATCGCCGAATATTGGTGCATAAGAGTTTTTGTCATAAATGCGGAAATATTAATTCTAGGAATGTTATTATAAATAAAATGCTGCTTATAGAATATTTTGTAATAATTGATGCATAAAACACTTTAGGGTTTACATTGTTTTAAAGATATTTGAATTTTTTACAATGAAATCATTATGTGTCCAACTGTTAAGGTGATGAGAATTGAGCCGTTTACCTTACTCTGGAACCGTTTAAGATATTTACTTGAAATTTGGTCACGTATGTACTTTAACGGGATCTGGAAGTAGATTATATTTTCATCTAATTCCGTCGAAGGGTTGGGAGGTAAAATGGCCTCAACTTTCGATTTTTAAATGGAACACCCTGTACATTTTTACATATTTCGATTCAAGATAACATTATGAGTATACCATGAGATTTTCGCGAATTTGTGAGTCGATGTTCAGTTTTTTTAAGCATTATAAGACATTTGTCTAGAATGCTTTGGAATACCAAAATTTATTCTACGACAGGTAAAGTCCAAGGGAAAAATATAATTTTTCGTTTAATTTCATTAATAACTATTTACGAAGAATCCAAAATTGAACAAATCACTTTTTTATCAAAAACTTTTTTTGGTGTGGCTCATACTGTTCAATAAATTATAGATTTTTTTCTGAAGTCATTGATATCCATTTCAAGTCTATGCTATTTGTTTTTCTATTTTATTGAATTTATTTAAAAATAAAAAATAAATTTCAATATAATTTTTCTTGAACTCTAACGTAGTCGCCTTTGCAAAAATCATATGTCTAATAATGAAATGTGAATAACTACCTTTTTGTGAATAATAGCCTTTTGGTTCTCTCTTTTGTTTCTTAATAGGTTATAAGTATTAGTGTAAAGTATAAGGATCAATAAAAATTATTTTGAAAGTGATTTTATATTTTTAAATAAATTTAATAAAATAGAAAAACAAATAGCATAGATTTGAAATGGATATCAATGAATTCAGAAAAAATCTATAATTTATTGAAAAAAAAAGTTTTCGATAAAGAAGTGATATGTTCAATTTTGGAGGCTTCGTAAATAGTTATTAATGAAATTAAACAAAAAATTATATTTTTACCTTGGACTTTACCTGCCTTAGAACCAGGGACCGAAACCGAAATCCGCAGCGTACTTACGACTTTAAAGTTCAAAAAACATGGTTGAAATCAAAGATTCAAATCTTTAAACCATGATGTAGAAATACCAAATTGTATGGTGAAAACCATATCTAAGTCGATTCGTTCATTATAAAGATTATATAAGTTAAAAGGCAAGTAAAAAGCCAAAAACTGAAATCGAAACCGAAAACCGCACCGTAATTACTAATTTTTTCTAACAGAAGCCGAATTGCCGCGGATCTGTAAACCGAAACTATAACCGAGAACCAAATTGATGCTGCCTTAACAACCGAAACCGTAAATGAAAACCAAATTTTCACTGCTATGAAATCTGAAAATGATATACGTTATTTAACCCTAACCGAAATTAACCGAAATTAATTTCGGTTTCAGTCCCTGCTTAGTAGTCCAGTTGCTGAGGGTGGTTCTTTATGCATTTTGATGTCCAGAAAATGAACCGCTCGCATCATGTAGGCACCATGTCCCTTATCAGTTTCCACCAGGGTGTCAGCCTGGCAGAGCGGGCACAAGCTCAGAATCCGCCATTTTCGAAATGGCAGAAATGCAATTGACATAATTTTACTAATAAACTCGTGAACCGTGCATTTTATTAACTTGTATTTTCCGAGTTATAGTTCTCCACATGTATCTAAGGCACATAAAAAACGCCGACGTTTTTTATGTGCCTTAGATACATGTGGAGAACTATAAAAGTCATTTTACACATCATTTATACCATACAATTTGTTTTCAGGTAGGTATAGAGATATTAATATTGTATTGCATAAAAACATCTTTTGCGAAGACAGCTGCATAAGAAAATGGATATAAAAAGTATTAGCTTGACACAGGCTTCCACGACACTTTGTGTAATATGCCAAATAGACACTAGTGCAATTCTAACTTCGACCAATAATGGCTGTGAAAGATTACGCGAAGCAGCAAAGATTCGCCAAGATGAGGTTTTTGAGAGATTGAAGACTTTACAGGAAAATGATTTTTTATATCATATGACTAATGACTCCTACAAAAAATATACACACAAAAATCAACTTGAAAGAGTCCTTAAACTAAGAAAAATGGAAGAATCATGTTCAGTAGTAGGTGATGAGACGTCTAACACGCCAAGAGAAAACCTGTTGCTAACTCGTTCAAGTTTAGCTGCTCGTAATCGGTCCGACCAGACAAAAAAAAATATGTGTTGTATGTGGAAAAATACTGTGGAAAGCGAGAAAAGTTTCATATGTGAGGAAGCAAGAGCAGGTAAATTTTTATTAGCCGCCAGGTATTTTCAAGATGAAGTTGTATAGGAATCAGCTGACAATCTCAGCAATGAAGCTCCCAAATAAAAAATAGAAAGAGTTTGGACTGTAATATAAGCTAAGGAAGAAAACGAGTGACATAAACTCACCCAAAAATCTGCGGTGCGGTGAATGCCGGCCGGCTATTGATGTCGCTGGACCTCCACAATAGGGCGATAACCACTTCTAAGTTCAGTTTTAATAGATAGCGTTAAATCGATTATTATTAACACCACACTATGATCAATTGATTGATTGCATGAATCGTTTCACACACTTCCCAAGCAGTTGTGCCTTGCGGCAGGTTCTTTATGTCACAAAAAAGACGCGATAGATAAAAAGTATTTAAAAACTCTACTTGGGAATAAAATATATGTTCAAAGCGAATTCCATAGGCAACTCACAATACAATATATATACAAGTCCGGGTTAACGTATGGAGATATTCTTTATGCCATCGTGACCAGATGTCCTGGTGCAGGCGTTGCAATAGTTGCCAGCGAGATAGACGACCTAACGGTACACCTTTCAAATTGTCTTACGAAAGGGCAAGATAAAGGCTGCATATTTAAAACCGCTGCCCAAGGAATCACTACTTCCACATCCGGATTTTCTATCCAAGTCACACAACGAAAAAATTTTGTATCTGGAAATAATTGTTTATGGAACTTTAATAATATAATATTTGAAATCCTCTACCCCAAAAACCCATAAAACGATACCCCACATCGGTAGTGGGGTGGGGGTGGTGACAGGTGGTGGGAGTGGGGGGGTTAGGATAAAGTAAAAAAATATTTTGAGGTTTCTGGTTCTTGTACACACACTAAATCAAATTTTTTTTTCATCCCCTTTAATAATGGGGTGGGGGTGGTAATGGGGGTGGCTAATGCCAAAATTTTTTTTGAGACCTTGAGAGCTTCTCTTGTCTATACTAAACATCAATTTTATGAACTCTTACCTGCTTGATTTACCTATTTACTCCAAATTTACCCCAATTTACCCCCCAACCCTTCGACGGAACAAGATGAAAATATAATCTAGTTCTAGATCTCGTTAAAGTACATATGTGTACCAAATTTCAAGTCAATACCTCAAACGGTTCCAGAGTAAACGTGCACACAAAAAAAGTTACAGACCGACAGACAGACAGACAGAAAAATTTTTTTCGCTCAAACTTGAAATCTCGACGTTTCATGACATTCTAAGCCTATTTGGATAATAAAAATTTTTAAAAATTTTTTTGTCGTTACTATACTTCCACTGGATGTGGAAGTAAAAATGAGCAGGAGTCAAGGCTGAAAGGTCATACGGATCGGCGCTTAATGGCGTAAGTGGGCGAGAGTTCAGAATTGCCTCGGTTTGCGTAAGCACAGTATAAAATTCTTCATAGGTTAATAGTTGCTGCCCCATGATACGGGATAAATGAGATTTCACGGATTTTATGCCAGCCTCCCAAAGACCACTGAAATTGGGCGCATGCGGAGGATTAAAATGCCACTTAAGTGATTCTGTCGCGGCAACGGATTGCATTAAAGCGTTCAATTGCTTATTAGCGCTCACAAAATTTGACCCACAGTCGCTATAAAGATGATTCGGACGACCACGTCTGGCGATAAATCGACGCAAGGCTGCTAAAAACGCCTCACCGGTCAATTCTGAGGCTAACTCTAAATGTAGTGCTTTAGAGCTCATACAGACAAAAAGACATAGATATGCCTTATACGTTTTGGCACCTCTCAATCTACCCATAGTAATATAGAATGGACCACCTTAGTCCACACCTACATGCGAGAAAACAGTCAGTTGTGCGACTCTAAACGAGGTAAATCCCCCATAGAGGGCTGATAAGTTTCAGGATGCTGACGCCAGCAAGTGTGACACTTAGAAATTACTATACGTACTGCCCTACGAGAGGATAAAATCCAGAAATTTTGGACTAATATAAATTGAACAGTTTGGCAATCGGCGTGTAAATATTTTAAATGACACCATTCGATCAATAGTGTTGTAAGTCGACTACAGCGCGGAAGCAGATAGGGGTGTTTTTTGTCGTAGGACAGTGAAGAATGCCGTAGTCGACCGCCAACACGAAGTAGACCGAAATCATTGAGGAAAACATCAAGTTTTCGTAAGGGTTTGGAAAGTTTCAAACCTTTTTGGAGCTGAACAAAATCATTAGAAAAGGCAGTGCGTTGTGTATGCTTAATCAGAAGACGTAAGGACAGGTTTAGTTCTACTTGTGTTAAGTGAAACCGTTTTTTAGAAGTAGGATTTGTACAATTATGGAAAAAGCGAAGTGAATAAGCTAAAATGCGCTGTAGTTTAGAGAAAGAAGAAAAGCGATTGAGAAGTGTATTTAAGAGATGCTCGGTTACTACAATATTTAAGGTTATTCGTCTTTCTTCAGACAATGCTTCAGATGGAAGAATCTCTGAGGTAAAAGTACTAGACCATGATGTACTAGGCACATGCAAAAAAGAAGGTCCGTCCCACCATAGCGAATTTTCTATGAGATCTGAAGGAAAAACTCCACGGGAACCGACATCGGCAGGATTTTCAAACGATCCAACGTGTCTCCAATGAATAGGAGCAACACGTTCCTGAATATAGCTGACACGATTACTTACAAAAGTTTGCCATCGATGAGCTGAAGATTTAATCCAAGACAAAGCTATGGTAGAGTCTGACCATGCGTAAATTTCGCTGAAATTAATTTTATCACGATAAGTTTTAGTGACAAATGAAATCAAATCAAATAACATTACCGCTGCGCACAATCCAAACGTGGTATAGAAATGCGTCGCAGCGGAGCGACTCGAGATTTTGCACAGACAAAATGAAGAGAAATAACATTATCACCGTTATGTTCGAGAATGTACACTACACTACAATATCCATGCATGGACGCATCGCAGAATCCGTGTAATTGGTAGGTGAGCTCAGTGTCGCTGATGACGCGACGTGATAACTGAACACGTGACAGGAGTGATAGCTCCTCTAGGAATCGTGTCCAAAGTTCAAGTACGTCCTCTGGCGGTGGGTCATCCCATCCAAGCCCAATATACCACAGACGTTGAAGAACTCGTTTCGTTAAAAAGGTAACCGGTGTCAAAAAACCCAAGGGATCGAATATCTTTGCTAATTGTGATAAAATTTGACGTTTTGTACAAATGGTTTCTGTGGCCGCTACTCGATATGAAAAAACATCCGAAGAAGGCTGCCAGTAGAGACCTAAAATTTTCAGTCCATTTCCCTCATCCCAAAATTGGGGGTCATCGGCCAAATAAGACGAGGGAAGACTTGCGAGTAATTCGGCATCATTACTCGCCCATTTGCGTAACTCGAAACCACCTCGCGCGAGAAGATTTATCAGCTCAGTTTGTAAGTTTTGTGCGTGCTCTAGGGACGGACTGCGAGTCACAACATCATCTATATAGATATCAAACTGCAAAATAGAGGCGGCGTTAGGGAAATCAGATGCTTCATCGTCAGCTAATTTTAAGATAGTTCGCAAAGCTAGATAAGGAGCCGAAGAAATTCCGTAAGTAACTGTTTTTAAGCGGTAATCTTGTATAGGATCTTCTGGTGAAAATCGCCATAAAATTCTTTGATAATCGGTTTGCGCAGGATTAATCCAAATTTGTGTATACATTTGCTTTATATCAGCGGTAAACACGATTTTATGAAAACGAAAATTAAGCAATATAGTCACAATATCTTTCTGAAGTTTAGGACCTACATAAAGAGTATCATTCAGCGTGGGACAAGAAGGAAGTTTTACTGATGCGTTAAATACTACGCGTAATTTTGTAGAAAGCGATTGAGGTTTAAGAACACAGGAATGCGGCAAATAAAAAGTTGTTTCGGATTTAATGGAAGCTGGCACAGGTTCCATATGTCCCAGATCCAAATACTCTTTCATAAAAGAGGCGTCAGCAGACAGTCTTTGCGCGTTAATAACTAATCAACCAACCAAAAATCGGTGAGCATGTTGGGTAGTGAAAGTATAGCTCCGAGGAGCTCTCGATTTATTAGTTATAATTGTTGTAAATCTAAACCATTTATCCACTATGTGTGTACAAAGTGCTACAATATATTCCACAAGAGCTGCCTACATCGTTTTAAAAATCAAATTAGTTTCATAAAGGAGAACAAAATTATTTGTTGTAAGGATATCAATGAAAGTTATTTAAGTGATCAAGATGAAGAGAAAAGTATTCTCGAAAATACAATAAGTGAACTTACTGGAGACAGCGAAATGAAAAGTAAGTACATTAATAAACTTAAAATGCAAAATAAACAAATTATTGACGAGGCAACAAAAGCGGAAGAAGAGATGAATCAGTTAATTGAAAAACAAGAAAAAATTATCGCCGATTTAGAAGAGGAGATAAAACAATTCAGGAAAAAGTTTGTTAAACCTACATGTACAACGGTAAAAAGTATTGGCATCCAAACAAAGTGTGTAACAAAAAACATGTCCACGTCTACTGACACTTATTTTAAATTATCCAGTGGTGTAGAGATCAAAGGTTATACTAATTCGGAGACACAAACAGCTGAAAATTTAACTAATATTGAGAATAATATAACAAAGAAGTCGATTTCAAACCTAATCAATAGTCGGAACAACTATAATCACCCCCCAAGAAGAATTTCAGATGACCATATAAAACAACATAAAATTCTGTTACTGTGTGATGATTACGGCCGCAACATTAATAAAATTATTTATAGAAGGGTATCTGCTGACAAATATCGAATTGAAACGGTTATTAAACCTGGGGCTTGTTTCCATCAAGTAATTGAAAATATAGAGCCTCTGACTGCAAGTTATGGAATAGATGACTATGTTGTTATCATTGCAGGTTCAAATAATTTTCGTAATAAAACAAACAAGTACCCATCTTTCAGAAATATTTGGGAGAAAATTAAATTATGTTCACACACGAATATTATCATCACCACTGTGCCATATGGAAAGTCAAAATTAGACAAGTTTATCTATAAATTCAACAATAAACTCAGTGAATTTGTGTGGAAACTGAATAAATTCATTCCAGGGAAAGTGCGCATTATAGACGTTAACAAATGCCATAATAACAAATCAAAAAAGTCTGATTTAGCCAGTGCGATTATAAAAAACATATTTTGTAAAAGTAATGACAAGAATTTAGTATTTATTCAGGTAAATAATAATTATAACAGTTCACAAATTATGGATATCGATGTACCTAGTGACTCTCTACCAATTATTGATATTGATCAAACCCATGATATCTCTATGTCACAGGACAATACTTATAAATTAAATGAAATTATAAGTGAAACAACCTCTAATATCAACTCGACTATGCTAAGTGAAACAGCAGATAATCTGACTATAGTAACCAATGACAATAATTTTTTATACCCCAGATTATCTCAAATAACGCTAATGTAGAAAAACAAGCTTACAAGTTATGTCATTTAAATGTACAAAGTTTTATGAATAAAGTAAATGAAATAGAACTCTTGATAATTGATAAACATATAGATATCTTATGTTTGTCTGAACACTGGATCACATCAGAAAATATTGATCATATTTGTTTGAATAATTTTAAAATCGTTAGTAATTTTTCTCGTAGTAATCACATTCATGGCGGTTCAATGATTTTTGTCAGAAACAATATTGATGCCGCTCAGGTTGATATGTTCAATGACTTTTCTGTGGAATGTGAAATTGAGATGTGTGGCATTTCTCTATGTGTATCAAAACATACTAAAATTGTCATTTGTAATATTTATAGACCACCTAGCGGTGATATAAATGTATTTTTTAATAATCTCACGTCTGTGTTAATGCTAGCCAGCAAAAAATTTGACTACATCGTGGTATGCGGAGATCTTAATGTAAATTTACTCGAAAACTCTTTGTCTACTAAAATACTCTGTGATATATTCGACTCGTTTTGTTTAAACATTACATCCAGAGAACCAACGCGTGTTTTTACAAATATTAGAGGGCAAACAAGTTCTACATGTCTGGATTATATAGCGACAAATATATCGCCCGAGTCATATAATGTTACTATTTTTGATCCTGTGTTATCTGATCATTTTGCTCATTTATTTTATTTCAGCTTTGTAAATGAGCCAAGTTTAACCAATACAAATAATAGAGAAGTGTATAAACGTGATTTTCAAAAAGATAATATACAAGAATTTAATGAGAGACTAAAGATGGTAAATTGGGATGAAATGTTAAATCTAAGCATAACTGATGCATTTAATTTTTTCTTTGATAATATCACATGGTGTTTTAACGTTGCGTGTCCACTAAAACAACTTAAAAAGCGACCCACTTCTAAAAACGATAAAGGGTGGGTAACAAATGTGCTAACCGAAGAAGGTAACAGGGTTCGCAAAGTTTATTATGATATGAAAAATTCCAACTGTCCGGAAAAAAAACTGTATTATAATGAAATCAAGAAAAGGTATAGGAAAAACATTAAAATTGCTAAACTAGAATACTACAACAATAAAATAATAAATGCAGACAATAAAACCAAAGAAACCTGGAATATCATTAATAACAAACTGGGAAGGACAAGGGCCAGTCCTTGCCATATAAGCCTTAATATCCAGAACAAATTATCTTCAGACGGAAATCAAGTGTCAAATTGCTTTGCTTCATATTTTTCCAGTGTCGTCCCTGACAATATTAATGCACATTTTGGGCATAATTTATCTCTACCGTGTACAGTATCTAAATATATCCCAAACTCAATATTTTTTTATCCTGTTGACGAAAAAGAACTATCAAACGTCATACATAACCTCAAAAATAAGAAATCATCTGGTATGGACGGCCTTACTGCACACATAATAAAAAATATATCTGACAATATATTACCATCACTTTTGTACCTCATAAATATGTCACTGGTTAACGGAGAATTTCCTGACTTTCTTAAAATCGCGTCCATAATCCCCATTTTTAAAAAGGGCTGTAAAAATAGTGTTGAAAATTACCGGCAAATTTCTCTTTTAAGTGTATTCTCGAAAATATTGGAAAAAATTATTTACGACCGTATCATGTCATTTATAGAACAAAATAAAATACTGACCGAATATCAACATGGATTCAGGCCAAGAAAATCAACTGAAACGGCATCGGCATATTTCTTTAAATATATTTATAAAGAATTAGATGAGGGCAAATATGTTGTGTCGCTGTTTTTCGATTTATCGAGAGCTTTCGATTCTGTGGACAGGCATATACTGTCGAAAAAATTGGAAGCTATTGGTATACGAGGATGTCTTTTAAGTTGCATTAACTCCTACATGGAAAATCGTAAATTAGTAGTAAAGTGTAACGAATTTCAATCAAATATCCATGACGTAACCTTGGGGGTCCCCCAAGGCTCAATATTAGGCCCTCTATTATTTTTGATTTACGTTAACGATCTGCCAAATTACATTCAACATGGCGTTACCACGATGTATGCAGATGATACCACTGTCTCGGTATCAGCTGTCACGCAGGAAGAATTATATCATAAAATTTATGTCACACTAGACGATGTACACGCATGGTGCCAGAGAAATAAGCTAATTTTGAATGATGAAAAAACCGTTTTTATAAATTTTAATTTTAGAAGGGCATTAATCTCTAGTGGTGACATAAATTTTATTGATTCAACAAAATTCCTAGGCACCTACATAGACAGCAGGTTAACATGGGAACTGCATATAGAGCACATTTGTAAATTGCTTAATAAAGCCTACTTCGCTGTTCTACAGCTAAAGGATACAATTGCCCAGACGGGTCTGATAAGTGTGTATTATGCTTTAGCTTATCCACATTTATCATTGAATATATTAGTCTGGGGCCGTTCAAGTCATATACAACGAGTATTTGTTTCCCAGAAGAGATTACTAAGACTAATTTTTAACCTAAGTAATAGATCCAGTTGTAAGGAATTATTTAAAAAATATAATATTTTTACAGTTCCTAGTATCTATATCTACAAATGTCTGGTATTTGCAAAAACAAATTTATACACCTTCTCCACTTCCGGAGATAATCATTTATATAATACAAGACATAAAGATCTGTTGTTGATCCCAGTGCATAAAACAGCGACATTTCAAAACTCACTGCACTATAATTGTATTATTTTATTTAACAGCGTTCCTAAAACTATGAAAGAATTGAACTTATCTTTATTTAAAAAAGAAATAAGAAAACTATTAATAGAAAATGCATTTTATAGTGTTGACGAATTTTTAAATAGATAAAATTTGATATTATTATTATTATTTTTAATCTGTTGTGTTTCATTTGTATGGACAGAGCTCTTATAAGAGGTTTGTTTGTTTTTATACATATTTATAAGTTCTTTTATTAATGTGTATTTTTGTGTATTTGTGTATTTTATTTTAAGTTTTATTGCTGTAATGAGACAGACAAATTGTTTATTTCAATTTGTATCAATTATTGTAACTAAATATTGTTATTTTGACGTGCCAAATGTACATAATCTATGTATCAAAAAAATGGCAAAATAAATTCTATTCTAATTCTATTCTATTCTATTGTTTATATAAATCAACATTTCTTATTAAGCGTCGTTCTAGTGCGTACAGAAATTGTAATGAGATTTGGCGTGAATTTTTGAAATGAAGTTCTGGTTCACAGAATGGCAAATTAACAATGAACCGACCTTCTTTATCCCGACTAGTTGTATTACAAAACAATTTCTCACAAAATTCATCATCTGTTGAAATGGCATTGACATTTGGTATATTTTCTAACTCCCAAAATTTTTTTAATATGTTATCTAGCGGTTCCGGCTCTGTGGCGCAAAAAAGCGAAGTTATTTGTGGAGATAGATTAGCGTTGACTTTTCCCATTAAAACAGACCCAAAGATTGTGTTGAGACCCATGGGTTCATCAATATTTCCCATTACGTGACCATTCAGTAAAATTTGCGGAAGAATATCAGCGCCGAAAAGCACATCAATATCCCCTGGTATATGAAAAATAGGATCAGCTAGCATTAAATTAGAAATATGCGACCATGAGTATTCTCGAAGTTCGATAGTGGGCAATGCGTCACATATCTTAGGTTAAATGACAGCTACCACCTCTAAGAGAGGCATAGGCTTACCTACAGGCCGACAAGTAGCGCTAATAGTACCGGAATCTATGGAAGTTTGCATAAGTCCGAGACCACGTACTGATAAGGACAATTTAGAGCGAAACAGCCCTAAATTTTTTCTACACTTTTGTGAAATAAGTTACAATGAAGAATTTGTTATTAATGAATTATATGAACGGCAAAAAAGAATGAATAATGTATTGATTCATAATTTACCTGAAGCTACTAATGGTGGTTCTAGTTTAGCTGAAGCGGATTTAAAAGAAGTAAATGATATATTTAGAGAAATCACCAATGAAGAAGTCAAGATTCTTCAAGTTGTAAGAATAGGAAAGAAGAACAAAAATGGTGCACGTTCTCTAAAAGTTATCCTGTCAAACTCCTATGATGTGGTAAATATAGTAAGAAATAAAAGGAAAATAAACAAAGATAGAAGAATCTATATAAATCATGATCTAACATTGCAACAGAGAGAAAACTTGAAAAATCTAAATGACGAATTGAAGCAAAGGATTAATAAGGGCCAGAAAGACATCTTTATTAGATATGTTAGAGGTGTCCCGCAAATAGTAAAATCAAATTCTCCCCAAAAAAACTAACTTATTTTAGTGCTGGAGACTGTGATAATAATCTTTGTAGTAGTGAGAAGAAGAGAGCTAATCCGATGACAATTTATTATCAGAATATTTGGTACGTAACCAAACTAGTAGAATTACGGCAAGCTGTATCTTGTTGTGATTATAGTGTAATTATTTTAATAGAAACATGGCTAAACAAGGACTACACTGACGCTGAACTAGGGCTAGAAAAATATAATATATTTAGGTGTGACCGTGTTGCCGTTAGCGGCTCTGTTAAAAAACGTGGAGGTGGAGTTTTAATTACCATTAAAAAGGATTTTTGTGCCAGTGAAATGTTCACACTGATTGATAACGTTGAGCATATTTTTGTATCCGTAAAATTGGAGAACCAGAATATTGTGTTTGGAGGTGTTTACATTCCACCTGGATCTAATATTGATACGTATATCGATCACTGTAATGGGGTTGAAGCAGTGTTAGATCAATTAATAAATTGTAAAATTGTGCTCTGCGGTGATTATAATTTACCTAATGCTACATGGAATAATGATGCCTTTGGTGTAACAGTAGAATGTCCTGATAATTCTCCAGCCCTTTGTTTAGTGAACACATTTAGTTATTTTAATTTGTATCAACTTAATACCATTGCAAACAGTAGAGGTACCTACTTAGATTTAATATTCTCAAGCTATAGTGATATAGATATTGATACTCCAATGGATGTTCTCTTTGAAAATAGTATCCATCATTCAGCTGTTACTTTTGAGTTGCCAATTTTAGAGGACTATTCGCAATTAGAGTATGATGAATATTACTATGATTATTACAATGGAAATTATATTATGATGAACGATTACCTTGCTAGTGTAGACTGGGAAACTCTTTTTAACAATAAGGATGTTAATATTATAGTATCATTATTTTACGACACTTTGTACAGTGCGATAGATTTGTGTATTCCCTTAAAAAAATATAAATCTTCTTCTTTTCCTGTGTGGTTTAATTCTGAACTAAAAAGTATAATTTTTGAGAAAAAGCGAGTACATAAACAATATAAACTACACAGAAGAAGAGAGGATTATATTTATTTTTGTCAAATAAGATCACAATATAAAGAATTAAGGAAGCGCTGTTATCAAAATTATATTAGGAAAATTGAGACTAATATTAATAATGATCCCCGAACCTTTTGGAAATTTATAAATGAAAAGAGGAAAGCTTATAGCTTACCTCCTAGGATGTTTTATGGCGACATTATTAGTGAAAATAATCAGGATATACTTGAACTGTTTGCAAGCTTCGTTTCAAACGTATACTCTGATAACTTCAATCAATTTCACAATTTTGACTTTGATACAACTACAGACATTAGTAATTATGACATCGATGTGAAAGAGATTATTGACAATGTCATAAATTTACCATGGAAAGTTTCTTCCGGTCCAGATGGCATTCCTGCTTATTTATTGAAACAGTGTATTTTTACATTAGCGAAACCCCTACATTCTATCTTTAATTTATCTCTAAACTCAGGTGTATTTCCCTGCTTTTGGAAGCAGAGTTATCTGAGACCAATACATAAAGCTGGATCAAAAGAAAACATTGAAAACTATAGAACAGTTTGCATACAGTCGGATATTCCAAAATTGTTAGATCACTTAGTAACAAAAAATTTATCATGGGATTGTAAAAACATAATTGTAAACCAACAACATGGTTTTTTGCAGGGTAAATCTACAGGCACTAACTTAGTTATATACAATAATTTTATTATTAACTCCTTGGAACATAAAGTTCAGGTTGACTCTGTCTATACTGACTTTTCTAAAGCGTTTGACAGAGTCAACCATGATCTTCTTATCACAAAATTAGAAAGGTTAGGTGTCAGTGGCAATGTATTGAAATGGATTGGCAGTTTTCTGACTGGTCGGTCACAGTGTATAAAATATGGTAGTTTTCTGTCATCGTCAATTACTGCAACATCAGGGGTTCCTCAAGGCTCTCATATTGGTCCCCTTTTATTTAACCTCTTTGTGAACGATATAGCTTCTGTAATAAAAAATAGTAATTTCTTAATGTTTGCAGATGACTTAAAAGTGTTCAGAGTAATCGAAAATCATTCTGATGCTGCATTGTTGCAAAATGATTTGGATGGTTTGTCCCGTTGGTGTGATATTAATGTCCTGCACTTAAATGTGAATAAATGTTACAAGATTACATTTGCAAGAATAAACTCACCTTACATTTATCCTTACGAGATTAATAATGAAGTGTTGCACGAAACTAATCATGTAAAAGATCTGGGAATTAATCTTGACAATAAATTGTCCTATAACATTCATATGGCATAACAAGGATGGTAATTCTCTTTGGGATTTAATATGCTCTGATATAAATAAAGTAAAAGATTGGTGCGACTTAAACTTGCTATCATTTAACATCAACAAAACGAATATAATATCATTCCATTGTAATCTTTTGGACATCTCTTTAGGCAATCATGTACTTGAAAAGAAATCGTGCACTAAATTCCTTGGACTAAATATTGACTGCCAGCTTAAATTTAAAGAACATATTACTAGTCTTAGTAATAAACTAGCATCTGGATGTTATGCAATCAGAATCATCTCTACTGAATTGGGTTTTACAGCTGCAAAAACTGCATACTTCTCATTAATTGATTCACACTTGAGGTATGGTATTTCCTTCTGGGGTGCATGCAGTAGGCATTTGATACAAATGATATTGGTGCTACAAACCCCTTTTTTTGGCTCATGAAATTCCAACAGTGATCTCCATTTACATTCTGGAGACAGCATGTTTAATTCATAAACACCTAAGAAATACCAACCCTACTCCATCCCACTACATCACCCGTCAAAGCAATAACATTACTTTACCAATTCCGAGATCCTCTCTAGTTAAAGACTCTATTATTTACAATGGCAACAAGTTGTACAATCATCTGCCTAATAATGTGAAAGACATTAACTCAAATATTGACTTTAGAAAGGCTGTTAAAGGCCTGCTGATTGTTAAACCCTATTATGATTTAAACGAATATTATAATGATATATTTTAATAGGATGCCACTTTCTTGTTTTGTATTTCATTTTATTGTTCTAATTTGACTATACATTTATTGTATGTGTGTACACTCTTTTTAATAAGTTTACATATTTATGTAATTTATTTACATCTTCCTTATTTCATATTTCACTTTGTGATTAATTTGAATATATTTTGTGTTCTGTATGTTTACATTTTTATGTAGTTTATTAACATGTTTTCTATGCTTTGTCTATGAGAAAATTTTTTCTTCTGACAATAAAGTATATTTTGTATTGTATTGTATACATGAAATAATATCAAAGTCATTGAAAATGTTGGGGTTCATTCAAAGATCTGGATCAGATTTTTCCGTCGACAGTCTAAAATTATTATACTGCTCATTGGTACGTTCAATATTAGAATATTGCTCTATAATCTGGTGTCCCAGTTATAATATCCACATTAACAATATTGAAGCTGTCCAAAAGAAATTTCTAAGATTCTGTGCATTTAAGATGGGATACTTGAGAGATGAATATGATTATAATGATATTCTTGCTAGGCTTAATATTAATACATTGGAACATAGAAGGTTGGAGGCTGATATGTGCTTTCTGCATAAAATAATTAATGGTTATATTCAGTGTCCTGAGCTGATTAACCTGATAAGTTTTAATGTTAATTACAGAAGAAATCGATTTTCTGGTGTTTTTTATGTACCATTTCATCACACTAACTATGGACAAAATGAGACACTGACCAGGATTTTGAGAACTGCTAATTCAATTCAAAATAATGTTGAACTTTTTGGATCTTCAGCTTTGTCTTTTAAGAAGTCCATTAAACAATTATAGCTAGTTGTAATATTTGTACAATCTATGTTGTGTATATGTAGTATTCTTTAAGTAAAAATATTTTATATTCTTGTAAAAAGGGCTTGTCCCGTGTATGAATAAATAAATAAAATAAAAAAAGAAATAAAAGTTGTTTGCGATCCTGAATCGATTAATGCTCTAAATACATGAAAATTACCACTCCTGTCAGCGAATTCTACAAGCGCAGTTGACAATAAAACTCCACTATTTTGTGGGTTTAAACCGGTAAAAGAATGAGCAGTAGAACTAGGAAGCGTAGGCGTAGAATTTGCGACCACTACAAAGTTTGATGTAGATGGTTCACCCTGTATAGAGCTACCTTGTACAGTAGGCGATATTTACGATCTATTTTCAAAGTGCAGCAGAGTATGATGACGTTTATTGCATTTTCTACAAACTGATTGTGATCTGCATGCTTGTGAAGTGTGCAACGAGCTTAAGCAATTTGAACATAAATTTTTATTTTTTGTAAATTGATACCTCTCGTCGGTCGATTTTTTTAGAAAATCTGCGTATTTGTATAACGGATGAGACTGTCGACATAAAGAACAGTTAGGTACAGACTCCGAATTTGTAAAAAATACAGAACTATTTTGACGATTAGAATTAGAAGTATTAGTGCGTGCCGAATGACTTTCAGGGTTTTTGAATTTAATGGGTGAGCTGGAAAAAGCAATATTTTCCAGAGCTCTGCATTGTTGATCTACAAAATCAATAAGAGCGTTATAAGTTGGAATATCTGTACCCTTGAGTGACAATTCAAACTCTGACATTGTGTCGTCTAATTTTTCTAGCATTTTATTTAATAATATAAAACCCCACTGATCTACAGGCAAATTAAGATTTTCAAGAGCTTTTAAATTTTCTCGAAAAATATCTAAAAGGCGTCGGAGAGATGATGCAGTACGAGTTGCGATTTTCTTAAAGTTTTCAATTTCTCGCCAATGAGAAGTGGCTAACAAGCGTTTATTTGTATAGCGAGCTACTAAATTGTCATAAACTATTTTATAATTATCATTTGAAAGCGGTAAACTTTTAGCTATAGATAACGGAGGTTCACTTAAAGAAGAAATTAAATAATTAAGTTTTTCTATGTTACTTAATTTTTGATTACTATGAATTAAGGCATCAAACATATCCTTGAAAGCTGCAAAATCACGCAAATCACCTTTAAAAGTTTTTAACTCAATTTTAGGGAGATGAACATTAGACTTTACACAATCGGTTGGCGATTCGGCAGCGGCATTTTCGAATGATTCGTCAAAAATTGTTTTAATGGCATAATATTCTTGATTAAAGTTTTCTCTGACCTTTTGTTTGGTTACCATGTCCGCACCTTCAACCGCCGAAAGTACACTTATTAAATTTGTGTGATGTTGTTTAAAATCAGAACTAATGTCTGAAATATCCTCATTTTAAATAATCTCCTAGAAGCTACGTTGTCAATCGCTGTTTGACCTGCATTATATAATTCGTGTAATTGATCAATAGCTTCTTGGCGTAATGCTTTAATTTTTTTAATATTTTTTTCCATTTTTGAAAGTTAACTGAAAATGATAGCGAAAATGGACTCGAAAAACGCACCCACGCCTTAATTAAGAGATGTATGTATAAATTTAAAATAACAAAATTAAATAGATTAAGCAATTATAACTAATAAATTAATTTGTTGTAACACTTGCAATATTTAAATCTTTGCAAGTAACACAATTGATATATAATATGCTTTTTTCAAAATGAGTTTAACTTACGTGTATTTAATTTAGAACGTGCCTATTCAGAAATCAGAAATCAGAAATCTTTATTCATCACAAAATTGACATCAGCATCAATTACACAGCCACACAAAAAAATAAAGTGTCTTGACCCCAGAGACTGACTAGGTAAACTTTATGTTTTTCGGGTCGCTGAATCCGAATCCGGGGTCCATTTGATCCCATGTGATCAAGTTTAAGGTCATTTGAAAGTCAAATTGAGATAGAACCGTGAAAAATTCCGCAAAAAATTTATGTTTATGTTTTTGAGGTTGCTGAATATGAGTCCGGGGTTTATTTGATACCATCATGTCAGAATCAAGGTCAAATGAAGGTCAAACACATGAAATTCAATAATACAATCTTTTTTGACCCCGGATTCTGAAAAAGCAGAAAATTTTACGTCAAAATGAACATCCTGAATGGTTCATGGAACCGATTTCTTAGGTCATTTGTTGGTTATCAAGCGGTCAAATGCTTATTTTCCATTTCTTAGCTGATATATCGATTGTAAATCGAAAACTTGCGTCTATGACTAGTGACCTTCAAGTTTTTGTGGTCGCTTATCACGATCCCGGTATCCATTTGATACCATGACGTATAAACCAAGATCAATCGAAGGTCAAACGTCATAATTCGAATGATATAAATTTTTTAACCCCGTATTCTCAAAGAACAAAAAATCTTACGTCCAAATACGTCTTGATCTGAGTCGAACCGAACTTTGGGTTTCATATGGAGGTATTAAACTATTTTGAGATGTTTTAAGCTACATTTTTAAGTCCAAAGACCTAAATCCAAATCTGCTGAATTCAATAGTCTCAAAATTCAATAACCCAATAACCTAATAGCTCTAAAAACATGATCCCGTAGCTATAAAATGGGGATTACAGACGATGAAAGCTGATGAATCCGTTTACGCGAATGACCACATTGCTCAATAATCTCATAACCGAGTAACCCCATAATTTTATTACTTAGTCTCTCATAGCAAAAATTCTGTTCTTTATAATTAAAGTTGTTGAGCTTCACAACTCCAAACCATGCCACTGTAATTATGGAACTCATTTTCTCGCTCTGCAACTTATCATGAAATTTCTTTGCATGGAACAACTTTTACACCCAAATCAACATAGCACTTGTGTCTGCATCCAGGGCACCTCCTCGCGGTGACGGCGGGCAAAGGAGTAAGCCCGTTATGATGTACAAAATCCGTTCACGCAACCTCCTCGTGGTGTACATCGGGTAACGCTTATGCTGACAGTTTCACAATTCAGTTGAAAGATTCAAAAGAAATCTGTATTTGACCTGCAGGTGATCTTTCAGGGTCCAAAAAATTATATCATTCGAATTATAGCGTTCGACCTCAGTTTATACATCATGGTATCAAATGGATACCGGGATCGTGATAAGCGATCACAAAAACTTAAAGGTCACTAGTCATAGACGCAAGTTTTCGATTTACAATCGATATATCAGCTAAGAAATGGAAAATAAGCATTTGACCGCTTGATAACCAACAAATGACCTAAGAAATCGGTTCCATAAACAGTTCAGGATGTATTTGGACGTAAAATTTTCTGCTTTTTCAGAATCCGGGGTGTTTGACCTTCATTTGACCTTGATTCTGACATGATGGTATCAAATAAACCCCGGATTCGGATTCAGCAACCTCAAAAACATAAACATACATTTTTTATAGAATTTTTCACGGTCATATCTCAATTTGACCTTCAAATGACCTTAAACCTGATGACATGGGATCAAATAAACCCCGGATTCGGATTCAGCAACCTCAAAAACATAAACGTACATTTTTTACGGAATTTTTCACGGTCATATCTCAATTTAACCTTCAATTGACATTAAACCTGATGACATGGGATCAAATGGACCCCGGATTCGGATTCAGCGACCCGAAAAACATAAAGTCTACCTAGTCAATCTCTGGGGTCAAGACATTTTATTTTTTTTTGTGTGGCTGTGTTATCGGACTAGTCAAACAAAAGCTTAAAACTAAAAGACAAATCACTAACAGAATATACATTAAATTTAAAATTGAAATTCAAGACATACAAGATAAAAGATATGGTAAAATACATAAGATGTGATTTAATAAAATACATAAAAACGTGAATAAATAAATTACATACAAAAATATATTATTTTTCTTTAGAAAAATTTTGTTTAAGGAATTCATCCACAGAATAGAATGACTCATTTACTAGAAAAGCGTGTAATTCTTTTTTAAATAAATTTACATTATCAAAGTCTAAGATACTTTTTATCCTGTTGTAACATATAACCCCTATATAACTTGGATTACAATGGCTTATTGAGAGTCTAGAATATAGCTGATGTATATTTTCCATATTTCGTGTACAATATGAGTGCGTGTCACTATTCTTTAAGAAGGATGTTTCGTTCTCCTTCACATACATTATCAACTGATAAAGGTAGAGACTTGGTAACGTGAGAATATTATATGATTTAAATATTGGCTTACAATGAGAAAGTGGATGCGAGCATTATTCATACATCTTAAGATTTTCTTTTGTACTATGAATATCTTATTGAGGTAAAGGGAAGAGCCCCAGAATATCAGTCCATATTGTAACACAGACTGTACAAGACCGTAATAAAGCAGTTTTAATGTGTCAATTGTGACCGTATCTCTCAGCATTCTTATTATATAACATATGCTACTTAATTTTGAACAGATTGTATTTATATGATCTTCCCAGGTGAGTTTTTGGTCTATTGTTATTCCCAAAAATTTTATGTGGATTCTATTGTTTTTCCATCTATTAAGGGGATCAAAATTTGGTTTTATATTTTTCGGTAAAAATCTCATATAGAGCGTTTTTTTAGCATTTAGATGAAGGCCATTCTGAATACACCAGTTACTGAATTCATTTGAAGCTATATTACTGTTTTGAATCAGATCACTTATATTCTTATTGGACATAATATTTGTATCGTCTGCATAGAGGATAATTTTGTTAGATGTAATACAAGTAGTTGGCAAGTCATTCATAATTATTATAAAAAAGAGAGGACCCAAGATAGAACCCTGGGGCACCCCTGATGTAATTCTTTGTAAATCTGATTTAAAATTGTCTAAGACTACAGTCTGTGTATGTTTTGTTAAGTATGAGGTAGCCCATTGGAGTGCCACACCTCGAATCCCTATATTTTCCAATTTCAGTAAGAGTAATTCATGGTTTATTGTGTCGAAAGCACGTTTTAAATCATAAAATAAACCTAGGGTGTGATTTTTGTCATTTAGAGCATTGTATACAAATTCCAGACATTCAAAAATAGCATTATAGGTGGATTTCCCTTTCCTAAATCCATTTTGAATATTAGACAATAATTCATGAAATTCCAGGAATTTACATAACCTAATGTTATAAGCCAGTTCAAAAAGTTTGCCTAATTGGCTCGACATACATATAGATCGATAATTGGTGATGTCATCTCTTGAGCCTTTATTTTTAAATATAGGTACACATTTTGATTCTTTTAGCAGATCAGGGAACTGCCCCGAGGTAAATGATTCATTTATTAGGTAGGATAATGGTTCAGCAATCAGATAACTGACTGACTTTAACATGTTACCATTTATGTCATCTATTCCAGCCGCTGGTTTGGAACAGGTTTTTTTTAACAGATCCGTGATTTCATTTGGTGTTGTAGGAGTCAGGAAAAGAGTTGGAATATTATGACTGCTTTTATTATTGAAGTTAAGGTTTGGTGTTGTGTAAGAGGAAGAATTTGTGAAGTAGCTGTTAAAATGATCAGCCAAGACTTTTAAATCAGTAATTAATTGACCATCTGTATCACATATCTTAATGGAGGTATGGTTGTCTTTATATTTTTTATTACTATTTATGATTTTCCAGCTTTCTTGCATAATATTTGTACCATTATTAATTCGTTTATCATTAGTTATTTTCTTTAAGGATTTTACATTTTGTTTATATAACTGTTTAAATTGGTTATATCTTAAGGTATATTCCGGATTGTTTAATTCTTTTTTGAATTTTTCCATTTGACAAAGTTGGTCATGCATGTCTTTGATTTGAGGTGTAAACCATTTTTTGACTTTAAGTTCAAATTTAGTTTTAGTTATTGGAAAGGAACAGTTATACCAGTAGATAAGTGTATTATAAAATGCACGGAATTTATTATTAAAACTGTTGGAACTGGAACTTTCAGGATGTATTAAATTCGCCTTTGTAAATATATATATATAAGTACAAAATTGATAATGCCGTTCTATCAGGCTCGAAGTAAACCAAAAAATGTATGGGAATCAGCTGACAATCTCAGCAATGAAGCTCCCAAATAAAAAATAGAAAGAGTTTGGACTATAATATAAGCTAAGGAAAAAAACGAGTGACATAAACTCATCCAAAAATCTGCTGTGCGGTGAATGCCGGCTGGCTATTGATGTCGCTGGACCTCCACAATAGGGCGATAACCACTTTTAAGTTCAGTTTTAATAGATAGCGTTAAATCGATTATTATTAACACCACACTATGATCAATTGATTGATTGCATGAATCGTTTCACACACTTCCCAAGCAGTTGTGCCTTGCGGCAGGTTCTTTATGTCACAAAGAAGACGCGATAGATAAAAAGTATTTAAAAACTCTACTTGGGAATAAAATATATGTTCGATGCGAATTCCATAGGCAACTCACAATACAATATATACACAAGTAACAATAATAGCAATAATAATATTAAAAAACAATAATAAATAATTTAAATATAATTAATATAATAAATACGAAACAGAAGTTTACACTCAAACGGCTGTTTTGACAGATGCTCATAGTGTATTTGCAGCTGACCTATATTATCATGCAGCTTGCATGCGAAATTAACTTCTACGATATAAACGACATTGTGAAAACTCTGGTGAAAAAAACACTTTAGAAGAAGATTCACGGGAAAAAATCATTTCTGTAGTGTTCGATGAAATAAAACCCCAACTTGAGAGAGGTGTGGCTTTTGCCCTGTCTGAAATAACAATTAAAATAAATTCGAGGTTACAGGGAGTGACAATTGCAAACAGAGATGTAAAACTTCAATTACATTTGCAGAGGAAATCCGGTTCTCCTGCCCAAATGAGGCAAATAAATCTATAATGGTGTTCCATTCATCAGTTACAGCAGAAGATTTCGCCGACAAAGTTCGTTCTACAGATGTCATCAGAGAATGTGCCAAACTACTACGAAATTCATTTATGGATGTTGACTTTGATCTGGAAGATCGCTTTTGTGACAAGCAAGATTTACCTGAACCAATTCTGAGTTTTTTCTCAGAACTACTTAATTTTCCTGCTGAGGAATTATGTAGTACATTCGGTCCTGCTTCTGATACTTCAGAGAGAAACATAGCGTCCTCAAAAAGTCTGAAGATTTTCAGTCTCTTTCAGATCATGTTCTATATTATTAATAACGGTAAGAAAAAAACACCTCTTCATATTATGAACGGTGTAGCTGTTCATGGAGCATGTAAGAGCAGCTCTCTCGATAAAATCTTAAATCACATTGGGGTCACTATAAGTTATGACCCAAGTAGCAAAATAACTTTTATAAAGGTTGTTAGAACTGCTATAAAACATATTTTATAGAAACATGTAAATTATATAAGGCAGTTAAATACCATTATACAATGTCTATACAACCAAAAAGGGCCCACTTTTATACAACCTTTTGGTACTATAAGAATTCTATTAGAAAACCATACAACCATTATAAAACTATGTTACGCGATGATTATAAAACTGTCCTATAAGTATATCCTCAGGATTACTTATACAACATATTTACATATGCACTTGGCCACTGCTATAAAATTAGTGTATAGTAATTGTAAAAGTGAGTTATAATGTAGACGGTATCCCACTAACAAAAATTTATACAATCATTTTGTTTCCTAGTGATGAAATTCAGAACAAAATTATTGCAAGAATAGTTATATAACGCAAATATGTTGTGTAGTTATTATTTCGAATAACAACCTCAATAATGGCGCTCAAGATCCATTAAACATGGTAAAATCCCGTTATTAAAAAGTGTAATTAACGCTAGTAGCAAGAAAACTCTCTTGCGCGGCGAAATTCTCTGACAAAACATGTATATATTTTTAGCAAAAAACTGAAGGGCCTCAGTTTAGCATACGCGTTTGGTTTATTAAAAATTAAAAAAATATATTTTATTAAATTTAAAATGGTTGAATTTTTAGTTTAAACAAAATATTGATTAAATTGATAAGAAAATTATATTTGCCTTTCTGAAAAATTAATTGTTAATAGGCATTCTTACATTTCTATGAGAATTCTGCATAATGGCGGCAATTGATGAACCGCTAAATCCTTAAGTAAATATGGCGTAATATAATACGATAATTTTGTCCCATATGAAACGTTATACAATGCTTTTGTGTTATTCGAAACTCTATACGATATTAAAATCCTATAATGTTGTTTCTATAGGCGCTATAAAAATATTCTCGAAATAAACCAACAAGTTGAACTTTAAAAGTTGCCAAATTTCAAAATATATTAAACTATTTTCTCACACTTTTTTAAAGAGTACGACAATTTAAGTAATTGCAGAGATATAGTCAAATTTATTTTCCTCTAATTTCGAGTTTATAGTATACGAATTAGCCAACATTTTATGAAAATGGAGTTTGCTACCAATTAAAAAAATTATAGTCAATATTTTTTATAGTGAAATTTTAGCATATTAACAGCTGATTGAAATGCTATCCAATATATTGTTATGCATTTGAGGGTTATTTACACCAATTAAATTTAAATCCTATTTAGCAGTCTGTAAAATTTCTATTTCCCCGGCAATAGTTTGAGGGATATAGAGTGTGGGTGATAAATCCATTACAAACGATAAATAAATCAATCTACAAACTAGTAAAGAATAGTGATTGAAAACATGTAAAATATTGAGTGGTACCCTTAGCATGACGATTTGTGTGTCGGCCTGCTATCTCGGATTCAATACCATGCAGAAGAAGAAAATGTAATTTATTGGCCAAACATAGTTTTCCCTAATTTGATCCAATTTTTACATAACGTGTGTTAACTTTCGATGTTATCCTGTAGTTCGTCCGCAAACCACGTTACAAAACAAATGTATCACGTAACGATTGTATATATATTGCACTAAACAATTATTCTGTTCTGTACTGTTGCAATCAACTCCAGTATAGAGTACGTAGACATTAATAACCTAACTTACAAACACATTTAGTTGGTATGTTTTGTTGTTAAATCAGCATTTTTTTAAATTTGGAAATTTTTGTACCCTTGGAGAACTTGGTATCTATCAACTTCTAGCCTTTCACCCAATTTTTTAGCTAGTTGTGGCAGATGACAATTTCCATTAAATGGAAATTATTTATAAGTAAATTTTTAATATAAAAAAGTCTGTTTTCAAAAGGATATGCATTAAATGTTGATAGCAGTCCAATTTTTTTTTACTTCTTGAGTTAAGTGTGAGAGATTGTGTAGGTGTACATTACTTGTTATATCTTCACCATAAAAATCTCTGTACATCTCAACATCGTTTTCAAACATCGATGCGGCTAAAAGCAAAAACAAATGTATATGTTTTTGAGGAGCATATTGTAATTGCACAAAATAAGAGAAAATGTTGATAAACATTACTAGGCAAAACCCAGCAAGAAAATCTTCTACCATGTCTATTGACAGCTCTTCTACTGGAGTATCATTTTTATGATGCCTGGCAGTGGTAGATAATACTGTTTTTATTTCCAAATTAGCCCCATGGTTGCAGTTAGATGAATTATTAGTTGCAGTTTGTAAAGGTCGACCAGAATTGTAACTCCCAAGAATTCGATGGTAATTTTTTTTAACTGTTCTTTTAAAAAATCCACTTCTTTAATTTTCATCCACTGAGATACTGCTCGATATATTTTTTAAAACTGAGTAGTAAAATTAGTCTAATTTTTATGACAAAATGGGGTTATGTGCAAACAGATTTTATAACGTAGAATTTCCGATAACTTTATCTTTGAGGACTACATTTTTGTTCTATAAGGTATTTATAATAGAGTAAACTGATGTACTTAAAGGTTAATTATAAAATGATTTTATGCTTATTGTACACTGCTACTGTAAGAACAGTTTCATAAATTAGCTTAAAGAACTTTAATACAGCTTTTTATACAACTTCCATACAAATATTTTTTAATACAGAAATTAAAAGTTGTTAGAATGGGTGTACAATTGTAATATAATTTTTATACGATTCTTTTAAAATATTTTTATAGATGGTTGTATAAAATGTTATACAAATGTTATAAAATTTTTGAGTAGTACAATAAGATTTTGTCCTATAATATGAGCTATAAGAACATTTACACAACAATATTATAGAAACGTTATCTTATACGATAAAATTGTATTAATTTGATACTCTAAGAAATAAAACTGTTCTTCAAACGGCGAGCGACGATAACTATAAAATAATTCAGTTCCTTTAGGATTCTATTTTGCTACTTGGGGATGAGGTGCTCCGTTATCGCTCAAACTTAGCATCCTACACAGTGAACACACACAAAGACAGTGTACCCCTTCCGAGTCATGTTTCCACTAGTATGTTTACAGCTGGCGCACTCGACAATTCTGATCATGATGAAGCAGTATTGTCTGGAGTTGGAGGAACACATGACACTGTAATGGTACTTTTTCAAGAAAAACCACAAGTGCCTCCAAAAAAACAGGAATATCTGAAACCACGGTAAAACATGGTAAAAAATTTCCCGAACAACTGAAGTGTCAGAACTTACAGAAATTTATAAGAAAACTCAAAGAAACCATCACTTCCTTGTAATTTTGTAATAGATAAGGAACCGTTCACTATTAGTAATCAAGATGCATATAAGGCCATTCAACTGAAAAACATGGCTTGGTATTTAAGCCGAATGGACCTCTCAAAACTCCCTGAAGTATCTACGAAAGAGAAGCAGCCAATACCATCGTGGTCTGTATTCAATGCAACTGTTTCAGACAAACCAAAATATAAGTTACATAATGTCGGATTTTTACCATTGATTCCACACCCAGTTACCCAATATGAGACATTGTATACTGCTCTCAAGAACTTTCAGGATGTTTTGAGACAACTGCAACAACAGATATTCCCAGTTACTTGTGATGAAGGAGTTTATAGAATAGCAATAGAAATTATGTTGCATAGACCTGTAGAATTCAGCAATATTGTGCTTTTGTTAGGATCCTTCCACGAGTAAAATAATACTTGCCTGTATTGGTTCTTACTTAAGAGACAGTGGGGCTGAATCAATTTTCGTTGAATCACGAATCTTTGGACCTCATGTATTGGAATCAGTTCTGCGTGGCAGCAACTATGTTCAATCTGTAAAGGGCATGTTTCTTTTAGCTGAAGCATTAAAAAGACTTCAGATAATGGAGTTTTTTAAGGCAGAAAACCCAGAAAAAGCATTGAAAGGAAGGATGTGTCCAACAGCAAGATGCTCATTAAGGATTTTCTTAACACAGGAAGTGAGTTGCTGTCAGATTTTGAAAGATTTGTGTCTGGTCAAAGAGAAAATTCAGAAGTATTCAAATACTGGGACAACTTCCTAAAACTTATTTCTCTTCTTCAAGACTTTATTTGGGCTGACAGAGAGGGCAATTGGAACTTACATGTACAAACAGTAGAGCTGCTGATGCCACTTTTTTCTGCATTTGATCATACCAATTACCTCAGATAGGGTGCCTTGTACTTAGAAGACATGAAAATGTTACCAAGAACAGCACCAGAAATTCATGAACAATTTTTGAATGGGAATTTTGTTGTATTGAGATCAAGAGCTCCATTCACTGCAGTAGGAGGTGACCTATGCCTTGAGCAGACAATAAACAGGTCTCAGAAGAGTACTTCAGGTGTAGTAGGTGTTACAAGAAGGAAATCCTGCGTTACAGAGTGGGAAATTATCTACCATGAGATTCTCTCTGTCTGCAATTTGTACAGAAACATCACCCTTGTATCCTCTATGCATAACTATGAATTAAGAAAGATACACCATGATTTTACACAACAACAATCTAAGAGATCAGAGCAATTTGTCACTTCTATGATGAAATTCATTCAACTAAATGAAAACCCATTTGAAACTGTGCCAAAACTCCTTCACAATATCATTACCAAAGAAGTTGTACCAGAAGAATCACGTCGTAAGATTCTTAATGTACTCGCTTTTGGAAGTAAGGCATACGAAAAGTTTAAAGAAGAAAGGTTTATTTCAAAAACCGTACTCCTTTCAGATGTGATTCACAGATTTAACCTGCCTACATTTAAAATGAAACTATGTAAATCCAATCACAAGTTGATTTCGAGTAAAAAGGAGCAGGCAACCGTTCAACATGTTATTGGCTTAGCACTAAAAAGAGGATTCACTATGGAAAATTTACTTACCTATGATATAGTAAGACCAAGAAAACTTTGTGATAATGAAGGGATTCATGATCAAAGCACAAAAAAGCAACCTTGCTGATGAGCTCGAAAAGGTTTTGCAACCAGACGACCCAAAGTCTCCCTTGAAATCAAGTTCGATGCCAAATGTTTTTGTGATTGATGTCTTGGGATATGCACGAAAACTCCCTACAAAAAGGATTGCTTCTTTTGGGATTTTGCTAATGCATTTTTGGATTATATTTACCAACTGACAGAAAATGACCCACAGCGAATTGATTTTGTGTTTAACTCATATATAGACATGTCACCAAAAAGTTATGAGAGGATTCGTCGAAGTTTTGATGGTTCCATTGATATACATGACATAGATGTTAACACACCACTTCCTATAAAGATGGAAACTTTTTGGCCTTCATCGGAGAACAAGATAAAATTTCAGGAGTTTCTCAGGGTATTTATTTTTAAAACTGCTGCAGAAAAGTGGCCTGGTACTGCAGTTTACTGCAGTGCAACATCGGGAGCAAAGCTATTGACATGTATGTCAAAAAAGGATGACTCACCAGTTCAACATCATGATGAACTTTCTTTCTCAAATCTTGAAGAGGCGGATGTACGAATTATGCCACACGTTCTTCATGCATCAAGCAATGTGTCCTACTGTCATCTGACACAGATGTATTAGTATTGGCACTTCACTTCTTTGACCCATTCTCTTCAGCCGGATTAGAAGAACTATGGATGCGACTTGGCGTTGCTACTACTACGAGACTTGTTCCTCTACACATTATGGCAAAGCGTCACGGCAACGATTTATGTTCGGTTCTTCCGGCACTACACATAATAACTGGCTGTGATTACACAAGCAAATTTGGAACTAAAAATGCTGCTCTTGAGAGCAATCCCACTTCTTTCCTAATGAGCTTTGGAAAAATATCAAAAGAAGTAGAATTGGAAGACATCTTGGTTCAAGCCGAAAAATACTTATTAAATGTCATAAGGAAGGGTTCCTCATGTAGGACTATGGATGAACTGAGACACTGGATGTATTACCACAACAAAAACACACCAACAAGTCGACTTACACGGGAACATATACTACGTGCATTTTTCTGTACGAATTTACAATTTAATTGCCTCCAAGAAAACTTTCAACAGCTTGATCCCTTTGTTTTCGGATATGCGGATGGTGGAGATTCTCTAGACCCACTGTGTGAATATAGGTTTTACCCAGACGATCTAGTTGAAGGTGGTAAATGCCTCAAGTGTACAAAAAATAGTTGTGCATGTGTTAAGAGCGGAATTATTTGTTGCGCTTTCTGCAAGTGTAATAGTGTTACACCCATAAACTGTCACAATCCAGTATGATTGTATAAATAAAGAACACAAACAAAATACCGTACTGCATAAGAAAAGTCAATAAAGTTTGCACTTGCTTTTACCATTTTCGTAAATTTTGTGATTCCCACACTCCCCTTTCCTCTACAAAAAACAGCTTTTAATTCAGAAACCCTGATTCCTAGCTTCCTCAGTGTAATAACACTTCTTGTTCCTTATCATATAGGGAACGATTTTTGTCTCTACAGAAAAAATTATAAAGTAGACCATTTATGAGTTATAAGCTGTTTTTATCTTCCTAACGTTTATATTAGGCTCTCGAGGCCATAAAGATCTCATTATCTCCTAAATGGTCAACTTTATGAGTTTTATAACTAAAATTGTTCCATGTAGTATATAGAAAAAGTGTTTAAATGTAAAAGTTAATAAAACGCACTGTTTACGAGGTAAACGTCATAAAGTAAAATTGTGTCAATTGCATTTCCGCCATTTTGAAAATAGCGAATTCTAACCTTGTGCCCACTTTGCCAGGCTGACACCTTGGTAGAAATTGATAAGGGCCCTGCCACCTACATTACCCAAGTGGTTAATTTTCTGGACATCAAAGTGCATACAGAACCACCTTCAGCGAGTGGACTATAAAATTTTGGTATTCCAAAGCACTCTAGACAAATGTCTTAAAATGCTTAAAAAAACTGAACATCGACTCAAAAACTCGCGAAAATCTTATGGTATACTCAGAATGTTCTTGAATCCAAATATGTAAAAATATACAGGGTGTTCTATTTAAAAATCGAAAGTTGCGGTCATTTCCGGGTAAACCGGAAATAATCTCAAACCGTTTTTTATGTCCAAAAATCCATTTTTACAGGTAGTTTATGTACCCCAAATTTCAAATTGATAAGTTAAAAAATAAAGGAAATAAAGGGGGGGCGCCACTATTCTGTGGCACCCGGTATACAGAAGAAGTTAAGGTCTCAAAAATTTTTTTGACATTAGCCACCCCCTTTACCATCCCCCACTCCATTATAAAAGGGAATGAAAAAAAATGTGATTTAGTGTGTGTACAGGAACGAAAAACCTCAAAATATTTTTTTACTTCATCCACCCCCACTACCACCCCTCTATCACCACCCCTACCCCACTACCGATGTGGGATATCGTTTTATGGGTTTTTCGGGTAGACGGTTTCAAATATTGTATTATTAGAGTTCCATAAACAATTATTTCCACATACAAAATTTTTTCGTTGTGAGAAACTTGGTGGATAGAAAATCTGGATGTGGAAGTAGTGATTCCTTGGGCAGCGGTTTTTCCATGGGCTATCCAGGCGATAGTGGAGATCCTTGTGGAAAGCCTTATTCGTTTTCATATCGACTGGAAAAGGATGCATTTATTTTGATTTTTGTTTTCCTACCCTCTAAGAAATCTTTAAGAAACCAAAGAATATAGTTGGGGCAATGTGCGTAATATAGCTTAAAAAGCAAACATTTGTGCCAGACGGAGTCAAACGTTTTCGTTAGGTTTACATAAACCTAACGAAAACGTTTGAATATACATATATTGCAGCCGATTTGTTTCCGGTTATGCTGTTGGTTTGTATATTTGACGTCATAATGATGAGGGGTGAATCATAGATGAGTTTTGTTGGAAACCAAATTGATTGGGGATCTGTTAGTCTAGTTCATTATGTAGTCTTGTTTTTATGATTTTCTCTAAGTTTTTGCCAATTACTGGTAATAAAGTCATTGGTCTATAGCTTTGTGGATGAGAATGATCTTGATTAGGTTTTGGAATTGTGATTATTACTCCAGTTTTCCATTTTACTGGAAAGTAATGATTTTTTTATATATTTGTATGTTAATTATTTCTATATGTATTTTTTGTTCAAGCTTTCCTAAGATAATTTTACTAATAAGGTCATGGCCAGGGGCTGTATTTTTGCTTGAGTTTAGTACGTCGTAGTATTCTTCTTCTGTTATATTATATCATTGTAGGGTCCGTGTTAAAAAAAGTTTTCATACCAGTCGTTTACCAGGTTTAAATTTTCCTAAAAAATACAAGTTAAACGAATAAAGTACCAAACTTTCGTCAACACTGATTTACTGTAGCGTGATATATCAATAAACTGTTTTGACTGAACTTAAAAAAATTTAAGAACATACTTATATATTAATTGTTTTCACAAACTGTTCATTGTAAAAAAGTAACTGCAACAAATCAACTTTTTCAAAACTAAAAAAAAACTATCTTCAACTATCACAGTTGCACAACTTTTCATTGCATGCGAATGTTTATAAAATAATTTTTCTCTGACTTCCCCTGACTTTTCAGGTCTGTGGCAACCCTGAATTTATGTGTAATGTTGATGTATTTTATTTGGATTTTCCAATGTCAATGACGATTATTATATAAAATAACAGGTGATGCAAAGCGTACTGGGTTACTGGAATATCCAGAAAACACTTACCGGAGGAGTTTTTGCAGCTAGGTCCCTATTTAGTCTTTCAGTGAATCCCTGAAGACTCGAATTACCCCCGGTAACGACCACGCTTCCATACATTGCCTGAATAAATCAAGTAAAACTTTAGAACCTAAATGGTGAGAGAAAAAATAGTACTTACAGGTCTTATGTCGATATCGCACATTCCAACACTCGTCGTAACCAAAGATCCAACTCCTAGAATCGGCTGTATTCCTGCTTTAGCGCCCGTGGTTGGATTAAACAGTGGTTCGGGTATTTTGAATCGTTCCACTCCAAAATCTCGATGAAACCCATTCGGAAACTCGTAATGATTCGCCGGCATAGTCTTAACCACCTCTTCGTCGTACGATACGTCAGACACTTGAAGAACGGATGCTTGGAAGTCCTGCATAACTTCCTTGAAAGTAAAACAGGAAGGTATATATTATGACACGGCAAAATTTTGAAAACGTGTTAAGTACAAATTATGAAAGTATAATAATAATAATAATAATAATAATAATATTTATTATTAGCCAGAGCTAAAGATAAGTAAACCAAAAAGATATGAGCACAAAAAACATTCCCAGATAATTTT
Organism: Rutpela maculata; assembly: GCA_936432065.2. Lineage (NCBI taxonomy): Eukaryota > Metazoa > Arthropoda > Insecta > Coleoptera > Cerambycidae > Rutpela > Rutpela maculata. The sequence continues at coordinate 37,265,038 of OW386294.2, read as the reverse complement.
GACAGCTAGTCAAGATTTTATCTAACGTACCTTAAGCATATAGTTATACCAGGATTCAGTCAAATTTAGTGGTATATTGCGACGTTTCCAAATTGGAGGTTCATCAGGTTTTGTGACCTCTTTGTAAGCCACTATGCTGGGAGGAACAAGCTCAATCCCTTTCTCTGTTAGGTAATTTCTACACTGAGAACTTAAGTAATCGCCACCAACTGGAGACTTCACAACAGCTTGTGTTAAAACATACCTAAAACAAATAGTGTTGAAAGTTTATTTTCGATCATCTGATAAGCTATATTGGAGTAAAGTACCGTCGCAGATATAAAGGGGCCTCAGGCTTTACCCAAAAGAATTATGGCAATTAAAACTTCGTACATACAGGGCTGTACTTAAAATCATATCGCATTATTTGTCTATTTTATTTACTTCTCTTTCCAATCCTGATATCTCAAAATTAAATGTAATAAAGGTTATTTACAATTCTTAATACAAGTATAGTTATAAAATGCAACCAAAATATTTATACATAAATTACACATATCTAATGGAAGGCTTATACAAATTTTATTTAAACCGGCCCACGTTTACTTTCCTTAAACAAACAATTTTTTGCACCCAATATTCCAATGCGATTTTATGGGTTTTTTCGCCAGTCCTTTTAAATCTGACGCTACTATACTAACAAGAACACGTTTCAACACTATTTACCCATCGTGTACAGGAACTGCTGAGGTGTGTGTGGCCCCACTGTCGACTACCAAGCAGGTAGGGCGTCCATTGGCAAAAGCGGCCAAACTAGCATTTTTTGCCAAATAAACTGCTGGAACATTGTACTTTTCAAACATAAGTTCTGCCATTTCTTCACGTTTGGGAGGTGTAATCCATGGAGGTTCAGTCAGTAATATCGGATGATCTTTCGGAATTGCTCTCAAAGCGTTATTATAAATGAAATCTAAGAAATTCTCAAAGATATCCCAATTGTCTATCATGCCTTCTTTCAAAAATGAGGTCAGTTCCATGTCTAAAAATATTGATAAGAGGCATATTAATATGAGATAGAATATTTTAGAATATTTATTTAGATACAGACATTGTTACATATACAACGTGATCTACCATGACATGCGGAAAATAAAATGGTGTACTAGTCTTCAATGTGCTAAAGTAAAATTTTAGAGTGATCCGAGGTAATTTAGTAATTATAGTTGCATTAAAATTTGCAAAGATACGCTACTGAACCATGGAGTTTGGCTACCTTTAATGCTTGCAATTGTTTATATGCTATTTTTAGTTGTCTGAAGTCAGTAAATAGGGTAGTGACCTTACATGAGAAAGACCATATCGAAGATGTTTATACATTTCCTTAATTGGCAGCCGGCGCATGTGATCAAAGTGCCGAGTTTTTTGCTTTCGGTCGAACGCCGCGGCAGGGTATAAAGTACGGCCCAGTTTGGTGTTTTTTATTGACGGGTTTAAGTAAATATCTTATTTATTATTGTAGAGGCATAGGGTCAATGTGTCGAAAGACATTAACCTTATTAAAATTAAATTGTATTCGTAGATCGACGTTCAATAAGCCATTCGTCGCTTAGAACAATGCATTTAATGTAACATTTTCTTTGACTTTCCATTACTTTTACGTTTTGTGCTGTGCTGTATTCTACAAAAATTATTACGCGTTACTTCAGATTAAAGTCAGATTAAAAATTAAAGTCATTGCTACAAAAAAATAAGATAATTTTTTTGGTCATATTTTTTTTATTTTTCATTTTTCTAACTCCTTTCGGTGGGGACAACCTACTGTTAAATTTTCCGCATGTCATTGTAGATCACGTTGTATATTTATAAGCCTTAGTACATTACATAAATAGTCAAATAATAATAATAATAAATAAGCAGGAGGGGCTCCATTACATCCAACTAGCCTTTAGTGAGTAGCGATACCACTTACTCCAGCCAAAGGTACAAAATCCAGACTGACACCGCTAGCGCACCCGGGAGGTGAAAGAGACTTCCCCTCTGGTGTCGGCTGTGGGCTTGTTAGACTAACCGCATAACAAGCTGAAATCTTCTGGTTCCAGGCAACACAAGACAGTGCCCCCACAATCGACCCCATTCAGATGGGGGTCACATTCAAGGTGGTGGGGTCCAACCGGACGGATTGCCTGACAATAACGACCGCGAGACACATGGGCGCTTTGAGTGGACAGATGAGCTGAGGCATGATCTTCTGCTGTGCTACGAAAGCAGTGAGCCCACACGAAGGGGATACATGGCGTGAATGCAGGTTCTGTGGTGTGCAGACACCCGGAGCGCAGCGCCTTCACGCCACAAAATCTGCGTGATTATGTATCCCACCTTTGTAGCAGGGGCTACGTGAGAGCGCCAAATGTTAAAAATAAAGTCATGAAGTTTAACTTCACTACAGTACATATCGATAATATAGAGATTCCACAAAAAGAATATGCGAAAAACCTAGGAGTAATATTTGACGATAGTTTAAATTTTGAAAGGCACGTGACAAGTAAATTGAGTATATTATACATGAAATTAAAGGCACTACATAAATTTAAATACATGCTACATGAAAAATTAAAACAGAATTGTCGAATCAATGTTGTATCCCCATATTGATTATTGCTTAACTGTATTTATAAATTTTTGACAATGGAATTTAAAGTTACAGTTAGCTCAAAACACATGTTTGCGTTTTGTTCACTTAATAAGGAAGTATGATCATGTCACCCCCATATATATAGAGCATTTCTATTTAAAAATAGAATATCGTTACAAATTATTCTTTGGTGGTTTGTTAATGAAAATTTATATCAGTGAAAAACCGGAATATCTAAAAGAGTACCTGAAACCAAGGCAAAAGATGCACAACATTAATCTTAGGGAACTAAATAAAGGGCATAGCAGGATAAGCATGTGTTAGGTGCCCCCGCATCAATCGGGTCAAAATTTTGAGCACAAGTAGTGTATACCGATTTTCATGAAAAAAATATATGTTATGGCTTTTGATGGCACAAACGTAGGAAAAAATTATTGAGTCCATTTGTCGGAAAGAAGTGGTGAAAAAAATTTTTCAAAATAAAAAAAAAAAATTTTTTAGGGGATGTTTTCGAGGCATACTCTTATTTCCTTTCAAATAAATGTTAAATGCCCCTTTAAAATATATCCAATTTTCAAAGCGATCGGAAAGGTACAACGTATTCAAAATTGATAATCACGGAGGTACTGCGGGTGGCGCGGTTCATTACTACATCTTACCACGGTCACTACCGTGACAATAACGACCGCGAGACACATGGGCGCTTTGAGTGGACAGATGAGCTAAGGCATGATCTTCTGCTGTGCTACGAAAGCAGTGAGCCCACACGAAGGGGATACATGGCGTGAATGCAGGTGTGCAGACACCCAGAGCGCAGCGCCTTCACGCCACAAAATCTGCGTGATTATGTATCCCACCTTTCAATTCAATTCAATTCAATTCTTTATTCGTGTTAATACAATAAACTGTTTACACATGTCAAATTAGTAAGTAAAGTAATAAAAGTAATAAACTACAATAACGATGATGTGAACAAACTAACAATAAACAATTAATGTAAAATATAAAATGGAAATAGTTGTATCTTTTAAGTTCCTATTACAAAATCTGAAAAATTGTTATTACAGAATTCATTTAGTGAATAAAAACATTTATTGAGCAAATACTCCTTGATTTTATTTTTAAGTAATCTTGGTTGCAGGTTTTTGATATTACTTGGGAGGAGATTGAAAAATTTAGGTCCAAAATAGGAAATGCTTGTACGTGATTTATTTACTCTATGATAATCTAAGTAAATACTGGAATTATTTCTAGTTTCATAATTATGTACATCGTTATGCATTAGATACCGCTCGCTGTTATTTTTTACGTACATAAGGCATTCAAGTATAAATAAACATGGAAAGGACAGAATCTTTAACTCAATGAAACTCTATTTACAGTCTTCCCTATATCCTAGCCCATCAATTAAACGTACAGCTCTGCGTTGAAGACTGAATAATCTTGAGGCCGAAGGTGCATGGCCCCAGGCTAAAATTGCGTAACTTAGCTTAGATTGTGCATGGTAAACAGTTTTAAGTACTGGCTGGGCTACAATTCCTATCAAGTTTCTTATGACAAAGATATTAGTTGTCAGGCTTTTTGCTACATGATTCACATGTGCCTCCCATGTAAGTTTAGGATCTAAGTGTACACCCAAAAAGCGAACTGACTGAGGATTATTCCATTCCTTAGCCTCTCGAAGTGTAAAGATAATGGTCTCAGATTTACTGCTGTTGAGACTGAGTTTATTAGTTGCAAACCAGTTTGTCACCTTCGACTGTGCATCCTCCATATTTTTAAGCAGTAAGGAAAGCTGTTTATTTCTAGATACTACAGTGGTATCATCCGCGAATAGTATAAGGTCATTGTTGGGTACGCTAGATGTTATATCGTTGACGTATATTATAAACAGGATAGGACCCAACACCGAACCCTGAGGAACACCATGTTCAATGATATCAACATTGGAATGTATGTCATTAACAATTACTTGTTGTTTCCTATTGGAGAGATAAGAGTTTATAAGTTGTAGTGAATTATTGTGAAACCCATAGTAATGCAGCTTTTCTATGAGTATTTCAACAGATATACAGTCAAAGGCTTTAGTTAAATCACAGCATAGAGCTCCAACAAATTCGCCTTTATCATAACTAGCTGATATTATTTCAGTTAGTTTATTTATAGCCATTGTAGTCGAGTGGTTCGTACGAAAACCAAACTGTGCTTTATTAAATAAGTTATTAATATCAAAGTATCTATTAATCCTGGATTTAAGGGCTTTTTCAAAAATTTTTCCAATAAGCGGAATTATAGATATTGGCCGAAAGTTGGCTGGCTCATTTAGGGAGCCTTTTTTGTGAACAGGTATAACTTTTGAGATTTTTAGAATATCAGGAAATGTATTACTTTGCAGGCACATGTTAAACAGATCAGTTAGTGGTACTACTAAGTAGTCAGCAATGTTTTTAATGATTGTCGTATTTATTCCAAAGATGTCCTTACTGTTTGTATTTTTGAGCGAGGAGATAATGTCGTAGATTTCATCGTAAGTGATATTCTCGAATTGAAATTGAGTTTGGGTTTTTCCAATATCAGAGCGTTCCATATATTCTGAGTTAGAATACATAGGAGTCGGCAACTCATCTATTACCTGCCTTGCAACATTAATAAAGTAATTATTTAGTTCATCAGGTGAAAGCGTTGTGTGATTGTGAGTATTTTTGGTGAGCCTGTGACTATTAATCACATTCCAAGTTGCTTTTTGCACATTTCCTGATTCACAAATGTAAGCTTCATAGGCCCTGCACTTTGCTCTTTTAATTGCAAGTTTGTATTGCATCCGATATCGTCTAAGGACATCCCTACATGCGTTGCTATTGCTGTTTTGCAGCTTCGATAATAAAATTAAGATTTTGTCTCATTATCTTAAGATCATTAGTAAACCAGTTAACTTTAGGTGTATTATCAGCTGTAGCCTTTACTGTTTTTTCAGCAAATGCTGTGTTCATTCCTGTAACCAGAATATTTATCAGTTTATCGAATTTATTGTTTACCCCGACTTTCCTATCATAAATAAAGTCCCAGTTAATATTAGTGATAAAGTTTTTAAGTAATTGCAGTCCTGCCGTAGTTATTGGTCTTATTTTTATATATTTAGGTGTAGTGGTAGTGTGATTGCGTAAGGTTATTGTTATAGCATGGTGGTCTGATAAATGTGGATCGTAACTAGAGGTTTCAAAGTCATCAATGTGAGCATTAGTGAAAATATTATCTATACAGTTGTTTAAGCGGATGTTTGCAGTTATGGTGGGTTTTAGTCCATAAGTTGACATTAAGTCAATTAATTTTATAGTTTTATTGTCTTGTTTATTAAAACAGACATTAAAGTCTCCATTAATTACCAAAGTGTGTCTGTAAGTAGTCGCATAGTCTAGGAACTTTAGCAAAGTATCATAGAAGATCTCAAAGTCCCCTAAGGGTGATCTATAAATAGTTATGATAAGCAGATTGGGGTCATGCACTTCCATGGCTGCTATTTCACAATGTAGTTCAATTGATAAGGTATTTAAAAAATGGTTTGATTTAGGCACATTATTAATATTGAGATTATTTCTAGCAAAGATAGCTGTCCCTCCATGAGTGATTACATTGCGACTAAAACTAGATATTAAATTATAACCATCTATATATGTATGTTCAATCTCCTCACAAGTTAACCAATGTTCTGTAATACATATATAATTATAGGTTGTATTTTCATATTTAAGGAAAGTTTCAAGTTCCAAAATCTTATTTCTCAGGCACTGTATGTTAATATGAAGTATCTTTTTTTATTAGTTTGCTTGATTTTATGTGTTTAGTAAGGTCTGGACTCCCTATAAGTTCTTCTCTCGAAATTTCTTTGCTGATAGTGCCACTTTCTGTCTTTCCGAAAAAATGTAAACTTATTTACAATGATACCTTGAGGCCAGAGTTCGGGATTCAATAACTGATTTGCAATAGCTTCTCGTGCTTCCACTCGAAAACTTGCGTAATCTCCAGAATGGACCTTAAGCTTTTCAATGGAAAATGTCTCATTGCCAAAGTGGTTCTGTAGATGTTCCAAGAGGTCGGCCTCAGTTACCTCATTAGCTAAGCGTTTTACCTGGACTGAACTTTTCTTATAAGTAACAGCAGCTACCAGTTTACAGTTTGATTGGTTGGTTTTCAGAGTTCCAATAACAGAAGCTGGTTTACGAAAGTTCTCAACTTCACCTGACTTGTTTGACCGGTTTTGTTTGGCTTTTGGTTTATTGATGTTGTTTATCGGCTTAATAGTACCATTTCCATGTTCTTTATTAGCAGACTTATTTTCTGGTGGTATCTCCTTTCCAGATAATATTGCATGGTCTTCTGGGTATGTAATACTGGTGGGAGTTGTTTGATTGCGAGTTTGTATGCCATGAGTTTTAATATTATCATTTTGCAGAAGCTTAATTAAGTCAATGTTAGTTTCTTTTAATATTGCCAGGTCGTTGTGGAGATCAATTATCTGATTTTGAAGGTTAGTGATGTGTTTCGTCACGTTTTCTTCCATTTCAGTTATTATAGTGCAGAGTTCTTGAGATGTTCTCTTTGTAGCAGGGGCTACGTGAGAGCGCCAAATGTTAAAAATAAAGTCATGAAGTTTAACTTCACTACAGTACATATCGACAATATAGAGATTCCACAAAAAGAATATGCGAAAAACCTAGGAGTAATATTTGACGATAGTTTAAATTTTGAAAGGCACGTGACAAGTAAATTGAGTATATTATACATGAAACTAAAGGCACTACATAAATTTAAATACATGCTACATGAAAAATTAAAACAGAATTGTCGAATCAATGTTGTATCCCCATATTGATTATTGCTTAACTGTATTTATAAATTTTTGACAATGGAATTTAAAGTTACAGTTAGCTCAAAACACATGTTTGCGTTTTGTTCACTTAATAAGGAAGTATGATCATGTCACCCCCATATATATAGAGCATTTCTATTTAAAAATAGAATATCGTTACAAATTATTCTTTGGTGGTTTGTTAATGAAAATTTATATCAGTGAAAAACCGGAATATCTAAAAGAGTACCTGAAACCAAGGCAAAAGATGCATAACATTAATCTTAGGGAACTAAATAAAGGGCATTGCAGGATAAGCATGTGTTAGGTGCCCCCGCATCAATCGGGTCAAAATTTTGAGCACAAGTTGATAGTAGTGTATACCGATTTTCATGAAAAAAATATATGTTATGGCTTTTGATGGCACAAACGTAGGAAAAAATTATTGAGTCCATTTGTCAGAAAGAAGTGGTGAAAAAAATTTTTCAAAATAATAAAAAAAAATTTTTTAGGGGATGTTTTCGAGGCATACTCTCATTTCCTTTCAAATAAATGTTAAATGCCCCTTTAAAATATATCCAATTTTCAAAGCGATTGGAAAGGTACAACGTATTCAAAATTGATAATCACGGAGGTACTGCGGGTGGCGTGGTTCATTACTACATCTTACCACGGTCACTACCGTTCAAATCAGTGTCAAACTTCAAGATGTGTGGTGCAGATATTTTCAAATTCTCTGACGTCAACTGTTGGGTCAAACAAAATCTACCCAAGGAACACAGGTCCGTCTAAATTACATCTAATAAACGTTAAAAAGCATCTAAAACTGTCTAAATCTTTTAAAAAATGTAAATTAAATGTATTATAAAAAACATATACGTATTTTAGACCAAAATAAATTTTAGTTGTTTCAGTTAATCTAATATATATTATAATTTAGACATATTTCACGTAAATTATTTAACATCGTGAAATACATCATTTAGACTTCATTTTAGACCGTAAAAAATATGTATTAATATTATATCTAAAAATAATAATCTAAAACATTACAAATATAAGAATTATATTTTTTAGATTCAGTTTTTTGACCATAAAGTAAAGAAATATTTGTTTAGACTATGTTTAAGAGGTTAGTAATATATAAAATTTAGACGTGTTCAATTATATTTATATTTTCATTCAGGACACAATCTAATTTTGTAATGTTCTTTATGATAAGTTTTCCTCGCAATAGCTCCAAAAAAGTTTATTTTTGTTTATATCGTCTAATATTCAACTGGATTATTAAACTATTATTATACTATAAGTTTATGGTTTATTCATTTTTTGTATTGTGCTATAATAAACATTTAGAAGACATTAAAACTATTTTAAGGAAAATTAAGAGGTGAACGACTTTCCTATTTTTGTAAAAATAAATAATGACTTTCGACGCTATATCTAAATATTGTTTAAATTTAAACTAAACTTAGATGGTTTCATGTAATTTTATAATTTTCAGGAATACTTTACAAACCAAAACACTTGGACACTATACTAGAATACTATTAGCCGATGCGCTTTTCGTCATCTATGCTGGTGTCAAATGCAGATGTCTAAAACTCAAGAGTTTTAATCATCTCCAGATGATGTCAAGATGATTGGCGAAACGCGCGTCGAATGATGTATTCGACTGCAGTAGTCAAGTGTTTTAGTGTTTAGGGAAACTAATTTAATATGTAAAAACATATTTAAAAAAATATCAAAAACAACCAACTAGGTACCAATATATAGCTACATATTGTTATATCTTAATATTTTCTTCATATTTTTTTTTTTTCGTTTTTACTGTAATAAACGGCTAAACTGCGATTTCTAAACCCCTGTAAAATAATTAATCACATTCAGGTAAACAAACTTAAAAGAGTTACATGTTACATTGTTACATTCCATAAAAATTATTATACCCTCCAGTTCAAATCAGAAGTAATACACAATACACGATAATCATAGTTTTATTATTTTACTCTTTCCCTATACTAAATTACGAAGGTAAAAGAGAGAGAGATATGCTACTGTACGGTGGATAACACCGAAACACTACTCTACTACGCAAACACAGTGAATCGAATCTTCTGTGCCCGTACCCCGTGCTGCCAGCAAGTCTTGTCTAGTCTAGATTTCCTACAACAATAAGTACCTGTGTCTTTGCGTCTGCACAAAACTTTTATATTATTTTGGGCTGAAAAGTTACCTACTATTATTTGGAGGTAAGTAAACTAACAAATAATTATTTATGTTGTATTTTAACAAAGAAATCATGTACATAATACTTTATTAGTATATTTTTCAATAATGTGTAATGGAATGGCTATGATTCACAACTCTGATCTTTATTGTACGCGAGCTGAAGAGTGTTACAATTATTTATTCGTGTGAATAATAGCTGCTTATAGTCTGATAGAATTCTATACTTTTTCTACGACTTCTGAATAGGAAAAAATTTATCCAAAATTATGAAATTGTGAGAAATTTGTATATTATTTAAGATATAAGCACATCCACTTTTGCGTGACGGATTGAGTATGGTACTTGTATCTGTTATAGTAGGTTTGTTTTGGTTTTGAGAAATAACAGTCCTCGGATCTCAGGAGCATATGCAGTTAGTAAAACGTGTTCTGTCTTAATAACTGCGCAAGCTGTTTTACTAACTGCGCATGTTCCTAACATCCGAGGACTGTTATTTCTCAAAACCAAAACAAACCTAGTATAAAATATACGTCTTTTGTGATTGCTGATTACTTTTCACCAAAAATGTTAAATAACGGATACGAATTCTTGATTCGTCCTAGTTCGTAAGTTATGGGTAGATACCATTATTTGTTCAAAAACGTATCTATAATAAATGTATTAACTATTATTTAAGTCGTAGGAAAATTGTTTTATGTACCTACTGACTTCCCCTCTTCCATTTTGTTTAAAAAATAAAATGTCCAAAACACATCTATTAAAAATGCAAAAACAATGAAAATTCAATGGATAATTTAACAAATTTGTATTTTTAATTTTCTTTTTACCTCTGTTTAATATTTTTATTATAGTACAGTCAACCTGCCGTATGACCAGTGAATCATTCCTAAAAACAGATTTTGTTTTTTTATATACTATGAAGTGGGTTGTCCCAATAATTAATTCAAGTTTTCCACAAAAATATCGTATCCGCTACGACCACCATAGTGGAAAAATGTCGTCAGAATTGGTTTTTCCAGATTATTTTATTTCCTATTACTTTTACCCTAAAATTAGCCTTTACCAATATTGTAGGGACTAACTCGTGTTTAAACAATTTTTGTCTATTGTTAATACTTTACGATTTACAGCCGCCAGAAAGGTAAAGATTTATGTTTTGCTGCAGATTTTTGCAATTATCTCGGTTCCCGTTATTCTCACCTAATAATTGGTTATTACCAATATTGTAGATTATAAAATTTTTGTCTAAACAATTTTTTGCTACGGTCAATCGTTAAAAAATTACAGCATCTCAAAATATGAAGAAGTTTATTGAATTTCAGAAAAATGTCTGCCCCGTTATTCCGACGTTATTAATACCCATTATTAACTTTGCATAATCAATAAAATTTACTTACTGTAGTGTTCTTTCTTTAAAAGAATGAATTTTATCTAGATTTTTGAAGTTTTTACTGATCTTTCACACGACAATTTTATTCTGTTCCTAACGATTTACACTCGTCCAAAAATATGAAAATTTATACTTTACTGCAAATTTTCGCAATTATTTCTGTATCCATTACTCCTACGTCTTAATTAGCTATTATCGTTTTTGTAGATTATAAAATTTCCTAAAAATATTTTTTTGGACAATTTTCTTTCACTATCAATTGTTTACAAATTACAGCAGCTTGAACTAATGAACTTTTCGAGCTGCTGTAATTTGTGAACAATTTGATAGTGAAAGAAAATTTTAAAAAATATTTCTAGTAAATTTTATAATCTACAATAACGATAATGGCTAATTACTATATAGGAGCTATGGGTACCGAGATAATTGCAAAATTCTGTAGGAATATTCACATTTTTGGGAGAGTGTAAATCGTAAAGCATTTTAGCAATAGACAAAAATTGTTATGTGACAGGCCAGTAAAAACTGAAAAAATTCAGTCTTTTAAAGAAACAACACTTCTGTAAATAGATTTTATTGATAATGCAAAATTAATGAGTATTAATAACGTCGGAACAACGGGCAGACATTTTTCGGAAATTCAAGAAACTTCTTCAAACTTCTGCTGTAATTTTTTAACAATGGATCGTAGAAAAAAATGCTTATACAAAAGTTTTAGGTAATTTTATAATCTACAATATTGATAATAACTAATTATTAGGTGGGAATAACGGAAACCGAGATAATTGCAAACATCTGCAGGGAAACATAAATATTTACCTTTCTGGCGGCTGTAAATCGTAAAGTATTAACAATAAACAAAAATTGTTTAAATACAAGTTGTAGTTTTTTTTTTAGTCCCTGCGATATTGGTAATGGCTAATTTTAGGGTAAAAGTAATAGGAAATGAGATAATCGGGAAACATCAGTCTTGACCGTCATTTTTCCAACATGGCGGTCGTAGTGTGTTTTTGCTTTACGGATTGGCTGTATTATTATTTCAGTTTATAGTTTCAGCTGGTGGGCCAACTGATGTAGAGTTGGACACGGAGATCATAATAGTAGTTCTTAGGACCAATCATTTTACCGCTGGATAAAGTTGTCTTGTAGATAAGTTAGTGGTATTGTACATAATTGTTAACAAATGTTTGTAATAAATTCGAAATATATTTTTATTTTCAGAGGAAAAGACTAGGGCTTTAGGCAGATCAACAAAACAAAATCAATTGGCTCTTTCGTTCTTCATTAAAGGCTAAGGCTTTAGTTGAGTGAAGTAATGCCCATAAACATTCAAACACTTGAATATTAATACCCGACGCGCGTTTCGTCAACCATGTTGGCATCATCTGAAGACGATTAAATCTGTAATCAGTTTTAATACTGATTACAATTTTAATCGTCTCCAAGTATTTTGGTGTTTGTGGAAACTACATCAGAAGTAGTATAGGATGAGACTTAAAAATTAGCAAAAAATAGAATGTCTAAAAAAGATCAAAAACCCGTCACAGATCTGTTAGCCCATTTATTAACAAATGTTTGTGATAGATCCGACTTATATTTTTATTTTTATTTTCAGATGCAAACGCGAGGGTTTTAGGCGGATCAACAAAATAACATCAACTGGCTCTTTCATTCTTCTTGGAATAATGTTCATACTGCTGCTTGGTCAAACGAAGCTGAGTGGCGTTAACAACGTATCTATTGGTTTTTTGCAATCCATATAAAATAAGGTTCCTTATTTATTTGTATTGTATATTTTTACTGTTTTTCTTTATATTGTAAACATTTACTATTTTTTTTAATAAACGTTTTTACAACATTAAATATGTTTTTCAAAATAGGTTTTAGTGTCCGGGATGATTAGTTTTAGGTATCTACAATGAACAGTTTCTGCACTCTTATTATACAGATCTAAAACATTTTTTAAATTTTTCTCTTATGTCAATTTTATATGTGTAGTAACATGTCCTATAAAGGATCGAAACTACATATCCCATATTGTAATATAGGATATGTGGTTTCCGTCCTCTAGAGGATGTATACACGTAAAAAAATTGACATCACAGAAAAATCTAAATAATAATTTAGAATTATATAATAAGAGTGTAAAAACTATTCATTGTAGATATCTAAAACTAATGATCTATAAATATTTTTAAAAAAACGTGTTTTAAACGTATTAAAAATTGGTAAATTTAAAGGCAGAAAAAATATTTCCAATAGATGTCTGCAGCTAAACTAAATATAAATGTTTACAAAAATATATATTTTCGATGTCTAAAAAAGATTCTTTTTAGATGTCTTCAAAATGATTTATAAAATACCAAATCTTAAGATAACTTATTATCATAAAAAAATAGACATCTAAATGCAATCTATATCTTCCATCGCGTTTCAAGAAAAATCCAGATGGATTATGGAGGTAAATAAATATACATTCCTAAGACCTCTACGGAAATATATCTTGGATACATCTATTCAGGATGAAAAATAAATGTAAATCTCGCGGACATTTCGATGCCATAAACACATCTAACTTTACGATGATTTGCATCATCTATAGATGGTCTTTCTGACATCTATTATACATCTATAAGAGATCTAGGTGTTCCTTGGGTAGTTTGAAAATCTGAACATTTTGCAATTAGGACGTCTGTAGTCACCCTACAAAAGAACTGTAGTTTTCAAAGTCCACTACGAGGAGGTTACAGTGCCCTCACTAGTCGGGGTGTTTGTTTATCGTGAGTCCCCTTGCCTCTCACTAGTCGAGGCGCTTGTTTATTGAGTCCTCTTTCCTCACGAATCAGGTTACTCTATATTGATGAGACTTCTCTTAGCGCCCTGGTACCATAACGTACTTACCTTCTTCTCACCTCATAAGTGTTGACGAAGATATATGACGGCATGAGCTAGGGTTTCACACACCGGTACTGACGCCGTGTGATGTTCGTTTACTTTTGTAGACACGGTATCATATGACGCAATTAGCTCCGTTCAGGCCTGTACAACCTACAGGATGGGAGGTAGCGAACCCAACGTCCTGAAGCTACAGGATCAACAGCTTGGAGGATGGAGCTCAGTTGCTCGGGTGCTTGGTGCATCGGGTTTGGACCTGGTGTGTCATGCACGCGGGGACTTTGTCTCACCCTTGGAAACCTGCCTGGTTTAAACCATGTAGAGTAAGTTGGTGACAGGCTTGCTCTACGTGGGGGGTCAGGGTGTATTAAATAGGTGATTCGACATACTGCACTTTCCTATGATAATAATGGCTTCATAAGTGCAAGCTTTCTATTTAATTTAGTAGATGGCACGAGCTTTAACGTCCTACAAAAACCTGTATATAGGTACATGAATTTGCTTTGCTGCATATAGTGCTGCATATATTCACAACTAAATAGCAATTTTAGTTATGTAAAGGAACAAATATTCACCAGTTTCAGATTCATATAGGTATGGTAATAAAATAAAAGTTTTGAAAAATATACAAATTTATTTGTAACAACAGTACTGGGCGTCCCGGAAAAGGGTTGCAATATTATAAGAACAAGATTTACACAATGTTTACAAATAGTTCTTTTTCCAAAATTACTGAGCATTTTCTATGCCCCAACATGAGTTGACTTTAATTGCACATCAGAATGAACACTGATAATAATTTGTACTTGATTCACCTAAACAAGCGTTGTAGAGTCAATTTTTAGAAAAATATGCTGCAGTTCTTCTACAGTGATCGGTTTACTGATTGATGTTAACTTAATATCCTTATGCAAAAAATAACCTTTATTGTAGGACCAAACCTGAGACCAAACCCAACCTGAAAATAGAAATTACACAAATATGTAAACATTAAGCTTCTACTTTCAATACTTTTATGAATACCCCAATTCTTATTTGGTAATTTGACGTCACATTCTTCAGACAAAATTTTTTCTAGTAAGTGTAAATAGAAACCCCCAGAAATAAGGATAAGTTATAGTATCGTGAACATCACTCATATTTAATAACTTCTTAATTTTCTTAGGGACAACATTTTCTGAAGAATAAGCATCTAATTTGCTTGGAAGTGCACCTTTCTTCAACCTTTTTCTTTAAAACTGCCGCTAAAAGCATAAAATATATTTAAAAAGACGTTTTTATACCTACAGGTTATGTTACAAATATTTATGTAAATTTAAAACTTACAGTGTATATAACAACTCCATTTTCAGACTGTGAAGTAAAACTACTTTTTATACTGCTGGAGCAAAAATGTTTTTCACAAACATGTGGCTCTTTATTTAAAGCACTTTGTAAACTATCACATTTCTGTCTCTCTTCAGTATTTTTTGGCACTAAGAAAAGTGATATGTTTTGGTCTTTACAGTCATAAGCATAAGTACACAAATAGGCACTCCATATTTTCACTTCATGTTTTATGAAAATATAGATGACTTTTTTATATTTAGCGCCAGCGTATTGAATGTATTCCTTCTAGATATTTGATGTCAAATGTCACTGATATCTTGTTTCACTACAAGATTTTTCACTAAACACAACCAAAGGCCGGGAATGTATGCAACACTGTATGCATGCTTGCACAGAACTTGCAAAATTATCTTCCTATGCGTAAATAACGACAGAAGCTATTGCTCCTGCCATCTATTACATTATGTACAAAGTAAGCACTTATGAAGCTACTGTACGGGCTCCTGTTGCATCACCTGTTTAATACACCCTGGTGGGGGTCTGCCTTAAGTGGATGAGAGCCAGAATAAAACTCCCTCCCCAAGTCAAAGTGGAACAGCATAAGCCGAGGACTGCGTGACTAAGGGAAGCTTAGTCTCTATTATGCGGACTCCAGGGCACCTGGCGCACCCTGGTTTCAATTATGCCTGTCTAGGGTATGTGGGGCTCTGCCTCAGGTACTTTATGGAGACCAAACAAGAGCAAGGGTATAGGCAAAAAGGGCCACAAAAAAGGCTCCAAGCTGCCAAAATGACCCAAAACTTGAAATTCCTCCAGATAAATCTCCACCACGCAAAAGTAGCTTCAAGCTTGCTTAGCAGGAGATTTATTAGGGATAAAATAAAAATGGGGCTAATTCAAGAGCCCTGGGTATATAGAGGACACATCAAAGGACTCCCCACACAATCACGTAAGTTACTTTATTCTACTTTGCATGACAATCCTAGAGCAGTCTTACTGCTCGACAAAAACACTAATTTTGTTCTCCTTTCAGAGTTCACAACCAGGGACTTAGTTGCCGCAGTTGTGGACGTACCTACGGAAAAAGGCAAAAGGCAAATTGTAATTGCCTCTGCTTACTTTCCCGGCGAAGAACGAAGCCCACCTCCAGAGGAAGTAAAAAGCCTCATTAGCTGGTGCAAAAGGAGAAACAAACATTACATTATTGGCAGCGATGCTAATGCGCACCATCTCATGTGGGGCAGCACAGATGAATATTTGTCTGCAAATAATATCAACATTATCAATAAAGGTAATGAACCCACCTTTATAAATGCGGTTAGAAAAGATGTTTTAGACGTAACCTTTGCTGATCCATTTATAACCGACTATCAAAAACCGGCATGTTACAGATGAGCCCTCAATGTCGGATCACAGACATATTCGGTTCGACTTAGAGGCATCTGTAACAAGCTTCGAGGAGTGTAGAATACCTAGACTGACTGACTGGAGTGTTTACAAGGAACATTTAAAGTCGGAGGTCGAAGGTATCATAAATAAATAAATAAATTCTTTATTAACCATTATCTGATACATTACACGTATATATGGTAAGTTAAAACTAAAAGTAGTAAAGCATAACAAATAATAAACATAACATATTATAAATATAAAATATAGGTCACATAAATTGTAAATAAAAACGTACAACGCGAACAATTAGAATGTAAGTATAGGGTACAAAACATGTAAAAACGCAAAATTATTAAGTCAAATATTCTAATACGTTATAAAAGGCCATTTCTGTTAAGTAGTTTTTTGTGGCTATTTTAAATTTATTGTAGCCTATTATGGTTTTTAGGTTTTCAGGGAGTTTATTAAATAGATTGATGGCATTGTAATTAGGTGAATGTTTATAAAGAGTGGTAGAATGAATTGGTATTGTCAATCTATTATTATTCCGGGTATTATATAAGTGTGTATCCCCCAGTTTACCAAAATTTGTAAAATTTTTGTATGTGTAACATACACATTTCAAAATGAAAATACATGCTACAGTTAATATTTTATTTTTCTTAAATACACTCCTGCAGCTATCCATTGGTTTTAAATTAAAAATCAGTCTAATTATTCTTTTTTGTGAGATTGACACTCTGTTGATATTTCTGCCTACTCCCCATGTAACAATATTCAATGACAAGTGACTGTAGGCTAAGGCATAATAGATATTTAATAAGCCATTGGTATCGAGTACAGTTTTCATCTGTAATATGGCAAAAAACGCAGAGCTTAGTTTGTTACAACATAATAATAATAATAATAATAATAATAATAATAATAATAATAATAATAATCACTTTATTCCTTAATACCAAACCGGTGTGGAACAAGTCACAGCTTACAATAGTAGTACATGAGATAAATAATTATGAAAAGGATAAACATATAATAAGTATATAAATATAAAATAAGACAATACAATAAATATGTTAAAAAAAACTTAAAATGTATAATTAAAAAAGTCAGATACAGAGTAAAATGTCTCATTGATTAAAAAATTATTTATTTTTTTTTTGAATAGTTTAAAAGGTAAGTCCTTGTAATCATTGGGTAAGCGATTATATATTTTTATAAGTTGTGTCACAACATTTCGTTGCACTTGACTGTACGGTGTCTGTGGTAAACGGAGTATTACATTTATATAATCACGTGTATTATATAGATGGTCTGCTTCATATCTGCTGAATAGTTCTTCGTAGTTTTTCTTCACAAAACATACACATTCATATATATAGAGACACGGAAGAGTAAGTATACATTTTTGTTTAAACAATATAACCTATGTGATCATCCCAACAAAGTTTATTATCAAGCCAAGTTCCTAAGAATTTTACATTTGGCACCACATCAATATTGTTATTAATCAGAAAATCTGGAGTGAGTCCTTTTCTATTATGGAAATTTATTTAGACAGTTTTTTTATCGTTTAATATTAGTTGATTACGCTGACACCAGATATCGAGTTCGTTGCAGACATGAGTTACGTTTTCAACTAGCTCCTCTGGGGTCTGTGCTGAGACTGTAATAGTGGTATCATCTGCCAACATTGTGATTCTACCTTTAGTGATATGTTTAGGCAAAATACACCCCATCAACACAATAGAGGATTTGGATATAACCTCATATCAATTACAAAACTTCATGACCTCGTGTTATGTAAAAAGTTGCCCTGTTAAACAAAAGGCAGTCCAAAGAGATGTGCCTTGGTGGAATAGGGTTCTCAGCCGCCTCAAGGCTGAGACCAGAAAAACTTTCAATAGAGCTAAGAACTCTAGAAACTGGGAGGACTATAAGAAAGCCCTCACGGAGTACAACAAAGAATTAAAAAGGTCTAAATGAAGATCATGGAGACGGGTCTGCGAGGGGATAGATGAATTAGCCCCAGAAGTCCGTCTACAAAAAGTCCTTGCAAAAGACCACTCAAATGGAATAGGGCTACTCAAAAAGCCCAATGGCCAACATGCAAAGAGTCAGCAGGAAAACATAAGAGTACTTTTAGGTACTCACTTCCCTGGCTCCCATGTAATCGAAGGTGAACTTCCAGAGGCCATCCTGGAAGAGGATACACATTGTCCTACCAGGGAAGGGAAAAGGCTAGCTGGAAAAATATTAACCCTTAGCAGAATTAAATGGGCGGTATCGACCTTCAACCTTTTTAAATCACCAGGCAGGGACGGTATTTTTCCTGCCCTGCTTCAACATGGAATTGAGGAACTTATCTCATGCCTGAGAAGCATATTCATAGCAAGTTATACTCTTGGGTAAATTCCCAAAGCTTGGAGGGAAGTTAAGGTGAATAGGCAGACGTCCACCAGACGAGCCTAAATCTTATCGCCCCATTAGCTTAACCTCTTTTCTCCTTAAAACAATGGAGAAAATACTAGATCAACAGATTAGAAGCGAAATCATTACAGAGAAACCGCTTCACTCGAAAGAATTTGCCTATCAACCCGGCAAATCAACAATAAATGCTCTACATGGCCTGGTCAAAGGCATCGAAAAGACATTTACAGCAAAGGAACAACTGGCTCTGTGTGCTTTCATAGATATAGAAGGTGCTTTTGACAACACCTCCTATGAATTATTACAAAGAGAGGCGGAAAAAAGGGGAATACAGTCCCCAACAATCAGATGGATACAATCCATGCTAAGAAGCAGAATAATTACCACAAATATGGGGAACGAGTCGGCCACCGTGACTGCAGTTAGGGGTTGTCCACAAGGTGGAGTCTTATCGCCCTTGCTGTGGTCGATGATAGTCGACGATCTTCTCCATAAGCTGAGTAATTATGGCTTCAACGTTCAGGGCTACGCTGATGACCTGGTTGTTACTGTGAGAGGCAGGCATGAGGTTATGATCTCAAACCACATGCAAATTGACTTAAACATAATATCTAAATGGTGCTCATCAGAGGGTCTTAGTGTCAATCCGAGCAAAACAGTTATTGTTCCATTCACCAAAAGGAGAAAACTCAATTTGAGAGCTCCTATGTTAAATGGAACAGTACTGAATTTTTCCAGTGAAGTCAAGTATCTAGGAGTAATCCTGGACCAAACACTTACCTGGAACTCACACTTAGAAAGGACACTTACCAAAGCAACAGCAGCTGTTTGGACGTACCGTGCCATAGGCGGTTTGGTAAGACTTGGGGTCTGAAGCTAAAAATGATACATTGGTCCTACCTTTCGGTTGTGAGACCCATGGTCACCTACGCATCATGTGTATGGTGGCCAAAAACAGAAGAAAAAATAGCACAAGGAAAGTTGCAGAAATTGAAACGCCTTGCCTGCCTAGGGACTACAGGAGCAATGCGCTTGTGTCCCATAGCACCTATGGAGGCAATGCTGGACTTACTTCCTCTTCATTTGCATGTAAGGAAGGAGGCAGCACTTGGTGCCTTAAGGCTGCATCAGGCACTTAAATTCAGACCAGGCGACCTGGTTGGTCACTTAAGGATTCTGGAGTTAATCCAATTGGAATCCATGACCAAACCCACTGACTCAATGCCAATCAAGCATGACTTTGACTGCCCGTTTGATGTGCTGATTGAAAGCTGTCAGGCGGGCAGGGTCGAAGCACTGCGGTTGGAGAAAGAGTCACACATCTGGTACACAGATGGATCCAAGATGGATGAAGGGGTTGGTGTGAGCGTAGCAGGATATAACAAAAGCTATAATAAAATAAATTTTTGTTGGAATATACGTATATTACAGTTGTTTTTATAACATCGTTTTTATTTCATGTACATAGATAAATATTTTTTGTTTCTTGTTGTATATTGTTTTTCATGGTCTCCACAGAAACTTCTGTCTTCCGTAGTGAGTGAGTGAGTGAGTGAGTCGCTATCGTTATATACACCCCCTCGTTAAAAAAGAAAAGAGTCAATCAACCAACGTGTCGATTGCGAAACGTACTTTTTTAATCGGGGTAGGCAAAGTGTCACGTCTGTCAACTAATACGAAAGCTGGTTTATCCCTATCAATATTGACAGTTATGACTTTGTTTCCTTTATTAAAGATAAATAACTTATCTGAACGTGATAAAACTTTAAATGGTCCTTCATATAGAGGAGTAAACGAACGCTTAAACCATTCATTGCGAACAAAAATAAAATCGCAAGAGGAACGATCTGAACTAACAAAAGTTTTGTAATTGACATGCGAAATTGGAGAAACAAATTTTAAATTATTAAAATAAATGCGTAATTTGTCAATGAAATAAGGAGTATCTGGAGAATTATACGATTCAACGAAAAATTCGCCAGGTAAACGAAGGATTTGACCATACACAAGTTCAGCAGGTGAACATTGCAGATCTTCCTTGGGAGTTGTCCTAAATGCTAATAAAATGATAGGTAGTTCATCTATCCAATGTGATGTATTGGCTTTAGTTAACAAGGAAGTTTTAAGTGAGCGATGAAATCTTTCAATTAAAGAATTCGCTTGTGGGTGATATGCAGTTGTACGTATTCTATGAAAACCTAAGAACTTCGCAAATTCATTAAATAATCTTGACTCGAATTGTACCCCTTGATCAGTCGTCACCGTCAAGGGAACACCGAAACGACAAACAAAATTTTGAAATAAAGTACGCACAACTGTTTCTGCTGTGATGTCGCGAAGAGGGTACGCTTCCGGCCACCTAGTGAATCGTTCAATCACCGTAAGAATGTAAGCGTTATCTTTGGATGGAGGTAATGGTCCTACCAAATCTATATGGATGTGGTCGAATCTGCTTTTCGGGATGGTGAAGCTCCCAAGAGGACTTCTCGTATGTCGGCTGACTGACAGCTTGACAGTTAATGCACGATTTTGACCATGAATCGCAATCTGTGTTCATTTTTGGCCAAAAATAGTTATTTGAAATCAACAGTCTAGTGGCTTTAATACCAGAAAAATATCGAATATCGTTCATCTGTAAACAAGTGGAACAAAAGGTCTAACTTTTGTACGTGAAATATCACACCAAATAAATTCATTTGAATCTGGAATTTGTATCTTTTTTAAAATGAAATTGGCTTTAGCTAGTGATGATTTATCTGACAATAAATAGTTGAGATTTGAATCTTTCTCCTGAGCTTCACTAAGCAACTTTAGGTCAAAGTTAACATTAAGGAAGGGAGAATTTTTAAGTTGAAGTGGTAAAATATCTTGTTTTAGAGAAAAAGTGTCGTAAATATGAGACAAGCTGTCAGCTATTACGTTATGTTTCCCTTTAACATGTTGTATTTTACAAGAAAATTGAGCTATGTATTCTAAATGACATATTTGATGGGGAGATCTTTCTGCTTTAGTGAATAAAGCGTTGATTAAAGGTTTGTGATCTGTAAAACAATTAAACTTTCGACCTTCAAGTATAGATCAGATTAGATCAGATTAGTCTTTATTAGTTCAATGTATAATGTTAAAACATTACAAAATACCCAGTGGGTGTTGAACATGTCATATGTGTACCTATTACTAAATTACTAAATTTTAAAAATGTCAATGCATAAAATTACTAAATTTTAAAAATGACAATGTATAAAACAAAACACTTAACTGAAAATAATACAATCTGTACAAACGGACAAAGTTTAGGATACAAATATCTGTATATAAACATACATAATTAAGAACTAATGTAAAACATTTGATTTCGAACTCAATTTAAACATTTTATATCACCATCATTAAAATACTCGTCTATTGCGTAGTAGGCTTTATTTATTAGAATTTTCTTTAATTGTAGCTTCAGTTTCTTCACTGGGAGAGCTTTAATTTCATTTGGGAGCTTATTAAGTATTTTTATTAGGGAGGATTGTACATTTTTTTGAATATAATTGAAGTTGGGGATATTTGGTTCTATTAGTTCATCTTTATTTCTGGTATTATAGAGATGTCTTCTATCGCAGTCATTAAATAATGTTTTATTTTCTGAAACAAAAATCACCGCTTCTAAGATGTACTGACTAGTAATAGTCGGAATTCCTTTTTCTATAAATATTAGTCTACAGCTATCTGTCTGCTTCGTATTTAAGATGTTTCTAAGGCATTTCTTTTGAAGAATAAGTACTTTATTTACATTTGAGGAGTTTCCCCAGAAAATAATACCATATCGTATGCGGGATTGTATGTAAGCATGATATGCAACAAATGTAGTTTCACAGTTGATGTTTTGTGATATAATTTTAAGGGCATAGCAGTATTTTGGCATATTGTTTGATAAGCATTCTATGTGGTATTTCCAATCTAGTCTCGAATCTATTTTTATTCCCAAAAACGAGGTGTTCTTTACCGTGGTCAAAGATGTATTTCCATTTGAAAACACTATATCATTGTTTGATGTTTTGTTAGAAAAATTGATTATCTGTGTTTTATCCGTATTGAGCTTGAGATTGAGTGGTGTAAAATATTGTTCTAATGTATCTATGGCATTAAATATTTTATTGTCTAAGTCTCCCTTATTTTCTTCACTAATAATTAGAGAAGTATCATCTGCATATTGAACTATATTGTCAATTATTAGAGGTAAATCATTAGTGTACAAAATGTATAATAAAGGGCCCAGTATGGATCCTTGAGGTACTCCTCTTTGAATCAATACTGGGTTTGATTTCAAGATGTCATTGTTTTCATCCATCTCAATCACACATTGGCTTCGATTACTTAGGTATGATCTAATTAGTTGTAAAGGAATTCCCCTGATTCCATAATTTTCTATTTTTCTCATTAAGATGTCATGTTCGATACTGTCAAAAGCTTTTGACAAATCTATACTTATTGCAACTGTATGATACTTATTATTCATAGAAACCAGAATTTTGCATAATGCTTGATATGCCGCACGTGTTGTGGATTTTCTTTTTCTAAAGCCATTTTGAGTATCTGACAGGACTTGATGATTTTCTAGAAAGTTTATAAAGCGATTGTATATTATTTTTTCAAAGATCTCGCTAATATTTGATAATAACGCTATAGCTCTATAGTTGCTAATTATATCTTTTTCGCATTTTTTTTATATTGCTTTGACTTGTGCTGATTTGAGAATGTCAGGAAATATGCCTGTGTTTAATGCCAAGTTGATTATGTGTGCCAGTGGATGTGATATTTCCTCTGCTACATATTTTAATAATTTGACAGGTATTTCATCACTACCCACAGATTTTGTATTTTTTAGGTTTATGATAGTATTGTACACCTCATGGTGATTAGTTGGTTCTAAAAATAAACTCGATTCTAAGATTGGACTGATATTTTCACTGACTATATTTGTTTGCACTGTTGGACATTGATTTATAAAAAAGTTATTTATGTTATTTAAGACAGATTTCTTGTCTTTGTTATGTGCGTCTAGATCGCTTTACTTTTATTTTTTGAGGAAGTTATGTAGGAGATGTTTGATAGTTTTTTAGCTTCTGCTATGACCTTTTTTAAGATATTTTTATATGTATTATATTCTCCTCTAGATATTTCTCCTCTCAATAGCTGCAAATATAATTTTCTTTTTGTTTTACATGAAATCTTTAAATTTAAAATGTTTAATTGCAGTATATAATGCTAAAAGTTCTTTGTCGAAAATCGAATAATTGGTTTGTGTTATGGTTAGTTTACGAGAAAAGAATGCTAACGGAGCAAGAATTCCCTTATTATCTTTTTGCTCTAAAACCGCACCCATGGCAAGGTTAGAACAATCGACTGAGAGTGATAAGATAGTATCGTCATTATTGTAAGGATGAGCTAAAACTACTGCATTACTTATAGCATTTTTGGCTTTCGAAAATCCATCTAAACATTCATCAGGAAAACTATTTATCTTTGAAATTTTATCATGAGATAAACTGTTACAAAGAGAATATAGATTATCTTTATTAGATCTTGAAAATATACCCTTAAGGTGTAGAACATGTCAAACAGTTAAAT
Source organism: Rutpela maculata (assembly GCA_936432065.2). Classification (NCBI taxonomy): domain Eukaryota; kingdom Metazoa; phylum Arthropoda; class Insecta; order Coleoptera; family Cerambycidae; genus Rutpela; species Rutpela maculata. The sequence goes on along the minus strand of OW386294.2, from coordinate 37,240,294 downwards.
ATAAATATAGAGGAAGTAAAATTTCAGCAAAATGAGGTATGAAATGATGATAAAAATTTACCATACCTATGAAACGTTGTAGTTGTTTGAGAGTTGAGGTAAAGGGAAGTTATTAATGACTTCGACTCTCTCAGTTGATGGTAACAGAGCTGTGCCGAGTACCAAAAAAAAGTACTTGCAAAAATTCGAGTACGAGTACCCGATTCATTTTACTTATGAGTACAGTACTCGTAAGTATTTTATTAATAAGAAAGTATAAGTACGAGTAATACTCGCAAAATTATCATAAATTCGAATAATGAGTACGAGTACCCATAACCATTAAAATAAGTTCATATTTTCTCTTCATATTCTTTAGATAGAACTTTTTATCTATATAGATAAGAACAGATAAAAAGACACTCAGTCAAGTTTAAAATAAAGTAAAACCTTTTATTTAATAAAACAAGTTTAACGAAATAACCATTAGGCATTATGGTTCACAGAAAATAAAAATATTATTATTTATAACATAGGCATAGGGCATCTCACTTTTTATTAGCAGAATTTCATAGAAGACCTCATTTTGAAATAAAAGTCTCTTCAAACGTTGCTCCTTATTATAATTTTTGTAAATAATCGTTCATAAAAAAAATGTGATATTGCTGCGAATGACTTAGTATTTCATAGCAAATAATTCAATACTGAAAATCATCACCTACCTATCCTATTATTTCTGGCGGCGAAAATAGAGGGGTATTTATGATTTTTTTTTAAAGATTTATTTTAATAATAATAAATGATCGCCGAATTGAAATTTTCCACATTTTCAAAACATATGAAATAGCATTCAATGTTATCCCGAAAGTAAATAAAATAAACTAAAATAATAAATAAGACAATGTAAAATCATGATTTGGCTTCTAATCAGTATTGTCGCTTTTTCTTTCACATTAAGAAATCATGAAGATATAATTAATTATTCATGTAGCGTAAAATTTCTGGGCGTACATCTAGACGGAACATTGAAATGGAATGAACACATAAATACTGTTTCAAAAAAAATTAGTTCTAACATATATGTACTCCGCAACTTAGCAAACTCTATTTCCACCAACACTCTACGGACTGCATATTTCGCTCTCTGTCACTCACATGTCACCTATGCCATTATAGCTTGGGGACATGCTGCAGATCGCGAACGAATTTTCAGGTTGCAAAGAAAGGCAGTGAGGATATTGGATAAGTTGAACTTTAAGGAAGACTGCAGAAGTTCCTTTGTAAAACATAAAATATTAACATTTCCATCTGTTTATGTATTAGAGAACTTATTGCATATTAAGAAAAATGAGGGTACTTATGAAGTAAATCAGGATCCACGACCATGATACTAGGGGAAAAGAAAATTTAGTTGTAAAATACTGTCGCTTAAAGAGGATTCAAAATGGACCGAACTATTGGGCCATAAAATTTTACAATAAATTGCCTATATTTATTAGAGAATTGCCGCTTAAACCTTTCAAGCATAGGATGAAAACGTTTCTTATTGAAAACGCATTCTACAGTTATGAGGAATTTCTAAATTGTAATATTGATCTGATCTGATTAAAAAAAAAAAAAGAATAATATGTATATGTGTATACATGCATTTAGATTTAGTCTGTATGTCTGTCTAAAAACATTGTTTGTCTTTTACCGAATTTTATTTTAGAATTGGATTAAAAATTTTCTACTGTGTTGACTTGTGTAAATACATTATATTGTGTAAATAACATCAATAAATTATCTTATCTTATCTTATCTTCTTGAAAACGATTCGTCCTATCGATTTCTGGCAAAAGGGCATTTTTTTTCTTAAGTTTTTGCTCTCAAGGAAGTCATTCGCAGCAATATCATGAATTTTTTTGCGAGTGGTTATTTTAAAAAATAATAATAATGCAAAATGTATTTACAAATACAATGCCCTGTGTCACAGAAACAAAGCATCTTAGGATCAATGATTATGGACACTTTTATTCTCAAAAGGTCTTTTACCGACTAATGAAGTTACGCTAATAAAAAGTGAGACACCCTGTATAATATCAAATATATATGTGAGGCGGAAAGCAAAAAGGGACCTCTTGTCGGCAATTTCCGATTTTTAGTTATTGATATTAAATGAATTAAGCTCTAATTCTGAACGATTTGGTGCAAAAATCATGTCTCTATGATTTTTTTTGTTTAAGTTACTAGTGCATTTATGAAGAGGGACCTCTTGTCGGTCCCATATTATTTCTCCATAAGCGACAGGAGGTACCTTTTCCAGGGCTGAACAATACTAAACATTGACTGCTTTATCGATTATTTTAAGTGTTTCATTCAATTATATCGGTTTTGTAATCGATTACAACTTGTAAAGGACAAAATCCGAAAATCGATCATATTGACCCAAACCACTAATTTCAACTGTACTGAAAAATTAACATCGCCGACAAGAGGTCCCTTTTTGCTTTCCGCCTCACATATAATATACACTGCTGAGCTGACAACGGATAACAATTGACTGATTAGTGCCTGAGCCCCGAGTGGTAAACTAATGACTGCACACTAAAGTAAACTAAATCTCTGAGACTACTGTACAAGATACATTTAGATGGTTTAATGTTCATTCCGTATGTGTCTAATCTTTTAAAAACTGTTTCCAAATGTTCCAAATGTTGTACATCTGATTGACTTGGGATTAAAATATCATCCAAATAGATGAAAACGAAAGGTAAGTTGACAAGTGCTTCATTCATAAAACGTTGGAAAGTTTGACCGGCATTGCGTAGGCCAAAAGGCATGCGGGAAAATTCAAACAGTCTGAAAGGAGTTGTTATGGCTGTCTTATAAACGTCATTTTCAGGGACAGGTATCTCATTCATTAATTATTATAATGTTCCCAGTATAAAGATACAGTAATAAATCAAGATCTAATTTCAAAAACTGTTATGATTTTATTAAGTATTAGGAGGCTGAATCATTTATTTGTAGTATTTTTCATGATCTATTTGAATTATTACTGTGTTAGGCACATTAAATATTTAAGTAACTCCCTTTTCATTCGACTCCAGTACAAATTGAAATCCAATTAGTTGGCACTAATCCATACTCAACTTAATACTAAACAAATTATACAAAGAAATAAAATATTAATCTTGCAAAATAGGGCTAAATTCACCCGCAGCCACAGTAGCTTTGTAAAATTGAAGGACTTCTTTCGTGACGTCACACGCGGATTCGACTGCAATGCAGTGGCCTGATGAAATCACTTACGTAGGCCACGATAGTGCCTATGTGTTTTGAAATATACATTTTTTAGGAAGCGCTGTTGAATGTTTTTGAGTGCTGAAATGTGACAGTTATAAATTGGATTCCATATAATTGATGCATACTCCAACTTTGATCGTACTGTAATATGTTGCAACCCCTAGAATGTACACTCAAAGAAATAGTATGGGTAAATTCAACAAAAAAAAAAAAATAGTTAACTAACAATATCGTTAATTTTGTTAAACTAAATTATATTGATGGTATTTTTAAACAAAAGGTGATTGTTATTTTAATTAATAAAAAGTTGTCGTACAACAAAACAAACATTATCTTAAAAAATAGATGAATAAGACTATTATTTTTTTCGTCTGACTATTATTTTGTTGAATTCTGTCAAATTAAACTAGATAATAGTATATTTTATTTATAACTATTGTCGAATTGTAATTGTAAACCCAGTAGCAGTTTGCTCTACTATTATAGTTGACAGATAAACCAATATTATTGTAGAGTTAACTCGCAGTTCTGTTTACATAAACATAACATCGTTCTCCATCCACTTTGATAAATTAAGAAGTCGCATCAGCGTTTTTGTTTGCAAATAGTATGGGTTAAATCAATCAAAAAAATAGTATATATATTGTTCATTTTGTTAAATTGAAGTATATTTAATAGTATTTTTAAACAAAAGGTGATTGTCACACAACAAAATAAACATTAACTTAAAAAATAGGTGCAAAAGACTATAATTTATTCATCTTACTAATAATTTGTTGAATTTTGTCAAATGAAACTAGATAAATAGTAGACCTTATTAAGTATTATCGAATTGTAATTCTAACACAGTATTAGTTCGCTGTATTATTGTACTTTGTAGACAAACCAATATTATTGTTGTCTTCTAGTTCTAAAAGGGAATTACCATAAAATTTGCTTGCTTACCACGTAGTCTATTACAGAAATTATTCCTAGATGACGCCACATATAAATCACTGATAATAATCAATCATGCATTATCTTATACTCTTATGAATTTATAGAAAATTAATAACATGATTGCAATGTTCAAATTCTCTCAGGGATCATCGATATATGTGGATGGATCTTATAAACGATCTCTAATCTTTGGTTTGGGTCGTCTGATGTCTCAATACTGAGATTTTGGCCAACCAAAAAAAACTTCATCATACAATAAAGTGTAGATCAACCTAAAAATTAGTTGGTGAACAAAAAACAAAGTCGTTGTACTATTTAATTGTAGACCAAATTGAAAATGGTTAGTGAACATAAAAAAATGTCATTGTACTATTTAATTTGTTGTTCTACAAGAAGATATGAACTACTATTTGTTTACGAAAACAAAGTTGTTGTATGACTATTCTTTTCTGATTGATTTAACTATGAAACTAGATAGGCGCGTTTTCATATGCTCTTTTTGGTTGAATTCACCTATCATTTTCTTTAAGTGTAGGCACAGAATTCAATTAGTTCGGATGTCTTTCTGTAGATTTGCACCTACTAGAAGCTCTAGAGTGATCTGGAGAATGGTGACGTCATCACAGAAACATCGAGATCTGTCATTTTTAGGTATATAAAGCATGGAGTAAAGCAGAGTGAACAGTTTAAGTTTGGATAGCAAGTCAGTAAGATCAGAAGAGGGTAAAAGTGGTGAATTGTAGTACACAGAGTAATACAAGTAAAGTAAATTATTGGTTGTAATTAGTAAGTTAATAAATTAGTGTTTAGTGTTACCCTGGTGTTATAATTAACAGTACGAAACAGTTGAATAATAGTTTGCATGAATCAATATTATTAAAGTCCTTGATATTTCTTAAGAAAAATCCTAGTGTTTTAAAGGAAGATGTAATAGTTAAGTCAATATGGTCAACGAAGGTCAACTGTGGGTCAAAAAGGACACCAAGGTCTTTAATAAAATTAGGTCTCTCTAGAGAAGTATTAGAAATTTTGTAGTCAAATAGACAAGTATTATGCTTTCTCGAGTAGGATACAACATAGCATTTACTGATATTCAAAAATAGATTATTTTCAATGCACCAGTTATTTATATGGTGTAGGTTTCTTTGCAGATGTTCGCAGTCTGCTAGTGTGTTAATTTGACTGAATATTTTTAAATCATCGGCATATAAAAGGTAATTTACATCAATTTTAGCTGCAATATCATTAATAAAAACTATGAAAAACGGGGGTCCAAGAGTGGAACCCCGAGGTACAGATGTTTGCAAAAATTTGTCAGACTTATGGCCTCTAACTTGTACATATTGCCAACGATCAGTTAAGTATGACGTTACTAGGTTTAAGAAATCTGAAGATATGCTAAAATGTTGGAGCTTATGCGGTAGATTGTTATGATCCAATTTATCAAAAGCCTTAGAGAAGTCGGTGAAGATAACATCTACTTGACCTCTGATCTAAAACTTCACTGATAAATTGTGTTTTGATAACCAGATTAGTTACTGTTGATTTCCCTGAGACAAAACCATGTTGCTCAGATACTAAACTGTTGTTAACATGAGCATATGGATGATCATATAAAATAATTTCCAGAATTTTACTCAAATTGCTGAGTATCATAATTGGTCTATAATTAGTTATGTCATTAATGCTGCCTTTTTTAATATAGGTGTGATTCTAGACAGTTTCCATACTGCCGGAAAGGAACAAGTCTTTAAAATCATATTATATATAATACAGAGTGGAATTGCAAGTATTATGGCACAGTGGCGAATAAGAAACGCAGGTATATTATCCGGTCCCATAGTCATATTCGGTCGAATTCTTTTAATAGCTTTTTCAACATCATTAGGAGAAATATCAGCTATATGTAAAACGGTGTTTGGAGCAATAACGTCTAGATTATTTGAATGAAAATTTAAAGCGGATTCAGAAAAGGATTTGGAAAACAAATCAGCAAATGCTGAAGCAATTTCAAAGGGATTGCCTATATCTTTACCATTGTATTTCATGTTTAGTGGCATAGAGGGAGAAGATTTCTTAGAGTTTAAAAATGTCTAAACTTTTTTCGGATTAACTTTTAATTCATTTTCAATTTCGTGAATGTATTGCCTGTAGGCTAAGTGATTTTTAGTTTTGAACTCTGCTCTTAGTTTTCGAAAGATATTATAATTTTCAGAACATTTACATTTTTTGTAATTCTCATATGCTTTATTTTTAGCTTTCAATTTAACTATTAAGTGCTTATTATACCAAACTGGGTATTTGCGAGAGCATGTTTTCTTTTTCGGCACGTTTTTCAAAAAGAGAGTACAATCTAGAGTAGAATCCCTCCACCATGTCATTTACATCCTCTATATTATTTAAAAAACTCCAATCAGTTAATGTTAGATCGTTATATAGGCTGGGAAAATTTGCTTTCCTAAAATTATACTCATTATCACTAATTACAGGAAAATTTATGGGTTTGTCGTTGCAAGACAAGTTAATCATTAATGGGGGGTGATAAGCATCTTCAGATACAAAAGAATCTGGAGTTTTAGAAACTTCACAATTTAGATTGGCCAGTACTAGATCTAGAAACTTATCGTTGCAATTTGTTATATTGTTATACTGAGTAAGATTGTAAAAACTTGAAAAATTTTGGACCGACAGAGCTTTTCTATCATAGGTACCTATATGCATGCCAACATATTCAGGTATGTTAAAATCACCAATAACTAATAGGTAGTTTTCATAAATATAATAGAATGATTCAAGTGCATCAAAGAGAATTTCATAGTCAGTTGCAGACGTTTGAGGCGGAACATATAAAACAAATACGTATATCACAGATTTCATAAGACATATTTTGACACCCAAAATATCAATAAACTTAAGAGGGAAGAATGCCGATCAAACAGTTTCACCTGTGAGGAAGTGGGGCAGAGAGAAGTACGGATGGTGGGCGTGGCTTTATAGGCCTTCCTCACATATTTATAGAGTTTAAAAAGAATAAGCAAAGCAAACTACATACAATACACTGCTCGCCAATATGTGAGGTGTTACTTTATATTTACATTTTCTTAATAATTCATTGCTGCTTTGTTTTACAAATCTAACTGTTTATAAATATTTGTATATTACGTACAATATAATTCAAATAAATACATTACAATAAAGGTTATAAGTGTATATTCAGCTTTGTTTTACATGTAGGAAGTCATGTAAAAACTTCGAATGTAATCAAAGTACCTAAGTTTTTATGAGATTATTTTATACTTACCAGTATTGCGCGCCCGGTTTGATTTTTTTTTAATCGCTTCGTATATTATCAGAATAGAACCCTATATTGAATGTTATAATGATCCGTCGGGTAGTTTAATTATTATAAATAATTATTCAACACCTTCACGAGTATTCGCGGACCATTTTTCTCGTTCTCGGCGTTTGCTGGACAAATAGCAATTATTTTATCGTTTATCTCGCCCTAAGCCTAAAACGGAACAATACATCGATTTTAAATTTTTACCGAATTATCACAGATTTATTAACAAAGTGTGCTAATATGAGGGTCAAATATACGAAAAGGAATGAAGATAAGAGATGGACGTAACTATTTTGTTTGAATATTTTTTTCTAAAATGAACAATTTTTGATTTTTCATACGTTCCTCCACCGTTTTACCCTGTCTTCAATCTCCACTGAATCTGCCATTCCTTCACTGTTGGTAAATTGTTTTGTAACAAAAAATGAACCACTTTAAAAAATAATTAGGGTAATGATTATACTCTATGGCCGATTTATATCTTTACTTCTTATATAATTATTGCATCTTCTATAGGATACTATTTGAAGGGTTTTATTTTTAGGCATTTTTAATTTTATGATGCCAACTTAGTTGTTGAAACCATGATCTAAACCTATACATATTGGGAACACGTCATTTTGAGGCAGCTTTCCTTTACTTCACACCTTTCGGTCCACTTTACGTTCGGTGTGAGGAGCATAGGGCGAATTTGAATTTGGAATTTTGGAACTAATGAATTTTAGAATAGTGCCAATTTTCTCTACTTAACATTTAGTACGGTAACTAGAGGTTTTAACTTCAGAATAATGTCATATGACACGGATTTCGTTCATTTTTGGTAACTTAATATTTGGAGGCTTGCTATTTTATTTGCCCTTTTCAGGGGGTGGCAACTAAAAAAAAAAAAAAACAAAAACATTGGGATTGAAAATTTTAAGAAGAAAAGGTTCTATGCAACTTTTCATACAAATTGATAGTCTTTGAGGGTGGCCGGTGCTGTGCTTACAAAAATTATTTCGTAATTCAGCGATTTCTCCTACATTCCTGAAACGATTGAAAAAATGTTTTGATAGACTTTTAGAGAAAACTTGATAGAATGATACCAGACTATTGAAGTCAACAAAAAAATTTTTTTTTTTTTTCATTTTCGCACATGAAACAAATTATTTTCTTTCTTTACTTTTCATTAGCCTAGTACCAGTCTATACCGTTGTCTCTAAAAGCCTATCAAAAAATTTTCTGAATCGGTTGTAGGAGAAATTGTCGAGTTACGTTCACAGCACCGCCTATCTTAAGTTATAACCACTAAAAAAATTGTGATTTTTGCTTGAAAAAGAGGTATTTCAAATAGGTTTTCATCAAATAACTCGAATGGTATTAAATTTCGTTTCGTTTTTCTAATTTCTGTAGAGTTAATGGTTTCGGAGATCTGGGGATATAAAGGTGGCGTCCGAATGTTTATAAAACGAAGTATTTAGTTTAAATGTTAAATATCTTAGAAACTATGGCACTTAAGTCAAAAACTCTAATAACCAAAATGAAACACTATTAATTAGGCTTTCAAATATTTTTTTGTATATTTCTATAGCATCAAGAACAAAGAAGCTATGACGGAAACAATATACTTTTTAATAAAAACGTCGCCATTTTGTTAATGTAAGTATAGTCAGTAATTAAAGCAATATATTCTCATATACTGTTTGTCGTTAATATATAGTATGACCTAGATGCTCAAATTTTTACGTCCGCTTTTAACACTTAGAGCTTGGCTTTAGAAAAAATTGCATTTTAAGTTGTAAAGGAATTTTAGAAAAAGCCTAACATTTTTGTTTCTTTGCAAATATCTCTAGCTTATAAACTGAACATGAATGTATTTTATTTAAACATTTGATTTTATAGATGGCATGGCATCCGACCGTTTTTAGGGTGAAGTATTTAGTTTAAAATATTGAATATCTTAGAAACTGTGGCACGATACTTCTATCAAAAGGTACAAAGATAAAGATGATTAATCAATATTTCAAACTATTTTTTGTTTGTTTCTTCATGACAAAAAATAAAGAAGTTATGGCCGATACAATATGCGTTTTTACGTTTTTTTCTAACAAAATTGTCGCCATTTTGTTATTGTAATTGCTCAGTAATTAAGTTTTTTTTTTTTCAAAAATACTGTTTTTCTTTAATACCTAGATGCTTATTTTTTTTATCCTTTTAAAACACTTTTGTTTTAGAAAAAAAATAATTTCCATCCGCTATATGAGAACTGCCATTTCGAATTTTTTAATTTTTACTTCAGATTCGTAATCTTTGATCCCAAAAACATAACTGTCCTATATTTCAAAAATAAATTACTAATACTTTTTCAAATATTGAATATTTAGGTTTAGGGGTAGTTTTCAACCCTTGAGGGTAAGAGCAAGTATGCGGACCATATACAAACTGAAGACGATACCTTTTATTACAGTACTAACCCATAAAGAATTATTCCGAAATTTTACATATTTTTTACCTCTAGATACTGTATCAGGAGTGTTTACAATTTTTTTATTATCTATCGAAAAAATTCCGTGAGAGCAAAGTAACATTTAATCATATAGACCTAAAAATACTGTGCTGCTGGAAAAATTATTTTGTACTTTTTGTGCATTTTTAATAAAAAACGTGTTTACATTTTTTTATATATAGGGTGGTAATTGAGTACATAGACATACTTTAAGTAGTGGTTCCTGTATGATTTTAAGACAAAAAGTTCCCATAAACATATGTCCTAAACGTAAAGGATTTAAGATATACCGCGCGGGTAATAAAGTTTACCTTTTTTGTTTTTTTTTTTAATATACTGCATTTTTTCCTTTATTTTATTTAGGGTTTTATTAAAAAACCATTTCACGGTGTTGTCTGTGAAATAGTTTTTTAATCAATTAAATTAAAAAAAAAATGAATCCCGTCCGGAAATTGAATCCGGACTGTTTTTCATGCGGCAGAGACTCTAATCACAACGCCACTTTACCACACAGCTGTATATTAAGTAAAACAGGTACACATATTAACGTTGCTTTCAATTAATTTTAAACTTCCGTAACTTCTGTCACTAGTTGAATTTTTCACTTATTGGATTTTTTCCCATTCATTTCAGATCATTATCCAAGAGCGCACCAAATTTCAAGTTTCCAGAACAAGCGGTAATCCATTAACCCATTAAAAGTATTTATTAAATATGCTTAAGTTGACATGTCATGGGCTACATTTGATTATCTCATGTATCTCATTATTACAACCACATATTATTAGAACGCTACATACATCGCAGGGACGTGAAGCGCCCCAATCTGCCGATGTTAGGCGAGGAAGACTTTCAAACCGCCAGAGCCTTACATAAATTAATCGCACTCCGAAACAATCGAAGTGAATTTCTTTTAGTATACAGGCGTTTAAATTAATTAAAAGATCGGTTGAGATTTGATGTGATAAACCGTTAAGATAAAAAATACACAGGAAAAAAAAATTTGAGGAAAAACCTGCTTTACGACACTTCTGTCAAAGTAATAAAACTACAGGATGATAATATGGTAAAAAATCTATGTATGGATAATGCAAATTAGATGTTGTATTGTATGACGATAAAATATTTCCTCTCGCTGGATTCCTCAGGGGGAAAATTTGGGGGAGGGGATGTTGGTGGTGTTGTGTGGGAAGCGGAGGTCGATTTTCTTTACCGGAGTTTTGTTTATGTACAGATAGGTAAATGTCCACCATCTATATTTTTCACTAAAAATATACCCCATTTCTTTGTCGGCGATAGCGTCAACTATTTACCAAATATTATTTTTCTCCGTCAAATAGTCTTGTAGATAGACGGAATTGAAAAATCTTAATTTTCCCAATATTTTTAGTCTGAAGCGTAAAAATGAGAGAAAATCTCGGAGTGCTTTTTAATTTTTACAATACTTCGAACTTGTCTTCAGTAAGCGAGGGGAGTAAAATATAAAGATGATAGACCATTTACATTTAAGTGTAATCGCTACTGGCTACATATAATACCGAATCAAAACACTCTTTGTTAAAAAACCGCTGCCCATGGAATCACTACTTCCACATTTTTCACAATGAAAAAAATATGTATGTGGAAATAATTGTTTATGGAACCTTAATAATATAATATTTGAAATTGTCTACCCCAAAAACCCATAAAACCATACCCTACATCGGTAGTGGGGTGGGGGTGGTGATAGAGGGTGGTAGTGGAAGTGGATGAAGTAAAAAAATATTTTGAGGTTTCTGGTTCTTGTACACACACTAAATCACAATTTTTTTTCATCCCCTTTAATAATGGGGTGGGGGGTGGTAATGGGGGTGGCTAATGTCAAAATTTTTTTTGAGACATTGACTTCTCTTGCATATACTAAATACCAATTTCATGAACTCTCACCCGCTTGATTTACCTATTTACCTCAAATTTATCCCAATTTACCGCCCAACCCTTCGACGAAACAAGATAAAAATACAATCTAGTTCTAGATCTCGTTAATGTACATATGTGTACCAAATTTCAAGTCAATGTCTCAAACGGTTTCAGAGTAAACGTGCGCACAAAAAAGTTACAGACCGACAGGCAGAAATTTTTTTTCGCTCAAATTTAAAATCTCGACGTTTCATGACATTTGAACAATAAAAATTTTTTGTCGTTACTATACTTCCACTGGATGTGGAAGTAAAAAATAAATAATTACCCAGATTTTTCATGGATTTTATTGCCTCAAAGATAGAATGTATAACATAATATTCTCTACATAGCTTTACATTTTACATTTTAAGTATAGTAACGACAAAAAAAATTTTAAAAATTTTTCTTGTTCAAATAGGCTTAGAATGTCACGAAACGTCGAGATTTTAAGTATGAGCAAAAAAAAAATTTCTGTCTGTCTGTCTAACTTTTTTTGTGCGCAAGTTTACTCGAGCCGTTTGAGATATTGACTTGAAATTTGGTACACATATGTATTTTAACGAGATCTAGAACTAGATTATATTTTCATCTTGTTCCGTCGAAGGGTTGGGGAGTAAATTGGGGTAAATTTGTGGAAAACAGGTAAATCAAGCAGGAGAGAGTCCATAAAATTGGTATTTAGTATATACAAGAGAAGCTGAGGTCTCAAAAAAAATTTTGGCATTATCCACCCCCATTACCACCCCCACCCCATTATTAAAGGGGATGAAAAAAAATTGTGATTTAGGGTGTGTACAAGAACCGGAAACCTCAAAATGTTTTTTTACTTCATCCACCCCCACTACCACCCCCTATCACCACCCCCACCCCGTTACCGATGTGGGGTATCGTTTTATGGGTTTTTGGGGTAGAGGATTTCAAATATATTATTAAAGTTCCATAAACAATTATTTCCACACACAAAATGTTTTCGTTGTAAGTGACTTAGATAAAAAATCTGGATGTGGAAGTAGCGATTCCTTGGGCAGCGGTTTTTAAATATAAAGCATCCCTAGAAAATGTTACTCAGTATACTGCCGTCTTAAGTAAAAGCATCCTATCTACAAAAATTGATAATTTTAGATTTTCACATTTTCTGTCCTATATGCATATATTCTACACTTTTTTAGTTAAAATGTGTGATATAGGTCTGGTAAGAAGAAGTTATTAGTTATGGATATTAAATATAATTTTGTTTGTTCGAAGTGCTCATAACAGTACATTTACAACTGATAGTATCCTAGTTGGATTATGCTTGAATGTCAAATAGAGGACTCTTACTACGTCGGGCAGTTTATGCTGGTCGAATTGCCAGCGATAACAAGTAGGTGTGGCTAGAGAATTATTTATATATTTCGTTTTATAGGCTTTATTACTAAACGGGTTGCATAAAAAATACAGAAAACATATTTTATTATGTAGAAAAATATTGTGCTTGTCTTTATGAAGTTAGATATTTGATATATTTACTGTTGTGGTCTAAATTAACTAAACACTTGTAATCCATTCCCTGAGTCTAATTGTCAAGGTGTCGCCATCTATGAAACTATGAATGAACTTTTACATGTATTTCGTTTTCCCAGCTTTTTAGGCAAATGTGTGGTTTATTTAAAACAACAAAAATCTTATTTTGTGCATCGCATACTTCTAAATGTTTATTCCTTTTTAATTTTTTTTTTGTGGGACAGGGAGCTTTGAAAAAAATCACAAAGTTTCCCATGTAAAAGCATAGGCATTACACACGCGGATAGTATCACATATTGAGTAGACGTCAATTACAGAAACATGTATGTGTTTTTTAGTAGCTAAGAGAGCTCCACCACCTCTGGTTGTATTATTGGAACTGAAATCGCGATCTTTAAGAAATACGTTATATTTAGTTAAGTCGAATAGTTCGGAATCGTGTACCGTATCATTTAGCCATGTTTCTGTAAGTGCAATGATTCTATACTGGTTGTCTGATGACCCACAATTTACAAATATGTCTGAGGTTTTACCTAGCACACTACGGCAGTTTTGATAATAACACAAAAACGAGGTAGGCCTACGTTTTGTGGAATTAGAATTATTTGGTGGAATGTTAACTGATTTTTGACAATTTGTACCGATGTTGCCTCTTCTTCTCCATTTTTTCTTGTTCTTAACATGAATAAAGTTATCATCATTTGGTCGATCATCTGAAGAGTGAATTACTGATTCACAAACATTAATTGCATTTGTACTAATGGTCTTTTAACTAATTGTGAAGTAAAATTTTTCCTAACTGATGTGCTAATTAGTTTTTGGCTAAAGACAGTTTCTTGAGCAATACTAAAGTAAATTAGAGTGCTAAACTGAAATATTCCCAACAAACACCGAAGATCGTCCCATCAGCGGGCCATCACTGGGCCAGAAGTTTCATTTCTGGACCAGTCATGGCCCGATGGAGGGCCAACCTTCGGTGTTTGTAGGGTTATCTTATGAACATTTGCAAAAAACGAAATAATCTGCTTTCCTTTGAATACCAGAGTTTTTTGTTCGCTCTGTTTATTCATTGATTAGAATAAAAGCAGGACCGGACTCTAGATATTCTAATGTAGGATGTCTACTTGCAGTACTTTTAAAGAAAAGGACAGCGAACTCATACCATGTGATCAGTGTGAAATAACTCAATGCTACAAATGTACAAATCTTACTGCTTCTGAGGTTAGAGCTTTTGCTCTGAAAAAGAGATCGCTAATATTTTTATGTGTAAAATGTAGACAAAAATTTGAAAAAAATATAACAAATGAAAACTCTACCTGCAAACTCCTAGAAGAAGTAATCCATAAACTGAATGATATCCAAAAAGAATTTAGAATGCAGAAAAATGTAATCGAAGAACAAGGAAGCGTAATTGAAAAGCAAGGAAGAATGATTGAAAGCCTTTCAGAGACCATAAGCACTAAAAATAATGATATTACATATGGAATTAACAAGGTGATAAAAACACAAGATATAGTGGAAACATACTCAGAAAAGACAAAAAAAAAATAAGGCTGATCCAGTAGTGGTAATTAAACCCAAAAATGCTAATCAGAAGCATGATGAAAAGAGAAAGGAAGTAAAGAATTCTTTTGATCCTACTAAAATAGCAGTTTCTTATATGAAAAATTCACGTGATGGGGGGGGTCATAATCGAATGCAAGAGCAAGATAGCTGCAGAAAAACTTAAAGCCGAGGCGTGTAATATGATGGGCGAGAAGTAATATAAGCGAACCAAAAAAACACCGTCCCAAGATAAAGATAGTAGGAATCACAGAAATAAATGATCCAGGAGAAATAGGAGAATTAATACACGTACAAAACGAAGATATCTTGTCAAAAAACAAATCTGAAATTAAAGTAATGCATGTTGCTCCAAGTAAGAAAAACAAAAAAAGTTTTATGGCATATGTACAGGTGGATGGTGAATCTTATGATAAAATACTGAAAAATGGCAAAATCAATATTGGTTGGGATAGATGTGCGGTATATGATGCAGGTAGATGTTCCGATTTGCTATAAATGTTGCGGTTTTAATCATCTTGCAAGACAGTTTGTGCCAAATGTGGAGGCTCACATCGTACAGTTGAATGTGAAGTTGTAGATAATGAGGCGATATGTGTCAATTGTAAATATGCAGTAGAAAAACTCAATATTAAAAAAGTGGATTTTCATCATCACACATGGAGTAGGGAATGTCCAACATATTTGAGGAATTTGGAGATTAAGAAAAGCAAAATAGATTTTTTATAAATAACAATCTTGAAGATAATACTCGAAATATAATAATGTGCAGAAAATGGAGAATCTAGCCATAGCGCATGTAAACATAAGGTCGTTGGTCCTCTCTTTTGATAATTTTAAAGCTTTGATACTTGAGAAAAACTTTCACAGAGTAGCTGCAACAGAGACATGGTTGTCTCCAGAATTTCCAGATTCATTAATAGAATTCCAAACTATACTATATACAGATGTGATAGTAAAACAAGGGGTGGAGGAATTGCTGTATATCTGTCATCAATATTTAAGTGCGACCCTGTAGACACTTCTTTCCTGGAAGAGAGTAGTGAACAGTTAGCTTGAGCAATTGTGGCTGTGCATTAGATATAAGAATTACAAAGTGTTATTAGGAGCTCTGTATAAACCCCCTACAGTATCATACTCTAATTTAAAAAGCATAGAGAATGTCTTAGCTACAATAGGAGTTCAGTTTGATTATACTATATTACTAGGGGATTTAAATATAGATTTTTTAAGACAAAACACTGTTTATTGGTGAATATATTTGACATCCATGCCCTTTTAAGGTGTGTCCAAATTAAACATCCTTATCGATCCTATATTACCGATACAATTAAGGAGATTATTAAATTAAAAGATAAAGGATATAAAAAGTTTAAGAAAAACCGGAAATCAGGAACATAAAACTGCTTACCTTGACCTGAAAAATTATCTTTCTTTTGCAATTAGAAGTGAGAAAATGGCATACATGAATTCTGAAATTAATAAAATAAATAATGACGCTAAAAAACTGTGGTGTAGATTTAAACAGTGGGGAATCACAACAAATTGTTCTGTTAATATTCCAGATCACTTAAAGAATCCGAATGAATTGAATCAGGCATTTACTAAGGCCATCTTATAACACCTGTAAACGAAGAGACTGTATTGTTCTTTGAGAATAATAGATTTACAAACACCCAGACTAAATTTGATTTCAGACAGGTAACAGAAATTGATATATACAAAGCTTTCAGGCATATAAAATCAAAATGTATGGGCCTCGACAATATTGGATATGATATGTCAGACTTAAGCTTTCCTTTCATTGCTGCATTTCTTAAGGATTTGATTAATGCATCATTACAAAATGGAGAATTTCCAACTATTTGGAAAACAGCTATTATAAAGCCGCTGCCAAAAATAATAAATGCAACCTCATTTAGTGATTTGAGGCCAATAAGCATTCTTCCCATATGACGACATGACGGTTGATTACGTAAATATTAACAATATCCTACCACCTATACAGGTCTGGTTTTCAGGCTAATTTAAGTACTTGCTCTGCGTTTACAGGAATCGCAACTGATGCAGCATATGGAATCGATGAATCAAAAGCAACTTGCTTGGTTCTGTTAAATTATAGCAAAGCTTTTGATCTGATAGATCACAACCTACTGATTGCTAAATTGAAGTTTTATAATTTTTCTGACACTGTGTGCATTTGGTTTGGTAACTACCTAATAAATAGAATGCAGTACGTTGTGGTTGATGGCATTCGGTCGGACCCTTGTTGTAAAATTTGGTGTCCCGCAAGGTAGCATTTTAGGACCAATGGTATTTAATATCTTCACTGCCGACTTACCAGCAATAATACACCATTGTAGTATTTATATGTATGCAGATGATACACAGATATTAAAATCATTTGAACCATCATTGGTAAATATTGCTTTGCACGAAGTAAACCCTGATCTACAGAGAATATATTTCTGGTCTACTAATAATGGGTTTCATATCAATGCTAATAAAAGCTGTTTTTTGCTTGTGGGCATGACAAGTGTCAAAAACAAAGTCATGTTGTAAAATTTCACCACAGTTCATATCAATAGCACTGAGATTCCACAAAAAGAATATGCTAAAACTTTAGGAGTTATTTTTGATGATTCGTTAAATTTTGAAAGGCATGTAACATTAAAGTTAAGCATATTATATATGAAATTAAAGGCGCTATATAAATTTAAATATATTGCAGGAAAAAGTAAAATACAAAATAGTGGAATCTATATTATATCCCCAGTTTGATTATTGTCTAACATTATATTATAAATATGACAACAAAATTTAAAAATAAGTTGCAGATAGCCCAAAACACATGCCTACGCTTCCCCTGTAGCACAAGTTGATTGGGCCAATATAGGCATCAACATATTGGGCCAATATACTGCGCGACAGATTTTGACAATAAATGCCCAATATTGCAATCAAATATTGGCATAATATTAGATATCAAGATTGGCATCATATTGGATACCAACATTGGTTCCATATTAGATACTAATATAGGTGTCATATTGGATACTAACATATAGGCACTATATTGGATACTAACATAGGCGCTATATTGGATACTAACATACAGGTGCTATATTGGATATCAACATAGGCGCCATATAGCTACACAATGTGTCTAAATTTCTGACATGGGAATTCCTACTGCACGAGTTCCCATGTTAGAAATTTGGGCACATTGTGTAGCACAGAGGTGCCTACATCAATTGGAATTTGAATGGATGTCGTTATCAAAATCTGAAAATTTTAAAAATAATATATTTATATGAAATGAACAAAAACGCTAACGAATAAAAATGTAATTGTGATAATTGCATAGAATATAAAGGAAAACAAAACATTTATTCGAAACTTAAACAAGACAATAAAAAAATAAGTGTAATTATTATTGAATACCCATTCATCTGTTTCATTTCTTGAGGGACCATGATTTCTTGTGGATTCGCGAGATTTACTTCCCCATCTTTATCTGATGATCCAGCTAAGTATGCTAATATTGCTCGATTTATTTGCCCATCTGTGACTTCTTTGAATCGGCCTCTACAATAGTGAAAATCAGTTGACTACAGCAAACCCACTAGTTTAATGTTTTACTTACTAGACACTACGTCAAAGAATTTAAGCTTTGACACTGATTTCTTCTTTTGTTTACTTCTCCTGAATAGAACATAGCTAGGTACTTCCTTTTTCATTAGTCTGGCATTCATAGCTTGTTTGTGGGTGTCCTCTCCCCTTAAATATTGAATTTAAATCTAGCATGTTCCCTGTATTTTAATAATATGTATGTAAGTAACAATAAATATGCATACTATTTTCCTTGTATTTTCCTATGTTTCTGCTAATTGCTGATTTACACCCATTAGTTCTTCGCCTGTGGTGAAAGTCATATTTTAAAAATGTTGTGAGTTGATCTTTTTATTCTCACACTTGATGCTGTTTACATCGCACCGAGGACCCTTGATCTTTTTGAGAAAAAATGCTGAAATATTAAAAAACTCTACGAATAAGTTAAATATATCATACTGTCTTAGTGTCTAATATTACTTTCTACATATTGCGCCAATATTGGTTAATTATGTTAATATTGAATCAGATTTGCTAACTTTGGGAAGATATTGGCCCAATATACAATTTGTATTTATAAAATAATTACGCATAGGTATTTAGACAAATGTAAGATACAGGTAATTAGTAGTAAATATCATAGTGCCTAAATATGCATGATTTGCAAAAATTTCCTGAATATTATACACCCACTGGGCCACGATTTTTGCATTAAACATGGCAGAAAGAAGACAAATACGCCTTTGTAGGAATATGAAAAATTACTAAAAACTAAACTATGTTTACTATTAATTATTATTGGAATGGGAACATGCACACTTACCTATTAAATTATTGTAGTTGTCGCAAGCTGCATACTGTATTTTATTAAAGAAATTGACGAAGTTATGAAACACCAACAACTGACCGGCATACGGCAACATGGTCGAAACTCGAATGTGTCACTGTTTCTGAATTTGCTATGGGCGGTAAATTTAAAATTAGAAATTTACATCATGTATTAAAATATACATTAATTGTTTTTATAGCAACTAACAATACAAGACGAATGGCATTTTGTATAATAGTTATACAGGCTACTCAACCTTGAGCAATCAGCTGATTAAAAACATTTGAGAGGGTATTTAAATTACAACATACCACAGGTAATACGACTCCCTTTATCCCTGAAGGCTCCGGAAGAGCCTCTGTGTGGAAAGAGCTACACGTTTGGAGACAAGGGATGCACATCTAATATCCGAGTATTCTGGGATTAATTTTTTCTTCAGAAAAAAAAACCAGTGCCATGGCCTGGAATCAAACCCGGGACCCCTGGGTAAGAGTCAAATTTGCTTGCCTCTAAACCAAGCAGTCATAGCAACATCATAGCGTATATATATATATATATTGATGCTAATTTGTCAATAAATAAGTAAACAAAAATAATAAAGCATATATGCCCAGTATTTGGAAATTAATATTACTTTCTACATATTGCGCCAATGTTGGTTAAATATTGTTAATTTGAATCTGGTTTGCCAATGTTTGTAAAACATTGGATATATATTGGATTAATATATTGAAAATACAGCTGATAAGCATATTGGTACAATATTGGCTAAATCTGACATATATTGGCCCAGTATGCAATATAGGTAACATATTGTACCTATATCGACCCAATATGTTGTGCTACTAGGGTT
Source organism: Rutpela maculata (assembly GCA_936432065.2). NCBI lineage: Eukaryota > Metazoa > Arthropoda > Insecta > Coleoptera > Cerambycidae > Rutpela > Rutpela maculata. The sequence continues at coordinate 37,219,959 of OW386294.2, read as the reverse complement.
TGTTTACCGAATTCAAAAATATGATCACATTACTCTTATATACAAGGAACATCAACATTTAAAAATAGATTATCGTTTTAAATTTTTCATTGGGGTATCCTTAATGAAAATTTATTTAAGTGGAAAACCTGAGTATTTAAAAGAATATTTAAAACCAAGGCAATTAATGCATAATATTAATCTTAGAGACTTAAATCAGTTTCATATTCACCAACATAAAATTGCAACATTTCAGTGTTGCTATGCCTATGTCGCTGTAGACTTGCTAAATAATGCAGAATATTATGGAATGATACAGGGTATTTCAGTAGACTCCTTTAAAAGAAAGTATAAAAACTATCTACTAGGTATACTTTATGCAGAACGAATTGTTTTGATTAGAGCGGCTGTGAGCAGGGGAGACAGGCAGTTTGTACCTGTGTAGATTTCTCCTGCGGTGTGGGAATTGATGTGCTTTGACGCACATCAATATTTCATATCGCGCGGGAGGTCTGCACGTGTGTTGTTTGCTTTTTTGCTTTCCTGTTCACAGCTATTCAGGCTAAATAGATTCTTTCCTTTTTAAGTGAATGTTAGTGACAATGTTTGTTCTTTACTGTAATTATTGTAAACTCATTTGTTTTTTTTGGTGGCATGGAAGAACATTTACACGAACGTCGCCTTTTGTGTTGTATATATGTACCTGGCTTATGTATAGACTCGTATTTATCGTGGACTAACCAGATTGATGTCATACTGAAGAAATTATCAACTTCTTGCTTTGTCTTATGGCAGCTCAGAAATTATGTTTCAACTGACGTTTTAATAACATATTATGCTTATGTCTACTCCACATTGAACTACGGTATCTTATGTTGGAGAAATTGTTCAAGAGTTAATGAAGTTTTAATCCTCCAAAAAAGAATCCTAAGAACAATGACATTCAAAAGCTTTAGATACTCCTGCAGAGACCTATTTAAGCAACTAAACGTCCTAACTATACCCAATGAGAACACAATAGTTAAAAAAACGTTAAAATAACGTTGCCTTGGTTGAAATAACGTTAATGGTTAAAAAAACAACGTTTTTTTTAAACGCCTTTTCAACTGAACGTTTTTTAAACGTTAATGTAACAGCACAAAATAACCTAAAGTGTTAAAATTACTATTAAGAAACGTTAAACTAATATGTTGGGTTAACGTTTATCTTTAACGTCCTATAAACGACAAAAATTCACCAAAAATAAATTGTCTGTGAAATTCCAGCGTGATTTTCACGTTAACATATTACTATTTAACAATTAAATTTTTTACATGTTTTTAATGTTATACATGAATGATAAATACACCATGAGTTAAAAATAAACATTACTGTAACGTTCAAAGTTAAGTGTTTATCAACGTTTATTTTAAACGTTTTAATTGCGTAAAATTTTACTGAATATATGGTTATAAACAACATATAAAAAACGTTTTCTTTATACGAGTTTTAAACGTAAGATATTAACGAAAAATGAATCATGCGTTAAGACATAACGTTATTTTAACGTATTGAGTGAACTATTAAATAACGTATATTTTTAACGTCCTAAAAACGACAAAAATTCTCCAAAAATAAATTCTCTGTGAAATTCCATCGTGATTTTCACGTTAACATATTACTATTTAACAATTTAATTTTTTACGTGTTTTTAATGTCAGACATGAATGATAAATACATTATGTGTTAAAAATTAACGTTACTGTTACGTTCAGAGTTAAGTGTTTACCAACGTTTCTTTTAAACGATTTAATTGCGTGAAATATTACTGAATATTTGGTTATATACAACATATAAAAAAACGTTTTCTTTTTACGAGTTTTAAACGTAAGATATTAACGAAAAATGAATCATGCCTTAAGACATAACGTTATTTTAATGTATTCGGTGAATTATTAAATAACGTATATTTTTAACGTTCTAAAAACGACAAAAATTCACCAAAAATAAATTGTCTGTGAAATTCCAGCGTGATTTTCACGTTAACATATTACTATTTAACAATTTAATTTTTTACGTGTTTCTAATGTTAGACATGAATGATAAATACAGCATGTGTTAAAAATAAACGTCACTGTAACGTTCAAAGTTAAGTGTTTATCAACGTTTGTTTTAAACGTTTAATATATGGTTATATACAACATATAAAAAAACGTTTTCTTTATACGAGTTTTAAACGTAAGATATTAACGAAAAATGAATCATACTTTAAGACATAACGTTATTTTAACGTATTCAGTGAATTATTAAATAAGGTATATTTTTAATGTCCCAAAAATTTTAATTACGTAAAATTTTACTGAATATATGGTTATAAATACCATATGGAAAAACGTTTTATTTAGATGAGTTTTAAACGTAAGATATTAATGAGAAATTAATCATACCTCAAGTATTAACGTTTTTTTAACGTATTCAGCTAATTATCAAATAACGTGTATTTTTACAGTCCTAAAAACGACAAAAATTTGCTAAAAATAAATTATCTGTGAAATTCAAGCGTGATTTTCACGTGTACATATTAATGTTTAACAATTTAATCTTTCACGTGTCTTTAATGGTCGAAATGAGTGATAATACAACATGTGTTAAAAATTAACGTTACATAACATAAGTTAAATATTTATCAACGTTTGTTTTAAACGTTTTAGTTGCGTAAAATTTTACTGAATATAAGGTTATACATAATGTATGGAAAAATGTTTTGTTAAGAAGAGTTTTAAACTTAAGATATTAACGAAAAATAAATCGTTCCTTAAGACATAACGTTATTTTAACTTATTCAGTGAATTATCAAATAACGTAAATTTTTAACGACAAGAATCCACTAAAAATAAATTTCCCGTGAAATTCAAACGTGATTTTCTCATTAACCTATTATTGTTTAACAATTTAATTTTTTACGTGTTTTTAATGTAAGAAATTAATGATAAATATACCATGTATTAAGAATGGACGTTACTTTAACGTTGAAAGTTAAACATTTATCAACGTTTGTTATGAACGTTCTAATTGGGTAAAAATGTATTGGTGATTATAACGTTACAAATTTAAAACGTTTTGGTTAGACGAGATTTAAACTTAAGATATTCTGGAAACGACAAAAATCCAGTAAAAATATATTTCCCGTGAAAGTCAAATGTGATTTTCACGTTAACATATTGCTGTTTAACAATTTAATTTTGTACGTATTTTTAATGTAAGAAATTAATGATAAATATACCATGTGTTAACACTGGACGTTACTTTAACGTCCAAAGCTAATTATTTACCGAAGTTTGTTATGAACGTTCTAATTACGTAAAATTTCACTGACTATAACGTTAAAAATAACATATGAAAACACGTTTTGTTTAGACGAGTTTTAAACGTAAGATATTAATGAATCATGCTATAAAATATAATTTTATTTTTACATATTCAGTAAATTATTAAATAACTCTTATTACAAGCATTTTTACTGACTGTAAAATTATATCAAAAATAAATTTGTGTGAAAATCAAATGCAATTTTTACGTTAACATATTAATTATTTAATGATTAAATTTTTACGTGTTTTTGACGTAAGAAATTAATGACAAATATACCATATCTTAAAGCTAAATATTATTTTAAAGTTTAAAGATGAATGTATTAAATTTTGAATGATAGAGGTGTATGACAATTAATGAAACTAGTGTGATAAAATCACTCGGCTCCGCCTCCTGGTTAACTTCATATGCGTTTCGTTATATAATGTTCATATCAAACTAGTATCGTTAATAACTATTATATATTGAAGTTACATTATACCGGGTGCCACAGGTTAGTGGCTCCCCCCTATATTTCCTTTATTTTTTAACTTATCCATTTGAAATTTGGGGAGCATAAACTACCTGTAAAAATGGATTTTCCAACATAAAAAACGGTATGAGACCATTTCCGGGTTACCCGGAAATGACCGCAACTTTCGATTTTTAAATGGAACACCCCGTGTATTTTTACATATTTGGTTTAAAAACAACATTCTAAGTATACCCTGAAATTTTCGCGAATTTTTGAGTCGATATTCAGTTTTTTAAAGCATTTTAAGACATTCGTCTAGAGTGCTTTGGAATACCAAAATTTGTTCTACGGCAGGTAAAGTCCAAGGGAAAAATATAATTTTCCCTTTAATTTCATTAATAACTATTTACGAAGCCTCCAAAATTGAACAAATCACTTTTTTATCGAAAACTTTTTTTTTCAAATGGGAAGGTAGTGGCTCCTAGTATTCAATAAATTATAGATTTTTTTTCTGAATTCATTTATTAAATTTATTTAAAAATAAAAAATCACTTTCAAAATAATTTTTATTGATTCTTATACTTTGCACTAGTACTTATACCTATTAAGAAACAAAAGAGAGAACCAAAAGGCTATTATTCACAAAAAAGGCAGTTATTCATATTTCACTATTAGACATGATTTTTGCAAAGACAACAATGTTAAAGTTCAAGAAGAATTATATTGAAAGTGATTTTTTATTTTTAAATAAATTTAATAAAATAGAAAAACAAATAGCATAGATTTGAAATGGGTATATCAATGAAATCAGAAAAAAAATCTATAATTTAATGAACACTAGGAGCCACCATCTTCCCATTTGAAAAAAAAACAGTTTTCGATAAAAAAGTGATTTGTTCAATTTTGGAGGCTTCGTAAATAGTTAATGAAATAAAAGGAAAAATTATATTTTTCCCTTGGACTTTACCTGCTAAAAAATATTATTTTGGGTATTCAGCAGATAACTTTCAAAGAAAACATTCGTTTCTTTCATATACCATTGGTGCAAGTCTGACCAAAAAAGAAAGACCGTAGGGGGAGTCTTGTCGATCTTTCTTTTTTGGTCAGACTTGCACCAATGGTATATGAAAGAAACAAATGTTTTCTTTGAAAGTTATCTGCTGAATACCCAAAATAATATTTTTTAACAATGATGTAAGCAGAAATAATAGGTATTTATTTATTAGACTTTACTGCCTTAGAACAAATTTTGGTATTCCAAAGCACTCGAGACGAATGTCTTAAAATGCATAAAAAAACTGAACACCGACTCAAAAATTCGCGAAAATTTCAGGGTACACTTAGAATGTTGTCTTGAATCCAAATATGTAAAAATACACAGGGTGTTCCATTTAAAAATCGAAAGTTGCGGTCATTTCCGGGTAAACCGGAAATGGTCTTATACCATTTCTTTATGCCGAAAAATCCATTTTTACAGGTAGTTTATGCACCCCAAATTTCAAGTGGATAAGTTAAAATATAAAGGAAATATAGGGGGAGCCACTAACCGTATACAACGTTAAAATAACTGATGCTTTCCACTTAATAAAATACACTGACGTTCTAAATCTACAAGTAAAATAAATGGTAGATGTTGACGTTTTTTTAACGTTTTTCTACACATCTATCTTAATGCATTAAATTTGCCTGCTTACCACGTAGCTTGTTGCAGAAGTTATTTGTAGATGGCGATACATACAAACCACTGGCAATAATTTGTCATGCTTTAGCTTATACCCTTATGAATTTATAGAAATTAAAAAACATAATTCTTTCAGGGAATAACGATTTATATGGACGGATTTTATAGGGATCAGATTAAAGATCATTATTTTGTGGCTCGAGATACAACGTGCTTATTTCAGTTGTTTTCCAATCATATCAATAATAATGTTAATACTGATCCCAATGAGAACACAAACGTTTAAAAGACGTTAAAATTAACGATAACCAAACGTTTCGTAACCATTGTATTACGGCGTTGAGTCAACGGACGAATGTCCCGCGGTTCAACGTGTATTTCAAAGTATTTTATAACATTTTTGTAACGTTATATTTAACGTTAATTAACGTTATATGATGACGTTTTTGTAACGTTACATCTATAATATTACTTAACGTTGAATTTTACCGCTAGTGAACGTTATAGGATGACGTTTTTGTAACGTTATGTCTATAATATTACTTAACGTTGAATTTGATCGTTAGTTAACGTTGTTGAAACGTTAAATAGCGGTCAAATTCAACGTTACGTAATATTATATACATAACGTTACAAAAACGTCATCCTATAACGTTCACTAGCGGTCAACTTCAACGTTAAGTAATATTATAGATGTAACGTTACAAAAACGCCATCATATAACGTTAATTAATGTTAAATATAACGTTACAAAAATGTTGTAAAATACTTTGAAATACACGTTGAATCGCGGGACATTCGTCCGTTGATTCAACGCCGTAGTACAATGGTTACTAAACGTTCGGTTATCGTTAATTTTAACGTCTTTTAAACGTTTGTGTTCTCATTGGGTAACGAATATATACATCCTAAATTGCATTTGTTATGTTAAGTCACATCCTGATCAGTTTACACTTACCAGAGACCTAAATTCGCCCTACAATTTTAGACCTACATTTAATATAGAAATATCGAGACATAGTTTGTCTGTATCAGCAAATGGGCCGTTCATCATGGCCGTTAAGATATTCAATAAATTACCAACCTCTTTGAAGTCCTTACCTACTTTTAATTTATTTAAATCGGGTGTTCGTAATATGCTGCAAAAACATAGTTTTTACTTTATTGGTGAATTTTTAAATTGTAACAATTTTGTCTTATGATTGATTGTACGTTTGTATTTTTGTATTGAATTGTATTTTTGCTGTTTTATACTATATTTTATTATTTTTTCCTTCTTAACTACTGTTAAACCTAAAATTTTTTATTTGTTGCTTGTATTTTTATTAACAATTTTGTGACAATATTCTACACTAGTATCTACAAGTGTTGATTGAAGAGTCTATAAGATGTGCAACTATACGGCCAAAAGAGTTCCTATATGTTCATCTCGCTCATCACGCTTCCCGCACGTCCCTATCCACATATTGTTCGTTGACTTGTGGTGCCACCGGTGTTATTTTGCAGAAGCAGTCATAAACTCGCGAACCGCGAATAGAAACACTGGACGTTGATATCCAGCGAACGAGGGTACATAATATATTTATTAAAAGTTATAATTCTCGACGCAGGTTGTAGATCAGCGCCATCAGTACCGGCGTCAGGGCATTCGGCACCTGTAGCAAACAGTTGCTTGCCGCCCTGATAAAAAACATTTACAAGTTACTACTGTTAGGACAAATTTATTAATAAAAACTTACAAACAAACATCTCAGATAAATAATTCTTTCACTAGTTTCACTTAAAATTCAAAAACAAGAGAAACCTTTAACTACCAATTATTGTCGCATTTCATCTTTTAAGTCGCCACGTTGTGCGCTGTAACAATCGCGTTTTGTTCGAAATTGCAACTATTCCTTGTCCTCGAGACAAAAGCGGCCGACGGCCAGCTAGGCGTTGATATGTTTAGTACGAGTAAACGAATAATAGGTACGGAGTACAGATTAAAATATGTAACGCTCCATAATAAGACACCCATTTGGGGTTCAAAAAATGTTTTTTTTGAGATTTTTGTGCAATTTTGAATTTCTGAAATTTATAAAAATGTGATAAATTAAAAATATTTTATTTTGCTATTCGGTTCAGCTACATGGAATAGTATTTATGAGTACGTTTAAGACCTCCCAATTTTTTAAAATAATTAGAAAAAAGAATATGCAAATGTCGAGGATGGTGTTTTTTATCTTTCAGTGCTTGCGTAGCAGAACGGTAATAAATACGAAAATGCACCGCACTTTTTTTTGTACAACATGGAATTTTCTACAAACAAGTCCGCGAGGGCATATTCTTATCTACTATAGTTTTCGAGCTACAGGTGCTCACGTGTAAGCATAAAAATGACTGTTTTTTACGCTACTCTGCAAGTGGTACTGGCATGCGCCGACTTAATTAACAAACAAAAAATTAAGAAAACGGCGATGCTAATAGTCAAATTTAAATTACACAAAACATAATGAGTAACTTCTGTTTAAAACTGCTTTTTATACGATGCATAATATTAATATTGGAGTTACAAGTATTAAAAAAATGTTGAAATAAAATAAAAAAATAGTTAAACATTCTTTGTGTTATTGAAATCTATGTACAATTGTTCAGAAAAAAACACTAATTAATAAAAATATGCGGCAAATCGATGAAAATGAAAAATTACACTTTTCGGTCCTAATATAATTGTTTATATGCGATAAAGAAAAACAAAATGATATGTCAACAATAAATACATTTTTTTAAGAAAGAAAATTGAGCTTGATTTTACATCTTTAAGCCTCATCGACTACTAGAATGCATTTTTACTTCCACATAGTAACGACAAAAAAATTTTTAAAAATTTTTATTGTTCAAATAGGCTTAGAATGTCACGAAACGTCGAGATTTTAAGTTTGAGAGAAAAAAAAATTCTGTCTGTCGGTCTGTCTGCAACTTTTTTGTGCGCACGTTTTCTCTGGAACCGTTTGAGATATTGACTTGAAATTTGATACACATATGTACTTTAACGAGATCTAGAACTAGATTATATTTTCATCTTGTTCCGTCGAAGGGTTGGGGGGTAAATTTGGGGAAAATAGGTAAATCAAGCAGGTAAGAGTCCATAAAATTGGTATTTAGTATATACAAGAGAAGCTGAGGTCTCAAAAAAAATTTTGGCATTAGCCACCCCCATTACCACCCACACCCCATTATCAAAGGGGATGAAAAAAAATTGTGATTTAGGGTGTGTACAAGAACCAGAAACCTCAAAATGTTTTTTTACTTTTTTTACTTTTTTTTTTACCCACTACCACCCCCTATCACCACCCCCCACCCCGCTACCGATGTGGGGTATCGTTTTATGGGTTTTTGGGGTAGAGGATTTTAAATATTATGTTATTAAAATTCCATAAACAAGTATTTCCACATACAAAATTTTTTCGTTCTGAGTGACTTAGACAAAAAATCTGGATGTGGAGGTAGTGATTCCTTGGGCAGCGGTTTTTATAAACTGTTTATAACAATTTTTAAATATTATTTTTTAAATCGATTTCGACTGACACGTTAAAAGAGCATTTTTTAAAATCAATCGATTACTTCCTACAAGGGGTGGAAAAGTCCAAATGTACGATTTTTTTAATGTTTTTTGCATTAAAAAATGCATATTTAAGAAAAATGAAGGACCCCATCGTATAGAGCAATCAGAAATTCATAAATAAAAAAATCAACCACAAATTCTCATTGGACAAATAATATTTAACTGCTTTAACGGGCTGCTTGGAGAACAGCGTGAAAAACAGTTACTTTGAGGTTTGCGCTCGGGCGCTTTTGGCATGTGAGCTATAATGGATAAAAATATGCTCTCAGGGACTTTTTCGTACAAAATTCGATGCTTTATAAAAAGTGCATTTTCGTTATACTTATTACCGTTCTTGCTGTGTAAATAAAAAAATACCTTCTTCGAAATTTCAATATACTTTTTTGTAACCGTGTAAGCAAATTGGAAGGTCTTGGAATATTCACAAATACTGTTACCATCGAACTCAATGAAATCGCACTCAAATATTTTTTTTGTTAGTACCAGAAGATAAATGCAAGCGATTTCAGAAGTGTACCATTTGTGCGATACTTTATCGCCTCGAAAACTTTGCTCTCGGAAAAGTAATACCTACACTTGTAATAAAAAAAAAAATTAACCAGTCTTTCCGCAAATATTCAAATTAAGTTAATTAAACTTTATTATGTTTACTAATTATTATTATTACTCTCTTTCCCAATAAAATCGCTTTTTCGTTTTAATTATTAAAAAAAAGCAATTACAGAGAAAACCTATAAACAAATAAATAACTTTTAATGAACCCATCACTGCAGTAGCATATATTTGGGAGAGGATAAAAAAATATTTTTGTACAAATTGGTTATTACAGTTCAGCAGAATTAAAGAAAGGAATGGTGTAAACCCGAAAAAATATTGCAACCTGTAATATTCTTGCGGCAGTAGTAATGGAAAATGTCATCTAAAAGATATTCAAAATTTACTAGGGTGAAGATGGTTAAGAAAGGTGCAAAATGGATAATTTTGTGATATCTTAAAATTAACAGTTTCATCATAAAATGTCAATATGCCTTTTACTTCCACATCCAGTGGAAGTATAACAATGACAAAAATTGGTATTTAGTAAATACAAAGGAAGTCAAGGTCTCAAAAAAATGAACCATTATCACTCTCATTATTAAAGGGAGGGAAAAATAAAATTGTGAGTTAGTGTGTGTACAATAACCAAAGGCTTCAAACAATTTTTTTTTACTTCATCCACCCCCACCCCCACTACCGATGTGGCATATCTGTTTATGAGTTTTTGGGGTAGGCGATTTCAAATATTATATAATTAATGTTCTATGAACAATTATACTCACATAGTAGAGTGCAAATATAGTGTCAAAATATTTTTCGTTTTGAGCGACTTGGATAGAACATCAGGATGTGGAAGTAGTGATTCCTTGGGCAGCGGTTTTAACATTTTAAAATGAAAACCGCAGCCCAAGGAATCACTACTTCCACATCCAGATTTCCTATCCAAGTCTCTCACAACGAAAATACTATATTTGCACTGCACCATGTGGAAATAATTGTTTATGAAATTTTCTAAATAAAATCGTCTACCCAAAAACCAAAAAACAATATGCCACATCGATAGTGGGGGTTGGGGTGGTGGTACTAGGTGATACGCGGGTGGATAAAGTGGAAAATTTTTTGAGGCCTTTGGTTCCTGTACACACCCCCTTTAATAATCACGTGGGGGTGATAATGGGGGTAGTTAATGCCAAAAATTTTTCTAAGACCTTAACTTCTTTTATATAATAATAAACTAAATACCAAATTTTATGGACTCTTACTTGCTTAATTTACCTATTTACCCCCATTTATCCCAATTTACCACTCAACCCTTTAACGGAATAAGATCAAAATATAACCTAATTCCAGATCTCATTAAAATACATATGTGTACCAATTTTCAAGTCAACGGTTCCAGAGTAATCGTGCACCCAAAACGTCACAGACCGACGCGATAGACATTATTTTTTGCTTCAACTTAAAATCTCGACATGTCATAACATTCTAAGCCTATTTGAATAAATGTTTTCAAAATTACTACACTTATACTGGAAGTGGGAGCAATACGTAGAAAATGGCATAAGCAATACGTAGAAAATGGCATGACAAAAATATAAACAATCATAATGTGCCGTGGACTACACGGTGGAAGTAATCTACTTCAAGCACTTTCTTTGAGGAAACGCATCTATACTGCTCAAGGTAACCCATTGCGCATCCATTTTACTTGAGGAAGCCCACTGCATATCCGTATAGGTAAACTACTGCGCATCAACAGTACCTACTCAAGGAAAGCCACTGCGCATCCATTATACTCGAGGAAACCTACTACGCATCCATACCACCCGAGATAACCAACTTCGCATCCAAACTACTCGAGGTAACCCACTGCGCATCCATGTTACTCGAGGAAACCCAATGCGCATCCATACTACTTGAGGTAACCTACTGCGCATCTATTTTACTCGTGAAAACCCACTGCGCATCCATACTACTCAAGGTAACCCATTGCGCATCCATTTTATTTGAGGAAATCTACTGCGCATCCATATTACTTGGAGTAACCTACTGCGCATCTATAGTATTCGAGGAAAGCCACCGCGCATCCATAGTACTTGAGGAAATCCACTGCACATCTATATACTACTCGAGATAACCCACTTATTAAAGAATAAAGAAAATAATAGAAATACCGAACAGGTTGCATGGTATTTTAATTGAAAATCGTAGAAGCTAGATACACACGCAAGGACGCGTTGCTGTATCCTCATCTACCCTTGAAACATTGGTATCAATTTAGCAACCTGTTTATAAACCTTAAAATTCCACATCCATGTTTTCTATCCAAGTCTCTCACAAAGAAGAAAAAAATTGCACTCCACTATGTGAAAATTATTTATGAAACTTTAATAACATAATATTAGAAATCGCCTACTCCAAAAACCTATAAAACGATATGTCACATCGGTAGTGGGAGGTGGTGGAAGGGGGTGGTAGAGGGGGCAAATGAAGTAAAAAATATGTTGAGGCCTTTCCACTCCCCTTTAATAGTGGGGTGGGGGTGGTAATGGGAGTAATGTTTTGAGACCTTACCTTTTCTTATATATACTAAATACCACTTTTATCGACTCTTACCTGTTTGATTTACCTATTTACCCCCCTTTATTTATTTTATTTTATTTATTTAGATCTTTATTTCCAACAGGTTACACCCATTTACAGGAAACACATGGTAATATCAATTATACTTCACAGTTCTGCCCTCGTTATTACAATTTTTAACTTGTAGTAGGTGCTTTGGCACAGAATATGTACACACGTTGAAAGACTTTTTTTACCCTTGAGCCGCCCCTGCTTCCGTCCAACTTCTGTGCCACGCCATCTGCTGCGCGTCATTCGTGTTTTGTGTACGGAAGAAGTTATACACGTTGTAATAATTCTTCACAGTTTTTAGTGATTATAAACTCAAGTGTGGAAATACGGACATGGGAAAATTAAATAAAACAAAAAGAAAACTTAAGAAAAATAAAATGAAGGAAAAATTAAGGCGACTGAAGAGGAAAATTGAATTGTGGTCTAGTAAGTCACTGAATGATTAATTGATTAGTCATCAGTTAAATATGGTTTCTAGACGCATATGCGCCATTAGTCATTATGAAAAAAGGATATTTTAGATTATACGTTTATTAGAATCATAATTAAAGGTATCATTACAGTCAATCATTACCTACATAGGTTATAGGTCATTTATTCTTAGCTGGCAGGTCTGTTCATGTCTCACAAGGTAAAATTCCGTTGAGCACTGCTCTAACAAAACTCGCGCGCATGTGCTGAGTTTTTTACCACTGGAAATAACTTTTCATACATTTGTAAAGTTGTCCAGTTGGTTGGTTATTGTTTTTATGGAATTCACATGAATTTCCAAGTAAAAGTGATCTCCTGGCCAATATTAACAGGAGAAAATAATACCCTATGGGAAAAATTGACTTAATGATACAAAGGTGGCCAATAATCACTATAAAAAAAAAAAAAGAATGGAAAATTTCCATTTAGGAAGTAAAGATTAATCATTAATTTTGGTTATTATTGATTATAGGCTCCTCAAGCTCCACAGACAGTTCCTCACCATCTGGGGACGAACAAATGTCAGAAATGGAGGAGGAACTGGAGTTAGAAGATCCCTTACAAACAGAACCTGCTAATATTACACATGTGCTGGGGGAACAAAATCAAGTAGAAGGGAATGTGGACCCCAATATTTTAGCTTTATTGGGCTCAGATCCAAAAGGGAACATACCGGAAGGAGCAGAGATCCACATGGAGATTGCATCACGATGGACGCATTATGCAACGGAGGGATTAGGAAAAGAAGAAAGGAAAAAGGCAATTGAGACATACCCATTAATAAAAAACTGCAAACCATTATCACCCCCAGAGCTTAACAGTGAAATTCTGGCGTGCTTAGAAGAAACATCAATAAAGCAGGATACATTTCTTGTACGGCTACAAGAACAACTAGGGGCTGGTATAAGCGCCTTAGCCGTACCATTAAACAAATTATTCACTAAACCGAGTGATGAATCAAACTTACTTCTGCAAGATTTAGTGGAAGCGGCATAATTACTTGTTGATCTGCAACATTCAATCTCAATGCACAGGCGCTATTTAATACTACCAAGTCTTAACCCCATTATAAAGAAAAAAGTGGAACAGTTTAAAATAGATGAGAAACTTTTTGGGCAAGATCTTGCAGCAAAATTAAAGGCATCGCAAGAAGTGAAAAAGGCAACTTGGGACTTAAAAATTGCAAGACAAAAATCCACTGTTGGCGCAAGCAGCAGTTTAAGCAGTTCTGCCATATCTAGGCCAGAATCAAAAAACTTCCAGCGCCCCAGCAACAAAGTGAAGCTCAAAACAAGGGAGAAGGAAAGGAGAAAGGTGAAGCCATCCAAGTACTACAGCTCCAACCTCAAACTCCATAAAAATGCCAGATATCGCTAGTGGTAGGTAAAAATTATGCTGGGCGATTAAGCCAGTACCTTCCATATTGGAAGAATATAACTAGTAATTCTCTAGTTTTAAGTTGGGTAGAAGGTGTTAAAATTCAGTTCACACAACAACCTTCACAAAAGGAAGCTCTGATGGCACATATAAAATATTCCGAACTCCTCAGTTATCAGGAAGCTCTGGAGGAACTAATAAAGATAGGAGCTGTTTCCACTTGTTCACATGCAATAGGTGAATTTATTTCTCCATATTTTCTAAGAGAGAAAAACAATAAAAAGTTCAGGTTTATCTTGAATGCAAAGGCACTGAACGAGTTTTTAAGCCCACCCCACTTTAAACTGGAGGATTACCGGATGGTTAAAAAATTGTTATACAAAGATTGGTTTCTAACAACAATTGACCTCAAAGATGCATACTTTCTAATAAAAGTTCGAGACCAGGATAGAAAATTTTTGAGGTTTATTTTTAAAAATACTTTACTAGAGTTTAATTGTGTTCCTTTCGGGCTCAGCACAGCACCGTACATATTCACTAAGCTAATGAAACCAGTCCTCAAAAAACTTAGATCTGAAGGGGTGATATGCGTAGCATATTTAGATGACCTACTTAAATTAAATAAGTCATCGAAGGGTTGCTTGAAAAACACTTGCAAAGCAATAGAGTTACTGCACTCATTAGGATTCGTAGTAAATTTTGATAAAAGTCAACTCACCCCAGATAGTCTGTAAATACTTAGGATTTATTTTTGATTCACGAAACACGACAATATGTCTTCCAGAAGAGAAATCTCAACAAGTCTACAATGTAATTTTAACACTCTTACAGAAACCCTCTTGTACCGTACGCGAATTTGCTCGGCTTATTGGGAAACTGGTAGCAGCTTCCCCCGCAGTAAAATATGGACGTATTTATATAAAAAGATTAGAACGTCTGAAATATTTAGCACTTAAAAATAATAACGACAACTGTAATGGTAAAATAATTCTTACAAAAGTTGCGAAAGCTGACCTGCAATGGTGGCTAAATAAAATTAAAAGATCTTGTGCCCCGGTTAGAGTAGATCACTATGACTTAGAAATATTTTCTGACTCGTCAAAATCCGGTTGGGGAGCGTACTGCAGGGAAGAAAAAGCTCACGGTTATTGGAGTCATCAAGAGAGTAAACATCATATAAACTATTTAGAATTATTAGCAGCTTATAATTCATTAAAATCATTTACCAAAAACTTGTCAAACTGCAACGTATTACTACGAATCGACAATAACACAGCCATAGCATACATCAATAAAATGGGAGGCGTGAGATTTCCAAAACTAAACAGATTAGCTAGGGACATTTGGAAATATTGTGAAAATAAAGAGACTTGGCTTTTTGCATCTTATATCAATACAAAAATGAATTATGAGGCAGATAGGGAGTCCTGTATCTTATCGATTGAAACAGAATACGAGCTATCAATGCATTACTTTGAGGAAATTGTGTATACATTTGGTACACCAGAAATCGACTTATTTGCCACTAATTTAAATACCAAATGTAAAAAATATGTATCGTGGAAACCAGATCCATCGTCTATAGCTGTAGATAGCTTCACCATTCCGTGGCAAGGGTATTTTTTTTATGCTTTCCCACCTTTCCCCCTAATTGCACGAGTACTGAATAAAATCAATATTGACAAGGCAAGGGGAATTTTAGTTGTCCCAAAGTGGACATCACAACCATGGTACCCAGTTTTTGAAAACATGCTGGTTACCCCCACATTGGTGTTACAACCGAATAAAAGATTAATTCTTTCTCCTTTTAGGGAACCACCCCCTCTGGGAGAACATTACCCTAGTTGTAGCAGTTTTATCAGGGCCGCATTCTCAAGAAAGAAAATTCCAGAGGGGGCAATACATGCAATAATTTCATCGGTGTCAAATAATACGATGAAGCAGTATGATATATGGTTTAAAAGATGGTGGGATTACTGCTCGTTAAAAGGTGAAGATCCACTAGCTTATAATTTAGAAAAAGTGATAAATTTCTTAGACAATCAGTTCAAGTGTGGAAAGTCTTTTTCTTGTATCAATGCCTGCAAGTCGGCCCTCGCATTTTTTCTTCCGATAGAAAGTAAAGACCAAATCATCATAAAGAGGTATCTTAAAGGCATTTATCATTCCAGGCCTCCTTTACCTAAATACAACACTACCTGGGATCCTCACCCTGTTCTTTTAATGTTAGAAAAAATATTCCCATTGGAAGAGGTTAATCTAGAAAATCTGACATAAAATGGTTACACTACTAGCTTTAATTACAGCACACAGGATACAGACATTCACAAAAATAAAAGTGCATAATATTAGGAAAAGGCAGGACCATCTCGAGATTATTATCCCGGAAAAAATTAAAACATCTGGTCCTGGCAGATATCAGCCTGTGTTAACTATTCCATACTTTCATTCTAGACAAGGGTTGTGCTTAGCTTCAACAATAGTACATTATGAACAAAGAACGAAAGATCTGCATTTTGACGAAGACAGCTTAATAATAACCCATAAACCCCTCATCATAGAGCTTCGGCTCAAACCATAGCCAGATGGGTTAAATTAACATTAGAGAAAAGTGGAATTAACACTACTGAATACACAAGCCATAGTGCGAGACATGCCGCTACGTCAGCTGCTCACAGAGCAGGAGTAAACATAGAAGAAATTCGTAAGAGGGCAGGCAGCTCTAACCATGGAACACAATAGATTTGCCAAAGGGATTATGAGAGGTTCAAATATGGATATAGATTAATAATCGTTCATCTTAGTATTCTTAGTTTTAACAAAGTTTAGCTAATGTCAAATAGTTATACATTTTATATTGGTGTATATGTATGCATGTATAATATGCCCATATATATTGTTACAACTACTGTATAAAGGTAACAATAATAAGTATTTAGTTTTATAGAATGTTAATTATTGAGTTAAAATTATTACTAATATTTTGAGCTGTATGCCAATATGGGTTTTAATAAAATAGTAGCTAGATCGATGACTTTCCTTTAAACATCTACAAGTTAAAAATTGTAATAACGAGGGCAGAACTGTGAAGTATAATTAAATGATCAAATGACTTACCTGTAAGGAAATTTGATCGTAATTATACGAACAGTTCTGCCCGAAGTTATTACAATCCCATCCCAGATAAGGTTTTCGGATTCTTACTATGGATACAGAATCTATAAAACCATGTTTACGAAATTCGTAAATTCCCACCCCTAAACGATCTAGCTATCTTTAAACTGAATGACGCGCAGCAGATGGCGTGGCACAGAAGTTGGACGGAAGCAGGGGCGGCTCAAGGGTAAAAAAAGTCTTTCAACGTGTGTACATATTCTGTGCCAAGGCACCTACAACAAGTTAAAAATTGTAATAACTTCGGGCAGAACTGTTCGTATAATTAGGATCAAATTTCCTTACAGGTAAGTCATTTGATCATTTAAATATGATAAATTAATGTATAAGACAAACTGTAGCACAGTAACTGACTGACATAGTAATAATAATAATAATAATAATAATAATAATAATAATAATAATAATAATAATAATAAACAAACTTTATTCAATAAGCTCACATGAAAAATACAATACAATAACATAACTTTATCAGGGGGTACAAATTAGCCTATTGAAATAGGTTGTATTGGAATTAACCTGCAACAAGTTACAGAGAAATTCCGTCATCCATACAACCTAGGTCCCATAAAGGGCATATAGCAACTTAAACCTAAATTAACTAAGTATAATAACAGAACAGAATAGAAAGTGAAAATTTAATATTGCAACACAAAGCACACAAAAAATTTAAAATATGGCATTTGCATGGCACATTGAATTCCTAAATAACTATTTAAACAGGCTCGGAAAATTATCTTTATAGAGAACTTATCAAATAGGATGAGATGATTACTTTGTAACATTTACAGCACATTTATTATACATTAAAATTAATGTTTAACTCATTATTGAGTAATATTTTTTTAAGTGTTTTTTAAAAGTAATTGGTTTCAGATTTTTAATCTGTAAAGGTAAAAGATTGACAACTTTGGATACAACATATGAAAAGGACTTCTGATATGAAGAAGTGTGATGAAGTGGGATTGTTAACATATCTTTACGGCGTATGTTTATATTGTGAACATCCGTTCTGAAACTTATTTTTTCGTATAAATATGATGGTGATTTGTTCGCAATAATTTTGGTAAACAGAACACTACTGTGTAGAAATCTAGATAGGCAACCAGTTCAACTCTGCAATTTTATGAGACACCGCTTGATGCCGTCTTAGACCGAAAATAAGACGAGTGCATGAATTCTGGACACGTTGCAAACGCTGACAATCATGTTTAGTTAGACCTGGACCATAAACTACGTCACAGTAGTTTAAATGTGAGAGTACCAAGCTCTCACATAAAAAAGTTTTTATTTTCGTGTTAAGAATTTTACGGTTGATATAAATTAATCGCAAACTTGAATATGCAGTCTTTAGTAAATTGTTTATGTGGTTACTGTAACGCAGATTATAGTCCATGTAAATGCCTAGATTTTTAGATACGTCTGTCAGTGCAAGAACGTCATTATCTACTTGGATATTTACTACTTCCAAACATCTAGATCGAGCAGCTTTTGGTCCAAAAAGCATGACTTTAGATTTTGTGGGGTTAATAGATAAACAATACTTTTATGAGTAATCAAATAAATCTTGTAAATCATTATTTATTATGCCGTTAGCTCTATTTACATCGCATTCATGGTATGAGAAATATATTTGAGTATCGTCTGCAGAGAAGTGGCTTTTACAACGTGATATACTGAATTTGAAAGTTGAAACGTATATGGAAAACAACAACTAAGATTGATCCTTGAGGGACTCCACTTACGCACTGTAATGGTTCGGAAAAAGTTCTGTTATATTTCACTATTTGCGACCTTTCACTAATGTAACTTTTCATTAAATTTACAGCACTATCTTCAAAACCAATGTTGTGCAACGTTGCTAAGAGTAACCCATGATTAATTCTGTCAAAGGCCTTAGAGTAATCAAGTAGAACTAGCGTAGTTAGTAGACCTTTGTCGGTCGCTGACAGAATATCATCGGTCACTGATAGCAGCGCCGTGGCACAACTATGATTTGCTCTAAAGCCAGATTGATTGTCGGGTAGAATGTTATTACTATGCAGATGCCTCCACATCTGATCGTACAAAATTCTTTCATAAACTTTGGAGAGTGTAGGTAGTATACATATAGGACGCACATCTTTATATTCGGTGGGATTATTTATTTTAGGCAGTGGTATTACAAAGGCGGTTTTCCAGCAGTTTGGGTATATGTTCTGTTCAATAGAGAAATTTATAATATGTGTTATATATTTTATAATATATGGGCAACAATACAAAAGCACCTTCAGATTAATTTCATCAACGCCCATGGCATTAGATTTAATACTTAACAAAGTTTTATAAACGACATCTTCATCAACCAGAGTAAATCCAAACTTGGAAACACCCTGTAATACGTTACTCGATAAGTTATTTATAGTATCAGCATCTGGTACACCATTTGCCTGCGAAGAGTTAATGAAGTAATCGTTTAAGGTATTAACATCTGATAGTTGTTCAGGTAACTCAATATTTGTTTGCTTAGAATAAACATTTAAATTTTTTTATTTCCCTATATAATTGTTTAGTGGACTTATCAGCACTGAATCTACGATTTAAATAGGTTTTTTTTTCATTATTTACAGCAGTTTTGGTGAAATTTCGAAGTTGTTTGTAATATTCCCAATGAGTGTTATTTTTAGTCCTTTTAAACTTTTGCTTAGCCCTATCTCTAAGTTTCATGAGTAGCTTAATATTTTCAGTGATCCACGGGTTATTTTTCCTCTTTAATTTAATTGTATGCATTGCAGCATGTTTATCAAACAGAATTAGTAATAAATTGTTAAAATATTCTAATTTCATATTTATATCATTAAAGTTTAAGATATTTTGAAAAGGTAAATTCAAAAGGTCATTTTCAAAATTAATTGCATTAATTTTATTTAGATTCCTGAAAGTAATAGTTTCCATATCGTTAATTAAATGCTTAACAGAGAACATTAGGGATATGAGATAGTGATCAGACATAACATTCAAATTTTCACAGACCTCGCAACAATGTTGCTGTGTTTGCACTGACCCGGGTTGGCTTATCAACCATCTGCTTTAGAGCAAATGATTCGAACACATTTTGAAAATAATTAAGTGCAGAGCTAGGCTGGAGACCATCTACATTAAAATCTCCACAGCAGATAATATCGTCGAACATGGTAATCAACCCACTTATACACCCTTCAAATTCATTAACAAATTCGATTACATTTTGTCTAGGTGGCCTATAAATAACACCTACATCAAAGTTTCTATCGCCCATAGAAACCTTTAACCATAATTGTTCAGTATGTTCAACTGGAATATCAGTAAGGGCAATTGCAGTAATGGTATTTTTTACATATATTGCTACGCCGCCACCTCGACCAAAGATACGATCTTTACGAAATAATTTGTAATTATTTATACAGATTATATTATCTAATATAGTATCGTTAAGCCATGTTTCAGAAAGACACATAAGTCATAATTAGAATTATTCATCATATCCTTAAATTCAACAAAATTTGAAACAAGAGATCTTATATTTAAATGTGCCATGCTTATATAATTGGAAGTCATATTGTGAGGGTTTATTTATACCTAAAATCAAAGTGAGCCTTGTGTAAAAAAAGAAACAATAAAAATTCTTATATTGATTGTTAAAACAAGGATTTATATATATATAATTTTATATGACAGTACATAATAAATATTAATATAAGCAGAAATTACAAATATAGACTGAATAAAAAATAAATAAAATAAATATAAGGACAATTTTACTTTGTTTCAGAATTTGATCGTGTCTTAACACGGTTTAATTCACAACCAGTTTTGGAACGATTTACAGGACCTGCAAGTTTTTGTTTCTTCTTTTCTTGCTCCTTTTCAATTTCTGGCACTTGTCGTTTTTTTTTCTTATTCTCACAATCACTGTTAACTACTAAATTGCTGACATCTACCAACTCTACTGCTTCACCACCAAGTTCTTCTTTTTCTGTCTCAGTTTCCTGCTGTTCAAGTTGACTTATCGTATATGCCTGATTTGCTATGTAAAGTTGTTCCCATTTTATATAAGCTATTTGACCTTTAGCTCTAGCTTGCTTCTGGTGTCGAAGAAGTATTTTGCTTTTTTCTCTGTCCTCATTACATTGATCTCTTGATATGATATGTGTTTTCCTTTTAATTTATACGCATTTTTTAATACCAATATTTTTTTCTGAAAGGATATGAATTCAACTATTATGGGACCTCCATCCGGATTTAGTGATTCCAAACGGTAGACATCATTAAGATCTGCAGTATCAATACTTAATTCAAGGGTATCATTAAATATGCCTAGAACACACTTATAGATATCGTGTTCATCATTGCCAACACCAAATATCACTAAATTATTTTTTCGAACCTTTCTCTCCAAATAAATTAAATTTTGCTGCAATTTTTTATTTTGTGATTCTAATGCATGTATATGTTGTTGTAGATTTCCCACTGCAAATGTAACTTCTTCTTTTATTTGAACTATGTGTGCTTTAAGTTCTTCTCTTATTTCCGTGGTTTTATTGTCTATTGTTGTGTTTATTTTAGAGAATAGATCAATCATAAACTGTTTCTGTTCTTCACTAAATTCTGACATAATATTGGAATAAATGGATAAAAAGTATTTGGTGATGCTTATAAATAATTTATTATTTGTAGTGTATGGTAGCCTTTAGTTGTAGGAATTTGACACAAACTGATAAGGATATCACCTTATCTGATAGTTATAGTAATTATTTCTAGAATGTAAGGCATGTAAATAAACTAATAACATAAGATAGCACAGTGTGAGAGAATAACAAAAAACAAAAATAGAAAAAAGAGAGGCTAATTTACAAGACCAGTAGAACTTACCAAAAAACATGTCATTCTTTTAGGAATTGTTGTCGATCAGAACCTGTCGAATATAAGTCAAGGAGTTGGTATTAATATCGCATACCTCTGAAATAGCATTAAAATTATTGGACATTAGAGATAGTGGCGATCTACATAAAACGTTTGTCCTAGCATTATCGCTATAGAATGTTGGAAAATATCGGGCCGCTAGTCTAGGTATAAAAAAATTGACCCTGTTTAGTAGATTAATGCAATCAATATTATTATGGAACAGATTATATAAGAATGATATAGAGATTAAGATTCTCCTTGATTTTAGAGATATAAGTTGATGCTGGTTAAGTATAGTAATGAGTATTTAATTCCCATTTCCGGATAAGTACCACTGATCTTGTAAGATAAATATTTTAAAAATTTTCTCTGTACTGATTCTATTGCATCGATATGGCATTGATATAATGGATACCATATCAGTGCACCATATTCTAATCTGGACCTGACATAGGCAAAAAACACTAGCTTTAATGACAAAGGATTATAAAAATGTCTGCAGTTTCTTATAACAAATCCTAACATTCTATTAGCCGTTGACACTATATTATTTACATGTGTAATGAAATTGAACTTTCGATCGAAGAATATGCCGAGATCTTTGATTTCAAGGGATCTGGTGATGACAATATCGTTAATTTGGTATTGATAATCAATATGTTCGATTTTTTTAGTGAATGATGTTATGGAGCATTCAGATATGTTTAAGTGCAAGTTATTTCTATTGCACCACTGGGATATCTTATTGATACAATTTTGTATAACTAGGCAGTCTTGATGCGTAGATATTGTATTAAAAATTTTCAAGTCATCCGCATAGAAAAATTTTGGAATGTTTACTATCTGAGCTAGGTTATCTTTAAATATGAGAAACAATAGCGGACCTAAGTTTGACCCCTGAGGGACCCCAGATGAGGGAGTAATATAATGTGATTGAAGTCTTTCATATTCAACAAATCTACTTCTATCTAGTAGATAGGATTTTAATAGGGTTAAAAAGCTGTTAGAGACGCCAATGTTCTCTAGTCTGGAGATAAGCACGTAATGATCAATTTGATCGAATGCCTTTTGGAAGTCCATATATACTACATCGACTTGCAGCTGTTTGTCCAGTGCCTCTGAGATGTATTGAGAGAAGCATGCTAAATTTGTGATACAAGAACGCTTTTCGATAAAGCCATGTTGGTCTAATGAAATTACATTTTTAGTAGAGTTATAGATGACATTATACAATATGATTTCGAGAAGTTTGGAGAAGTTACATAGAATGGATATAGCTCTGTAGTTTTGCAGTATAGATGGATCACCTTTTTTTAATATTGGACATATGCGTGCGATTTTCCATAATTCTGGGAACCTTGAAGTGTTGATAAGATTAAATAGATATATTAGTGGATCCGCTAATGCATGAATGCAATCTTTAACTATAAAACTAGGTATGCCATCAACACCTGAAGTTAGTTTGTTTTTTAATTTTTTAGAGGCTTCGATGATATCTCCCTTCGTTATGCAAGAAGTGTGGATATTAGGCAAGTTGTTTGGTTGTGACTCATTGACGAGGAATGGGTCAGATACTGTGTATGTGCTTTGAAAGTAACGACCGAAAGCATTTACAATTCCTTGAGGACTCTCATAGGTAATATCTGTATCTGTGTCTGTGATTATACCAGGAATTCTAGAGTGCCCCTTTTTATTTTTTATAAAGGTCCAAAATGCAGACGGCTAGGTCAAGATATAATTTTCTGTCTCACTAACATATAACTCATATGCGGTTTCAATTTCAGTTTTGATAATAGCTCTCAACAATACGAATTGATTTCGATAGTACTCAGTTTTATACTTCTTATAATTTTTATGTGCCCATTCTTTTTTCCGAATGTTGTATTAACTCACTAGAGAACCATTGCGGGTAATGACGTTTACGATTTAATTTTAAAGGAACTGTTAGAGTAAATATATTCTTTAGCTCGTTGTTTATGTATTGAGTTGTGAGATTAACATCTTTGATCTCATGTCTATTGGACCAGTCCAATTTTGAAATTAATTCATACATTAGCGGAAAGTTGGCTTTTCGGAAGTTAAAAGTTTTTTCAAAGCTATTAATGGGAAAGTTCTTATAGTGCTGTTCAGGTACCCTGAAATCAAAGGTAAGTGTAGGATGATAAGCATCTTCTCCATAGAGAGCATCCAGGTTATGTGACACATTACAAGGGATGTTAGACATTATCAAGTCTAAGGTGCGATTGTTACAGTTCTTTATGTTATTCAATTGATGCAAGTTTAAAATTTCCAAGAAATTGTTCAAGAGTTTTGATTTGCTATCATTAGAATCAGAATTAAAGAAAGGGACATTGAGGTCACCAACTATGACGATTCTCGTATTGGCGATGATATCGAGTAATGCTAATCTATCTATAAAAGTCTCAAAATGTTCATAGGAGACCGATGGAGGAATATAAATTACAAATAAATAAACTACATAACAGTTAAGCACTAATTTACAACCAACTATATCGATTAATGGAACTAGATAGATAACAAGGTAAGATCAAGTTTCACACATTGTAGGTGATTTTTTATGGCCAATAACACTCCGCCACCTCTTGTTGTATTTGTTTCACTAAAGTTTCTATCACAGCGAAAGACCATGTAAGTATTGGGAATAATTTCGGCATTATACACGTTAGAGGAGAGCCAGGTTTCAGTCAGACAAATGATGTCTATGTTGCATGACAAAATGGCGTTATAGAGTTCCACAGTTTTTGTATTTAGGCCTCGGACGTTCTGGTAGTAACAACATACACTGGATGGACAATTGGCAATTCTTCGGGGCCAGAAACTTGATTTGTAAATCACATCCTGGAACTCGGGCTCAACACCTACCATAAACGACTGGTTATTGGGTCTAGTATTAGTTGTGTTTAACATTTTAACATCGATGTCGCGTTCGATATCTGGATGTTCTGAGGAGTTAGCCGGCTTTGTATGTTTTTTAATATAATCTTTGATATCTTCAACTCCTATGTCGTCGGGTACTCTGGTTATAAACAGCCAGATTTTCTTGTTTTTTTCGGCATTTCCGTAAAATTTTCCATCCCCGTCACCGCTGCCAATATTGATTATTTTCCGTCGTCTTCTGTTGATGGTTTGGTACTCACCTTCGTTATAGGTAGAATTTGACCGAAAATTATCATTAGCTAGGTCTTGACTTATTGCGTCAGATGCATGCAAGACATTGGCAATTTGGGAATTGTTCGCATTCGCTTTGTTGGTTGACTGAATGGTTGGTTGCTGCGTTGATAGGTTTGAGGTAGTTTTGTTATTGCCTTTATTAAGGTACATGTGATTCCTAGTTGTTTCAGCGTACGATGATTTAGGTGTCCTATGCGACGAGGATAGGTTGTCCCGGCAGGGATTAGTGGTGTTGGGTACTAAACTATCTCTATTGGTGGATTTATTAGTCATTATTTTTTTACCCTTTTCTGGTGCTGATGACAGAGAGCCTATTGCGTGTGGATATGAAGAAGGGATCTGCGGTTTCTGAATATTGGTCATAAGGTTAACCAGTTCGATGTTGCTTTCTCTGAGTATTGTAACCTCAGATTCAGTTTGAGATATGCCCTCGTTAAGTTCGTTTTTGAAAGAATTTAGGAGACCCATGAACTTGTTTTGAACATCGGCAATTATTTTTGTAACGTTTTGTTCCAATTGTTTAAATCTATAAGGTCTGTTTAATTCGCATTGATCACATTTAAATTTCAGAGATTTTTCTTTGAGTTGCATAACTCGTACTTCGGTCTCCCTTAGACCTGAGCAATTGAGCATGCTTGGCATAATTTAGCATTACATTGATCGCATCTAATTTTTTTATTAATTTCCTCAGAGGATAGGTCAATTTTGCATTGGACACAGGCCATTTTATCCTACTTTAGCATTTCCATATTACACTTCACATAATAAGTTAATTAGTTAATACACCCTGTATATTTTGTATTGGCTATATCAAACTGATAAGGTATCACTTTAAATCAGTAAAAAGGAGATATTGTTTTTGTTTTTTAGCCACTCACAGCAAAAAAGCATATAAATTGGTAAACAAATCAAGTGTCTTGAAATTAAAACTGTAAAATGTGATGTAATAGTTCACAGTATACATAAAGGTTTCACATAAAGTTATTCATCATTTGTTTGGATACATCCTAATGTAAGATGCAATATTATTAATAGTTTTTCCACTAGAAATTCACACTTTTAAAGGGACTATCACTCACACTACTTACACTCTTAATCCCCTTCAACGGAATAAGATGAAAATATAATCCAGTTCCAGTTCTCGTTAAAATACATACGTGTATCAAATTTCAAGTCAATATCTTTAACGGTTCCAGAGTAAATATGCGCACAAAAAAGTTACGGGCAAACAGAATTTTTTTTTGCTCAAATTTAAAATCTCGACGTCTCATGACATTCTAAGCCTATTTGAACAGTGACAGTTTTTTAAAAAATGTTTGTCGTTGCTATACTTCCACTGGATGTGAAAGTAATAAAATTCACTTTATCACGTTGTGCGCATTTGTGATGCACATGGTACATGCAACTTTTATGCCATTAATCCTTAATTTTCTTTGTTATGTATTATTTAATATTATATAAAAATGGTTTATTTTACTTGGAAAAAAATGTTTTATGTTGCCAGCAGCTCAATGGGTTTTTATATTTAATTGTTATGAAAATAAACATAATAAACACGCCACACACTAAACAGAACAGGAAGGTATGTGTTTGATTCAAAATTGTTTTTTATTTGCTAGGTACGCATTACATGTTTTTGTAAGAATCATTACCGTTTTTAGGTTAAATTTAAAAATACAATATAGCTGGCAATGATGAATATTTCACCATTTCGTCGTTTTTCTGAATGTTTCAGTAGGTGTTTGCAGTTAAATATTATGTCTATATGAGAGCCGTCTCTGGCGAAGAGACAAATCTCCTTGTTTATCAAAAGCGACGATTCACGCGACGTGAACCATACGAGTGCCATCAACCTAACTGATGTTTATGCAACTGACTAAGGTCTTAGACCACAATGTCGGTGGCGCCGTACTGTATATCAGACCCTGTGCTGGCTACGATTTCAAGTACACAGTTGCACCTCTTGGTATAACTTTTCACTCAACGCTACAAGTCTTATGAAAATAAAGTCTATTACTTTTTTTTTTTTAGTTTATAAAAGCCAGTCACCCTTTATACTCTGTGGCTCCGACACTCACAGAGGGGAGCTGGTAGTACCGGCAGCCACTCCCCACGTCCGTGGGGTGAGTGACTACTGGGTCCGAGAATCGTGTGCTCTGAGTAGACGTAATGAGCCGAGGATAATGGCCTTCTGCATCCTGCCGGCTAAGATCTCTGCCGAATTTCGGCATGCCGGTATGATCTTTAGTTCTGAAAGCAGTGTGTGTCTCGTTCCACCGAGGGCTCCTATGATCAGGACCACTAGCTTAACAGTATGGTCAGGGTAAAGCCTGCAGAGCTCGAAGAGCAAATCTCGATATTTCGTCCGTTTTTCCTCCTCCTTCAAGACAAGAGTGTAAGTAAGCTATTGCTGTGTATTGCTGTGTATTGCTGTGCTCCTCTGTAATAGACTTTTCTAAGTGTAAAAAATAACTTTAAAAATCAGATTTCGACATCATTAGTTAACTACATTATTCCATAATAAGTTAAATATTTTACAGCATATATTTATTGCAATATAAGTGGTTAATTGTTTAATTAAACAAGTTTGAACGAAGTGACAACAAAACTAATAAACATTAAAAAAACTTATCAAGCTACAAGAAAAGGTTTAGTGCTGATAAAAAACTAATCTAATCTCTTGATACATAAAAACTTGAACAGGGCCGGATTATAAATCATGAACTGCTGTAAATGTAAAAGGTCTGATTCCAAAGAAGAATCACTAGTCACTTGTGACAATTGTGGCAACAAACTGTGCCAAACTTGTGCAAATTTATCTGCTGCAGAATATAGAGCTGTCACGATGAAATCTTCCAAGGTTATAATATTTTGGTGCTCAGACTGTAGGGCAAATGTATCGACCCCAAATCAAGACATTAAGCAGGCTATATCAGACATAATAAAAGAAGAAATATCATCAGCAATTAGTAACTTTTCTTCTCTCTTCAACGAATCCCTAAACGCCAAATTTGATTCACTGTCTAATGCAATTACTAATTTAAAGGACAGCAATATTGATTTGGTTAAATTTCTCACTAAAGATAATTCCAAATTAGCTGTTCCACCACACAGTAAATCTGAGGAAAATACTTTATTCGATAAATTGCTAAGTACTCTTACGAATAAATTTCAAGCCAAGTTTATACTTATGGACAAATAAATATCGACCCTTAAAATTTTAATGAAGGGAAACTCATCAATTCCATGCAATGTCCCTATAGCTAACAATGACTCTGATAAAAAAACTAACTTAAAATCCTCAATAAAATCCAAAGAAACAGCCAACAATATTGCTTCTACCACTCGAAATGAAATACAAAATCCAGGAAATGCAAACTACGTGAAACCAAATTCATCTGGCAGACAAAGGAATGATAATAAAAATGTTTCCTCAGTTATGGGTACTAGAAAAATTGAAAATACTAAATTAGCAGCAGCTTAGCTCTATCCAAAAACTAATATCCAAGTCAGAAAATTGAGTGCTCAGGTTACTGAAGAAGATCTAAAGGAATACCTGGAATCAACATTTGGTGACACAGAAACCTTTAAGATCGAAAAGCTAACGGTAAAATCTGGCGACTATGCTAGCTTTAAAGTGGAAGCAAGAGCAGATCTCCTCGATGGCCTTATGAATCCTTCAAATTGGCCCGAAGAAATTGAAATCAAACGGTTTTTTCAGTATGAAGCAAGATGCAATATTAACTACACCCCTAGATCGGCATACAACAACCATAGATCATACCAGCACAGGCAGAGATTCTACTAACTACAATACAAATACGTCAAGAGAACTATCAAATAAGAGTCTTTACAGTTTTAAAATACTGCATCTAAATATACAATGCATTAGAAATAAAACAAGTGAATTAGAGGTATTTCTTAGAGACCATTATTACAATTTCTTGTTAATTAATGAACACTGGTGTACAGATGATGAAATTAACTATGTAAGTATAAATAATTATAATCTTATGAGTATTCCAGAACCACATTATCCCATGGTGGTGTGGCTATCTATGCATTAAGGGGCTATACTTGTACAGCCTTGGAGCATATTAAAAAATTATCTGTTGATGTTCATTGTGAGCTTGCAGCCATTGAATATCAGAATACTAGACTAATGACGTTATACAGATCTCCAAACGGAGATTTTGACTTATTTCTAGAAATACTGCATAAAGCACTCACTTTGTTATCAGAAAGTGACAAAATAATTATTATTTCGGGTGACTTTAATGTTCACTTCCATAACGTTAATGATCGACAGACTAAATTGCTAATTAATACTTTTAACTCTTTCGGTATCACTCAAACATATTTCGGATTTTCTAGAAACACGCACTGCCTGGGTAACATCTTTACAAATATAGGTATAAATAACTATCAGACAGCCTCCATAGAAACAAGACTGTCTGATCACTTAGGGATACAATTAGAAACAAATATTATATTTGTCACATCTTCAAAGAGAATTACTTATAGAACCATAACTGAACAGGGCCTCATAGCTGCAAATAACTATTTGGCAAACCGAAATTGGGATTTCTTAGATAATAATAATACTACAATAGACAAAAAATTTGAAACATTCATCAGTCATTACAGATGCAATAGAAATAAGTTTCCCTCTAAAATCACGTATGGCTAATAACTTAAATATATTTAAATTAAATTGGTTCAATGATGAACTCCGCCGGATGCGAGATCATTTGAATTTCCTCCATGATTACCACAAAAGCAATCCCACCAAAGCTAACAAGCTCTTATATAACAATTACAGATCTGTATATAGAAGGGAGATAAATGCCGCTAAAACCGCATCCTATGAAAACTTTATAAACAACCATCAAAATCCTCAACAAGCAATGTGGAAAATTGTAAATAGCAATAAAAATACACAAAAGAATATTACAGAGAAAATATCTTTACGAATTTAATAACTATTTTGTTAATATTCCAGAGGACATTTTAAAAGCTATGCCTACAGTAAGCAAAGCATATACTGATTTTATAGAAAATGTCATAGAACATCAGTTTACTTTTTCTAATGTAACACCACAAGAAGTACTCGAGGCAACAACTTCGTTAAAAAATAAGACTTGTAGGGATGTATATGATATTAATACCAATATTATAAAGTCTATAATCTATACGATAATACTTCCATTGACAAAACTAATCAATATGTGTATATCAAACAATATATTTCCAAATTGCTTAAAAATCTCCAAGGTTGTACCAATATATAAAAGACGATATCCATGATCCTTCTAATCACAGACCGATTTCTGTTATCCCTTATTTTGCTAAAATATATGAAACTATTTTAAAAGTCCAGTTAGTCGATTACTTTGAAAGTAATACTCTTTTTAACAGCAGCCAGTATGGTTTCAGAAATAAGTTATCAACCACATTAGCCATTGATAAATTAACTTCGCTTATTAATGCTGGTTTCGAGGATGGTAAATATATATCATCTCATTTCCTAGACCTCACTAAGGCATTCGACTGTGTGTGTCATGACATCCTTCTGAATAAGCTGAACTATTATGGCTTCACTAGAGACAGCATTTTGTTAATAAAATCATACCTGTTTGGACGTCAACAGTATGTTAGTTATAATGGAACTAATTCTAAACTACTTCCAGTAAAACATGGTGTCCCCCAAGGGTCCATCCTAGGACCAATTCTGTTCCTTATATACATTAATGACCTTCCAAACTCGGTAAACCAAATAGAGACCATTCTATTTGCTGATGATACTAATCTAACAGACGTAAACACTAATCTAGAGGAATTACTAAATAATGTCAAAGACATACAGTCAAGCGTACAAAGTTGGTTCCTGGCTAACCGCCTGAATTTAAATACCTCAAAAACGGAATCAATGGTATTTAGTCTACGAAACATGGAGGAAATACACAACCCAATATCCACTAAATTTCTTGGTCTACACCTGGACCCAAAACTATCATGGGATGAACATACATCACATGTTTGCAAAAAAATTTCTAAAAATATATACCTACTCAGATCTGTAACTGGCAAAATTACTCAAAATGCATTGGTAGCCGCATACCACGGTGTGATTCATTCAGTAATATCATATGGAATACTAGTATGAGGTCATGCTCCTACATCTAGTAGCGTGTTTTCCGTACAAAGAAAAGCTGTACGAATTATATCTGGACTCAGCTATAGAGACGATTGCAAAGAACAATTTAAAAAATTGAATATACTGACTGTGCCCTGTACTTACATTTTCGGTCCTATTTGTCAGATCGTAGTCAAATAGTTAAGACTTCAACGTATTCCAACAACTTGAATATTAATCATGGAGTACCCCAAGGCTCTGTTCTTGGCCCAACCCTATTTTTGCTGTATATCAACGACCTGACTGAAATTGATATTAAAGGAAAATTCACCTTATTTGCTGATGACACCACTATATTGTGGCATAACAAGGATGGTAATTCTCTTTGGGATTTAATATGCTCTGATATAAATAAAGTAAAAGATTGGTGCGACTCAAACTTGCTATCATTTAACATCAACAAAACGAATATAATATCATTCCATTGTAATCTTTTGGACATCTCTTTAGGCAATCATGTACTTGAAAAGAAATCGTGCACTAAATTCCTTGGACTAAATATTGACTGCCAGCTTAAATTTAAAGAACATATTACTAGTCTTAGTAATAAACTAGCATCTGGATGTTATGCAATCAGAATCATCTCTACTGAATTGGGTTTTACAGCTGCAAAAACTGCATACTTCTCATTAATTGATTCACACTTGAGGTATGGTATTTCCTTCTGGGGTGCATGCAGTAGGCATTTGATACAAATGATATTGGTGCTACAAAAGCGTGCTGTTCGATATTTGTGTAAAGCAAAAGTTCGTGATTCATGCAAACCCCCTTTTTTGGCTCATGGAATTCCAACAGTGATCTCCATTTACATTCTGGAGACAGCATGTTTAATTCATAAACACCTAAGAAATACCAACCCTACTCCATCCCACTACATCACCCGTCAAAGCAATAACATTACTTTACCAATTCCGAGATCCTCTCTAGTTAAAGACTCTATTATTTACAATGGCAACAAGTTGTACAATCATCTGCCTAATAATGTGAAAGACATTAACTCAAATATTGACTTCAGAAAGGCTGTTAAAGGCCTGCTGATTGTTAAACCCTATTATGATTTAAACGAATATTATAATGATATATTTTAATAGGATGCCACTTTCTTGTTTTGTATTTCATTTTGTTGTTCTAATTTGACTATACATTTATTGTATGTGTGTACACTCTTTTTAATAAGTTTACATATTTATGTAATTTATTTACATCTTCCTTATTTCATATTTCACTTTGTGATTAATTTGAATATATTTTGTGTTCTGTATGTTTACATTTTTATGTAGTTTATTAACATGTTTTCTATGCTTTGTCTATGAGAAAATTTTTTCTTCTGACAATAAAGTATATTTTGTATTGTATTGTATTGTATTGTATTGTATTTACAATGTCTCTTGTACATAAAAAATAACCTAAACAAATACATGTCTCGAAACGAAATTTATTCATACAATATTAGGAATAAAAATGATATCCACCAAAACTTTCTACGCCTAAAAAAAATTAGGGATGGCACTGGATATTATGGAATACAATTTTATAATGCATTGCCTTCAGCAGTAAGACTTTTGAGTTAAAAAAGTATCTTATTGCAAATGGCGATTTATCACAAATTTAATTAAATAAATCGGTATGCCAATATGCGGTCTCTGATGATTATCTCTATGTTATCTTGTTAATTCATGTGTAACTATTAATTATTGAAGGTATATTATAATTTTTAACTAGCTGTATATTGTTTGTTGTATGATGATGTTTTTATTAGCATTTAAGCTTTTTACATAATGTGTCTAACTTAGTGTTTTTATTATTTTTTTTTCTCTCTTCATATACATTTATACAAATATGTTTTATAAGATTTTTTCTTATCTGCTAATTTTCCTTTTTATATACTATTTTTGACTTGTGTAAACACTTCTGTGTATTCAACATTAATAAATTATTCTATTCTATTCAATGTTATTCTCCGCGGGAGCCGAGAACTCCACGACAAACATTGTCTTGTGTTGGTGGTGGAGGAGGACCATGTCAGGCTTATTAGCTTGTACTTGCCTGACGGTGGGAAACGAGTAGTTCCAATAAATTAGACACTTCTCATTTCCCACAACGGACTCAATATCCCCCGGAGCGTAAGGCAGCACTGGTGTCTCGTCTATCCCATACGAGTGGCTTAAGTGATAATAAAGCACTCGTAATGCTGCGTCGTGCCTCTGGATATAGGCCGAGACTGCATATACTGGACAAGCCGACAGCAAATGCATTAATGTCTCCGGCGCCCTGTGGCAGGTCCTGCAGCTGACATCAGGGACCTCTATACCTCTATAATAACAAGCCTTCAAATACCAAACTATTCATTAGACAACATAAAGAGATTATCAAGAATTTATACAAATTATGATGAAGGTATATTTCAAAATTTATTAATACAAACTGAATGGAATAATAGTATTACAAACCCCAACATTCTAGCAGAGAATCTTATAAATAATGTTAAAACATGCTTAAATGCACTTTGCCCTATAAAAGAAGTTATAATACCCATTAAATATGCAGATAAAAAATGGATTACAGAAGAAATTGTGCAAGCAATGAACCAACGAGATGACAAATATATGGCAGCAAGTATTACGAATAATGAAGATTGGAAAATATATAAAGAAAATAGAAACAAGGTAACATCAATGATAAGGAAACAAAAACAAAAATATTATGAACAAAAAATAGATGGTTATAAGGACTCTAAAATGATGTGGAAAGCATTAAAACAATTTACCAATACTAAAAATTTAAACATGTCTAAATCTATCAAATTCAATACCGACGAAATTTGCAATGAGTTAGAAATACCAGAAAAATTTAATGTTTACTTTATAGACAGTATCTCAAATATTATTCAAGATATACCAAAGCATAATGTCGGCCAAATAAATCATGATAGAGCTTTTGTAGTCCATGAATTTAGTGAATTTAAACAAATAGAAATAAGTCACTTACGAGAAATTGTTACTGCTTTGCCGAATAAATCGGGCAGTGATGGATTACATGCACATGTTATTAAAACATCATTCCAAGTCATTGGAGATAGGTTTTTAAACTTAATAAATAGCTCATTGCAGACAGGAGTCTTTCCAGACAAGTGGAAGAATTCACTTATAATGCCAATCTCAAAAGTAAATAATACTATACTTAGTGAAGAACACCGACCCATCAACACATTACCTATTTGTGAAAAAATACTAGAACTGACAGTGAAGGAACAACTAATATGTCATTGTGAAGAAAATAAGATATTAATATCAGAACAGTCTAGGTATAATCTTAGATGAACAGTTAAGTTTTAAACAAAATGTTGATTATATTGTAAAAGTTTCAAAAAAAATCAATTTCTTAAGGAGAATATCAAGGAATTTATCAATGTTTATTAGGTTAACGATTTATAAAACCATAATTGCACCTCATTTTGAATATTGCGCAACTCTGTTAATTTATCTGAATAATAACGAAGTGCAAATTTTGCAAAAAATGCAAAATAAGGCAATGAGGATTATATTACAATGCAATAGGTATACTCCAATAATCAGTATGTTACAGGTCCTACATTTTATGACTGTAAAGCAAAGAATATTATTAAAGACATTACAATTTGTTTATAAAATAAGAAACAATATGTTGCCAGATTACTTATCCGACAAGATAACATATGTTAGAGATAGACATGATCATGATACATGTAAAAAAAATGATTTGTATATTGAACAATATAATTCAGTAATTACCGCAAAATCGTTGTTCTGCAAAGCTTTTAAAGAATATAATAATCTGCCAAATATAATAAAAGCTTGCAACACTTTTAGATAATTTACAAACTTGTGCGTTGCCTGTATAATCTTTAAATATTTACTTTCATTTTTGTGTTATATTTACTTTTATTTTTGTGTTATATTTAGTCTCATATATTTTTAGTGTAAATTATCTCTTATTCTTTATCTGAATAACTGTTTATTGTGTTTTATGTATACCTTTTTGCTAAATAAATCTCTATT
Organism: Rutpela maculata; assembly: GCA_936432065.2. Classification (NCBI taxonomy): domain Eukaryota; kingdom Metazoa; phylum Arthropoda; class Insecta; order Coleoptera; family Cerambycidae; genus Rutpela; species Rutpela maculata. Next base: position 37,184,346 of record OW386294.2, on the reverse strand, counting down.
ATTATTATTATTATTATACCCATGACACAACTTCGATAGACGAGTGTGTTGAATACACCATCCTGGCACGCCATTATGAATCCCCCGGCTGACCTTAAGAAAGCAAAGGTCAGCCTTTCGGATAAGCCGCGGTCTTCTATATTTTCTATATCCGAGTGTAGCTGCAGAAATAGATCAATTTCAGCAGCTTTGACTTGGGCTTTTTGCCGAGCAGGTTCCAACTCGGTGACAGAGTCGTGATTAACCCGCTCCGCGTCGAAGACCAGACCGAGTTCATCGGCGGCTCTGCGTGCTGCCTTAAACAAAAAGGCTCCTACCCCTGCACTTTCATGGTCTTGGACCATGCAGAGGAGGGGATTCGAACTCCTTATAACCTTACAGGCTCCATCCAGAACCATCCTGTTATGGAGACTCTCCAAACTCAAGAGTCCACGGTCTACCCGATGTCATGGGAGATATAACCGTGGAACGGACGATTTGGGGTGCAAACTCCTATAGAGATGCATCTTTTTCCGGGTTCCTACATCGAGTTGTCGCAGCTCCTCTTGATTCCATTTAATTACTCCAAAGGAGTAGAGGAGGATCGGAACGGCAAGCATATTGGTAGCAGACACCTTGTTCTTCCCCGACAGTTCTGAAGACCAGATCTGTCGGAGTCGGTGCTGATACTTGCCGCGGAGAGCGTTTTTTACTACACTCACTTCTTGGGTGGAGCGTTGCTCGACACCCAAGTAAGTGTACGACTCTCCGGCATCTAGATGATGTAAGATGCTTCCGTCCACAAGCTGCGCATCCTCTCCGTAGTCACCGCATCGTCCTCTCCTGAGGTGGACTAGTGCACACTTGTCCAACCCAAATCCCATGCCGACAGCCTGCGTGTACTCCTGTACCACCCTGAGGGACTGGCTCTCCGGAGGCATAAAGTTTAGGTCATCCATGTAAAACAGATGGGTGACCTTATGCCTCCTGTCGCCGGGGGTACCGCAGTTGTATCCACGGGTATTTCGAAGCGAAACGGATAATGGTAGTAGTGAGATGCAAAACAGAAGGTGGCTTAGGGAATCTCCTTGAAATACTCCCCTTCTGAACAATACCGGCTCTGACTGGACTCTGCTATTACCCGATGTTATGGTAAAGCGAGTCCTCCAGAGCGGCATGAGTTCTTCGATACATCTCACTACAGGACCGGGCACCGCAAGACATCTGAGCAAGTGGACAATAAGCTCATAGGATGTCATATCAAATGCCTTGCGGTAGTCGATCCAGGCCATAGAGAGGTTACGCTTATACTGCACGGAGTCCTGCGTGATACATCTGTCGATCAGCATCTCAGCAAGTCTATTACTATTATTATTATTATTATATATGTATAATTTTTACTTTTGTTTTTATATTTCGATAAAAAAATTATCGAAATATAAAAACAAAAGTAAAAATTATACACCTTTAAAAGAAAATGGGCAAGTTTATGAGACCAATGAGGAGAAAGTAGGCTTGTCTGCTAAACAGTTTGAAAAGACATATAGGGAATCATAGGACGCCAACTTCGATAATCATCATTATACCTTCGTCAATAACTGGTATGAAACATATATGGCCGAAAATCCAAGACTAACAGATCATACAATAGATGAAACGGAATATTTCGAAATAGTTAATGAGGGAAAGAACACTGCTCCGGGACATGATTATATAACAAAAAATATAGTAAAGCAACTAGACTATCAAATTCATTTATATATAAAGAAAATATACGAGTATTGCATACAACATTGCTACTTTCCTGAAGAGTGGAAAGTAGGCACAATCGTAACCATCCCAAAACCTAATTTAAATCACGCTAATCCCAATAATTATAGACCTATTACGTTACTGCCTGTCCTAGGGAAAAATCTAGAAAAAATTATTAAACACAGAATTCAAGAAAGTATAGGTCACACTATACCCAGCTCAGTTTGGCTTCAAATCCAAATGTTCAACAATACACCCACTGGCCATACTTACGAACAACATAGAAACCTCCAAACTCACCAACGATAAAACAGTAGCACTCTTCATGGATATTAGCAAGGCATTCGACAGCGTGTGGCATAGAGGGCTAATTTTCAAACTACATCAACAAGGATGTCCTAAATACCTAGTGCTACTTATCAATAACCTGTTGCAAAATTGCAAGTTAAGATTCAAACCGCATATTCTCAAGAATTTACGCCAGAGCAAGGATTACCACAGGGGTCTCCATTGTCGCCAATTCTATATAACATATATTGCTCTGATATCTACAACAATGATGTTCAGTACTTCTCACATGAAAAATATATATTACAATATGCAGATGACACCGCACTGGTATCCCATGGAAAAACTTTAATAACTAGTACTATGGAGAAACTCCAAGACCTTGCAAACAAAACAATCACGTGGTTCAGTAAATGGAGACTCAAACCTAACCCTGAAAAATCACATCTAATTATATTTTTTCATACACCATCCCAAACTTCTCCAACGTTAAGAATGTATAACCATATTATTAGGCCTGAAACCTGTGCTAAATATCTAGGAATAAACATAGACTACAAAATCAACTTCAATTATCACACCAAAAATACTAAAAAGAGCATAATATCAAGAGCAAAACATTTTAGATGTATATCATGGAAAAGCAATGGAATAAATCTAGAAACAAAATGTAAGATCTACAAGTTAATTTGTCGACCCATAATAGAGTATGGACATATAATATTCCTTAACCTCAAAAATCCCGCCCTACGAAATTTAAAAGTAGCTGAAACTAGTTCCATACGTTCAATCACCAAAATCTGCCACCCTAATAACCCAATTCATCACCCTCCAAATACCTTATTATACCAAACCTCACATATACAACCTATTGAGGATAGAATAGCATATCTTTCGCGAAAGTTTTGCCAACGACCAGAGAACAAGGAGTTGATTGCACCTTTTTGTATTAGAAGAGACCCTAGAGCAAGGAATAGATATAAACATCCAGAATACACCATCTGGGAAAAAACCAAACATATTGAAACACTTACAGTTAACTGAATTTTTTTTTTTTACATATGTGTAATTATATACACAATAGTACATTTTATATTGTAAAAATAAATATGTACGTTTTATGTAACGGGCTGAAGGACCTCGGTCAATTGCCCTTTGATTATCAGTCAATAAAGATCATTATTGTTATTATTATTATATATAAGTAGTATTTATGATGAGTCTGAATTATCAGATCCTCATAAAAAGCTATTTAAATGTTGTAAAACTAAGACTAGTAATAATGTAGTGTGTGTTAATTGTGGAAATATCTATCATAACTCTCGTCTAAAGAGAGTTTTTCCTAATGTAGCATATGAAAAGGGAGAAACAAGATTCAAATGTTGTGAGTTAACCTCCAATGAAACTTCAACAAGACAAGAGGTAATAAACAAATTAATGGCTGAAAATGAATTGCTCAAAAAGTTACTTAATGAAAGTGAAAATAAATACAAATTATTGTTGGAAAACAAGAAATTATTAGAAGAAAACAACAATTTGTTAAATAAAGTAGATTATTGGAAGAAAAAATTGAAAATTATAGAAATGAAGCAGAAAAAAACATTGGTACAAAAAACACTAAAAGAACTTACAGTTCTATAGCAAAACAGAGCCCAGTGAAAGGCATCAACATTCCTGAGATTTCAAAGTCCAAACCAAATACAGGGTGTATCAAGAAAAGTGAAACATCAGACGACCCACCCTCTCAAACCAAAATTACAGTTTCCCAGCTAAACAAAGCTCTTATAAATGCACAAGCAACAATTATGGAAACTCCCGATAAAAGTTCTGAAAATAACTTATCAAATATTACAGAAATTAACACGGATACACGTCAAATAAATGCTCCAAATACTGAATGGAAAACTAAATCAACCACGAGAAAGATAGTACGTAATACAAAGAAAATATGTACCGGTAATGAAAACCTAAGCAATGCTTTAAAGAAACTACAGGTAGCACAGAGAACTAGCTGGATATTTATATCCGGTTTTAACAATGATACCAATACTCAAGACATTCTTGATTGCCTTACTGATTTTTCAAAAGATGATAACTATACATGTGAGAAGCTAACACTGAGAAGTTTGCCAGACCACGTTTCAGCTTTTAAAATTGGAGTACCGGAGAGACTGGTAAAAAATTTTGGTTCTGTAGATTTCTGGCCCAAGGGCGTAGTAGTAGACACTTACCGCTTTCCTAAAAAGAAAGTTGTAGAAACTGTAAATTTTCAAAACTTTCATTCAAACACTTCAACCACCTAACGCACGCTAGCTGTTCCAGTAAAATAAATTGCTCTGCAAATAAACTAAATGTTTTCTTCATGAATATACAATCGCTAAATAATAAATGTGGTGAACTGGAATGTTACCTAAAGTGCTCAAATACATCTTTTCCAGTACTGTGTTTTTGTGAACATTTCTTAAATAAGGATCAAATTGACAGTATAAAAATTGAAAACTACAATGTGGCTTCCGCTTATGCTAGGTTAAATCATATTCATGGTGGCACAATGATATTTTGTGAAAACGGTCTGCAATATAAAGAAAGATTTGACATAACAAAATACTCTAATGAAATTAACTGTGAAATTTCTGCTATTGAACTTTTGAGGGAAAATAATTACAATATACAGATCTCCTAATGGTGACTTTGACACCTTCTGTGATATTTTTACTCAAATTTTGGAACTTTTGTTTAATTCTGATAAAATTGTAATCATAAATGGTGATTTTAATTTAAAATTTAACACTGACGAATTAAATACAAGAAAACTGTTAGACTTGACAATTTCTTATGGTTACGACCAAACTATTTTTCAAAATACCAGACTTGGCAACTGCATAGATAACATATTTATAAACTTCTCAGGATTAACTGACTATGAAACGGATGTTTTTGATCCAAAGATGTCTGATCACAGAGCTTTGGCGATACAAGTTGATGTGGGTGGCAAACCCATTGAGGTCAATGTGACAAATCATTATAGACCAATAACTCAGAAAGGTCTAAGTACTATGTTAAATTTATTAGAAAATCAAAACTGGTACTTTATGGACGATAATGATGACTGTGACAACATAGTTAATAAATTTATGGAGATTTTGTTAAAATGCTTACATTGCTCATTTCCAATTGTTAAGAAAACGAAACATAAAAATAAAAATGTATCTTGGTTCACTGATAAATTAAGAAATATGCGGAATACACTAAATATGCTTATCGATTTAAATGAAATTTACAATTCTCCAACTTTACCACAAAAAAATAAGGGATTATAGGAGTGAGCATAGACGTGAAATAAATTTAGCTAAAAGAAATGCAAATAATAACTATGTTTTAAAGTCTGGAAATCCAGTAAAATCCATGTGGGACATAGTCAATGATAACAGAAAACTTAAAAAAGTATCCTTATCAAACACCCCTAATCTAGACGCAGACGTTCTCAATGGCTTTTTCACTGATATTGCCGCAGAAATTATAAAAAATCTACCTAAACCAAAAGCTCATACTTCGGCTAATGACTTTATAGTCTCCTCAAACATAATGAAACCAAATCTAATGTTCAGTTTCAGATCGGTAACTTGTTGTGAAGTAAGTGAAGCTATTGATATGATAAAGCCTAAAGACAGTAAAGACTGTTTTGACATGAATGCCAAAATCATTAAATTTGTAAAAAATGTGTTAATTTACCCATTAACAAAACTTTTTAACTTATGTATATATAATGGAATATATCCCAGTTCGTTTAAAGTCATTAAAGTTATTCCTATATTTAAAAAAGGCTCTGCCGATGATCCAAATAATTATAGACCTATATCATTGATTCCTATACTATCAAAAGTTTTCGAATACTTACTAAAAAACCAAATCACCGATTATTTTCAGTCAAATAGTTTGATAAATCCAAATCAATTTGGATTTCAACAAGGGAAGTCAACTACCCTCGCCATAAATAGCCTAGTTGAGAACATAGTCAAGGGCTTTGAATCAGGAATGTTTGTAGGCTCATCCTTCTGTGATTTAAGTAAGGCCTTTGACTGTGTATCTCATGAAATACTACTCAACAAATTAGAGTATTATGGATTTTCACCAAATGCCATTTATTTGATGACAAGTTATCTGTCTGAGCGGTATCAAAAAACTTTTTATAACAATAAATATTCAGAGCCTCGAAAAATTGAATACGGGGTACCTCAGGGTTCACTGCTTGGTCCAATATTGTTCTTAATCTATATTAACGATTTACCAACTATTGGACCTGGCAGTGAATGTGACTATGTGTTGTTTGCCGATGATGCTACAATCATAAATGTCGATACAAATTATGAAACTCTCTCCCAAACGATGGCAAAATCAAAGGATGATGCAGAACAATGGTTCCTATGTAATTCTTTAAATCTAAATGATGATAAAACTGAGAAAATGGTTTTCAGCTTAAGGCATCAAACTATCAATAATCCTATTAAAGTAAAATTTCTGGGCGTCATGTTGGATCCTACACCAAAATGGGACCAACATGTTGATTATACATGTAATAAATTATCTAAACATCTTTATTTGCTAAAATCTTTAACCCAAATAACTACACGCGAGATAACTTTGATGACTTATCATGCTCTGATCCATTCCACTTTAAGCTACGCAATACTTGTATGGAGACACTCTGCCCACAGTGAAAGGGTCTTTAATATTCAAAGGAAAGCTATAAGGCTGGTACTAGGATTAGAATGTAGGGCAGATGTTAAAGAACATTTTAAAAACCTTGGTATATTAACTACACCAAGTCTATATATTTATCAAAGCCTAATTTACGTTAAAACAAACATTCATAAATATACTAATGTATCCGAAATCCATAATCACAATACTCGTACAAACTCCAACATATATATCAAATATTTAAGGCTAAAAAAATCAAGAAATAGCGTAGATTATTATGGTCCACTATTTTATAATAAATTACCTCCTTACCTAAAAATGCTGTCATTAAATTTATTTAAAATAAAAGTTAAATCAATCTTAGTAGCTTCGGCATTTTATAGTTTGAATGAATTCTTAGAGAGTGATTTGTAGTCAACCATTCTCTGTGCAGTTGTCAATTCTGACATCCTATATTGCTATATTATGATTAACTAGACAAGTAGATATTTCCCTTTTGTAGATGTTTTTATATATTTTTAATGTGGTATTGTATGTTTTAATAATTATTTGTAATATTTATTGAATTTTATGTAAACTTTTGACTTGTGTAATGATTATTTTTTTCAAATGCACCAATAAATTCTATTCTATTCTATAATACAATAAATATTTTTCTATTCTATTCTATATAAAGAAATGACAAGCTGTATGTAGAGACAGTTGAGTTAGTACAGTTCTAATGGTCAGTTGAACAAGCAGTCCAGACAGTCAAGTTTGAGTTTAGTTGATGGTCAGAAAGTGAGCAGAACAGATCAAGGGACTGAAGTAGTGAATTGTAGAACACAGTGTAATACTAGTAAAGTACTTAATTAATTGTTGTAATTAGTAAGTTAACAAATTAGTGTTCAGTGTTACCCTGGTGTTATAATTTCCAAACCCACCATACAGGATGTTTATAAAAAGGGTGTAAACACATAACAATACCTTGCCATGCTCTGAGATGAGCAGGTTACATCAATATGGGACCTTGTACTTCTTCTGACAAAAGTTGGATCCCCGTATTGTGGACCACCAGATCTAACGTCGCCTTCCATTCTGTCAGGATTTCGCCTCTGGTATCTTGCAGAGGTGCTACCCATTCTGGGGCTTTGGCATTGAAGTCGCCCACAACTATAGCTTCCCTTGTAGTCCTGACATCCTCCATGAGTACCGTCATTTAATTTTCGTACTCCTCAATCAGAATATTTGGCGAAGAGTATACGCAGAATAAAGCGAATTTAACGAGTTTTATCTTTATATATCCCCTGTGTTCGTAGACCTTCGAGACCTCGATTTTATTATTTCTGAAGTACACAGCTACATCCATTCTTTTATCTGTCAACCAGCCCGATCCTTTCACCAGATTTCGGTTAGGTTCGGAAACCGCGATTATATCCGCCCCCTCTCTGTACGCTGTCGCGAATGTCAGATCATGGTCGGCCCTAGACCTAATTGCATTTATTTTTAGTATTTTCGTAGATGGTTTATTGTGGTATCTGCCTGCTCCTGGCTTTTGTCTCGGCATCTTAATAGACGCCGAGGCAAAAGCCCAGATGCCCCAAGTACAAAAAGCTAATGCTTTTTGTACTTGGGGCATCTGGTCGAGTCTGCCCTATGGCCTTGTTCTTGGCAACTCGGACAGTAGGCGGTATTTTGGCAGTCTTTGGCTTTGTGCCCCTTCTTTCCGCATTTAAGGCACTCATTCTCCCGGTCTGCTCCTTTGCACTCTCTACGACTGTGTCCTAATTCCAGACATTTTAAGCATCTAAGAATAGAGACTCTGGCACTGATTCTGCAGTTTACGCAGCCAAAAAGAACCCTCTCTTTTTTTATCAGCATTTCTGCTGATGCCTTAGGCAATTTAACCATGGCTATTTTATTACCATTTCTGTTAGGTCTCAGAGATGTTACCTGTAAGTCCCGCACATGTAGGGTCAATGTCTGAGACGTGAAGTGTCATTTCCTTTCGTTCCATATGTACCACCGTGTCTTTGAGCTGCATTTGTATTTCCTCCTTTAGGCTCGCCGCGCGAGATTGGTCTCCTTCAACCCTAAGCAGTATTTTTCCCGCTCCTGTTTCTTTGATGGTCTTGATTTTTACCCCCAATCTACCGATGTCTACATTTTCCTTAACTGTTTTCAGCAGGTCTGCATATTGTCTGTCGCCTTTTTGAACAATGATCACTTGTGTTTTTGGTAGGGTTTGCTTATTTACGACGCTTTGCCTACTCATGGGTATCAGATTCAAGTCTAAAACTATACGGTCGCTAGCAAAAACATATTTAAGGATTTTTCTGTAGTAGTTCCTGTCCAGTCCCTCAGCAGCTACAAATAGCACCTTTTTTCGACCCTGCAGAATCAATTCCTTCTTGCAGTCCTCGGCTAGCTTATATACTTCAGGCCAGTCGATTATGCCATTTTCCTCAATTTTGGTGGGCAACAGGTATACATGCTGTTTGTCTTCATGGTCTTCTTGATTTCTACTTGTCAAGGTCTTTACTGATTTGATCAGGTATTTCAGCTGACCCGCCCTTAGACCTTCATTTGCTAGCTCATAGGCCTCTGGGTGCTTTTTCGTCACTTGGCTTAGCGCACCCTTTTCTCCGGTGTCGTTCGGATCCAGAATAACCACCAGGTCGTAGTCCCGTGGGGCCATTGCAGGATTTCCTGTTTCAATTTTTATTTTTATTGGAGGAATTGATACTTTGTCTCCACAATTTATACCATGTAAAGGCAGCATAAGTACTGGTAGAATTGAAATTGTATTTGGAAAATTATTATTGTAGGGCGTTAGTGCTACGTCATCAGCATATTGAAGAATGGTAGTCGAAGCGTGAAACCACTGAATTCGCCACATGCTATGCAACTCTCGAACATACAAAAACAGACAATTGATTGTATATCTGTCATTTGTTGTCATAGAAACTTGATATTTCAGTATTACAATACTCAAACCTTTCGCTTTCCAACGGTGTATGCAAAAATAATATTTGTTATGATCTGACTGAAAAATAAATAAATATTAATGGAGGAGTTACCATTCTTGTATAATTTACAGTGAAAAAGTGTGGATCGAGGTAATTTTTTTATTCTTCAAAATAACCAGATACTGTAAGCCAGTAAGCTGTAGCTAATGAAATGAGAAAACTTCTTCATTCGGAGCGTTTTTTTTTTTATAAAATGCATAGGAAGTGAGAAAAAGGCCCTGCAACTTGAACATTACTCTGGTGCGCAATCCCAAACCGTATCGAGCAACAAATACTTCCATTTTATTACATTTCATGTGAATTTGGAGTGTTTAGTTCACTACTGTTTGTTTTTTAGAATATATTATTGTAAATATTGATATAATTTAAAATCATAGATAGTTTTATTTTCAACTGGTTAACCTTATATGTATAACATGAAGAGATCAGGTGACACATTTTTACTGCAAACATATGCAGGAAAATGTAAAGTATTGAATTTACTAATTTCTAAAAAAAAAATAATGGAATGTAATTTGGTGAAATTAATAAAAATGATACATATGTATGTTTTGTTGAAGATGGCTTAATAAAAGTATGTATGAGTTTTTCAAATCTCTATTATATGGTCATTTAGAATTCACAGAAAGTATCGACCATTTATATAGGAGCCCATTTATTCCCAAGTTAGTAAAATATATAATAAACAAATATTCATTGTATATAATGCCAATATGTATATTAATTGCCTTTTAACTATGCATTACTATTAGAGACTTACCATCTAGGGACAGCGCATTTTGTTGTAATATTCTAAGAGCATATTTACAAAACAGCCATCATTTTAATCGTCAATATATCATAAATGGAACACCTGATAAAATTGAAAAAATTATGTATTCATTATGTGTCTATTGCAAACCAGCCACTGAAATTTGAATGACATACATTGAACGGTTTTCAAGATTTGCTAAGTTATATTGAAAAATATGTCACTTTTTAAGGATATTTTAACTATACCAGCTTTCAATCCGTTATATCTCGGAAAATATTTTAGTCATTGATATAACATAGCTTTTTACGTGCGGTGAAATTTTTTCATAATTTTTTATTTTAAATTTTTGGAGCTACTGTCAAAAACGTTACTTCATGCTTATTACGTTAGTTAAAATCTCTGAAAAGTGGAATATTTTTCTCTACAACTTGGCAGATCTTTAAAAGTGTTCAACGTAAGTTATTTAAATTTCAGCTAGTGATTTACAATAGACATATAATGAACACATAATTTTTTTAGCTTCTCTGTTTACGATATCTTCTACATCGGTAACTCAGGATTTAATGCAGCGCGTACAATGCTCATACTTATTAAATAAATTATTATATCTTAACTTTAAAACCTCAACCTTTGTTGTGAATTTGACTCTGAATTTTGTAGAGTCGAAATAATGTGTATTAAAACAATTATAATAACTCTTTATCGTTCTTGTGTTGGGGATTTTAACATATTTCTGCACAACTTCGAGAATTTATTAAAACATTTATCCTCGAACTACAGTGAAGTAATGATTGCTGGATATTTTAATGTAAATTTCAGGCTCTCGTCTAGTAATTTAACCGAATTAATCTGTATAATTTCTTCCTTTGGCTTAAATGTTACAATTTCAGAATATACTCGAGTATCTATACAGTCTTCTACATGTATATACAATATTTTAACTAATATTTCGGAAAATGGTTACAAAGTGGGTGCCTTTGAACCATGTCTATCTATAATTTCTTCCATTGGCTTAAATGTTACAATTTCAGAATATACTCGAGTATCTATGCAGTCTTCTACATGTATATACAATATTTTAACTAATATTTCGGAAAATGGTTACAAAGTGGGTGCCTTTGAACCTTGCCTATCTGATCGCCTTGCTTAATATATTACAGTCTCTGGTAAAGATGACTCGAATGTCTCCCATGCTATCTTCACAAGACGTATCACAAATAATGGCATTGCCAAACTTAGGGACTCGTTATCTAAAATAAATTGGGGTATTTTTTCAGGCAGTAATTTTGATGCAACCTTTTTTAATTAAAAACTTTCAATCCTTAGTACATAAATATTTTCCGTTAAGGGCGCCCTGTTTGCAAAAGAGAACAACCTCGACAACTGTCATGGAAAAGAATAGTATTTATCTATTCAATACGTGGTGGTACCTAGTGAGCAGTGGACGAACCTTTTATTACAGGCGCATATTCGTGGAATTCAACAAGGAACCCTATAATTAAACTAATCCGTTGTAAACATACTACGCACTTGAGTCATCCTATGTAACAAGTGTTCAAAATCGAAATTACGTAAACAAAGTTGTCTACCTGCTACGACCCTTCGACACCATACCAATCCCCCTTCCATACCGGAACCTTTGCCTTGAGGTATATTTCATTTCTACTAAACAAACCACTATTTAATTACGGAGTGCATTACGTACAACATTGTTTAGTGTGTCATTTTTGTGAAAAATAAGTTCTTGGATTGATGTACTATTATTTATTAAGTGTTTATAGTGTGTAGTGTGGACTTATATTTAAAATTTATTTACGTTGTCTTAAAGTAGTGATAGTGAAAACCTGATTTTGGTAAGTAATTAAGTTTATTAAATGTAATACTGTAAAATTGTGCAGTTAATATTAAAGATAGGTAGTTTTTCGCCCAATTAAATAATTTACACTTCTATTTTTTTAATATATTTTAGAATAGTCTATACAATTCTACTTACACAATTCAAAAAGTTGTTTTATATTCAAGGGCCGACGATCGTCACAGAAATTTCACTTACGTTCTTATTTAGTTTTGGTATGCGTTTTTTTTATACCTAACGTTGTTTGATATAGTTCACCTAATCAATTTAGCCAATATCTTGAATAAAAAAGTGGTAAATAATTTTATGTGATGCCAGAAAAATAATATCGTCCCTAAGATACATTTCTTTATGTTTTGTGTACTTGCAAAATTGGTATGGTTTATCGAACAGTTGTACTTAGGTAAAGTCTTGTCTGTATATACTTACAGGGTGTAAAAGTACGGTAAAATATATCAAGGTGATATTCCCTAGCTAATTTTAAGAAATAAAGTTTATATAAACAGGTGTCCAATAATTCTTCGTTTTGGAGATACAGTGGGTTGAAATTTTCAAAAATTTTTTTTTAATATTAGTACCTACCTATACAGTTATATTTAAACCAAATTTGGCATGCGGTGCACTCAGATATAGAATAGTTTAAAATGTGACTATAGCATGTTCTACAATTAACCAGTGACGGAGATGGATAAATTTCATAGAAAAAGTAGAAATATGCCCTCTGTAGGAAACTAACATCGATCATATCTTGTGATGAGTGATTTAATTATACACAACAATTCAACAATCTTTAATTTTTTTGTTTTCTCTGATAGTTTTACGGCAATTAATTTTTTTTCACTTTATGGGTAGGTATTCCAAAGTTTTTGGAAAAAAAATAATTTTATTAAACTAAGCAGGCTTTGGTTGTTTTTTGTTCACGATACATTATTTCATAAATACTATTTGCTTGCGATTCATTTCGGTGGCGTACCCAGCTTTTTGGGACGAAGGGTGCAGTCCGTTTAAAAAGCGATTTTTTTCTGCAGCACAGGGTTCATAGCAATTAAATTCCCCGATTGATGAGTGGAAGGGCGTAAAATAGGTCAACATTGTTTTATGAGTGGGGCGGGCGGAAAATGGTAAACAAATTGATGAGCGGGGGGTGCAAAATAGGTCAAAAATTTTTTGAATAAAGGGGACCTTGAATCTTTTCATAGAACGCACCTCAACAATTTTTACATTTGCAGAAAAATTACACTTACCAAACTATAAGTAACAAATAAACATATAATGAAAAGAACCAAAATATACTTATTTTAATAAAAAACATTTCTTTTGCAATAACGAGGGATTAGAGAAATTAAAAATTGCCTGCCGCGAAACTATGGGAAATAGCAAAATAATTATGGTCTATAATTAAATGACATCATAAAATATGATCACTTTTAATTTTAATAGGGTGTTTCACAATATTATGAACCGTGAATGCGCAAAAGGTGAGGTTTATTACGCGTTATAAGTATATTTCGAAAACAAGAGCTCAGGATAAATTGTAAACAATAAATCTAATAGGTATTTAAGAAGTGTAACTAAGTCGACGGGTGGAGTTATGTCTCTGCGCATATGAAAGTCACAGCTCATCAGATTTTGAAACACGTTTACTATTTCTTTTATAAAATGGTAGGTACTGATTACCCCGCCACTGGTTAGTTGTATAGCATAACATAATCACATTTTAAAACATTCTATCTGAGTATACTGCATGTTAAATTTGGTTGAGATAGGTGCACTAATTAATAGAGTTTTAGAAAATCGATATTTTTTGTGGAAATCTCTAACACCCTGTATCTCCAATAAGTCCAATACGAAGAATTTTTGAACACTTGTTTATATGAACTTTTTCTCTCAAAATTAGCTAAGTATCACCCTAAAACATTTTAACGTACTTAAGTTGCATCCTATATAGATGTACAGGGTGGTTCAGTTAACTTGAGACAGCCATGTAACTCAAAAACAATGAATTTTAGAACAAAATGATTCAAATAAAAGTTTTGTTGTCGAGAGAAAACAAAATGGTGATATTATTTTACATTGACCACGTTCTCTGTCAGTTCGGGTCAACATTCTTTGTTTTTTCAAATGAAAACCTTTTTCACGGAATTTTAACCTATAGTTACAGAAAAGAAATAATACCTAACTGTTACCTGAAACATTTTTTATCCAACTATAATAATACTGAACGTATTTCGGGTTAATAAAAACCTTTTAATAAATGGAGTGTAAAAGGGATGAAAAATAAAATTGTGATTTAGTGTGTGTAGAAGATCCAATGACCTCGACAATTTATTTTACTTCATCCACCCCTACTACCCCCACCCCCACTCCCACTACTGGTAAAAATGGGTATGGCTAATCCAAAAAAAAAAAATTGGAGACCTCAAGTTCTCTTATATATACTAAATACCAATTTTATAGTCTCTTGCTTTCTTGATTTCTTGATTTTCCTTCAACGGAATAAGATCAAAATATATTAGTTCCAAAGCTCATTAAATACATACATACATGTACTAAATTTCAAGTAATATTTCAAAAGGTTCCAGAGTAATCGTGCGCACAAAAGAGTTACAGACAGACTGACAAACAGAATTTTTTTTGCTCCAATTTAAAATCTCGATGTTTCATGACATTTCAAGCATAGTATTTGAACAATAAAAAAACTTCCACTGAATATGGAAGTAAAATGAAGCTCTCAAATCATTTCAATTATTGTAATTTTCTGTTTTACTATTTTAATACATGTTTCGTTGGTAGCACCACTAGCACCGATTAAAAACAAATTAATCTAATAATATTGTTTCTAATTAAAAAATATGAAAAATTTAAACAGACAATGTAATCTCATCTTTAGCGATAGTAACCCTTGAATGTAAGACGCTTTGTTTTTCACTGCCACTCTATTTCACTATATACGTTTTTTTTTATAGATATTATTTATATATATATATATATCAAGAAATAATGCCTCGTTCCATTAAATCAAAACATAGACATCATCTGAAGTTATCTCAGGCCTTAAAAAAAAAAAAATTGACAAACTCGGTTCGAGATGTCTTAGAGAAAATTTTGGATCATGTGGAATTTATTAATAAGGAATCTACTCTCGAGTGTCAACAAATATTAAATGATATCTTGGATGATGTATTTCAAAAAATATCTTCTTTGTCTTCTGGATCAGAGGAAGAAATGGAAAAAAATAAGGAAAATGTTAAACCATCAACATCTCGATCCTCACCAACTGTAGCAATATTAAAAGGCATTTTCTCAGAAAAGGATAACTCCTCTTCATCATCTTCCCCTAATGTTGACGATAGGAAGGTTTCAGATGACGAATCAACTGGCGAATACAGTTTTACATGGGGTAATCTTGAGGAATATAATTCGTAAGTACCTTCTTCATAATACATATAAGGCAATATTCGGCAACTATTCGATATTTAGCATATTCAACACGCTTTTCACTATTCGCAAATTAAAATACTAAAATATCGTTTTAATGGGTTATTTTCTTTAGAACAGTGTGCTATAACTGACTATAACAATTTTGTTTGAAATCAAAGGCAAGCAGCTGTCAGGTAGTTGTCATGTGTAATTTGTAATTTTTTTTTTCTTAATTGTGTATTTTTGACAAAATTTTGACAGTTCTGAACAACTTTCAATAATGCAATTTTCCGATAAAACATGATCTTTTTATGTTTCCGTTTATTTTTGATACTGCAGGTGGCGTTGCATTTGTAGGAGGCGTATGTGTTTTTTGGCCATAAGTAGATCTGAAATTGTTCATATTTGGGAAAATTGGGTAAAGAAAAAGCTATGAGTGCTTATTTGGGGGGGGGTTATAAGTGCTATTAAGGGAGCTAAGGTGCCATTTTAAGTGGGTTGCACTATATATTATTGTAAATAAGTTTTTTAGTTAAAAAATGCCATTTAAAGCAAATGGCGAATTAGTATTAGTTATTATAATTATCGTGCCATTCAAAAAGTCTGTGATGAAAATGATAAAGTAGACTTCTCACAATATCACAAGTAGGGTCGAAAAAAACATAATAAAAGCAGGTTTACAGATAGTTTACATCAAATGTATAATTGAAAAAAGAAACCAACTAACATTATTATTTAAAAGTATCTTAACAATATTGAAATTAGAATGTAATTTTACACTTACAGATACGAAAAATTAAATTTCATTAGGTAGTATTTTTAAAAAATATACCTACTAACGGCAGTTTGTAATTTGAGGTTTGGACAATCAAATTAATAAAGTTAATAACGTTTGCAAATATATCTGAAACAAAATAAAATGTTATATTCTGTAGTTATATGGTTGTTTGTATTATAATATTTTTAGAATACAAGATTACACACTGGAAACTGAGTTAGAGGAACCGTCAAAAAAATTGGAAGGCTACCGCATTGTTGACATTTATTATTTGTTAAAGAATACAAGACTCCAGAGTAACCACAATAAGAAATGTACTGGAGGTCTACTATTATTTCATAATGAGAGGAGAAATGGATTGGTAAGCATGATTACATACAAATGTAATGCATGTGATAAAGAAGAAGTCATTTTGACTGAGAAACCTGGCGGATCAATGAATAAAAGAGTAGTATGGGGTGTCCTGTCTATAGGAAGTACCCATGGTCACCTCACAGAATTTTTGTGCGTATTGGATATCCCACCTATATCTGGAAAAGTATATTATGAAATACAAAGGCATTTGGGAGATGTGAGTACTTTTGTTTTATTATCATTTAATATATAAATAAAATACATTCTTATAATAAAAAAATGCAGATGTGGAAGGAATGTCTCTCTGAAAATATGAAGGAAGCTGGAGAGCAAGAGAGAGCGCTTGCCATTGAACAAAACGATGTGGATGCTGATGGAATACCATTTACCACAGTATACTTAGATGGCGGGTGGTCTAAAAGAAGTTATGGACACACCTACAATGCTGCTTCTGGTGTTGTAAGTATTTTCATGCAAATATAATATGATAATAAATTATGTACATATGTTTAATGTCGATCTTTTTATTGTTTTTTGTGTTTTAATAATTAGTCAATATTTTTAACTAAACTTCTTTTAGGCTGTCATAATTGGTCAATATACGGGGAAAGTATTATTCCTTGGTGTGAGAAATAAATACTGCAGTATATGTGCAAGAGCTGAAAGTAGAGAAGAAAAGACACCGACACAGCATATTTGTTATAAAAATTGGCAGGGATCGTCTACAGCCATGGAGTGTGACATAATAGTAGAGGGTTTTAATGAAAGTATATCTACGCATAACTTAAAGTACAAATATTTCATAGCAGATGGTGACTCAAATGTATTTTCAAAAATAAAAGAAAAAGTAACATATGGCTTACAAGTAAGTTTTTTTAATGGAAATATATCAATAATAATCAATGGAAGTAATCAAAATTAACTTTACTCTGTAGTTAAGTTTTCTACTTCGGTAGATGCTTTTTTAAAAAAACTCAAAATTTCACAAAAATATAACTTTCATTAAGAATTGCTACAAATACAAACAGCTAATTCAAGCGTGGCTAAAAATATAATGTGATTTTCTCTTATCCATATTTATACGCTAGGTATTATCTTATTAAGCAGAAATCGGCTGTTATGCGGTGTCATAAATGATAATCCAAGACGCTACATAACTCTGTCGAGAAGAAAACTGTTTTTCATTTATAAAGTAAAAGGAGGAAGAAATATATGAATAAGTAGAAAATAGAATGTACAATAAAATACAATTGAACAAGGCAAACAAACTGAATGTATAGTAGGGTTTAACAATTAGTAATATACAGTGCACGTCTCGATAATATCTGTATTGTTGTAATATAAAGATTCGTTTCTTTCAGGTTTCCAAAATAGAATGTACAAATCATTGTTCAAAGAACTACAGTAAACACCTATACGCCATAAAAAAAAACACTAAAGGTGTCTCTCTACCTGCAAGAAAATTTTTATCTGGAAATACTATTGAAAAACTAGTTAAAGCAGCACAAAGTACAATATATGCTAACAAAGATGGTAAAGTTTCCTCGTTAAAAGAAGACCTTAGAAACAGTGTAAATCATGTTTTTGGCAACCATGTAAACTGTCACACGTCATGGTGTGGCGAAGTAGGAAATACAAGTGAAGACAAAACAACCACTTTCAAAAACTCTGGAGCGCACCACCACGTATACGCAGCATTGAATTCACTTGTAGCGAAAAGTCATCTGTTAATTCGAAATGAAACCAATAATAAAGCCGAATGTTTTATGAACATATTGGCCAGATTTAACATGGGAAAGAGACTGAATTTAATTCAGAGAGACAGTTTTCAAACCCGTTCTTATTTAAGTGGTCTTAGATACAACAGCAGTTTTCTGTGGCACGCTCGATCATGGAAACATTGTTTTAAAACTGAACCACCAATAGAACTTATGAAATACATATTAAGTCAGGACAATCTAGCCAAAAATAGAAAGAAAAATATAAGGAAACGGAAAAGAAAAGCAAAATCTAATAAAAGAGAAAATATCGAATATGGTCCTAACATCGCAGAAATTGAAATAAGCGATTCTGACCTCATGGAGGAAGTTAAGAATTTAATGAAAAGGTTACAGGTGAGTTTATGAGTGTACATCACTCTGGACAATTATTCTAATAAAGATTTCTGCAAACAATAGCATTTAAAAAATATTTGAAATAACATAAAACTACCTATATATTAATGATATTAAGCAAACATTACATTCTACTTTGTACTGTCCCAAATTAGATTACTTTATTAAACAGTGGACATCCAAAGAAAGTGTAGCAGCATTTAAGAACAATATCTTTTATTTCTGCTTTTGTAATTATTGAAAAATGTTATATTGGGTATACAATTAATATCTAATAATATGTATGAGAATTATCTGCTAAATACCCAAAATTATGTTTTTCTAAGTATATGATTGTATATTAATGTTTAATGTTTAATAACTGAATATTTCATTTTTAGGTTTCTCCCGAACAGCGAGATCAAATTGCTAAAGAAACAGTTGGGCAATTTAATAATATTAAATATATAGAAGAAAAGACATATCGACTAACGGCGTCTAATTTTGGTGAAGTTGTAAAAAAAAGGCCTCATACATCATGTGATGCTTTAGTCAAAAAAATTTTATCGAAAAGTCAACTAAGAACATCAGCTATAGAATATGGTATAAGAAACGAAAGCGTAGCCATAAGTAAATTCCAGGAGGTATCAGGAAAAACAGTCGTTCCTTCCGGGTTATTTGTTGATGAAGAAAATGGTTTTCTGGGAGCTTCACCTGACGGTTAGTTTTTGAAATGGTATAAATTTTAATTTATTATATCTAAGTTCATACAAATTTTTAGGACTAGTTGATGATGATAAAATCATAGAAGTAAATGTTTTGAAAAGGTAGCTGTATCCGGCATGTCAGTGGAGGAAGAAGCTTGCTTGGAGATGAAAAATGAGGAAATTCACCTAAAGTCAAATCACAATTATTTTTACCAAGTAAGTAAATTATATAGTAATAATTAGGAAGTTTCCTATTTTAAAAATAGCATGTACATTCAACATCATTTCGTAGTCTTTCAATTAACTAGTCAAACAAAAAAAAAACATCTCGATATCTGAAAAAATCATGAACTTATTTAATTTCTTATTTGAATACTTCGCGCTCGACTGTGACATCACAGTACACAACTCGCTCTTATTTGAGGCATAATTTACTTCTTCAAACAATTAAAACGTTAAACAAGCCAAACTTTTTCATTTATAGAGATAATTGAAAAAAAAATTTACACATATTTTTTACATTTTTACGAGAAAATGAAAAAAATGGAAAATTCCTAATTGTTCACATCAGTTACATACCATTTCTTTTTTTATATTTATACATAAATTAATATAATTCTGTTTTATTTTAGATTCAAGGACAGTTGGGTATAACGAAACGAAAAGTATGTTATTTTGTGATATATACTGGAGACCACAACAATTTATTTATTGAGGAAATATTAATTAACATAGATTTTTTTAATGACATGATACAGAAATTACGTGAATATTATGAGAACTGCTTGGGGCCAGAGATAATATTAAATAGGAGAGGCAGAAATTTAAAATGTAGAGACCCACCGAAAATTTTAGAAGCGCAAGAACTACATTCAAAAAAGACGAAAATTAATATACAAAAAACTTGAAAATAACTTAGATAATATTGCATATCCAATAGTCTAACAACTACTCCCAGGATGTGTGTGAAGTGATCCACATGTGTATGCCATTTGGTCTGCTGATTCCTTAGATCCTAACATTGGTACGGGGCGATTTTTTTTTTATATAGGCGCAAAGTCAAGACATGATCTTAAGAAAAAGTTATTTAATTTGTGCACACATATTATTGACATTTTTACCCAGTTAGTTCTCTCCAATTTTTATGCAAATTTGTTTGGCTACTTAATACAATGTAAATAGTTGATATCTAAAAGAGCATACGAATTAAATACCTTTTTAAATTTTTGTTAAGATTATCTTCAGTTTGCCCGTATATAAAAAAAATAAATATCGGCACGTATCAATGTTAGGACCTAAGGAATTAGCAGACCAAATGGCACAAATATGTGGATGAGTTCACAAAATCCTCGGAGTAGTTCTTAGACTACAGGTAATTAGTGCGGTAGACATTGTTGTTTAGAAATATTCCGTAGCCAATTTGTGAAGATTTTTGCATTAAAATTTAGCTTTAATGCAACACTGCGATGAAGTGTCTTCATTTTTTTTAGACAGATCTTTGATCTCGATTTCATTTTAATGTAATTCTATATCTATAAGAACTTCTATGTGAAATTTATAATTATTTATAATATCTATCCGGCTAATTTATATCTGTTTAAGGTTCAATCCATATTTAACAATAATAATAATAATAATACTGTGATAAGACTCGCACAAAAATACAATCCTAGCTACTTGGAGTAAAGTAATCTCGTTTGTTCCTTGATCGAGGAGTATAGTGGGTGGTACTGTTGTTTTTATACAAATTTATAGATTAGGAATCGCGAGGGTTACTATCTCATAGGCATGACCAGTATTTTTCTTAGAGGTTTTGTGAAAAAATATATTTAAACATTTACTGCTGTTATATTGTTTAATTAACCTACACAGATAATGGTAGGATACCATTATTTTTTCTGGATTTTATGCTAAAAAATGAAAATATATATAACACTTTCGTCAGCCGTATTTTTGTTATGTTATCTAATTAACATACACCAACGGTAGGATAAGATGTCAAAAGGCACGATCAATATTATTTTGATGGGTTTTGTGCTAAGAAATGTATATTTCAAAGATTTTCAAACATATTTATGGGACTGTGTTGGACTAAATCTAATAAGATGGTGATGCCCAAGAAAGAGACGTCCGATAGGTAAATATTTGTTATTTTTGGCCATAACCTTTTTACTTGGTACATATATTAAAAAAAAGTCTATAATACTACCTGAGTATAAGAATAATAAGAATGTTACCATTAATTTTTCTCTCAATAATTTCAATTGTTTCCAAACTAGTTACAATTAAAACTACGAAATACGAAGAGTAGCATAATTTTTAAAATGAAATCTATTTTGCAAATGACTGAAATTATGAAGTGAAAATTTATAGTAATACTCTTGTTATGGTTCTAAATAGGTATAGTCTTATAATTCGTTTTTTAATATTTCCCTATCTCTTTGTTGGACGTGGTCACCTTTTGAGAAGCCAGTGAGATATTTTTTTCAAATTTGGTGGAAGGGGGTTTTTAATGGTAGTGAGTACGATTCTAAAATAAAATTTTCTATAAAAAAAGTCGCTAGTATATTTTCTTCAAAAATTTACCCAAATCCTTGCGGGGTTGCACTGTAATGAGCGATATCAAAGTTGACTAAATCAAAACAATCACATTTAGTCTGTAAATTTGAAATAAATCCCATTCCTAATTCCTGAAATATATTGGTGTACTCATGAATAGCGAGCCACAGTGTATATTTTTTTAATATTTTTAATAGAAAACTCCCTAAAAAATACCGGTCGGGCCTATGAGATAGTAGTAAGATAGTACCTCTTTCAAGCCACTTTAATTTTTACTCACTAACATGTTCATATCCTGTACAATAAAAAGAGATAACAAAAATCACTAAAATTGACATTTGACCTTGCATTCAAGGTAAAAATAATTAAGATAATAAAAGACATAACACATCTTAAAATACTTCATTTAAGCTTAATTGTATGTATCTTTCAAACAATTTGCACAAAACGGTTATGGGAAGACACAGGCCATAGTATTTGTAAATTTATTAGAATAATAAATAACATTAGAATTTTATAAATTACATGTCAATTAGGTGTACATACCTTCATTAGGAAAATTCATAAATTTTAAAAATATTTTTATTCTTTTGCAATAATATGTGCATCACACTGAAGAGTGTGACACGCTTATAATTTTTTTTAGTTTTAATCTGGTTTGAAAAAAATTTTCCTCCAATGTAAACATCAAAAAACATTCGCTCCTATACAAATCCACCTGCGATACCGAAATAAACTGAAAAAAAAACAGAGAAAACATATTAGGCATTTTTTATCGGAAAATTTTACTAATGAAAATTGTTCAGAATTGCAGAAAATGCCCAAATCCAAAATTTGATGAAATTTAAAAGATACTGAAATTAGCAGAAAATATTCAGAATAGGTAGGTATGCAAAAAGCAAAATTAAAGTTACAAATTATTTGTCAATTACTTGACAGTTCATGTTTTTTTTTATTTGAAACAAAATTGTCTCGCAACACTTCAAAATGCAAAAACATATTAAAATGATATTTTCGGCATTTTCTCAAAACAAAATATCAGTATGGCATAATATCTGGTTGGCATTTAGAACAGCTTTGTGACCTGATACCACCAAGTTAAATAAAGGCATTTTTATTTATTTAAAAATGCCTAATGTTTTTTGATTTTTTGTATCGAAGGTCTTTGTATGGAAGCGAATGTTTTTTAGTCATAAGTAGATCCTAATGTGTTCTATCTTTTAGTAAAATTTCTTACAAGTATTGCATTTTTATTTTTGAAAAAAAGTGTGGTTGTAGAAAAGTAAAGGGTGGTACATGTGTAGAAATGCAATTTCTCACTCGTTTCAATTTCGGCATTCGCTATTAATGCTCGTGCCACAACTCGTGAGAAATTTGCATTTTCTGCACTCGTCGCACAATATACTATTATTCTTAATAATTATTTTAACCCTTCACTGTCACAAAATATGGAAAAAAGAAAATACAATATAGGATATTTTTCTTTTCATTGATTTAACCCTTTCGCTGCGCAGCCCGGTTTCACGCAATTCTCGTGTAGTGCGCAATAAATTGACCGCTTGCGAGTATACGCGCTTGGAGCACGCAGATCCGATATTACGTTACTATTTGATTTGGTTTATTGTATGCATAGTCTATTATTATATATAAAATTGAAAGAAAAACAAAAACCAAGTGCTCTAGTTTCAATAATAATAATTTATTTTTAAAAAATGGTTAAAAACAGTACAAGTAAACATAAACATAAAAACAAAACAACATTCTTATCAAAAATATTAAGGTACAACAGAAACTTGTGTAAGTATATAAAAATGTATTAATAGTACATGTACGCGTGTTAAATCGCTTTGAGCAGTCTGAACCAATTTAAAAACGACAGGCGAGTTAACGCGCTTGGAGCACAGTGGGCCCATTTATTTTTCGCGCGTATACACGCTTTGAGCAGTGAAAGGGTTAAAAAGTCATACATCTACTCTATACTGAAGATGTGTTACTATTTTTTTGTGATTTTAATGATAATTTTTTACTTAATTTATTAACCAATCAAGATTTTGCATTTCATGTCGTGTCAAAATTCATCCAATCAGTAAAAGATTACAGCGATAACACCATTACATGTGGTGGTATCGGGCAAGGCACACATGATATGTTCCAATGTCAGATTGAAAATTAATTTAGAAAAATGTCACAAAAATTTCAAACGATTCAATTAATCAAATTGTATTAGAAAATACACTCAAAAACAACAATAAAAATAAAAAGTATATGTGGAAAATGTTTTTACAATTTTGTTCGATCAGAAAATATGAATTGAATAGAGAGTAAAAAATTATCTTACCGAATACACCTCGAGCATTGATAAATACTCAAAATTTTGTCATAGAGAATACTTCAAGCGTGTTGCTTAAAGGTAATAGCCCTCGACCCACGCCCTCGAGCTATTACCAAGCAACACGCTTTTAGCAATTTCTATGACAAAATTATTTCGGTATTATCAATGCCCTAGGTGTATTATAGGTGATAATGTTACAATTTCATTAACATTTTCAGCACCTAGCATGTTGTATCCGTTTTAAATCTTAGTAAGATATTGTACAGATATGTATATATAATATAATAATAAACAAATCACTTATTACTCTGTTGTTATATGTTCTTCCTGTTATAAGACTGCTAATATATTATTAACATGTGCTCTGGTAATGGTAATATAGTCTATATAAGTTAAATATTGTGTATAGTTAATCGTATATACCTTACCACTACGGTCGTCTGTAAGTCAATGTAAACGATTCTACGTGCAAGTCAGACTCATAGGTCAAACGTTTGCACTTATTATATTTATTATTCTAAGAAGAAATTCTATTATATATCTGATTAATAATCTTTAATCTCCTAAATCTAATATGAAAACAGAAATCTGTAAGGTATAGCAGGCTCTCTTTTTTCTACATTCCAAATATTATGGTTCCCTCCTATTTTTTTTTATTATGTTTTTGGGATGTTCACTGACAGTTTTAGTTCATTTCTTATCAATATTAGAACAAAATATTATGTTTGCTCATAAAATAGTTTTTATAAATATAGCGGCAACAGATTGACAGAATTGAAAGACATTAATTCTCGTAATCAATATAATCTGGAACATGAAAAAACAAATAAATGCCAGACATAATAGGAGAATGCTTGTTTCGTGATTACAATACAGTTCCTACGGTAAGGTAAGTGAGTAAAGAAATGGAATCCACGACTCTACCACATAAGTTTTTTGACTCGTCAGATTTCTTTGCTTCTTGAACGTTTACCAAATAATTTTTTAGCTTAGGTAATAACTGCGGTTGCATTCAATATAGGTAAACAGACAACCATTTTTTTGTTCATGTTAACATAATGTGTTTTCATCGTAATTCATCCAAAACAACCCAGAAATTTACATTATTGCACGAAAACAGATAACCTTTACACAATTTTTCATTTATTGTAGGTATTATTAAACGTCGGGAGTTTCTTTTGCAGCCTATACTTTCTCAAATTTCACATTTGTAAATGCAGAGCAGCTACAAACCTTTAAAACTTAAGATATTTTTAAAATCAAGAATAAATGTGAAATTTTACTTTATACTCATCATTTATTTTAAAAAAATTCCTGTCGGGAATAATATATTATTACCTAACGATTTTATCGATTTATTAGATGTTTTATTTAACATTTTTTTAGTCCACCTTATATAAAAACGTGAAATTTAGATCAAATCACTTTTTTTTGTTGCGTCATCTATGAGCTAGTAACCGAACTAACACAACAGCCTTTAGGGTCTGAAATCGTATAGAATTCCCTTCTTTATTGTGTGTCTACTAAATAAAATGTCAGTTTATTAGTAAATATGTGTAAAGTGCATAGCAACATTTAACTCTATCTTTCTAGTGTATGAAGTGTTTAATGTGACTTTTCTTTTTTTCATAACATAGGTGAATGTTTAACTTAGGTAAGACCTGTATTTATTTTCCTTATTTTTTATTTTAACTAGTGTAAAATAATTATTGAAGTGACGACCTGACATCGTTTCTAAGGTACATGTTAAACATTTTTTTTATCTATGAAAATATCACTTTTTAACAATATAAAAACACCCCTTACCTAAGTTAAAGATTCTAGTTTCCGTTGATGTGCAACTTTTATAAATATGACTTATACTTTTTAAAAAAGATAGCTTTAAAATCATGTCAGTATACGCAGAATTTAGCACATAAATATGGCCACCTTAAGGAAATGTTTCATAACAGATAAACCACCAGTTACATGGTTTAATGATTCTATTCGTCATATGAGAGACACTCTGTCATGT
The DNA here is from genome assembly GCA_936432065.2 of Rutpela maculata. Taxonomy (NCBI): domain Eukaryota; kingdom Metazoa; phylum Arthropoda; class Insecta; order Coleoptera; family Cerambycidae; genus Rutpela; species Rutpela maculata. The sequence continues at coordinate 37,157,752 of OW386294.2, read as the reverse complement.
GTTAAACTTGTTAGTAATGTTACTAACGATCCACAACACATTACTCTATATATCATTGCAAAAATTTTGTAAGAATGAAATAGCCTACAATGACTTCTTAGAAAATTCCAATAATAAAGTAAAGGACAGTTGGAAATTGATCAACTACACTAAAAACAAAAGTTCGCACTGCTCTTTAAATTTAGATATCACTCATGAGAATTTTAATGACTTTTTCTCTAAAGTTGCGGTAAGCGGAGAACATATATAATTACTTCCCACAGTAGATAATATTTTTAACACCACTTTTAGTGATATCCCGAGTACTTAGCACTCTTTTTTTTTTCAGCCAGTTACTGTTGAAGTAGTAACTACTGCCATAATGAGTCTGAGTAATTCGAACTCTACTGACTATTATGACTTAAATAATAAATTAATTAAATACACTATCGATATTATAGTTGTTCCAGGCGTGAGCTTAGAGGCGTCTTGACTGTGCTGTATTTCGATACTCCAGTGAAGCAACGTGCAATGCGGTTAGTACTTGGATGGGTGAAATCCATATTGGGAAACACAGCGATTTCGTCCCACCTTCTAGCGGCTTGTATATCAGTGTATACGTGGAAGCTATGTAATTTCAAGACGAGGATTACTTAGTGGTCATCTTTCGGAGGGGATGTAAAGCAGGCAGTCTCTTGTCTATTAAATGTTAAGCAAGTAAAAGATCCCTACTCTTATCAAGGAAAGAGGTTCGGCAAAATTTCCAGGTTGGGGGTAGCTCGTCTCCTAGCATCGGTGATAGGCCCTGGTAGCGGAAATAGGCCGACGTTAAATAAATAGTTAAAAAAAATAAATAAATAAAAAATAATTGTTCCATTAACACTTTTAATTAATTTATGTTTTGCCGAAGGCAAATTTCCAAAAATTTTTAAATATTCCAAAATAATACCATTATTTAAAAAAGGTGATTCATCTGCGTTAGATAATTATCGCCCTATATAAATCGTGCCTATTTTCGGTAAAATTATCAAGAGAACTCTTTTTTCAATAATTCCCAGTTCGGCTTCAGAGATAATAAATCAACAACTCAGGCTGTTCATTCTGTTGTGGGTGACATAGTTGATGGCCTGGAAGAGGGAAAGCATTCACTGTTAATGCTTTGTGACCTATCAAAGGCCTTTGACTGTATCTCTCACGACAGATTGATTACTAAACTTGAGAAGTATGGTATAAGAGGCTTACAGCTATCTTTTTAAAATCCTATCTCTCTAATCGTAAACAGTATGTCTTTTTCAAAAATAAAGCATCTAATAATATTAACACTGTTAACCATGGTGTACCCAGGGCTCTGTCTTGGGGGCTACTATTTTTTATAATACATATTAGTGACTTTATAAACTTTATGTCGCCAATAAAAAGTGTACTATTTGCCAATGATACAACTGAATAATTAATAATAATTAATATCTGACAAAAATTATAATAATGATTTTAATCTGCATCAAAGGAAAGCTGAGACATGGTTGAGTGTAAATAAACTTAAATTAAATGATGAAAAAAGGCAAAAACTTCTTACTTCCAATAAAAATCTATCTGTAGCAGGAATTATTTTGCTATGTTTCACTCACATCTGGCCAGGGCTGTGGAGAGAAATTACGGGCCCGGAAGGAAAAACTTTTTAAAAATTGATGAGCAGGGGGGGGGGGGGGAGAAATCCGAAAAATTTTCAATTCATCACACTCCACAAAAGTTTTTCGATAACAAAAAAAAAATTATCAGAATTTTAGCCAACGCAGATACATGGAACCATGTTAGCCTTTATTTATATCACTGGGTATTATGCCCTTACCATCTTTATACATTTACTCTAGTCCCCTTGAGATACACAATAATAGACAATTTTGACACCCATTGAAATTTCCATGATTATAATACTAGATAATACTAGAGCCTCTGATTTACTTAAACCACAGCGTTTCAGACTCACAAGATCGGCTAAATATTCACTTAATCTTAACTTATTCAATATTTTGCCTTCTCATGTCAAGCAACTTAATCATAATAAATTTAAAACTATCAAAAGATTTTCTCTACGCTACTGCTTTTATTCTGTAGATGAATATTTTAACACCCCTTATACATAAGACATTACGTTGTATCTAAGATTATTGTTTTTTTATACTCACGGTGCCATTTTGCCACATCGCTAAGACTGTCTTTGTTTTTAATCTGTCAGTTTTTATCCTAAACGTGTAAATGTAACTTTGTTGTTGATTTTTGATTTTTTAATGTCAATTTTAATATGTTATTGCTGTGTAGTAAAACTTAATCTGCTTTCTGATTGTGAGATTATTTTTCAATAATTATCATTTATACTGTATATTATATTATCCTTCATTCATTCATTTATGGATTTATACTTATGACTTGCTACAAAAATATATCTTGTATTTAGAGTGGTTAAATAAACGGTATCTATCTATCTATCTATCTATCTATCTATTGAAGTTTTCAATTCCTGACCAGCTTATTTGGGATTAATTTGCTACCTACAAATTTTACCTCAATCACCATACTCGACATACTTACCTGATCTCCAAACGTGTATCGACAGCAAGCCAATATTATAACGAGTCAGAGCAATATCGTCCTCTGCGTCTAGCCAAACTCCAATCGTCGAAGGTATATCAACTTTGGGGCTGTCTTCTCCTGCATATCCACCTCTTACTGTATTGTGACCGATATCAAACACCAATGCCCCTACTTCATCTAAAATGTTAGGTTATGTAGATACAAACAAAATATTTGAAATATGTAATTACCGCCACCGTATACCGCCCCACTCATATTTACGCTTCTCTAATAATAACGCAGGGACATCTCATCTAGCTAAAAGGGATTCTAACATCTACGCACAAAACTTAAAGCTTGCAAAAACAATAATATACGGCCTATTTAAGATGCTTATAGCCAAGGTTGGTATACTTTAGCCACAGAAGAAGAAACAATCAGAAGGGAATGTCGGCAAAAAATCCTTTGATCTCGTGTTGTAAATCTCCGCCATACTATTGTTGGGCGAGTTCAGGAGAGTACTCAATATTTTTCACCCCTTTTAGGAACGGCCCGGTAGAGAATCAGAAAAGAAAACCTGTGAAACATTAGAAGAAGACAATAAATAATATTTATTTTAGATTTTCAATATTTCTTACCTAGTTAGGCGGCATCATGATACAAACTGTATCACGAGGCGAGATCACGCCATTTGTCACTGACGATCCGGTTACAGAAGAAATCCGTGATCCGGGCCTGGCACGATTTTTTACAATTCCATCCGAGACTGACAGTGCGCGATGTAGATGCGCGAACTTTTCCCGCCAATGAGAGAGTATATTCTGATTGTTTCTTCTTCTGTGCTTTAGCTTATAGCACAGAAGACTAAACAATCAGAATGGAATCTTTCAGGGAGGGGGAAGGTTCGCGCATTTCTAAGCGCGCATCGAATCCCCATATGTTCCTGGAATAGAATACAGCGATGCCACATTTGGTAGATTGAGAACAACAAATAATCTGGTACTCAATACAGAGTTGCCAGATGTACAAAGAAATCTGATTTGTACAATAATTTAGTATTTACATACTTTGTAATTTGAAAATAGATTAAAAAAATCAACAAAATGACAAGTTCAGCATTATGTCAAACCAAGACAACTTTTAGGCAATTCAGAAAGAGTGATTTTGCAAATTTGATTAAAGTTGAAGATTTGTGCAAAATTAAATTATAAACTCCTAATTGCGACCCTGACTACAACATTACAAAATACGCCCCTGATATCTATTCCAACATCTGGAGTTAAATTGTACAAAGGATATGCCGCCAGTTTCCATTCTGATTGTTTAGTCTTCTGTGCTTATAGCACCGACTTGGCACCGACACAGAGAATATATGTCAATCAGAATACAATCTCCTATTGGCGGGAAAGTTCACGGATCTATGTTCGCGCAAGCCGATCCGCCATGTTCTCAAACCCAATTGTGCACAAGCCGGTCAAGAGCAAGATTGGTAGAGTATGGGCACTTTTCTCAATTCACCAGTGAGTGCACCGATCTCGACCGGTTTCTCACCGAACCGTTTCAAAATTAACCAGTCACCAAAAATAAGATGTTTCTAAATTCACCGGTGTGATCAGCTGTTTGAACCGGTAAGGTACCATATCCACCAGGTTTTTGAGTTGGAATTTCGGTGAATATGTCAAGAAGAAATAAAAACAATATACTGCGCATGGCTGTTTCTTTATTGCGCATGATGGGAACTGCCTGCGAAGTTGGAACCAAAGCAAACCTACTGGTAAACCGGAAAGCCTCACCGAAGCGTTTCAAAATGTTTAATCAACCCCATGCAACCAAATATTTACCGGGGAAAAATGTCTCTAACCGGTTCCCTCCACCGGTGAATTTACTGGTGAATATTAAAAAGTGCCCTCGTAACTCACGGTCCCCACCAAAAAATGTCATTAGCCAATGAGCAGCTGGTGTGAAATCACACCAGATGCGGAGCCTGATTCAAAATATTGTAAGAATTTGTGTAATGTTAATAATTAAGCAAAGAACTCGTAACTGGAACGAGCTCGCAATGACCCGCCTGAGGTAGAGAGTAATTACCTCGTATTCTGAGTCACCGTCTTGCATGGTGGTAATCAGGATAAGTTGTGGAATATAACACTACAGGCAGAGCTGGGCAAATATGTACTTACAAATACCTCATAAGTATTTAAATACTTCTTGCAGCAAGTATTTGTATTTATACTTGCAAATACTTTATCTGAAGTATTTACTACTTAGTATTTGAAAATGATCCTAAATGTATTTATAAATACTTAACTATTTAAATAACTGGGAAGTATTTAAATACTTTTAAAAAAGTATTTAAATCCTTTTTTGACAGTATTTAAATACTTTCAGGAATATTTGAATAAGTATTTGAATCTCAAAAGTATTTAAATGAATACAACAAATATAATCAAATACGTCAGGGAGACAGGCAGATACTCGTCAAGAATCAAGACGTGTATGTAGTTAATAAATACATTGCATTATTCAGTTTTCAGTCATTCGCGTCTTAATTCCCAAAAAGTTGGTTGAGAGCAGACATACCCAGCAAACAAAACTTATTGATATTAAATAACCTGATAGTAATGGGTTACATTAACAGTATTTATTAATATTATGTTAATATTATGACATTTGTTATAAAATAATAACATAATCGTGTTACAATATGTTGTTATGTTTTAGTAATATAATAATTTTGTAACATTTAAAGTTCAGCCAAGATAACAAAGTTATATAACAATATATGGTTTAATAATATTTTTGTTACATAAAAACTCTTATAATGAATATATAATTTAAATAATAAAAATTGTATAACTATTAAATTTATATTTAAAAACGTTTGTGGTAGGGCGGCAGACTTGTGTGTAGAAACTACAGTTGTTTTGTGCTCTTCGATTTAAATGTAGTTAATATTGGTGATCAGTATGCATTGAAGATAAGCAGGTATATAAAATATATTATAATTTTTATGTCTATAAGCGGCTTTACATTATTGCAATGCAATGAAAAGGATGGCATGCAAAACTTTGCGCGAACATTTTTGCACCTTGAAAGCGCTTTACACTAGAGATGGGTCGTTATCTCTGTAACGCTATTTTGTCGCGGTATTTTTAGGTAACGTACAGTCGCGCTATTAAATGCTAAAGTAACCGGTTACTCGGAGCGAACACTGTGTGTCAACGTTACCGACGACCATAAAGTTTGTAGACTTTGACCAGCGACAAGGTGGAAAGATGCAATGTCATACCAGAGTAAAGAACTTAACGTTAAACTCTTTACTTTTGTTGGCCCTATACTAACAGGTTTATAGTATAGCCAAGGGATGTATATATTATACCACTTTTGTATCTTTTGACAAGGCGTGTATAATTTTCTAACAATAATAAAAATCGTTGCAAATTGCTCTTATCTGATTTTTGTTTATTAGAAAAACAATTCCAAATGGTAGACGACTTTATTGTTTTTTTTGGGGGGGGGGGCATATTTCATAAACATCAACAGAAATCAATTATCAACCCGAAATGCTATACCTGCCTATACCTACCTGGTAAAAAAATAAAATAATTCTTTATATTTTTTATAAAATAAAAATACATACCAACAATATATATAGAGAAACTGCAATTTTATAAATGGCCACACAAATTTAAAACACGTATATTAGTCTATATAAAATAACAACTCATACAACAAATAAATGTACTATATTTTTTACAACCTATATATTTTTATTGGTGTTTACTTTTACTGTTTAGTAAAAAAATGCAAAAATCTATAATAAATCTACATCACTATAGAAATTAACAAGCGCTGTTTGTACTTTGGCATATGATAGATCACATTACATTACATATCCTACCTTCCAAAACTTTGAGTTCCGAAAATACCACACGTTGCACGACAAACGCGATCTCTTGAACTCAATAAGCGCGTTTGGCAGAGCGAGCCGTATCATTTTATTTCTGTCGTGTCGCTCCAAAGTAACGTTATTTTGTCGCGGTATTTCTCTGGAGCGATCGCGTTTGCAACGCTACATGAGTGGAACCGCTTTTCCCATCTCTACTTTACACTACTGCAATATTTTGTGAAATCTTTGGGCCTACCAACCAAACGAAAAGAAAAACTTTTATGAAGTAATGTTCGCAGTAAACAAGCAAATTATTAATCCCCGAATCTGATCTGTTGGTACAAAATAGTGACGTGCTTATTGTTTACTTTCGTGTTCTATTGTGTTTTCTACAAACAATAACTCTTTAAAATATAACTTATGTTTGTTGCTTCAGTTCCTTTAATACTTGGGTTGGCAACCCAAATATTCCCAAATAAAGTAACAATATTGCATCTGCCATGCAATCAAATTAGAACACGCCCTAATTCAATGCAATGAAAAATATTGCCATCAGCTGATCGAAATAGCTCGATGTACGCATGCGCGCAATAAAAATTTGCATGCCACCTGCAATATTGCATTAATGTAAAGTGGCTTTATCAAATACAAATATGACTTTTTCAATTCTAACTTCAAATCAAAATATAGAAAGAAAAGATATTTAACAAAATAATTGTTGAAAAATTAAAAAAGGTAAAGTCACTTAGTCATTTATCCTGTCACGAATCATCAGTGTGTAGAAATTCAATTGAAAATGTAGATAATTAATACCAATCATAATTTTCCTGAAAATGATATTTTATTGAACTGAAAATTATATTTTTACAATTAAAAGCAGTTTTTCTCTAAAGTATTCCATACCTACTCATTTAATAAACGACATTTTAAATTAGATACTTTTGAAGTAACCATCACCATTTTCATTTTCAATGTCTTATATAATATTATAACTGAAGTTTTCTGAACTAAACTACCTACTTATATTTGACGGTACTGTATTTAAAAATATATACATTATTATTATATTGATTCCAGAAAGAGTGGAAAGAAGCAATTCTTGAGATAATATTCTCAGGATACTAATTTATTTACTAACGAATGTGCTACGAAATGCTCAGGAAGGGCTATTGGAATAATTTAAAGCGTTGACCTGGAGGTTATCACGGCAAAGAAAGGTGAGGGACTTTAACCAATAACTATATGAATATCTTATTAATATTGCTATCATTGTTTCAGAAGTTTTTGTTGAAAGTTTTTCATATGTGATGCAACACACAATAGAGCAGGTAACATCAGAGTGGTTTCGCTTAGCAAAACAGAGGCATAAGATGGAAAAGAAACACAAGGCATCTTTTGAGTGCAGAGGAATAACAACATTTGACACTTAGAGTCTGTAGCTGTAGGTTTCTGGAAAGCCATTGTGTGTGCGTCTAGTTTAACAGGAAATTTGTTATACAGATTTTTGCATAAGTATTCTTAGAAACGACAAAGAATAGAACTTACCAATTTAATAAAAAAATCTAAATAAACCTTTGTTAGAAACTAAGTAATTTCCAACACATATTAAGCAGATCAATGAAAAATAATCTCAATTTATTGTTTTTTTAATATTGTTCAGTTTTGTATAGAAGTAATTAAAACTATTGCAAGTTTTATCCATTTTTACACCACTGAACACAATTTACAATTTTGTTCTACGTGAGTAATTATATTTCCATGATATTTACCTACATATAGCAAATTTAAAGTTTCGGAAAAAAATTACTAATATGTTTTTTTATTTAAATTTTGTCAATCTTGTGCCTAGTCGAAGTTTGTCGACACATTTATAAAATGTCCTACCGTCTGGATTGCTTCGTATTGACAATGCTATCTTGATCTCGATTTTTTTTTGTCATAAATAGAATGTTATGCCACCACAGATATAGTCTGGTAAACTCTAAGGCAGTGTTGCCAACAGAGCATTCTAAAATTCTCCGCCTACTGCCTTAAGGTCCCGTTCGACTGGCGGGCGGACCACGGTCGGACTGCTAAAAAGCATTTGAATCAGCGGTCTGAAGTTGGTCGACATGGTCACGTTTTAAGATACGACTGTGAAAGCGTTCGACCTCGTCCACTGTGGGCGTGCCCACGGTGGTCCCAGTCGAATATAGCCTAAAATTCTCCGCAAATCGAAGAAATTCTTCGCCAAAAATAAAATATCAAAATTTTCTAAACAACAAAAAATATATTGGTCTTTATTTGCTTCTCAATATGTAATCCATTAGTCCATTACTAATTTGCACAAATTGATATTTTAATTCATCAGTAATGAATTAATAAAACCTGGTTGTGATGAATCAGCACAACCAGGTTTGGAGCACGCTTGAGATTAGTGAACTCTATATACATACTGGAATGAGTATGAACAATTAGGAACCTATTGTTCCCTTTCAAAGAAACTTTAGAGATATAAGCTAAATTTGGAGGCATTCTGGCTCCCTCTCACTTGTAAACTAATTATTCAGAGAATAATGAAAATATGGCTTTCTCTCTCTAAAGCTCCTTCGAGCTCCAGCCTATCGGTCCTCACTCCAATATAAGCCGTATTTCTTTGACAAGATTTTTTGGATCATGTCAGTAATTCTCCTTTCTGATTGGTTTAAAATATTGGTATAAATTGTTCCAACCAATCAAAAACTAGAATTCACTGATCTGATCTAAAATATGATGTCAAACAAATACGGCTATAGGCTACATTCGACATCTGACCGATGTGGTCCGCCCATTGTGGTCGAACTGAACTTGCGGTCGAACGCATCAGAATTTGAAGTATTTTTCCAATCTCTATAAACGTTAACTCTAACCTCAAAACCCGGTATTTTGATTTTGACTTTTATAACAGTGATTTATCATGGATTTGAATAGTAATTTGCTTGTTGAATTTCATATTCACTTAATCGGACTTTAAATTTTACTCCGGTATGATTTGTAATTTCCACAAATGTATATTGTTCCTTATTTATCACAGACTTATTTACTGTCGCCATTTTAAGACGGAAATTCAAACGGGTCGAACGATTTTGATCATACAAGCACAGTAGAGAAAAGACCAGTAGTTTCACTCGCAGCGGTCCCTTTGATATTTGTTGTACTCGATTTTATTTTTTTTAATCCACTGCGCATCTACTGTTTGTATCCCACGCGCATTTCGTCGACAGTGGCGACTGTTCAGAAACGTAAACGTAAACAAAAATAAACATCCGCCCCACCTTATATCATCACTGTCGTCGTGCCGTCCACTGCGCATCGAATAGTTTAAGCCCACGCGCATCGCATGCGCACTGAAAATCTTATACAACTGTTCCGGCTGAGTCGGACTACTGGTCTTTTCTCTACTGTGATACAACTTAGATTTTAAAATGTGACCACATCGACCACTCAGCTGATCAAGTCCGACCATACAGTCCGAACGCTTTTGATAGGTCCGACCGTGGAAAACCCGCCTATTATTGGTCGACAACCGGCCTCTGTTGACCTTTAATGAAACTGAATACGCACATATCGCCATCTGTTATCATTAAACTGCAAGAAAATAGAGAGGTACATTATTTTGTTATTTGTTTTAATAAAGAAATAATTATAAATTCTGTCACCCTATATTCTCCGCCAATTCTCCGTCAAAAAGGCATTCTCCGCCAGATTCTCCGCAGGCAGTCAAATTCTCCGAAAAGCGGAGAATTCTCCGGCAATTGGCAACACTGCTCTAAGGTGGCGTATGTAAGAGTCGGTAACACGACGTACGATTTGATATGCGATGCGCATAAAGCTATCGCAGTAACATAGAGATGAACTAGTTGTGTATGTCTTATTCTCTTAGTTTATATGATGAATCGACCTTTGGACGCGCCAGCTGAGAGTTTACTCGACTATAGCATATTTTGTGTTACAGAGATTGGATGAATATTTAAAAATTTCGTTTTGTATATTTTACACGGTATATCTAAATTCATGTCATTAATTTCGAGATGTAGTTTTGTTCCCAAAGATATTTTTAAAAGTCTAATAGACAAGAATTTAAAATGCTTCCAAAAGAAGCTGCCTGGGACGTCCGGATGAAATGTAGGTCAATCGTGTCTCAGTACTGAAGTATGGGACCTAAATAATAATATAAGGCATGACTATGTAGACCAAATTAAGAAGTTTTTCAGAAAAATTTGCGATTTAAATTTGGGACAAATAATTAAAAAATGAGCTGCCTCACATAACCTATCTTTTTGTGAAAATACTACTAAGTACTAAAATAATTTAGAAATCAATCTTTTTTTCAGAACAAGGGCATATCTGCAGATTTAAAATTTTGTTGAGAAATTTGATTTTTTATTTATAAAATTTCAATAGGGTGTAATTTCGTAAAAAAATCAAAATTTTTTGATGAGATGTGAAATCCTTTGATGAATAATGTTCGCTCTTATTCTGAAAATTAATATTTTATAGTAGCTATGTCTTGAGTCCCATACTTCAGTACTGAGATATGGTTAACACGAATTTAGATAAACTGAATATTATTTAGTACATTATTTATGTATGAAGTGAAGTGAATAATAAATCCATTCCACCATGGTGTAGCAGATGATTTTTATTTTATTTATTTTTTTATAGTTTTGTTAACATGTTAATTTCTTCCAAATATAGATTTATAACTCACTGCTTTTTTAATAATTATTACTTTTGAATCCATTTTCTGGTAAATGGAATGTTTGACATGTTCAAAAATACTTTTTTTTAGCGGTAATCTAGTTTTGCAAAGTTCGTTTTGATAAGTTGTTAAAATCAAATATAGAAGCATGCTACTATGCCATGTGTCACCCGGAATGTTTTATTCACTATGTAAATAAATTTAAATTGTTAATTTGAAATAACATGAAAAATTATATGTGTGCGTTTATAGAATTGAAGTAATATTCAAATATGCCAAAAATCACGTTAAGTACAAATGTGTTTGCAGTATTTCAAATTACCGATTTGTGTATTTAAAATTAGGTATATAGTGTCACACTTAAGAGTGTAACAAACACCCTTATAACTTTTTCCGATTTGAAACAAATTTTGCTCACAGAACAAATTAGGATCTACTTAGGGCTAAAAAAACATTCGTCACCCCTACAAATAAATGCAAAGATAACAGCGAATGGTTTTTTTTTTGTCATAAGTAGATCCTAATTTGTTCTGTATTTGAGTAAAACTCGGTTCAAATCGGGAGGAAAGAAGTTATAAGGGTGTTACACTGTTAAGTGCGACACACTGTATATTTGGTAACGGAAGTACGTACAGTTATATAACATTTTGATAAAATCATATAACATTCACAGAGAATTGTTATATTTGTTATATAATAATTACATTATAAAAGTATAAATATTATAATGATGAAACATAACTGTTATTATAACTAGTTATATTAATGTTATAGAATGTCTCAGTTAGTCTGAGTGGGAAATAGCAACATTAGTGTTGTAGAAGTTCATGAAAGTCACGAAACTTAAAATTTTGACACCTCAAATAGTCAAATAATATTTAATATAATAATCATAATAATGATAATGATAATAATAAGTATTGATTTCTACAAAAACAGAAAATACAATTTGGTGAAGTTTAGCCATTAAAGGCTATTGTTACACTTAACTATGCTTCAAAATATTTCAGTGTTATCAAAATATTTAAATATTCAGAAAGTATTTAAATACTAAGTTTAAAGTATGTAATTACTTATTTATTATTTAAATACTTTTATCTTTGGAAAATACTTAATATTTAAATACAATTTTCTGAAAGTATTTAGTATTTAATATTTAAATACTTTTTCAAAGTATTTGCTCAGCTCTGACTACAGGTCATAGTAAACTTCTGGCCATATTTCAGCCAGGCAAGACCGTCCTTCTGGAAAGAGATAACTGCACCGCTACTGCGCGTTCGAAGAACAAGGATAGTCTAACTTTTCATCCCCGCACTCATTTCTCGTCAAAAAGCTGAATACAAGAGAACCTTATACTCTATAAATCTTGGGTCTTCCTTCATCTGGACCCCTATTCTCCAGTCAAGAGAATGGTCATTTCGGGAGAACTGTGGTTCTCTTGAAATGTGTTTTTGTGTTATTCTTGAGATTAAGAGAACGATCACTTCGCCTAAAAGTCAGGAGAACACGCTTCTCTTGGTTGAGAGTAGTAGAATGCCGTTCATATTGAGAGAAGCATTGCGCGTTGTGCAGTAAATATAATAAACGTATAGGTAACCTGAAAATAGAAAGATTTTGTAATTTTTGGTAGAATATTAAAAAAATGGATTTAGAAAGACGCATTAATTGTCAATCATATATTTGATGGTTTAGTTGAAATTGAGGAAGATATTCTTCAGCAGCAAAGACAATTTTTAAGAAAAGAGGATCCGAATAAAGAATGAACAATAGATGAAACAGTGTCAGAAGTAGTGATGGGCGATATATCACGAACTGTGATTTAATCACTGATATTAAGAAATCACAGGTAACGACTGTTAGTAAAGTTGGCAGAAAAGCGTGACGTGATCACGACTTTCCGTATTTCGTTCCCTTGCCGTGCTCTTGCCAATATATCTTTCACGATATTTACTTTGAGTCGATTATCGTCTGCGGCCGTATGTATTAACACGTAAAGCAAGCGATCCCGTGCCTTAGCGTCGTTAGATACGCATTTCACACTATTTAGATATTATAAATATCTTTATGCATGTCTTTTATTGACTGGCGATGCGATGTGGCGATTGGGGGCAGGGTCGTGACGGAACATTTTTGTTATAATACCAGAAGTAACTAACTACTAAAACCATGCGTAAAAATATTGTATATGATTAAATATACTAGCAATTTTATTGCAAATATTGAGCATTTATGTTTCGGCATGAAATATAAATAAAAATATGGAATTTGACATGAAAACATTTTTAAAAAACATCCTTAAGTATATATTATAAAACAAAAAAAATAACATTAAAAAATAAATTTACCATTTTAAATTAACAAAAATTCGTGTAAAATAAACATAAACATAAAAATAAACAAGAAATTTACCCAGCAAACATAAATATATAGCATATACGTAAATGCTACGTAAACTAAGTTTCACAGAAGTAACGTGCTATGTAAAATGTGACGCATAATCATATGTGCATACTCTGCGAAATGTCAGCAACATGTGCATATGATTTTTACATAGTGAAGAGGTAACACTGTGACCTCAGGGTATAGAACAAATGACGTAGCGTATATGTATATTCAACCACTTGCTATGTAAAGCATAGGTAACTAATTTTATCTCTTTATAATGTAGCATATACACTGAAAAAAAAAATGGTTTGATTCAAGAATAAATTGGTTTATATATATACGCAAATAAATATATTCTTCATATAAAACAAGTACATTTATTTCAACAATAACTAATTTACTACCAGCTTTTGATTACTTGCCACAAATGTATTTGTTTTATATGAAGAATACATTTATTTGCGTATATATAAACCAATATATGCTTGAATCAAACCATTTTTTTTTTCAGTGTATGTATATTCAACCACTTGATAGTGACCTATATGTTCTTTAGAAAGCAGCTATACGATATTTTTTCTTCTCCACTGATATATACCCACCTACCTATCTTGCCTTGCATTCCTAGTAAAGCTCAAATTTCATTTAATTTATTTTATTAACTGTTGATTTAGGAGAGATTAATACTAGTGTCTTTTGTGTAACTATTCTATATTCAAGTTAACTAAGTATCTACAATAAGTGTTAAGCATTTCTCGGGTCGTTTCTGATTGTACTCGTTCTTTGGTCAGCCTTCATCACTCTGACATTTGCTATCTGAACATCAGTTACATAACCTGTGAAAATAATTGAAATATTAGTCTATTTCATATACGGGGTGGTGCACCATTTAAAACTCCCCAGGCTTGTAATTTTCTTATTTTTTAAGGCACATCAAATTGTAAATATTTTTAAAGCATTTAAAAAAAAATTTTTTTTAAAAATTGTTAAGAAAGAAATCTTAATTTCCTTGAATATTTTTTTACGTCACCCTGTGCATGAACTACATTAATGTTTTCTTATAAAGGTTTTAATTAGCTTCAATTTATATTATTACGTCATATTCGAAATTCTTTTTGGTTTTAGAGAAAGGAATTAAAAACACTCCAAACTGATTTTTTTTTTAATTACTTTGAAAGGAATGTAAATAATAATTTTATGCTTTATCTGTAAAAGACATATCACAAACAATATTCAGCGTAATAAAACAGTAACAAAAACTTATATTAAAATGTACTAAGTAGGAAATTGCAAATTTTTTATTTCCTAAGTTTTTTTATTTTAATAACATAAATTGTGAGGTAAAAAAATATTCAAAGACATTAAGTTTCCTTTCTTAACCATTCAAAAAGAAATTAATCAGTCTGTATGGATATTTAAAGGCTTTAAAAATGTCTACAAGTTGATGTGCCCAACATGGTCATCGCTTTGAAAATAAAAAAGTTACAAGTCTAGGGAGTATTAAGTGGCGCACCCTGTATAGTGTAGTAAATCTGGTTATATAGCTTGTATCCCTTTACTAAATTGTGAAGAAAACTAGATGCAAACTATTTTGATCAATTTGTTAAGTTATTAAACAATTTATGATAGCTTAAATAATAATGTATATATTTTAACAAAACTTTACGAAAACACGCTTCCAATGGAATGGAAAATTTGAGGTCGATTCGATAAGTTTCAGAAGTATACTGCTTTAAACATGAAACGATGTGCTCAAAGTGCTGTCATTCAATCCGAAAGTCTGCCTCAAAGTTGAGTTTACACTGTTAAAACCCAGCTATTTAAAATCAGATTTGTCTAATCTGTTAGAGATGGTGATTTGGGGACTATTGGAGTATTTCAACATAAGAGTATGCAGCATATAACTGCCAAAAAAAAGGGGAATGAAAATGCTAGGAGTGAATGACTTCACACAGCTTCTATATTCTTGATTAATTTTAAAGCCTCTTAGATCTTAGAATATCTTGGTTTTTTGAATTTCGCTCTAAAATTAAGAGATTTTTTTACAAAATGTAATAAAAAAATATGCTAAATAAGCCTATTAAATCATCACACCAAATTTCAAGTGGAAATGTTGATAACAACGCCAAAAAAACAATAACAAAGTCGAAAATTGAACCGTTGACTGTTTAAGTGAATCAAGTCATAGAACAATTTGTTTTAGAATGTAGATTTTTCACCTACTCTTCAGTGGTGTTAATAAAATTTTTTTAAACTATTTAAAATCATTTTAAATTTTTTATAAAGAACATTTTTTCTCAGAATTAAACAATTAAAAATTATAAGAATGCTTCAAAAGATCACAAAAAAGAAACAATTTTAAAAAACGGGGTTTTCTACGCCAATTGGCAGCCGTGAAGCATGAAAAAAATGCATTTGTTAAATAATTGCCAAAAAATTGTTTTAAATAATTTTAAAATACCTACTTATTTATGCAACAAGTGTGT
Organism: Rutpela maculata; assembly: GCA_936432065.2. Classification (NCBI taxonomy): domain Eukaryota; kingdom Metazoa; phylum Arthropoda; class Insecta; order Coleoptera; family Cerambycidae; genus Rutpela; species Rutpela maculata. The sequence continues at coordinate 37,141,722 of OW386294.2, read as the reverse complement.
AAAGCAGTACTTTTTTCATGCATAAGTTGTAGACGAGTGCATCAATCTTGTGAGAATCCCATGATAAAAGTAGTTTCTTTAACAGTCATATAAACAAATTGTTAATTAACGCCACTGAAAAGTAAACAATCAACGATTCAATTTTCGAACTTATTACTGTTTCTTAAGCGTTTTTTGTATAAATATTAAATTATATTATACTATTACATTCACCGAGAGCCATTTGATATAAGAAAATGTGCGGGGACCTTTACCAAGATGATTTAATTCTACCAGAAGCATATTTTTAATAATGACAAATCTTAATTGTCTTAATTTATTGCAACAAAATTAACCATGAAGTTTCAGACAATTTTAGTTTTCTTCGTAGTTTTATAATGATCAAATTAATTTTTTTTTAATGGCGATACAAGCAATATCATTAATCACAAGACAACAAGAAAAGGGGCTGCGCTTTTGATCAGAACCATCTAATCCTGTTTTTTAACATGTTGAAACCGATTCTGATATTAAAAAAAAAATTATCAGTTTTTGGTTACCACCCCTTTTATCCCCTAAAAAGGGGCAATGGTTTTGTCCTAAGGTTATGATCTAATTTTTCTGAATTATTTTGATGTGCTTAAGCCAATTTTGGACAAAAGAAAAATTGCAGGAAAATATTAGCCTACTTTACACATACAAAACCTTGAAATATATGTACAATACAATAACGAACACAAAGTAGGTGCTATAAGATGTCGGTAAACAATAACCATACCTATGCATAGTACTTACTTCGCAAAAGCTTGTAATCTAGGTTTCCTTGAATTACAACTTCTTACGCTGGATTCAGTTGAACTTAATAATGTGGGAGCAGCACCAACGTACAGCTTTTGTGTAACAAAATCCATGTAATGCTATAATTGTCTGTCGAGAATAACGATTGCCCATGAAATAATTCTAACCTATAAAAAGATTACGTTTCATTTAAATAAATATCTTTATAAAAATGGACACAAACTTACTTTTGGGTCATTCACTGGAAAATGGTGCTGCACCTTCAATATAGGTATATACACCAAATTCGCAAACAAGAGGGCATGTTTATGTTTGCACCTAACCTCGACACTAATAAAACGTCCAAACAAAATAATATTTAAAGAAGTCACAACGCTTTATGGTTCACACTTCTGCATCAAAGTTATTAAAAGACATCATCCACAATTTTTCACAAAAATGATCAAAAAACACAAACGTTAGATTATACATCATTTTACACTGGCGTGCGACACTGACGCGTTCCATGAGTTCGATGTCGTAAAATGAAGTAGGTAAACATTTTTAAGTAAAATTATGTAGCAAATATGTAAACTTGTGTATAAATAATTAAGTTAGTATGTCGACTTAAATATGATATTATTTTACGTATATGCTATGTAAAATTATGTAAAATATTTTATATAAAAATGTTCTATTAATCTTACCTCTCAGAGAGGTAAAGTTACATTAATGTTTACTGGGTATTGATGCTTCCGAAATTTTAATGTTTGTACAACTTTACAAAAATATCCTATTATCAAGTTCCATTCAAAACCTCGTTTAGTTCAACCAGTTCATACGTCTATAAAGTGCGCGCGCCGCACCGGGTCTCTAAAAAGTTCAGCCGGACTCGGAGTACTCGGACTAATATTCGTACCTGCCGTATTTATTAGTTGAGATCAGTTCCACTAGTCCAACCCACCGGACCTGTTCCAAAGTATCAGTTCCAGTTCGGGTTAGCCAACCCTAGTAAAAATTGGTATGGATATTGACCTTCCATTTATATAGTAGAGTTCAGTGAAACGAACCTCTAACCTAGTTTTTGAGCTGGGCTGTGGCTGTGTCAATTCTCAGTTCTCTACTCTTTAGTTTTGTTAATTACTTCCACGTCCGGTGGAAGTATAGTAACGACAAAAAAATTTTTAAAAATTTTTATTGTCCAAATAGGCTTAAAATGTCATGAAACGTCGATATTTTAAGTTTGAGCAAAAAAAAATTTCTGTCTGTCTGTCGGTCTGTCGGTCTGTCTGTCTGTCGGTCTGTCTGTCTGTAACTTTTTTTTGTGCGCACGTTTACTCTGGAACCGTTTAAGATATTGACTTGAAATTTGGTACACATATGTACTTTAACGAGATCTAGAACTAGATTATATTTTTATCTTGTTCCGTCGAAGGGTTGGGGGTTAAATTGGGGTAAATTTGGGGTAAATGGGTAAATCAAGCAGGTACGAGAGCAGGTAAGAGTCCATGAAATTGGTATTTAGTATATACAAGAGAAGCTAAGGTCTCAAAATAATTTTTGGCATTAACCACCTCCATTACCACCCCCACCTCCTTATTAAAGGGGATGAAAAAAAATTGTGATTTAGTGTATGTACAGGAACCAGAAACCTCAAAATATTTTTTTACTTCATCCACCCCCCACTACCACCCCCTATCACCACCCCCACCCCACTACCGATGTGGGGTATCGTTTTATGGGTTTTTGGGGTAGAGGATTTCAAATATTATATTATTAAAGTTCCATAAACAATGATTTTCACATACAAACTTTTTTCGTTGTGAGTGACTTGGATAGAGAATCTGGATGTGGAAGTAGTGATTCCTTGGGCAGCGGTTTTTTCTTTTTCCTGCTGTGTTAGAACATTTAGAAAATGGAAAAGAAGAAAAAGGCAATACTTGTTAATGGAAAATCTCGAATTGCGTACTGCATGAGCGTTTTAGTGGAGCATTTACCTTTAAAAAAGCATTTTCTTGTTTAAATGTTATACTTAAGAAATATATTTGTTTTGATTGTAAAAGAGCTTCTGTAGCAAAAATGGCAAGTTTATAATATGTATTTTCAAATGCTAAAGTAAATACAGGGTTCTACTTAAGAAAATAAAATAAATATTACAGGATAAATGTATAGTTATTCAAATAAACACTAAGATATAAAATAGTTTTTAATAATACATTGAACATTTAAAACATTTCATAATACAAATATACAAATATAAAAAAAATAGTGTTAAATATGTAGTGGTAATACTTATAATTAGAAAAGTAATATTTTTGTAAGGAAATAAATCAACTACGGTTGGAGTAGAAGAAATTACTGTTCTAAGAAAACAGAATCAGATACAGGAGTTACTAAATTAACTTTAATAATTTCTCTCTGCAATCGTCTTCCTGCTATTAAATCAGGATTTACTGCTGCCAATATTTCATCAATTTCTTCGATGATGTTTTCATACCCTGCATATATACAAAAATTAAAATCAATGTCATCAGGAGGCCCTGGTACATTATTATCAAGACACATGTAATTATCACACATGCAGTTACAATGGGCATGTAAACATGTAGCACTCTGTGTCGAAACACTTAAATCTGTTTTTTAAAACACCATTGCATCTTTCAATAATACTTCTGACATTAGTATCCCTTCAAAAGGATTGATGAGAGCAGTTTCTACGAGTATCTATTTGTTGTTCCTCTAGTAAATTATATAAGTCTTTACATTTACTTATACTATCTCAATGAGAATTTATGAGAACAGTAGGTATCTAATGTAAAACGTACGGCTTTCCGTGGTGAAATGGCAAGTGTTTCTATAAGAAACGAGCTGCATTAGGTTAGAACAGTTTTGATTTGCAATTGAAGATTACAAATTATAATGTTTGAATAGGGATTTATGAGATCAGTTTCTATGAGTATTAATGTTTTTTTTTTCAGTAATATATTAAATGTGTTTTCATATGTTTGAATGGGTAAAAAGAAAGGTCAGTTTTCAACTGAAATTACAAATACAAATTTAATCACTTCGAATGGGGTTATATGCGATCAATTTCTAACAGTATTTATGCTGTTTTCCGAATATAATTGTGATGAGGTTAGATCAGTAACAAATTGTTCACTACATGTTACGATATGGTCGGAAATTCCAGGTACATATTTAGTATTACTTCGAAAGGATTGATGATAGCAGTTTCTACGAGTATGTATTTGTTGTGCCAATAGTAAATTATATAAGTCTTTATCAGTATGCATTCGGATCTAATTTAAATATGAAAATTATATCAGAATAAAGCAACTAAATATTTTAAACAGTGTCTATTTGTAAATCCAGACATTTACTTATACTATCTCAATGAGAATTTATGAGGACAGTATCTAATGTAAAACGTGCGGCTTTCCGTGGTTAAATGGCAAGAGTTTCTATATATAAGAAACGAGCTGCATTAGGTTAGAACAGTTTTGATTTGCAATTGAAGATTACAAATTATAATGTTTGAATAGGGATTTATGAGATCAGTTTCTATGAGTATTAATGTTTTTTTTCAGTAATAAGTATATTAAATGTGTTTTCATTTGTTTGAATGGGTAAAAAGAAAGGTCAGTTTTCAACTGCAGTTACAAATACAAGTTTAATCACTTCGAATAGGGTTATGTGCGATCAGTTTCTAACAGTATTTATGCTGTTTTCCGAATATAATTGTGATGAGGTTTGATCAGTAACAAATTGTTCACTACATGTTACGTGTGGAAATTCCAGGTACATATTTAGTATTACTTCGAAAGGATTGATGATAGCTGTTTCTATGAGTATGTATTTGTTGTAATAGAAAATTTGTCTTCATCAGTATGCATTCGGATCTACTTTAAATACAAAAATTATATCAGAATGACACAACCAAATATTTTAAACAGTATCCACTTGTAAATCCAAACATTTTAAGATATATTTTAATGAGAACCAATCAGAACAGTATCTAATGTAACGCGTGCGGCTTTCCGTGGCTAAATTTTAAAAGTATTTTTAATAAATAGCTTTAACGGATTTGAACATGCAGTTTTAATTTGCAATTCCAGATGAATAGTTTTAATTGTTAAATAGGGATCTATGAGATCAGTGTCTTTGTGTAATGTTTTTTTTCCAATAAAAACACATTTTATTGAAAAAAAAACAACATTACACTGACCTCATAGATCCCTAACAATTAAAACTATTCATCTGGAAATGCAAATGAAAACTGTTCGAATCCGTTAAAGCTTATTTATTGCAAATAATTTTAAAATTTAGCCACGGAAAACCGCACACATTACATTAGATACTGTTCTGATGGCTTCTCATTATATTATCTTTAAATGTTTGGATTTACAGGTGGACACTGTTTAAAATATTTGGGGTTCCATTCTGATATGATTTTTGTATTTAAATTAGATCCGAATGCATACTGATAAAGACTTATATAATTTACTGTAGGAACAAGAAATAAATACTCGTAGAAACTGCTCTCATCAATCCTCTTGAAGGAATACTAAATATGTACCTGGAATTTCCGACCATATCGTAACATGTAGTGAGCAATTTGCTACGGATCAAACCTCATCACAATTATATTTGGAAAACAGCATAAATACTGTTAGAAATTGATCGCATATAACCCCATTCGAAGTGATTAAACTTGTATTTGTAATTGCAGTTGAAAACTGACCTTCCTTTTTACCCATTCAAACAAATGAAAACACATTTAATATATTACTGAAAAAAAACATTAATACTCATAGAAACTGATCTCATAAATCCCTATTTAAACATTATAGTTTGTAATCTTCAATTGCAAATCAAAACTGTTCTAACCTAATGCAGCTCGTTTCTTATAGAAACACTTGCCATTTAACCACGAAAAGCCGCACGTTTTACATTATATACTGTTCTCATAAATTCTCATTGAGATAGTATAAGTAAATGTCTGGATTTACAAATAGATACTGTTTAAAATATTTGGTTGCTTTATTCTGATATAATTTTCATATTTAAATTAGATCCGAATCTTTACTGATAAAGACTTATATAATTTACTAGAGGAACAACAAATAGATACTCGTAGAAACTGCTCTCATCAATCCTCTTGAAGGAATACCAAATGTGTACTTGGAATTTCCGACCATATCATAACATGTAGTGAACAATTTGTTACTGATTAAACCTCATCACAATTATATCCGGAAAATAGAATAAATACTTTTAGAAATTGATCGCATATAACCCCATTCGAAGTGATTAAACTTGTATTTGTAATTGCAGGTGAAAACTGACCTTTCTTTTTACCCATTCAAACAAATGAAAACACATTTAATATATTACTAAAAAAAACATTAATACTCATAGAAACTGATCTCATAAATCCCTATTCAAACATTATAATTTGTAATCTTCAATTGCAAATCAAAACTGTTCTAACCTAATGCAGCTTGTTTCTTAAAGAAACTCTTGTCTTTTAATCACGGAAAGCCGCACGAATTACATTAGATACTGTGCTCATAAATTCTCATTGATGTGGTATAAGTAAATGTTTGGATTAACAAATGGATATGGCTTGACTCATTTTGCTGGTCTCGTTGCTGGTCAATGCGGATATAAACTGATAACAATTTCAACAGCAACTTTACCTAACTCTTATAGAAACTTATTGACCATATAGGTTCTCATAGATACTTATTAATTTTTGATAATTTTCAATACGGATTGATGAAATTTTTTTGACAGGGATTAGAATTATACTCACGTGTTGTTATTCTCTTTTAATTGAATAATTTCGTTATCATTTTATTTTATTTAATGTTTACCGGCCCTGTTGACATGTGCTATGTGTACGACAAATAGGAATAAAGAAATAAAATACCTGTATTTGTACATAAAGTTCAAACAAAAGCAATACTATATTATCACCGCGCTCTACGGAATCGAAATGGGCCTTTCCCGCTATTTTTTTTTATTGTGTTATTGGAAAGATCCTATCAAAATATTACTAAAAATGAATTTTAATTTTTTTTCTGAACGCATAAAATACTACAGAAAATATTCAAATATTACCTAAATCAACAGCAGATTTAAACGATAGCATTCGGGCGGCAATGTGACGTCATCGTAACCACACCAATCAAATATGATCTTAAACCGCTGCCAGAATTAGCTATAAAGGTGCATTCTCAAACCAAGTTCCCAAACAATCTCACTTGCGTTCTGTTTTCCATATCTTGCAATTCTATTGGTGCCTGAAGTACATTTATGAGGAACCACCAATAGAATCTCGTAAAGTAAAGTGCTAACGTTTAATTGAGAACGTCCGTTTATAATCCCGATTGACATTGCGTAAACGTAAATGTTGTGATTTCAATCTAAAGAGACAAATAAAGTATAAAATCAAGCCCGCTAAAAGGAAGTTAGTAACAATATACACATACGTTAAAATGATCTTCACAACAGAAAAATCCAGGAGCAGTATAAACAACACCAGGAACTTTTGCAACTTTCCACCACAATTTTCGAATTTTCAAATTTGTTGGGACGCGCAAAAATAACTTGGTAGTATTTTCACTAGTGATTGGACACACTGGTACAAAACAAACCCTTGTAAGCGGCATTTTCTAATTATAAAATAAAATTACTTAAATATCGTATCAAACATAAACAATAGAAAGTGAGGTTATCGAATATGATTTGAGCATTTCAGTACAGCGTTGCCAGATGATACTGATATTATACTATATGTGAACCAAAACGATCAAAAATAGAGAATATAAATATGATATATGGATTTTAGACTCAGACAGTGAAAGGTTGACAGAATTTTTGTTTTTATTTAGCATCAGGTTAACGAAGAGTACGTTGTAATGAAAAAAAAATGGTCTATTCAAACTAGACAGTTGATATCGGAAATACGATGTTCACATAAAAAGACGTACACCTGGCAATAGACAACTCCCTTTAAAAATACGACTTTTTATTGGTCTGATCAGACTGACGTTGCAAGCTCGCGCCTTAGAACTCATGTTTCAAATTAAGTGAAATAAAACTGATTTTGTAAAGTAAATATTTGGTAGAACATACAAAATTGCAAGAAACTAAATTAATATAAAATTATATTACAGTTTATTATATGGTTTGGTCGTGGTGAAATAGTAAAATTCAGTCATGCGGGAAAGGCCCATTGGTAGGTATTCGAAATACAACAGCTCTCGCTCTCACTGAATCTGAGACAGTCCCGAGCAGTGAATGAATCATTCGTCATTCGAATGATAGGGGGCATTCGAGCAGCGAGCGGCGAGTTACAGGCCGAGCGATGGAATGAACACTCATGCTCGAATTTCGATGATGCTCGAATGTCAGTCATTCGAATGATTCGTGGAAAGTTCTCGAATATCTCGAGATATTTCAATAATCGAATATATCGATTATTTTCATTCGAATGACCCCATCACTATGTTTTATACAAAATTGAGATGTTGAGCGATCTAGGAGTTAAAACATCTTTGGTTGAGAGTAGTAGAACGCTGTTCATATCGAGAGAAGCATGCGCGTTGTGCAGCAAATATAATAAATGTATAGTCGTATAACCCAAACCACAGAGTACAGTAACCTTATAGAGGCGAAAGCAAGCCTTCTCGCCAAATCCAAATTTGTATACTCATCGCCATTTTTTAAATGGTATATCAATCAACCTCTCACTTTTATGTTGACACTGTTGACGTTTATCGTGTTAAGTTTAGATTTATAAATTTTATTTCCACTCATTTTGGGAGAATTAAAATTCTCATAAATAAAACCTGTAGTACCCAATAGTTCAAGAATATTACGTTTTTATTCCGACAAAATTCATAAAGATTTGAAAATTGGTGGGTATGTTGGGAATAGCATAAGGATTACTAACCCAAAAAGTTCCCATCCCTAAATAGTGTGCTTCATCCCCCAGGACGTCCTTTCTACCCCCATTTTGAGTTTTTCTAGATTATCTCGGCAACGGTGTAATTTTCGACAAAAATACCTATATACAAAATTGTTCCTTGGAAAATTCTCTATCAAAAAGGTTTTTACCACTTTTTTCCTAAAATTAATAATAACGTGGGAAATATGGCGCAAACATAAGGGTTGGTTCCGACTAGCACTCTCTACAGTACGATCTACCTTAAAGTTTAACGCTTAAAATAGCAGTAGGCACGAAAATTTATTTACAATTTTAATAAATATACAACTTCCACCCCCTCACCTCTATAAAAAGACCGTGTTGTACTTATTTCCACACCACCCTAGAGGTAAAGTACTTGGCGCGTTTTTTTAAAGTGGTATCCCCTGTAGGCCTAATCCACTAATTATCAAATGTTAATTATAAATCTTGGTCGTCTTCCACAGATTCAACATTCAAGCATGATTGTCCATGGCAATGATAACACATTGTAGAGCAACGCAAGCCTGCTCTTCTGCAACTACACCTGTATTCGCACCCTAATTTACATGAACATGAAATAAGCGTTAAAACAGATTCGGGAGCTGGTTCTTTTATAATCATTATTGGGATTAATATACCGCCAACTTTTTTCCACCCCCAATCGGTAGCTTTGAGCGTCACGTTTTTCCATGTTTGAATTTGGTGGAAAACTCGATAACAGTGTTGCCGAGCGGCAGCAGAAGTTGGTGGAAGTTTTGACAACATAACAGTGTTGCTGGCTTTACCAACTAGTCTGTTAAAAGACATAAATCTGTATTCATGTAGACTTTTTTCTGCCGAGGTACAGTTGTATAAAGCTAAAATAAATCGCTCTCCCACCGAACATTTCGGTGATGGTAAATAGATAACAGTGGCGCAGCCAGAAAATTCATCTGGGGGGGGGGGGGGGGGGCAAAATAGAACCGGCCTCCCCAGAGGAAAACTTTTCAGAAAATGGTTGAAAACGAATGTGTATAGATTCCTCTACTAGATAATATCGGCATTAATTACCCCCTCCCCCCCCCGCAGTTCTAAAAAAAGGGTGGTTTTTGAGAAATATATACATATATATGAATTTTAGCGTTTTTTCGTCTTTTTCACTATTTTGAGGAAAAACTATGAATTTTGGTGAAAAATATCAAAAGAGTAAAGTTGTAGAGCATAAAATTTCCTATAAGCTTTATTGTCTCTACCATTTTTTTTTTCGAATTCCGCTTAGTTTCGCCGCTAGAGGAATAAATATACATATGGACTTTTGCAATTTTTTTAGATTTTGAGCCAAAATTATGCAGAAGCTTCAGCTTTGATCTCACGTAATTTTTCATAATTTTGGCTCAAAATCTAAAAAAAGGCGCAAAAGTCTATATGTATATTTATTTCTTTCGCACCCTCTAGCGGCGAAACTAAGCGGAATTCGAAAAAAAAGTAGAAACAAAACCTATAGGAAATTTTATGCTCTACTAATTTGCTCTCTTGATATTTTTCACCAAAATGTATAGTTTTTACTTTTTACAGGTCTCATAACTGTGGGAAACTTTTCTTAAATATTTCCTAATTTGAAGGGACTATATATTTGTACTAATAGTTATTATGCTTCTTTATTTTTTGGTTCATGGAAGACGGCTTGGGGGGGGGGCCCGGGCAGCATGGCCCCCCCCCTGGCCGCGCGCCTGATAGATAACGACCCAGCAAACACACAAGCATCGGCCGAAATGCGGTTTAATGATGGAAATGATGGGGAATCGGTGGCATCAAATGCCAATTAAGTAACAACGTTTTTCTAGCGGTGGCAAAAAGTCACGTTTATGGTAAACGTTGGCCCGAAATTGGCACTTGAACGGCAGATTGGCATCGAAATCAAACGTCTAGAATTAATCGCATATTTATTGGGATTTGATGCGCATTATTTGATGTCATGGGCTAGTCCATGTTCTTTGGGTATGGGAAAGATCAAACACGATCCCAGTAAACATAGCAAATCCGGCAAAGTGCCGGGCCAATGCATTTATTGCCGGGCAACTGTCGCTATTGATGAGTCATCAATACAACGACAAAGTTCGTGGACAAGGCGTTATTGGTTATTTTTCGAGTTTTGAAGTTTTACTTGTTTATTTATTGAATAGTCTTTATTATCATGAAGAGGTAAGTAATTCATGGCTTTATAAAATATATGTTATGTTCAGTTTATGGATAAATTATAATTGTGCCATGATTTGCTTGAAGGTTATGTTTACAATTTTTTGATTAATTTAATAAGTATTTTAATTTTATATCTTATTTTCAAAACGAAATTTAGATATGATTTTCTATTTATTTTTATTTTAAGATCTGTCAATTACACTTTCGGTAGGATAAAATTGAAATTGAGACAAGCGTGTGTACACAGGAAGGGAAAAGACTCACGGCTCCATTATGTCACCCCCGTTTGATAGAAGGTTTGCTATACTAATTAATACTTAACTCTTTTTAGTTCATTTTCTTTCTATCATGTGCGGTACCTAGTCAGTTTTCAAATTGTGTTCAGTACCTATATGTCGAAATAATATCCATCGGGAATATATATCCTACAGATGGTGTTGATTATACTGTTTTTCTAGGTTTGGCAGGTTATATCTATACGTTGATAGTGGTGATTGATTTGTTGGAATTTTCAGCAGACAGATGAGATAGTTTTTCAAATTAAAAAGAAAACTGAAGTCAACATACATCTATTTTTATTATGGACAAGTGAGTATATATATTACATAACATTAGAATTACTTGCTGTAGCTTTCCCACATTTGATTAATAATTTTTATTATGTTTACAAAACACACGTGAAAAATTTTCAAACACTCTTTTATCATGCCATTGAAAATAAATGACCATTACCCTATATTTTTTTGAGATGTTCGTTACCAAAATTCCAAAATGAGGGTATAATATGCACGAATATACAAGTACTTAGGTACTTTAATTTAGACCCTCCAAGTGTTGTTTTCGAGGTGTTTTTTTTTTATTTCGGATTTTACAATGGCCGGATCTACACTTGTATATTGTATATTAAATTAAATTCTTTATTACCCATTATGTGATACATTACATGCATATTTGGTAAGTCAAAACTAATACAAAAGTAGTAAATGTGGGTAACATATTATAAGTATAGGTCATATAAATTGTAAATATTATAAAAAGGTACAAACGGACAGTACGAATGTATGTATAAGGTACAAAATATATTAAAATCACAATATGCATATTAAACAATTCCTAATTGTCTGAAATTTTGTTGCATAACATTAAAACAAATATTCTGAATCGTACTGCTTTGAACCTGTAATATAGACTACCTATTAGGTTTAAATGAACATGTTCACGTTTTTTTAAATTTTAAGGATTTAAGTCCTGGAGAATGGAGAAAATGTGGTTTGTTTTCTATCAGGTCAAAAAATAAATAAATCCGGAAATATTATATAAGAAAACTTGTTTCAGCTGTTATACGAGGAAATTCAATGGGAAATAGGAACTACCATAACAGGTTTGGTACGATCTTTTGCTAATCAAGAAGAGGAAGAAGATAATTAAAAGCAAAGGAGAACAGAAATAAGACCAGGAGAAGGAATATGAAATTTATTTTATTATGTTCAGAGAACTGCGTTTTGATGATTTTGAATGTTAACGTATTGAATAAATTTTAATTTTTTCTTAGTAACTTGGGCTAATGGACTCAGTTCTTAAGATATAATGTGTCAAAACTTCATAGGAATGTACCGGTTTTCATTTTTTTAGAAGGGGCAAATTTAAAAACCACGTTATATTTATTTAATCAAAATTTCATTTAGACGTTCCCAAATATGTCAGTTGACAATTCTAATCAAGCAGTATGTGTTATGTGATGCATGTGGTTATTAACGTACATGGGTAATATGTAAAAGAAGTTTTGAATATAAATATGCATATGGTGGTAACTTAATTTTTAAACTAGCAAAAAAATTTTAAACAGAAAAATTCTATCTTGAAGGTAATGGGTCGTTACTTATGGCCTAATTAAGTTGCAGGTGTCTCATATCGTTATGTTCAAATTTTGGGAACATAGACTTAATTGTAAGATTAAAAAACAAAAGTGGTAGTGCGATTTTTATTCGTTTCGAAGTTACAGGTCTATTCAATTTATGAACAGTAAATAAATTAAAAAAAAAACTTAGTCATGTGGAAATAAATGACAAAAAACGAACGATTTGACCACGGATGACAGATGCTTTTTTGTATTTACTGATCAAAAATTTTATAGTCCTATAACTTCCATGTCTCGAAAACATTGTTATGATGAAAAATAAAAAATTATTTATGAGTAAGGTTTTAATGTCGTCCTCTGTATGTGCACTAGTATTAACTTGTTATTTTTAGTTGCATTGGTTGATTCACAAGTATTGTAGATTGGTTTGCAGATTATAATGTTGAAAACAAAAAATTTAAATGTAGCATATTTCTTTTGCATGGGTCATCCTCTATGTTTTCAGATATTTCCAAAAAAAGTTGTTTTAAATACTGAACAAAAAGAGTATAATAATCCGAACAATAGAAACATTATGACAGTTTTTTAAATTTAGAAATATAATTTTCAGTGTGTCAAAATGAACACCTTATTTTTGTTCCGATTTTAATCTTCCGAAATATTTGAAAATATACAAGGCATTTCATTTTAAATATTAGTTAATTTCTAACTTTAGCTGATTTGTGTTATGTATAAATATACATACGTGTGGGTGTGTGTGTCTCTGTCTATGGAGGATCTAGTCTTTCGACTCTAATAGGCTTCTAGAGGAGCCATGGTTGCTTGAACAACATTTCGACAGAATCATCGGTCATCTTTAGGTTCTCGCTGGTAGCTGCTTAATACGAACCATCGTTACATGAACTGAGAATTTCTGAACTAAGTCAGTTCAAATAAAGAGAAACCTCAGTAGAGTAAACAGCTAAATGTCTTCCCAGCAAACAAATATTATTGATATTATATAACCTGGTAGTAACGGGTTACATTACCAGTATTTATTAATGTTATGTTATTATTATGACATTTTTTATAAAATAATAACATAATCAAGTTACAATATGTTGTTATGCTTTAGTAATATAATAATATTGTAACATTTAAAGTTCAGCCAATATAACAAAGTTATATAACAATATATAGTTTAATAATATTTCTGTTACATAAAAACTCTTATAAAGAATATATAACTTAAATTTATATTTAAAAGCGTTTGTGGTAGGGCAGCAGACACGGGAGCTCGGGAATTCGGCAGAGGCCATTTTGTTTTTGTTCGTGTTTTCACTAAGCAAAAATAAGCTCAACATTCCAGCATTGTTGTGTACACTGAGAAAAACGTTCCAAGTAAACAGTGATTCTGACACAATTTTCATGAAGACAAGTGTCTAGTTTGTTTTCCAATAATGTTGCGTAGCAGTTGTAATAAGTAAAACAGAAATTCTGACACGAGGTAAATACCTCCTAATAACTACGCAAATAGCGCCAATATAACACGAACACTTGTGTTAATAGTTTACTTGTCAATTATCCTCAGTTGTTTTACCATGGACATTGATGTTTTTGTAGCAATTAAAGGAGCGAATTTGACTTTTTTTTACTAGTAGGAAGTGTACAAACATTTTCTGTTAGTGGACAGTTTACTAGCATTTAACATTCAGTCATTTAAACCTAGAAAAAAAAAGCGTGTTCGGCTATTTTCGCGAGGACTCGAGCACTTGCTTGGTGGCTTTGGCAACTTTGATTTACTCATTCGATCACTTGATGACTTGACTACTGTGGTTTCTTTTAGGTTGATTTTAATTTCTGCTGGCGTTCGTGATGTTTATGTGCATATATGTGATGGATTATACAAAATTATTAAACCAGTGGGAGCCGGAGGAGCATATAGATGCGTTTAATGGTAGGTAAAACTACAATTGATTGAGTATTTATAAGTTCATTCTACACAAAAGCATTTACTGTTGTCGCAGATTACTAATTTGTACTGTTGCATTTGATATAATTATCTATAGATACATAATATATAGTTTGTTTTGATATCTATTTTTAACAAGCAAATTTGTATTTGACAGAGGTCCTATACCTTTCTACAACCATTATAACAATGATTCATAAAAAAAATGAGCCACCTCGCATTTATTGTATGGTAATGGAGTAAATCTAAGAGGGTTCAAATCAATTTAAAAGAAATGATCTTATTATAGTGTGTAAAGAGCCCCTATTAGGTCAGTAAAGTAAGAAAAAATATGTTTAAGAAATACACTGAATTTAATTGCAGCTATAGACATAAATTAATAAATACATTTTTTGTTCCTTTCAGACGATTCCACTTGATCTCTTCTCATATTACCCCGATTATTTTCTCCTGTAAATTTAAAGAAGTCTTAAAGGCAAAACCGGATGGAGGCCAACAAGAGCCGAGATTCAAGACAGCTTCTTCTTTCACATAGAGGTACAAAATATGTTCAGTAGTAAAATCCCAATACAATTTTTCTGGATAAATTTGAACAAATCCAAGTATTTTTTCAATACATAGCTACTTGCACGAATTCTATTGCTAAAAAGCAAATCACTTAGATTTGTTCAAATTTATCCTGTGGTATTTAAATAGATTATTTCCTGAGTAAATGTTGTAAATTTGTATTAAATATTTTTGTTGAGATCTGTCGATTTTACTAGGGTAAACGAAATCGAATAAATTTGCGGCAGGTCCTATCAGTCAATTTTTCCATTTATTAAAATTACTAATGTGTTCAAAATTGATGGTTCTGATTGGTCAGAATTGACACGAGGGAAATAGTCATAGTTATGAGTATTCTAATGTACAGATTAGGTTTTTTACAACTAGCTCAAATAATAAGATAGTCTTTCCTTTCTAACAATGACACATAAAGATTCCTAAAATCCGATAGGTATTTTCAAATCTAAAACAGGTATGAGAATGTTAATAATTATTGTACATTTTGAGATTATTTCTCGGATTATTTAAAAAAATTATTTTGCAATTTTTTTCTTACTATTTTTTGTTAAACTCGAGCTTACAAATGTGGTGTAAAAGAATCTCGAAAAATGTACCTATATCAGGTTGTCCGTTGACATAATTGTAACATAATAATGAAGCTTTATTGTTTTTTCTTGTAGAATTTCAATTTATTTCAATATGTTATTGAGAGACGAAGAGCCAAACTGGACTTATATGATATCCCCCTACAACCCTTTCCCTATTCATTAGGAGAAGACTCTATTACATTGTAGTAAATGAAGTGAAATATAAATGTGATTCCTGCATCAGATGTTTGGAACTTAAAGCAATACAGTCGAAGGTAGTTTATTGTACCATTGCATTACTTGGTATGTTATTCTTTTTCTTCCTTGAGTAGTTGTGAAAGATATTAGTGAATAATGTTAATTAGTTCTTGCGTTATATTGGTGCATATCCCAGTTTTTTAGTAGTCTTATTTCTCTTTGTATTAGCCCAGTAGTTATTTTTTGTGTTACACATTTTCAAATGAATACATGCAAATTATTATTATTTGTCTGTTTCTTTTATATCCTAAATATCAAAAGAAGAAATCACCTTATATTTGAACCA
Source organism: Rutpela maculata (assembly GCA_936432065.2). Classification (NCBI taxonomy): domain Eukaryota; kingdom Metazoa; phylum Arthropoda; class Insecta; order Coleoptera; family Cerambycidae; genus Rutpela; species Rutpela maculata. Next base: position 37,125,327 of record OW386294.2, on the reverse strand, counting down.
TGTGATTGCAATAATAGTTACACATCATATCAGAAACTTTTTTATTAATTTCTCACAAAAATTTGTCCTTGATAAAAGTTATTGCTTTTCCTAAAATTAATTTTAAAAACCTTTTATCATATACGAGGGAGGCGCAAAACTATGAATTTGGTTTCACAGTATCGTACTTACCTTTATTTTTGAAAATATTGAAGAATGTTGAAAATATTGTTTTTAATTAAAAATGTTATTAAATATGTCACAAGTTACATTTATGACTAGTTTAATATATTTTTTTAAATAACTTAAAAAATGAGATATACTTGCAATAGTCAATCATAATCATGTTATTTTCACTTCATTTCAATTTCCATTCAAAAATATCAAAATAATGCAAATACATCAAGTAGATTGTATAAAAATTGATAAATTTTTAAAGATATAGAAAAAAATTGTTTGGAAACTTCATTTATTTGCAATATTTTCACATTTTTTTAATTAAATGAAATTAAAAAAGAAACTGAACTAATCGTGTTCTAAGTAAATCTAATTTTTTAAAAAGTCTCCAGTTAGCCATATGTAGCTGTGATTTCATATCTTTGAGTATAAATTTTAATTCAACGCCATCAACTTTTATCAAAAATCAATTTTTCTGAGAAATTGTTAAAAAAGTTTACCATATATGATGCGTACTATTGTGATCGCGCACTGTATATACAGCGTGTCCCACTTTTTAATGACCCCTCTCAGTATTTCAGTTATTATAGTCATCCGATTTCAACCAAATTTGAATCGGTATCAAAGACCTCTATACTATGACTTTTTTGACAAAAACAATACTTGTTTTATTATCGGTCCAGTGAAAGAACGTTTGGGTGGTAAGATATATTTTAGTCTGTTACCGCTCTATAATCTAATCCGTATTCCGCTTTATATTAAAGGACGATCTATACATTCGTGAGACCATCGATCTTTCCTTGGGCCGACAATAGTATTGATGTGCATTTTTATTAAGAAAAAAAAGGGCAATTTTTAAGGTCATTGGGCATTCTTTACTGAAAAATCTTTTACGCAATATTATTGATTAGAATCTCTCTAAAATTTTGCATTTTAATTAATAATTTAGAAACTAACTGTTCTTTGAAAAAAGTCATTCTTCATTTTCTACTTTATTCTGCCACCTAGAATATCATCAAAACTTTTAAATTCGACAATCTTCAATAAAACAATATGGCAGAGTTAATTCTGAAAAATACTTTTTAAATTCTTATTGTATCGATGGCACTGGGGGTAGAAAAAGAGAATTTAAATGGGAAATGAAGAATTACTCGAAAAACAATTCGTTATCATATTATTAATTATTGACTATTTAAAAAATGTATCTTTATGCGTGGGTGCTGTAATTCGAAAACCATACAAAATATAAAATTTTATATATAGCAGGGGTTCCAAAGCAAACTGATCAATAATATTGCCTGAGATTTTCAGTAAGGAAAATGCCTAATATGACTTCTCAAAACCTTTTATTCTTATATATAAAAGTGGAAGCTATAATGACTGAATAAATAAGTTTTGTTTTATTAAAAAAAGTCATAGTAAAGGTCTTTGATATCGATCCAAATTTGGTGGAAATCGGATGACTATAATAACTGAGATATGGAGGGTTGGCCATTAAAATTGGGTATGTATATACAGAATCTATTCATATCAATAAAACTGTCTAATAATAGCTAGATTAAACATCGATTAAGACAAGTTAACTGTTTAATAATGAATAGTAGTTAGTTCACTAGCTAGAAATCTCTAGAAAACTTAGTGCAAGTGACTTTTTTAAGGTAAGTTAAATCATTATCTATTTAACACAAGTATTCAGTTTCTTTGTCCAAACTAACTAAGCTAATGATGATAAATATACCATTCACTAACACTAGAAGCATACTTTATTAAGTATAAATACATTCCTATATTTATCATAAGTACATTCGTTTACTAATGGAAAGTAGTAGTTCTCTTTGTTAGAACTAACCAGACTAATAATGATAAATACACAGTTCATTAAAGATAGAGACATACTTTTCTAAGTACAAATACACTACTATATTTCTTATAAGTACAGTGGATTAATAATGGGAAGTAGTAGATTTTGCCTAAAAACTGTTTAATTCCTGTTAGCAACTTGTGTCAGGATTCCTATTTTACTTATAGCAAAGAAGTGGTGGAATAGTCTCATATACAGATGAACTTTTTATTTACCAATATTAAAATTTTAATTGTGGCTAATAAACTTTTTTCTCAGTGTAGTTGTTTTGTGCTCTTTGATTTAAATTTAGTTAATATTGGTGATCAGTGTGCATTGAAGATAAGCAGGTATACAAAATATATTACAATTTTTATGTCTATCAAATACAAATAAAACTTTTTCAATTCTAACCTCAAATCAAAATATGGAAATAAAAGACATTATTTAACAAAGAGGTGTAAGAATCAAATGATTGCTGAAAGATTAAAAAAAGTAAAGTCATTTAGTCATTTATATCCTGGCATGACTCATCAGTATGTAGAAATTCAATTGAAAATGTAGATAATTAATGTCAGTCATAATTTTTCACTGGATGATTATTATTGAAGGAAATTGTGATATACTCGATACTAATGACTGTCAAAATGAGTTGAAAAACTGTTTTAACCAATATAAGTATCAAAAAGAAATTTTGAAACAATACGATGTTTTTAAAAAGAATAATTAAACCATTAAAAGCAGTTTTTCTCTAAAGTACCTATTCATATTCATTTTCAATGTTCTTATATACCTACCTAATATTATAGCTAAAGTTTTCAGAACTAAAGTATATTTGATGGTATTGTATTTTGAAAAATATACATTATTATTATATTGATTCCAGAAAGAGTGGAGAGAAGCAATCCTTGAGATAATATTCACAGGAGATTAATTTATTTACTAATGAATGTACCACGAAATGCTCAGGAAATTTAAAGTGTTGACCTGGAGGTTATCGCTGCAAAGAAAGGTGAGGAACTTTAACCAATAGCTATATGAATATTTTATTTATATTGCTATCATTGTTTCAGAAGTTTTCGTTGCAAGTTTTTCATATGTGATGCAACACGAAATAGAACAGGTAGCATCAGAGTGGTTTCGCTTAGCAAAACAGGCATAAGAGGGAAAAGAAACACAAGGCATCTTTTGAGTGCAGAGGAATAACAACGTTTGTTAGAGACATCTAGAGGCTGTAGCTGTAGGTTTCTGGAAAGCCAGTGTGTGCATCTATTTGACTGGAAATTTGTTATACAGGTTTTTGCATAAGTGTTCTTAGATACGACAAAGAATAAAACTTACCAATTAAATAAAAAAACTCTAAATAAACCTTTGTTATCAACTAAGTAGTTTCCAAGACACATTAAGCAGATCAATGAAAAATAATCTCAATTTAATTGTTTTTTTTTTAATATTGTTCAGTTTTGCATAGAAGTAATAGAACCATTGCAAGTTTTATCCATCTTTACACCACTGAACAAAATTTACAATTTTGTTCTACGTGAGTAATTATATTTCCATGATATTTACATATAGCAAATCTGAGAGCATTGTATCTTGGAACCCATTAAGTTTCAAAAAAAAAATTACAAATATGTTTTTTAAGATTTTGTGTCTACTCGAAGTTTATCGATACATTTACGAAATGTCCTAGTCCCAGTCTGGTCTGCTTTTTATTGACAATGCTATCCTTGATCTTGAATTTTTTTTGTGTCATAAATAGAAAAACTAATGTTATGCCACTACAGATAGCATATTTTGTGTTATATAGATTGGATGAATATTTAAAAATTTCGTTCTGTATATTTTACACGGTATATCTAAATTCATGTCATTAATTTCGAGATGTGGTTTTTTGACCAAAGATGTTTTAAAAAAGCTTATATAGACAAGATTTTGAAATGCTTCCAAAGAATTTGAATTTTTTATTTATAAAGTTTCAATAAGGTGTAATTTCTAAGACGAGATGTGAAATTCTTTGATGAATTTTTGCTCTTATTCTGAAAATTAATATTTTATAGTAGCTGTGTCTTGAAAGTCTTGTTTGAATCCCATACTTCAGTACTGAGATATGGCTAACTTAATTACAGGAATTTAGATACACTGAATATTATTTAGTACATTGTTTATGTATGAAGTGAAGTGTATAATAAATCCTTTCCACCATTGTGTAGCAGGTGATTTTTATTTTATTTATTTTTTTGTAATTTTGTTAACATGTTAATTTCATCCAAATATAGATCTATAACTATCACTGCTTTTTTAATAATTATTTTTAAATTCATTTCGTGGTAAATGGGATGTTTGACATGTTCAAAAACAAATTTTTTTAATGGTAAGCTAGTTTTGCAAAGTTCGTTTCGATAAGTTAAAATCAAATATAGAAGCATGCCATGTGTCAACCAGAATGTTTTATTCACCATTGTAAATAAATTTAAATTGTTAATTTGAAATAACATAAAAAATTATGTGTGTGTTTTTATGGAGTTGAAGTAATATTCAGATATGCCAAAAATCATGTACAAATGTGTTTGCAGTATTTTAAATTAAATTTGTGTATTTAAAACTGGGTATATAGAGTGTCGCACTTGAGTGTAGCAAACACCCTTAATTATAACTTTTTTTCCGATTTGAAACAAATTTTTTGCTCGCATTAGAACAAATTAGGATCTACTTAGGGCTAAAAAAACATTCGTCCCCTACAAATAAATGCAAAGGCAACATCGAATGTTTTTTTTGCCATAAGAGGATCTTGATTTGTTCTCTATTTGAGTAAAACTTTGTTCAAATCGGGAGGAAAGAAATTATAAGGGTGTTACACTCTTAAGTGCGACACACTGTATATTTGGTAACGGAAGTACGTACAGTTATATAACATTTTGATAAAATCATTATATAACATTCACAGAAAATTGTTATATTTGTTATATAACCCTGCCAAAAATTCCACATAGAAACTTATAAAAAAAAAGTGATGCGGTTTTATCGTTCCTATAAGTTATATTAGTATTATACAGACAGGATTTTATCTGTTTTTTTAAGTTTTAAATCGGTTATGAAACAGTAATTCCGAATGAGCTATTTGGAATTATCATGTTGCCCTTTCATGAGTACTTATATGAAATATACATCAACAAATCTACAGTTTAGTGTCTGCAAATGCACCCTTGCCCTTATATCTGTAAACATATGGAATTACAGATACAACTTTAAAGAGATTCTAAACTTTTCTATAAGTAATATCATAAGAGTTCCAGTCCGTCCTTTCTCCAGTACCTATCGTATGTAACACACCATTTATCAACATGTTTTTATTGTAAATTTCAACATTGTTTTTTATTAGTATTAATGTGGATATACATGTCAACAAACGTACAGTTTCAATTGTATATTTTACAGATGTATTTTTATTGTAAACTTCCATTTTGCTTTTTTATTAGTATTAATTTGGATATGCATGCCGACAAACGTACAGTTTAAATTGCATATTTCAAATAGAAATACTAATATTGTGGTAAACACAAAATTCTGCAAAGTGCTTATTTCCTCGGGTGTTCTTGTTCTAGCCTAGAAGCAATGAATGAGTCAGCAGTGAAAGAGACTGCTTTGTTTTTAATTTAACAAACACACTTCAGTTCCTTAGGTCACATTAGATTAGATATGAATTAGCTACACGTATACAGCTCCCTCTACTGGAGCCTGGAGTAAAGTTGCTTCTGAAATTTCTATCAGTTTCTACCAGAATGGAGCAGCAAACATTTATTTATACCACATCAATGAGAATTTATGAGAACAGTATCTAAGGTAAAACGTGCGGCTTTCCGTGGTTAAATGGCAAGTGTTTCTATAAGAAACGAGCTGCATTAGGTTGACTTGCAATTGAAGATTACTAATTATAATGTTTGAATAGGAATTTATGAGATCAGTTTCTGTGAGTATTAATGTTTTTTTTCAGTAATATATTAAATGTGTTTTCATTTGTTTGAATGGGTAAAAAGAAAGGTCAGTTTTCAACTGCAATTACAAATACAAGTTTAATCACATTGAATGGGGTTATATGCGATTAATTTCTAAAAGTATTTATGCTGTTTTCCGAATATAATTGTGATGAGGTTTAATCAGTAACAAATTGTTCACTACTTGTTATGATATGGTCGGAAATTCCAAGTACACATTTAGTATTCCTTCAAAAGGATTGATGAGAGCAGTTTCTACGAGTATCTATTTGTTGTTCCTCTAGTAAATTATATAAGTCTTTACATTTACTTATACTATCTCAATGAGAATTTATGAGAACAGTATCTAATGTAAAATGTACGGCTTTCCGTGGTTAAATGGCAAGTGTTTCTGTAAGAAACGAGCTGCATTAGGTTATAACAGTTTTGATTTGCAATTGAAGATTACAAATTATAATGTTTGAATAGGGATTTATGAGATCAGTTTCTATGAGTATTAATGTTTTTTTTCAGTAATATATTAAATGTGTTTTCATATGTTTGAATGGGTAAAAAGAAAGGTCAGTTTTCAACTGAAATTACAAATACAAATTTAATCACTTCGAATGGGGTTATATGCGATCAATTTCTAACAGTATTTATACTGTTTTCCGAATATAATTGTGATGAGGTTTGATCAGTAACAAATTGTTCACTACATGTTACGATATGGTCGGAAATTCCAGGTACATATTTAGTATTACATCGAAAGGATTGATGATAGCAGCTTCTACGAGTATGTATTTGTTGTACCAATAGTAAATTATATAAGTCTTTATCAGTATGTATTCGGATCTAATTTAAATATGAAAATTATATCAGAATAAAGCAACCAAATATTTTAAACAGTATCTATTTGTAAATCCAGACATTTACTTATACTATCTCAATGAGAATTTATGAGGACAGTATCTAATGTAAAACGTGCGTCTTTCCGTGGTTAAATGGCAAGAGTTTCTATATGAAACGAGCTGCATTTGATTAGAACAGTTTTGATTTGCTATTGAAGATTACAAATTATAATGTTTGAATAGGGATTTATGAGATCAGTTTCTATGAGTATTAATGTTTTTTTTTCAGTAATATATTAAATGGGTTTTCATTTGTTTGAATGGGTAAAAAGAAAGGTCAGTTTTCAACTGCAATTACAAATACAAGTTTAACCACTTCGAATGGGATTATATGCGATCAATTTCTAACAGTATTTATGCTGTTTTCCAAATATAATTGTGATGAGGTTTGATCAGTAACAAATCGTTCACTACATGTTACGTGTGGAAATTCCAGGTACATATTTAGTATTACTTCGAAAGGATTGATGATAGCAGTTTCTACGAGTATGTATTTGTTGTGCCAATAGTAAATTATATAAGTCTTAATCAGTATGCATTCGGATCTAATTTAAATATGAAAATTATATCAGAATAAAGCAACTAAATATTTTAAATAGTATCTATATGTAAATCCAGACATTTACTTATACTATCTCAATGAGAATTTATGAGAACAGTATCTAATGTAAAACGTGCGGCTTTCCGTGGTTAAATGGCAAGAGTTTCTATAAGAAACGAGCTGCATTAGGTTAGAACAGTTTTGATTTGCAATTGAAGATTACAAATTATAATGTTTGAATAGGGATTTATGAGATCAGTTTCTATGAGTATTAATGTTTTTTTTTCAGTAATAAGTATATTAAATGTGTTTTCATTTGTTTGAATGGGTAAAAAAGAAAGGTCAGTTTCCAACTGCAATTACAAATACAAGTTTAATCACTTCGAATGGGGTTATATGCGATCAGTTTCTAACAGTATTTATGCTGTTTTCCGAATATAATTGTGATGAGGTTTGATCAGTAACAAATTGTTCACCACATGTTACGATATGGTCGGAAATTCCAGGTACATATTTAGTATTCCTTCGAAAGGATTGATGATAGCAGTTTCTATGAGTATGTATTTGTTGTTCCAATAGAAAATTTGTCTTTATCAGTATGCATTCGGATCTACTTTAAATACAAAAATTATATCAGAATGACACAACCAAATATTTTAAACAGTATCCACTTGTAAATCCAAATATTTAAAGATATATTTTAATGAGAACCAATCAGAACAGTATCTAATGTAACGCGTGCGGATTTCCGTGGCTAAATTTTAAAAGTATTTTTAATAAATAGCTTTAACGGATTTGAACAGTTTTAATTTGCAATTCCAGATGAATAGTTTTAATTGTTAAATAGGGATCTATGAGATCAGTGTCTTTGTGTAATGTTTATTTTCCAATAAAAACACATTTTATTGAAAAAAAAACATTACACTGACCTCATAGATCCCTAACAATTAAAACTATTCATCTGGAAATGCAAAACTGTTCGAATCCGTTAAAGCTTATTTATTGCAAATAATTTTAAAATTTAGCCACGGAAAACCGCACACGTTACATTAGATACTGTTGTGATGGATTCTCATTATAATATTATCTTGGATGTACAGGTGGACACTGTTTAAAATATTTGGGGTTTCATTCTGATATGATTTTTGTATTTAAATTAGATCCGAATGCATACTGATAAAGACTTATATAATTTACTGTAGGAACAACAAATAAATACTCGTAGAAACTGCTCTCATTAATCCTCTTGAAGGAATACTAAATATGTACCTGGAATTTCCGACCATATCGTAACATGTAGTGAACAATTTGTTACGGATCAAACCTCATCACAATTATATTCGGAAAACAGCATAAATACTGTTAGAAATTGATCGCATATAACCCCATTCGAAGTGATTAAACTTATATTTGTAATTGCAGTTCAAAACTTCCTTTTTACCCATTCAAACAAATGAAAACACATTTAATATATTACTGAAAAAAAAACATTAATACTCATAGAAACTGATCTCATAAATCCCCATTTAAACATAATTTGTAATCTTCAATTGCAAATCAAAACTGTTCTAACCTAATGCAGCTCGTTTCTTATAGAAACACTTGCCATTTAACCACGAAAAGCCGCACGTTTTACATTAGATACTGTTCTCATAAATTCTCATTGAGATAGTATAAGTAAATGTCTGGATTTACAAATAGATACTGTTTAAAATATTTGGTTGCTTTATTCTGATATAAATTTTCATATTTAAATTAGATCCGAATCTTTACTGATAAAGACTTTATAATTTACTAGAGGAACAACAAATAGATACTCGTAGAAACTGCTCTCATCAATCCTCTTGAAGGAATACCAAATGTGTACTTGGAATTTCCGACCATATCATAACATGTAGTGAACAATTTGTTACTGATTAAACCTGTTCACAATTATATCCGGAAAACAGCATAAATACTTTTAGAAATTGATCGCATATAACCCCATTCGAAGTGATTAAACTTGTATTTGTAATTGCAGTTGAAAACTGACCTTTCTTTTTACCCATTCAAACAAATGAAAACACATTTAATATATTACTGAAAAAAAACATTAATACTCATAGAAACTGATCTCATAAATCCCTATTCAAACATTATAATTTTGAATCTTCAATTGCAAATCAAAACTGTTCTAACCTAATGCAGCTCGTTTCTTATAGAAACTCTTGCCATTTAACCACGGAAAGCCGCACGTTTTACATTAGATACTGTTCTCATAAATTCTCATTGAGATAGTATAAGTAAATGTTTGGATTTACAAATAGATACTGTTTAAAATATTTGGTTGCTTTATTCTGATATAATTTTCATATTTAAATTAGATCCGAATCTGTACTGATAAAGACTTATATAATTTACTATAGGAACAACAAATAGATACTCGTAGAAACTGCTCTCATCAATCCTCTTGAAGGAATACCAAATGTGTACTTGGAATTTCCGACCATATCATAACATGTAGTGAACAATTTGTTACTGATTAAACCTCTTCACAATTATATCCGGAAAACAGCATAAATACTTTGAGAAATTGATCGCATCTAACCCCATTCGAAGTGATTAAACTTGTATTTGTAATTGCAGTTGAAAACTGACCTTTCTTTTTACCTATTCAAACAAATGAAAACACATTTAATATATTACTGAAAAAAAAAACATTAATACTCATAGAGACTGATCTCATAAATCCCTATTCAAACATTATAATTTTGAATCTTCAATTGCAAATCAAAACTGTTCTAACCTAATGCAGCTCGTTTCTTATAGAAACTCTTGCCATTTAACCACGGAAAGCCGCACGTTTTACATTAGATACTGTTCTCATAAATTCTCATTGAGATAGTATAAGTAAATGTTTGGATTTACAAATAGATACTGTTTAAAACATTTGGTTGCTTTATTCTGATATAATTTTCATATTTAAATTAAATCCGAATCTGTACTGATAAAGACTTATATAATTTACTATAGGAACAACAAATAGATACTCGTAGAAACTGCTCTCATCAATCCTCTTGAAGGAATACTAAATGTGTACTTGGAATTTCCGACCATATCATAACAAGTAGTTAACAATTTGTTACTGATTAAACCATCATAACTATATTCGGAAAACAGCATAAATACTTTTAGAAATTGATCGCATATAATCCCATTCGAAGCGATTAAACTTGTATTTGTAATTGCAGTTGAAAACTGACCTTTCTTTTTACCCATTCAAACAAATGAAAGCACATTTAATATATTACTGAAAAAAAACATTAATACTCATAGAAACTGATCTCATAAATCCCTATTCAAACATTATAATTTGTAATCTTCAATTGCAAATCCAAACTGTTCTAACCTAATGCAGCTCGTTTCTTAAAGAAACACTTGTCTTTTAATCACGGAAAGCCGCACGAATTACATTAGATACTGTGCTCATAAATTCTCATTGATATGGTATAAGTAAATGTTTGGATTAACAAATGGATATGGTTTGACTCATTTTGCTGGTCAATGCGGATATAAACTGATAACAATTTCAACAGCAACTTTACCTAACTCTTATAGAAACTTATTGACCATATAGGTTCTCATAGATACTTATTAATTTCTGATAATTTTCAATACGGATTGATGAGATTTTTTTGACAGGGAATAATTACATTATAAAAGTATTAATATTATACTGATGAAACATAACTGTTATTATAACTAGTTATATTAATGTTATATAATGTCTCAGTAAGTCTGAGTGGGAAATAGCAACATTAGCGTTATACCATTATTTTGTACGTGTTACATAACTCGTTATATTTAAAGTTAGTAGGGTTATATAACAAAAATATTTTAAATATATAACGATGTTTGCTGGGTTTGGTCACGCAATTGATGTACATTGGCATTACATCGGTCTATACTTAAATAACTGAATCGTCCAGATTACTTTTGAAAGTCAAACCTGCATTGCACCATGCACTACTTAGGAAGCTCCTATATAGCTGTTTACCCTTGGAGCAGGGGACATGGTTGCTTAAACAACGTTTTTACATATATATCAGTGAAAACCTAAAGATGGCATATGTAATTCTGTCGAAACATTGTTTAAGCAACCATGTCCCATGCTCCAGGTATAAACTGCTATAGGTGGTCCATGGTGCAATGCAGATCTGACTTTCAAAAGTAATCTGGACGATTCAGTTATTTAAGCATAGACCGATGTAATGCCAATGTACGTCATTTGTGTGACCAACGACATTTCACTGTAGGCGAACCTTATTTAAACATTATGTGATAGTACGTAAGTCCAGCATTGGTAGTCAATCGTTACTTCTTCGAAAAATACAGAACAACGGCATGTTGCCTGAAGAGGACCATTAAGTTTGATGGGTTTAAGTCGGAATTTAACGTCGGCCCGCTTAAGTCGTAAAAATAGCGGCCGCTGGCGTATTTTGATTCTGGAGATGCATTGGAAGCCAGCATTGTACCAACGTTTCGTTTTCCGGCAAGGGGTTATTCCCCCGACAGCGGCCCAATGTAAATGTGTTTGTTGGGGAATTATATGACTTGCGCTAATTACGGCCCTGATTTACCAACGTACTATTCGTTTGAGGAGAAATGGTCTAAAAACCTTTTTTGTAGAGAATTTCCTGTAGAACTTTTGTACATAGGTATTTTTGTCGTAAAATGCACCATTTCATGGATAATTTTAAAAAAGCGAAAATTGGAATACTATGTCGTAGGGGATGAAGCACACAATTTAGGGGTGGGAACTTTTCGGTTTATTATTACATATGCTGTCCTGATTATTTCCACCAATTTTCAAAACTATGAATTTTGTCGGATATATTGCAATTTGAACCGTAATATTACTGAATTACAACTCAATTGAAATTAGGTGCCGATTATAAACAATTCAAATGGAAATATTTTTCAATCCAACTCGAAATACACTGTTTTTTCAGTGTATCTTTAAATAATGCTGATCTGCACGTGACGTCATAAATATGTATTTCTTAAAATTTACAAGTAGCTATTATTAAAATTTCTGCCTGGTTCCCATACTTTCGACCATAATCTTCAATGTAACGGTTATAAAGTTTTAAATAGTTTGTCACAATAAAATAAATAATACGCAGGTTAGAAATCTAACCTGCAAAACAGAAATAAATTAACAACAAATTTCTCTCAGTCAAGACGCAATGGGGAACAATCCAAGCCAGTTCCTAATATATCCTACAGATTACACTATGCGTACTCGGTTAAATCATTTTGAACTTGTCATATAATATAACCTGTGTTGGAACATTTTGGTATACAGCAACATGTAGTCATTTTATACGTTTTTCTAATTATCCCAAGCAGCAATTTTAGTAGTTTCTACGTAATAGTTGCCATTAGGGGAACTTTAAAGGTTTCCGCAACTATGGACTATTACGTAATGAGAACCATCCTTCTACCAAGTATTCACCAAAATGGGGAATAATAATTACGTAGCAAATTACTATTCCGGTACTTCTACCATTACCGTGTTGAAGACTAGGTTATTACGTAAACGGGATGTAACCAAGTAGTAGAAATGACTAACTTTTGGAACAGCTCAGCTGACCGAAATGAGAGCGCAAATTATATATTTGGCTCTCTGTTATTCGAATAGCAAATTAATGACTTACTGAGTTTAAGCACATGATATGTCCAAGGTCCAAGTTAAGGTGATTATATACAACATGCATAAGCATATATTATAAATCATGATGTTTTGCATTTACCCTGGGTGTGGATATTAAAACCACCACATGTTTTCTGTAAAATGTTATCATGATGCTTCGATAAAAAAGACGCCCCCTCGAGAAAATGGTTTTTTCGGAAAAAACATTTTTTGCAAAAATTATGTGTACAAAAACTGCAAAATTTTTTATGGAAAACGTTTTTTTTTAAATTTTATATATTATAAAGTAATAATCTATTTAGAAAACATATTTGTAAATGACTATAATAAAAAGAAATTATTTATTGAATTATATTTTTATCTGTGTCAATATGGCGTCTTCATTCAACAACAGAAAAATGACGATTTTAATTGCAGTAACTTAGAGGTTGCAAAAACCAAAATTATTTCCCTACAAGTTACTTTTACTATAAAGTAGCAGATGCCACCAACGTTATAGTTGTTGTTACTTTAAAAGTGGTGACGGGAACTACAACAATTTCACTGTGTAGTTATATTTACCTAGATGTAGCAAATGGGACCAATGACACTATAAGATCTTAGTAACTGTTGCTACCAACTTATTTTCATGATGGTAGAATTGGCAGAATCGATATAGGTAATTTTTTTTCTTATTGGCAACGCGGTAATAACTGTTAAAGCACAGATCAAACAAACCAGATGTTTCACTTATGACGTTTCATGGTTTAGATAATAAATCAACTCCTGGAAGGTACGAATTTGTGTAGTGATTTGCACATATACCAAGCAGTCTTAAACAGCGAGTATAGACACAGGAGGGAGGTGATGACACCTAACAAAATTAAAAGTCACCTAATAAATACTCAAAAAAACTACTTAAATGTATAACAATAAGAGCTCTAAGCTTCAATAGAATACACTGCATTCCAAAATAATTAATATCAATGGTGTACCCAGGTAGCAAGGTGACGTCATTATGACGTCTTTTAAAGATGATTTTTCGTCGCCGACGTCATTGTCCCAATAAATGACGTACCAAAGACGTGATATTTATAACGTATTTCTGACGTCATCATGAAGACGTCAAATATACGTTTCTTTTAGGTCAATATTTTGACGTCATTAATAAATGACGTACCAGAGACGTGATATTTAATACGTACTTCTGACGTCATCATGAAGACGTCAAATACACGTTTCTTTCATGTCATTATTTTGACGTCATTAAAATGACGTGAAATAAATCATTATAAAATAAAAATAAATAGAAGTATCTAGTGACTAGTTCAATTTTTGCCACATAGTAATAATAATTTTGTTTTGCTATTTCTAACTAGGTATACACCTTTTAAACATATTTAAATAAAGATGTTCAATGGTTTAGTGAGTTAAGTATTAGGTTGTGAGGCAAAAGGTCCGCGGTTCGATCCCTGCACATTCCGGTTTTTTTTTTCGTCAAAAACTTTATTAATAATTGTGGAAAAATATTATAATGAGAGGTTTGCATCCCTTATCGCAAAATTCACTGATTACCAATACGTCATATTGGCGTCATATATGACGTCATTGGGCTGTGACATTGTGACGTCTTTTTCACGTCATTTTTACGTCATGCTGAAGGTGAAATTGTCGTAATTAATGCCGAAAAAACGACGTCATAATGACGGCACCTTGCTGCCTGGGTAGCTGATGACGTCTTCCATCTCTGAGATTTCAGTACTAAACACTCTCTCCTGTGATATTGTACTCGCTGGTCTTAACTTCCATGTCAACCGCTAGGTTGCTCTGTTTATGACTTCTGCGCAGAATCCTGGAAGGTAAACGTCACACGACAAAAAATGAAACTGGTTACATAGGGAATACTATTAAGTGAAACATCTGGTTTGTTTGATCTGTGGTTAAAGTGTCACTGTCACTTTGTGCGATGGGAATATGTGGATTAAAAATAACATTTATTATACTTTTTAAGTACTTTTTATTATCTAATATTATTTGGAAAGAGCACATATCGAACAATATTTGATGGATGTCCCTGACGGTGAGCATCTTATGTCAGAGGTATTTATTATGATCTTGCTTTTATGTACCTATTTAAATGTTTGGGTTTTTTAGGTTGCATTGATATTGGGAGTTTGCGGTGCCTGCCGTTGCGGTGAACTGACCTTCTTAAGCGTCGAAGATATGAGATAAAGAATATCTATATATATCCATACCAGATACCAAGACGAATAAATCAAGAAGTTTCACAGTTTTAAATGAAGGATTTTCGGTGAACCCACTTGATTCGATTAGGAAATATGTCTTTAAGACCGCAAAATGTGTCTCACAAAAGATTTTTCGTAAATTTTCAAAAGGGAAAGTGCACTGTCCGATGCGTTGGATTAAATAAACTCTCAAAAATTCCAAGAATTGTAGCTGATTATTTGCAATTGCCAGATGCAGATTTACTGGCCATAGCATGCGCCGTTCCTCATCAACTCTTGGTCAATGCTGGGGGTGACATTACCACCCTTAAACGTCACGGTGTGTGGAAATCATCCACCGTGGCGGAGGGTTATTTGGAAGATTCAGTCTCAACAATATTCTTATTGCTAAAAAAATTCAGGGAGAGCAGCACAACGAGTCAGGGGATACAGACGTCGTTACTAGTATAGAGAAAAATTGTGTACAGAAGAGCAGTTTTCTTTGTGAAAAATCGAATATGATGACAATAAATGTTAACATAAATATAACTAAATAAGTATTAGTGCGTGGGTTCTTTGTTTTGTTAATTTTCCATATAATGGAGACAAATAAATTCCTTGGACTTTATTTTATATTAAAATTATTCTTTAGTGACTAAATCACTTTACCTCACTTTAGCTTACTACTTTATCTCACCAATGACTTATGTGTCACTTTATACCTTCAAAATCTCATCAATAAAGATCACTTTATATGAAAGTGTTGGATAAATATATTTATTAACGTAAGGTGTGTAATAATGGAAAAATACGTAAGAGATTTCATATTTTAGTGATCAGTTTACATTTAATTTCATTCAATTCAATTTATTGTACATAAACAATGTCTTATGCCGTTATACCGACTTTGTCCGTTCCACATCGACACAATATTTATTAAATTTGGAATTTTTAATCGGCAAATTCATTTAATATGCTCAGTGGATCACTAACTGAATTATGAGTCAATCTGTGTGTTAAAGACAAGCTGTAATTTTCGAGCAGTACACAGTATCATTAATCACTACAACTGTTGTAGTTTTCGATTACTCTTCTCCTTGTGTTGATGGGAACACTTTTGCAAAGATGATGGTTTTGCTGTGGCGAAATAATCTTTCATGTTTGCATCATATTCTGAAGAATCACTATTTCTCCTACTGTTTAACTGTTTCTTCAGTTTTCTATAAAACAATGATGAGTGCCGATAAACTTTATTTTGCTTTTACTGAGCATTTCAGATGCCGCCATTTTATTCAATGCCAATAATGATATAAATTGTCTTAAAAGTTGATATCGCTTTATAGTAGGTTTTTAAGGTATATATAACTTTGTAGTCATTTTCAATTAGTGGGGAGTAGTAAAAATAACTTCAAATCCCCTATATTCGTAGAAATAACCTCTTTTTTACTCAAGATGTCACTAATAAGTTAGACAAAACAATGAGGTTCCAGAAAATTTCCCAACAACGTATCAGGGACCTAAAATTGAACACTTGAAGTTATCGTTACTTTGAAGTGGTCCTTTGGTAACGCTGTGCGGTCGGTATTGCTGCCAATTTTCACTTTGCAGTTGAGGATGCTTCAAAGTAATGCAGAGTAGTATCTGCGACGTTGCAGATTCTGCGGCAGTTACTTGAAAGTGTTATAACTATACAATGCCTGAATTCGGTAGAATCTACATAATTGTTACTACAAATGCATACCACAAAGTGAATATTACCTTACCGCAAATTTAGTAACAGTTATGTCATTCCCAGATAGCATTTTTACATTCAGAGTATGTGCTCGGAACGTACTCTATGTACCCATGGAACTAAGAATGAATATTCATTTTGTATTCCATGTGCGCGAGCATCCTTGTCCTTGTCGCACACCTCGTACCCTCTTCTTTGCTCTCCACTCTGTTTTACAAAGCAACACAGCCCCTCATGTACTGTGCGACAAAGAGAGAACGAACTGTGTGAGGAGGATGAGAATGCTCACACCGTTTGCGAGCTGTCCACTGCTCATACATTACAATTCTTTGATAGGAACACACTTTCACTCTCTCACGCACGCTAACCAACCCCCCCCCCCACTACACACATACACACACATGCACACCCTCACTTTAAAGTAAGCATAGGAACTTAAAAAAAATCACCACCTCATTCATGAAACCTGCGGCATTTCCGGTCTTATGAATATGAATAACAACATTAAACAACTCGTTGTCACATAATACTCTCAACTATGACATTAGTGGGTACCGATCTTCCTGATCTTTGACCTTTCAAACTGGCCATTTTCAGACATTCTGCATTTTCAGCCCATTTGACTGTACCCTCTTTTTCATTTGTTTTATGCGGTGTCCTTTACCTACAAAACATAGATATTTTTTTGGAATTGGGAAATATTTATGCTTGTGATTTTAAATGTACCTGAAGTTTCGAACGTTCACTTGAATGAATTTTAGATGAAAAAGAAACGTTAATAAAAACCACACATCGATTTAGGCATAAACACTTCATTGCCACATTTGCTGACAATAAATATCCACAATACTTAAGTTTTTACACCTAAATCGAAATGTGGCTTTTATTAATTTTTCTTTTTCATACCTATGAAATTCGTTCAAGTGAACATTCGAAATTTTAGGTAAGTACTTGATTTTAAATGCCTACCAGAGTTATTAAAAGAACATATCTTCTTTCAACTTCTAGTATGGACAAAATTTCTTTGGAAGTCGACGGCTTCCAATATGTTCTTCGATATCATTATGTTCATCTGACGGGAGGAATAACGTGTTTTTTGTACATAGTAATTTGATTTGTTTTTGTTCACTCTTACATCAGATGTGATCTCTGCCCTTTTCAATTAATTGCAGCTCTTCTATAATCCTCTGAAATAGGTATAAAGCAAATTACTACAAATAAATACCTATCACAACTCGTACGTTGTAATCAAATTCAATGATTGTGATTTAAATAAACAAAAGCTCCTTAATATTGAAATAGATCGAACCTACCTTCTTGAAAATAAGATTTAAACACCCTGTAAAGTGTCCACGTTTCTGGGGGGTTTTCTCCTGTTTTTCAATGATCAGTCAAATTGTTTCCGTTTGAATGGTGACCACCAAGCTTCCTTTTCGTGGACCGAGACCATTACAAAGACCACCTCAGTTTTTTTTCCAAAAAATCGATACCTACAAACGCCGTAATTATTATAACTAATATAGGTGGTATGCTTAGTATACTTATGTACAAAGGGATACACATTAAACTTTAGTGTCTAAATATAAAATATCTGCAAATGACAACAAAGCTATGTGGTAGTTATATTGTATACAATAATTGTAAAATACTTACTCCAATGCAATTAATGTATACTTGGACTAATTAATAAATCACGGGAAAACAAAAAACAAAACACACGACATTTGACAGCAGAAGCGTGACGTAGTCTGCTAGAGCACGATGAGCATGCGCACTAATCTAAGGACCGTGGCGCGCATTTAAAAAATTCTACAAGGGGATTGTAATGACATGGAAAACGAAAATCTAAATATAAAAGATAAAATGTAATTAAATAACCATTCTAAGTCTGATCTACCTGCTTAAGAAATGCCGATAATTACCGAGATAGTTACTAATTAATTGAACACAGTACATAAATTAAAAAAGGATTATTATTCATTATTATTTAATATTTCATTCAATATTATTTAATATTTCATATTCATTATTATTTAATATTCGATCATAAATCTAAAGTCTGGATTCAAAATTTAAAACATATTTCATATATACAATATTGACGAACGATTTAAAATTTATAAAACGTCATACACCACACAGGGGATGATTATAAATGTACTTAAACCAGATCTATATAGATAGAGAAACATCATAATTATTTTTGTAGGTAGGTAGGTAGATAGGTATACTATAAAACTAGCATTGCTGTCTCATCAGTTCTGATGAAGGTTATTTTTATTAGTTCAAAAATCGGACCAATCCGCATTCGCGTTAAAAGTGCTGAACTTTTGATGATATTACTGTCTGCGCGGCGCTCGGGTGATGCAAATATTTCTACAAAAAATATACCTGTATTATACAGATAAAATCATTGACGAATGTTTATACGATGTACATGAACACATATACGAAGAACGTTCCCTGATACGTGTACACAGTATATGCGACTGTGAACATAAACTTTTCTGTATATTCCATTTATATCGTATGTATAATCATATTGTATATGTGAAAATATTATTTATATGGGAATGTTGACGGAACATACATGGCAAGTACAGAATGCAATTAGAACATTGGGAATGCAAAATGTACATTCGTGGAATAATAAATGCTATCTGGGTTCCTACTGTATTAAAGTTCCGATGCCTCAGATGCCAGTTCTCATCACTTTGAATGCTGCTTGGGATGTTTGTTTCTTCAAAGAGATGTTGTTCGTATACGACATAACCTCAACCAAGCAAACACAAAAATTGCGGCCCTTAAATGGGCCATTGTAGCGATCAATGGCTTTCTTATGGCATAGGCTAACCTTTTGTGGTCCATAATAAATTATATGCAGGCGTACCATAGCTTCATGTTGTTATGAATTGCCACATAATAACCAGAAATGGTCAATTATTGTGCAACCATAAAAAATGCTGCTTCGGTTTATACGTTGATGGTACTTTTATGGTAATATGCAGGCTAATATTTTTATGATTACGCGCATGCGCACTGTGAAAAATCTCTCAAGGCTTCACCGAGCATAGCATCCGCCATTTGCATTTTCGTTCTATGCTTGGCTTGTGGGTTATTAAAATTTGTGTAATCTGACTTAATCTGACCGTTATTTCTGTAAAATTTGTAGTTTATTTTTTATAGTAATTTGTAATTTGTCATTAATAACTTAATTGTAACGTTTTTTGTAAATTATTATTAATGATATTATTTGAGACTACTCGTAAACATTTATTAAATAAAATATTTTCTACATTTTGAATTAAATAGTATATATTCACATAATATAATAAAGACTTCATACACATCACCATAAATACTGCTTTTAGCATCCGTAATAACGGTTATTAAGATAGCTCAGTTGGTAGAAGAGTCAGAGTACTGTAATATATAACCCCACCGGGGATTATACTTTGCTAGGCGGCAGCTCTCTCGTCGGAAGCATTGGGGATGGGTAAGGATCTTTGGAAAATTTAATTTTAAAGTCTTCAATTATTTAAATAGCCGCCACTTAATCTTGTTTTAGTTAAGACCAAGAAAAAATGCCTATCCTAGCCTTTTGGGTTTGCGGGTGTTGCAAAAAAACAAAGTCAAGGTTGGGTAGTCAAATTAGATTTAATAATAAAAATGTATCACAATAAGGTATCCTTATGGGGTAAGAATGTGCTCTACGAACATCAAAATGCTTAATACTTAATTCATTTAATTTCACAAATGGTCCGCTTTTTGGCCCCCTCAAATAGTACTATTTGCGGTTCACAGTAACTGTGGAACTCATTAAAATCGTAATATTAACGAAATTATCTGACTTAAATTAGGTGTAAAATTGGCTTAGTAATTTAGCAAACAAATTCTTTGAAAAGTTTGGTAAATTTTATAGTTCAACGCTGTCGTCTCACACGACGTTTATTGTAAAATCAGAGGCTGGAATTTCACGTCGCCGTTTCTGAGTAATTAGAAAAAACAGTCTGACCTTATTTTTAATTTGTCGACACCTCACAGTACCATGGACATCCAGGGCAATTCCTTATTTACATAACGTGTTACAACCATGTGCTACAACCATGTGTTCTCATCAGGGTAAGCGACCTAGCGGCCGGGCGGCATGCTTCACGTGCGACCGTGGTTATCCAATAGCCGGTGGAATAATCGAATCACAGCGCTTCCAACCATATAACCGTATTACAGCTCAAATCACATAGATCCAGGATCATACAGTCATTAAATATTAAACAGCAAGTCTACAGGATACGAGTTATGAATTCGAAAATTCCAAGGTGCAAATTACAAAATGCAAGTTAGCCATGTGCAAATTAACCAAACGTAAGTTAGCTATACGTAAATTAGCTATACGTAAATTAGGCCGGCAAATTTACAAAACAAGAAATATTGTTATCGTTACTGCAAACGAGGAACAATTAACAAACTGCCTACACGGCGAAACAAATTTAGACGTACCTTCTCGCAGAATGGCCCTTCTTTTAAATATAATTTAACAAAATTCTCTAGCCATGTGCTCGGTGCCCCAACAGCTTCTTAAATGGCCGTTACTTCCTTCCAAACCCTTTTTTCCGCAACCGAATCCATGTACGTTGGAAACCCGTAATGAAAAACAATTGGTATTTAAAATTCATACACCGCGCAATGACGCCTAGCCGATAACCTAATTCTAAACTAAACGTAAACAACTAACATGGCTGTTTCTGTCCGAAAATTGGCATAAACAAGTGTTAACTGAGAAACTTATGACTTTCATGTAATTAAATCCCAGGCATAAAGTGATGGAAAACGCACACAACGTTATGCGGCACCTACTGCCTACATTTTACAATACTGGGAAAAGGTTTCACTACTGCTTTGCCCTGTTTTAGACGCCCGCATACACTGACAATTTATCAACAAATTAATTTAAGCACTATGAGCCGTGCTAATTACCAAACAACTCTGAAAGTTCCTAGTACCATGAGGGAGTCGAACATTCTTCCAATAGGTATAGTAATAATAAGGTAACATGCTACTTCCTTAAATTAATCGAATCAAACTTTATACCATAAAGATATAATTATAAATGTGTTGTGTCGCTCCTATGCGCTCAATGAAGAAATGTTCCTACCACTTACGTACAGGACAAGGTAAGGTATACCAAAAAGAAACCATGCATACAGGGTTCACCCCAAAAAGTACTATTTACCCGTTACACAATCACCCCTGTTCAACGGTAGAAAAATAGGAATTGAAAATTACTATTTTTCATAAGGACCCTTTCCTCTATTTTAACCCAGTTAGACTGTTAGTAAACTTATCCTAAATAATCGAATCGATCGATCAACTACACCCTACCTAAACTAAGACTACAGCTCTAACTTAACGCTCCTAAGCTAACACGTCTAAGCTATCATATGTACAAGTTCCTACCTACCTATCGACTAGTATCTGCGCAGATTTAAACCTAACTTAGAACTAACATATGGTAAAATTTGCTGACTACAGCTTCCACAAACATTTAAATATAACGGCGCGAACGTCACATACAACAAACTTCCTGCTTCGGCGCCTAATTAACTCTAAAACAGGCAGACAGATTTACATCGAAGAAAATATACCGTCCCAAAATAACCTAGGGTAGCCCTAAAGTTTCATTAACCGGATCTGCAAAATGCATTTCTTCCACAACGGGACTCCGTACTGTGCGGAGTTAAACACAATTTAATATGGCGAAGGTGAAATCAAAATCTATGTTCCCTCAGAATCGGAACATTCCAGATCATAAGTCGGATAAAAATATGGCTTGAGGTCCTTGACGTGCCAATTTCCTGCCTTTGAACCGTCTTCGTATTCCAACGTATAGACTAACTTGGAAAGTTTTTTACGTACCGTACAAAGCACATACCGTGGAGCTAACTTCTTTGAGAAATTTTGTGCGGCGTCAGACAGCACCTTATTCCGCTTCCATACCCTGTCGCCAACAAAAAATTCCACATCGCGTTTCCTCAAATTATACGACTTTTCATTACGCTTATACGCTGCATTTAATTTGTCCTGAACCTTTTTATAAATTTCCCCTAGTTTGCCTAGGCCGCGCGCATAGTGCGTGGTATCTCCAGGTTTTAACTTCTCGAAACTCGAACGTCCGTAATAATCTCCAGTCGCGGGAACTACTCTTCCAAAATTTAGGAAAGCGGGACTGTACTCGGTAACCTCGTGGTTAGCAGTACGCAGTGCAAAACCAATCTTCGCAATGTTTTTGTCCCAATGTTTATGGTCTTCTCGGATATAACTACGGATGGCTGTGCCAACAGTGCGGTTATATCTCTCGACAAAATTGGCCTGTGCATGATATTTGGCAGTAAACCAAATGTTTGACTTATATTCCTTTACAAGATTTTTAAACTGGGTACCCGCAAATTGTGACCCATTGTCGCAAATGACATATTGTGGCACACCGTACACCAAGAATACCTCATTCTCTATGAAACGTACAATACCCGGGGCGGTAGCTTTTCGCAACGGGTGCAAAAGTGTATACTTTGTAAACCAATCGCTTACCACCAAAAGATATGAATGACCTGCGCTACTCCTCGGTAACGGACCCATTAAATCAACCGAAATGACCTGCCAAGGAAACCGTACTTGCTTTTCAGCCCCCATTAATCCAAACCTAGCAGTATTCGAAGCCTTTTGCGCATTACACACCTTACAAGATCTGACATAACGATATATGTCTCGGCGCATTTTTGGCCAATAATACGTCAGGCCGACTCGAACGGCAGTCTTAGAGACACCTAAATGTGCAGCCTTTTCGTCATCATGACAGGACCGCAACACAGAAAGACGTTGTGTCTTAGGAACTAAGAGTTTCCACTCAGAAATATTCGTACTTAAAGGTACCTTCGAGGGCATCAACTTATACACATATTTATTTCTTACTGTCCATTGGGGAAAGTCATCAGGCCTACTTAAAATTTTCTCGCGCATCTTTTCATAGAAAGAGTCTATATTAGATAAATCAATATCGAGCGAGATACAATCATCAACGTTAATTGCGGCACCCTCGAGACATTCTGACTCGACGGGAGGGGGATCTACGGGACTACGAGATAAGGCGTCAGGGACGACGTTAAATTTGCCCTTTCTATGGACGATCTCAAAATCAAATTGGCTCAGCCGAACACACCAACGTGCAAGTTTCCCAGAGGGGTCGCGTAATTTATACAACCACTTTAGAGATGCATGGTCGGTGATGACCGTGAACCTGACTCCCTCAACGTATGGCCGAAACTTTTCACAGGCGAAAATAACTGCCAAACATTCCTTCATAGTACAACTATAATTTCTTTCGCTCTTTGAGAGGCTCCTACTGGCGAAAGCTATCACCCTTTCTTCGCCCTGTTGCTCTTGTGTGAGTGAACACCCAAGACCTGTATCGCTAGCGTCGCACTGTATTGAAAAAGGTAAGTTAAAATCGGGGCTAGACAGTAAAGGTGCGGAAATAAGCGCCTGCTTGACATCGCGGAATGCATTGTCAGCGGCCTCAGTCCAAATTATTGGTTGTCCCTTTTTTCTACCGGCAAGCAATTCGTTGATGGGGCTCATAAGTGTAGAAAACTGTGGTATAAAGCGCCGATACCAGCTGCACATACCAGTAAACCTTTTTACTTCGGTTGTCGTTCTTGGCTGAGGAAAATTAACCATAGCCGAAACCTTCTCAGGATCGGTCCTCAGGCCTGCATTGTCGACTATAAACCCGAGATATTTCAGTGAAGGACGAAAGAACTCGCACTTATCAAAATTTACCGTGAGGTTCGCATCACAAAGACGTCGAGCCACCTCATTCAATAACCTTAAGTGCTCCTCAAAAGTGGAGGACACAATTATCACGTCGTCCAAATAAACAAAAATGTTGGGTTCGAGCTCTGGACCGCAAATCGCGTCCATCAGACGTTGCTGACACTGCGCCGCATTGAATAGCCCAAAAGGCATAACGTTAAAATGGAATAAGCCCCTACCGGGTATGGCAAAGGCTGTTTTTTCTTTAGACGCTTGGTCTAAAGGAATCTGCCAAAATGCACTGCGCAAGTCGACAGATGAAATATAACGCGCGTCGCGAAGCATATTTAATATTCTATCCACAACAGGTAGTGGGTACGAGTCCCTTTTCGTCACGGCGTTTAACCTTCGCCCGTCGAAACAAAAACGAAACTCCCCATTTTGTTTCTTTACCAACAGTACAGGGGAAGACCACTCACTCATCGAGGGTTCAACAACTCCTAACTGCAACATTTTGTCGAGTTCCTTGTTAAGGTGACCCAACATGTAAGGGGATAACAAATATTGCCGCTGCTTAAATGGTCTGGCGTCGCCCGTATCAATACAGTGGATCAACTTGTTGGTGCGCCCCAGTTTCCCGTCTTTATTCAACACATTAAATTTCGAAATTATCTCTTCAGCCTGCGAGATCTGTTCATCAGTAAGGTTGACTGAAGAAAGAACCCGACCATTTGGCTTACAATTTCCCGTATCTAGAGTAGATATATCGATATTATTATCGTCACGTACATGCCACGAATTATTGCTAAAGTCTATATTAACCTTGAATTCCTTACAAAAGTCGCTACCTAAAATAAAGTCGTGCTTAAGTGATGGCACTACTAGAGGTGATATTACTTTACAAACACCATTAACACAAAGCGGCAGGTCAACTGTACCCTGTATAGATTGATGAGCTCCATCGGCCGTGGTAACGGACTTATGGGGAGACTTCCTAATTTTTATATTAAACATTTTCAAAATACTTAGGCCTCCTACTCCAACTATCGAGTTGGTTGCCCCGGAGTCTAACAATGCCACTAACTCCCTATCAAATAAGGTCACCATCACATAAGGTCTGTTGTCGTGATCCTTGTTCACTAAAATAGGAGAGGTATTCCTTTCCTCCGGTTTTCTGAAGATATCAGAAAAAAACTTATTTACTTGTTCTAAAATTATATTTTGTTCACGAGTGCGCCTGCGGTTACTCTCTATTTTGTCGGCCTGCCTACTAGCGTCGGGTTGAACACGACCGTGTTGTCCTACCCCCTGTCGGCGTTTCCCGAACAGCTACTACAATTTGAGGCAGTTACGCCCTTCTTCCCACACTTAAAACAAAACTTACTACGCCTCTGTCTGCAAGTTCGGAAGGTATGATTTGGTTGGTTACAGTTCCAACAAACTGACCGTGTGGTAACATTACTACTATTTGCGGCATTACCAATGCTTGAACTCTGATTTACTATATTTGCCCTTGAATTACTCCTATTATTATTCCTAGCGCTCTCACTCGTTTGAGAACTACCCAGCGCGCTAACATCATTGGAACACCTACAACTACAAGTGCAGTTACGAGGTACGGAATTGGTAGAATTACTTCCCCAGTGACTATCCCTAGCTCGACTTAAATTATTAGACGTGGACGGCTCCGCAACATATGCCAGCTCTGAGTTCCGCGTACGCATTGACAGGACCTCTTCCCATCGTTTGCAGGCAATTGCAAGTTCACTAACTGACCCAAAATCTGTTAAAGCTAAGCGTTCATAATATTTAAATAGCAAGTTCTCGCGGATTCTATTTATCTTCGTAATTTCTGCTGGTGCGTTACTAAGACGCCTAAAATATGCTTCCATTTCCGCAATGAAAATAGTTACCGACTCGTTGTTACGTTGCTTGCGGTTCTTGATAGTTTTCCACAATTGTTCATCGTTGTCCTTCGGCAAAAAGTCACTCCTAAGTCTCCTGACCAAGGAATCCCAATCAGAGAGCGTTGGCTTGGCGTAGCGCCACCAGTCAAGACCCTTCCCGGTAAATAAGTCGACTGCCGAGGCAAAAAGATCTTTTTTATTAACACCCCTCGCGTCTGCTAGTTCCTCAACTCGTTCTATAAATGCTTCTACCCCCAAACGTTGGGAAAGCCCATCGAATTTTACTCCCCACTTATAAATTTGTAAAGGCTTGGACGACTGCGCAGGTATTTGTATGACGGCAGGTAATTGCGCATGGTGTTCAACAGCAGGTGTGTCTGACGTTACCCGCTCATAAAGTTCCGCTTCCAGTTGTATTCACGAAGCGTAAGCTTCATCCTTGAAAAATTTATGGTCCGCGTCCTCTCCAGGTTCCATTCGCTTTACCCAACCTATGACGTGAATTAATCTGGAGCGCAGGCGTATGAACAACCCATCTGTAGCTGGCCCCTCAAAGTCACGTACTAACCCGCTTATATTTTCCACAGAATGCGTGATAGCATCCCTTTCCGTAAGAAAATCGAAATCAGGGTCCCTAATATCAAGATTTCTACCCCGCTCTTTATTTAGAAGTCGGCCTAAAATTTTTCTTTTGTCATTCATGTCACGATCTGTTACTACTCCGCGAATTCTAAGCTCATAATTAATTTCGTTTATAAGTAAATGGTTAGGTTTCATATACACGACTTCCTCCATCTTGCTTTATAAATATCCCCCCAGTCTAGACCACTAAGTATCTATATAGTTTAAGCGTACCGCGTTTAAAATACTACAAACAATTCTCCACAACAGAATACTAAAACCTAAATCAGGTATGAAAAAACGCTACTTCGAGACCGGTACTAGATTTCAAAAATCACAAACGATTCTGCTCCACAGAATACTAACACGTTAACCAGATATATGTAAAGTGTAAATCTGGACATTCAATAGGCCAATAGGCCAAAATATCACAAACAGTTCGCCGCCACAAAATATTAATACGCTAAACAGTATAACAATTAATCTAAAAAATCTGTAGAGCCCCGAGCAATTAATTCATTCTTTTCTAAAATGGCTTGTAATGACTAGACAAGGACAACTGTCACCCTATTTACCTAAATTGTCCTACTATCACTGCACTGGCCGTTACTATTAACTACCCTGTATATGACTAAATTCTAAGAAGCGTATGTTGTAATAAAGAATTGGAAAAAAATATAAATAATACCGTGTATAAGACTAGCTATATTGTACACCCTGTATATGGATAATTTTATTTCACCCCGTACATGGATAATAATTTTTCACCCTGTATGCGAATAATGTTATTTTCCACCTTGTATATGGATAATTTTATTTCACCCTGTATACGAATTATTTTAAAGACAAAAGAAAATATGCAGATAAGAGAGACACAACACCTTTGACTTGTGGCATAAAGTTCAAAAAACTCCAGGTGTTTCATTACCTTATCATTAAATATAAGATTAACTACGTGTGTTAAGAACACATTTTTCAAAGTCAAATAACAATCATCGGTTTTTGTATAACAAAAAGCCTGAATATCAGAATAAAATTGATAAGCGCTAATTTCAAAAAAATTTATCAGTTCACACAGCGATGACTTGTGAAATTCCTTGAGCCAAAATTATCTTAGACTTTATTTTTGCAACCATTTAATTTACCAAAATTCAAGACCCCACGTTCGGGCGTCAACTTCGTATAACCCCACCGGGGATTATACTTTGCTAGGCGGCAGCTCTCTCGTCGGAAGCATTGGGGATGGGTAAGGATCTTTGGAAAATTTAATTTTAAAGTCTTCAATTATTTAAATAGGCGCCACTTAATCTTGTTTTAGTTAAGACCAAGAAAAAATGCCTATCCTAGCCTTTTGGGTTTGCGGGTGTTGCAAAAAAAATAAAGTCAAGGTTGGGTCCTCAAATTAGATTTAATAATAAAAATGTATCACAATAAGGTATCCTTATGGGGTAAGAATGTGCTCTACGAACATCAAAATGCTTAATACTTAATTCATTTAATTTCACAAATGGTCCGCTTTTTGGCCCCCTCAAATAGTACTATTTGGGTTCACAGTAACTGTGGAACTTATTAAAATCGTAATATTAACGAAATTATCTGACTTAAATTAGGTGTAAAATTGGCTTAGTAATTTAGCAAACAAATTCTTTGAAAAGTTTGGTAAATTTTATAGTTCAACGCCGTCGTCTCACACGACGTTTATTGTAAAATCAGAGGCTGGAATTTCACGTCGCCGTTTCTGAGTAATTAGAAAAAACAGTCTGACCTTATTTTTAATTTGTCGACACCTCACAGTACCATGGACATCCAGGGCAATTCCTTATTTACATAACGTGTTACAACCATGTGCTACAACCATGTGTTCTCATCAGGGTAAGCGACCTAGCGGCCGGGCGGCATGCTTCACGTGCGACCGTGGTTATCCAATAGCCGGTGGAATAATCGAATCACAGCGCTTCCAACCATATAACCATATTACAGCTCAAATCACATAGATCCAGGATCATACAATCATTAAATATTAAACAGCAAGTCTACAGGATACGAGTTATGAATTCGAAAATTCCAAGGTGCAAATTACAAAATGCAAGTTAGCCATGTGCAAATTAACCAAACGTAAGTTAGCTATACGTAAATTAGCTATACGTAAATTAGCTATACGTAAATTAGGCCGGCAAATCTACAAAACAAGAAATATTGTTATCGTTACTGCAAACGAGGAACAATTAACAAACTGCCTACACGGCGAAACAAATTTAGACGTACCTTCTCGCAGAATGGCCCTTCTTTTAAATATAATTTAACAAAATTCTCTAGCCATGTTCTCGGTGCCCCAACAGCTTCTTAAATGGCCGTTACTTCCTTCCAAACCCTTTTTTCCGCAACCGAATCCATGTACGTTGGAAACCCGTAATGAAAAACAATTGGTATTTAAAATTCATACACCGCGCAATGACGCCTAGCCGATAACCTAATTCTAAACTAAACGTAAACAACTAACATGGCTGTTTCTGTCCGAAAATTGGCGTAAACAAGTGTTAACTGAGAAACTTATGACTTTCATGTAATTAAATCCCAGGCATAAAGTGATGGAAAACGCACACAACGTTACGCGGCACCTACTGCCTACATTTTACAATACTGGGAAAAGGTTTCACTACTGCTTTGCCCTGTTTTAGACGCCCGCATACACTGACAATTTATCAACAAATTAATTTAAGCACTATGAGCCGTGCTAATTACCAAACAACTCTGAAAGTTCCTAGTACCATGAGGGAGTCGAACATTCTTCCAATAGGTATAGTAATAATAAGGTAACATGCTACTTCCTTAAATTAATCGAATCAAACTTTATACCATAAAGATATAATTATAAATGTGTTGTGTCGCTCCTATGCGCTCAATGAAGAAATGTTCCTACCACTTACGTACAGGACAAGGTAAGGTATACCAAAAAGAAACCATGCATACAGGGTTCACCCCAAAAAGTACTATTTACCCGTTACAAATACGGACATCGGAGACATGGAGACAGGTTCGAACCCCACCGACCGCAATTGGTACAGGTAAGTAAAAATGAATTTAATAACTTAATAAACATTATAATTTGCAGGCAACCCTTGTGAGAATAAATTGGAGCTATGGTAAACATTAAATATGTAAATAAAATATACGGATGATAACAAACAAATTCATATTACAATATTTATGCATTAATAATTACTTCATTTTTATCAAGTAAAATACTTACATGTCAAAGCTGTACTTTTTCGTAAAAAGCGCCATGAATAATGTATCTATATAAAAAAAGTAGAATCTCCATACATCGTACTTTATGGATGTATAAATATTATTGTACACTGTTGGCAAATTGAAGGATGGCCAGCTGCTGGCCAGTGGGACATTTCGCCAATGGTCCGCTTGTGGCTCCCCATAAAAGTGCCAATTATGATAATGCTGGCGACGGTGCGTATGACCATTTATTTGCCAATTATGAGTGTTTGCTGGGAACAGCGCGAACAACCCACATACCTAGAAAGGCATGTATTGTGAAACAACCGAGTAAGACTGCTGCACTCTGGCGGAAATAATAAAAACAAATGTTCCCCATTGATACACAAGGTCACAGAAATTGAGCCATCAAGGCCAAGGCTTTCGCCTCTGTGTAGTTACTGTACTCTGTTCCCATAGATAGACATGGAGGTAGAATATAAATATTCAACCTCCTTGTAGACAGAGTATAACATAACCTGAAAATAAAGACAGCCCATCAGGTCTCGCCCAACTAAAAAACGAAGTTAACTTCGATGTTTTATTAGAATAGAGCTGACCGATATAAAAGTAGATCAAATACTCTACTTAAATATGGCAACATAGGCCCATAGCGCGACCTGCGCGACCACCGCTCCTGCATTCAAGAATACGGAACTTAGCAATCAAGAGAGGATAGGTTATGTGATTATTCCCTTCCCCCGGAAGGAATGTCCACTTCTCTTAAGCTGGAGAATAGGGCTCCTGAGAAGACTACAGTAAAAGTAACACCTGCACTTTGCTGTGATTCGTCAACGTATTCGACTGATTTGGCGGTCAATTTAAATTGAATATTTGATTTTTCCTCAGAAATTTATTGTTTATCTCGCCTAACTCCTTTTGTATTTCATGTCTTGAATGCTTATTTAAATTATAATAATTGCAAAAACGGTAACATTTGCACCGCTTATGATATATTAATAATAATAATAGTTTATTGCTTTCCAAAACAGAAAAATAACTATGAAATATCAAAATGAATAATAAATACATCAAAAAACTGCACAACATAAAAATATAATTTATGTACAGGGCATGACAATACAATTTAATTAGAATAAATTACAATCTCTACATTAAATTAAAGAGAGAACATAAATTTTATTAGCTCTAAAACAAATAATGTGAATAAATAAGTGTGAGACAGATTCTGGTGATATATAAAGGTAAGTATTTTTTTCTGAATCAGTTATTGAACTTTTTTTGCTTTATTTTTTAACATATTTTTATAATTGCAACTTTTTATTCCCACAGAGAGTTGATCGTTTACTCTCGGAGCTATACATTTCAAAGTAAGATTTGTTTATCCATAACTATACTAACCATATATACTAACCTTCTAATTTAAATTTCACCCTTCTTTAAATAAAACATCATCCCAGACAGCACAATATAATCTTAGAATATTCCTGGAATATACTCTTGAGAATAAAGTCATTCAAGTCAAAATCATTCTTAGAATAGGTCGTGAATATATAAATTCTCCAGGGAATATTCTTAGAATCGGCCAATGGGAATATCCTACATAAACCTAGATTATTCCTTTAAGAATATTCACAAATTATTCCAGGGATAAGCCAGAAATATTTATATGTTTCAAACATATTCACAACTTTTGCCTGGAACATATATTTATATTCCTGGAATAATCTAGGTTTATATAGGATATTCCCTTAGGCTGGTTTCAGGAATATTCCCGTGAGAATGTATAGCCCGTCGGGCAGAGCGCGAAAAACCTTCTCTTTCTTGACCTACCCAATACTGAAGTATAACCAGATGGGACCTTCACTACTTATTAAAGCATGTTAATTTACATAGGAAATCAAAATTGACGACACTATCCATTGGTCGAGACCGAAGATATAAGGAAAAAACTAAAAAAAAAGAAATTTAGAAATTTAATATTTAATCAAATATAACTTTAGAATTAAAACAGATAAAAATAAAATTTTTGTCTGGTTTTGACAAGTAAACATTGCTGTTTAATTTGAAGTATAATTTATTGCAATAATTAAAAAATTAACATAAAAAAACTTGAAAAATTCAAAAGGATACACAAATCAGCAACATTTTTCAAATTCTTAACTCGCAATAACTCGCTTATTAGCCCGTCGGGCAGAGCGCGAAAAGCCTTCTCTTTTTTGACCCACCCAATACTGAAGTATAACCAGATGGGACCTTCACTACTTATTCACGCATGTTATTTTACATAGGAAATCAAAATTGACGACACTCTCCATTGGTCGAGACCGAAGATATAAGAAAAAAACTAAAAAAAAAGAAATTTAGAAATTTAATTTTCAATCAAATATAACTTTAAAACTAAAGCACATAAAAATAAAATTGTTGTTTGGTTTTGACAAGTAAACCTTGCTTTTTAATTTGAAGTATAATTTATTGCAATAATAAAAAAATGAACATAAAAAAACTGGAAAAATTCAAAAGGATACACAAAGTCAGCAGCATTTTTCTAATTCTTAACTCGTCATAACTCGCTTATATAATGAGCTATTCAATTTTTTCTTTCACCAAAAACTGCCAAATTTAATAGGCTTCATTTTGTCTCGATTAATGCTAGATCTAATTTTTTAACTAAAAGCGCTACAGCCCTTTAAACACAACGAAGCACACCACGGCGACGAAGACGGGAGGCTTCCTCTCTCGCTCCCGCTACTCTCGGCCCATTAAGAAACGTATCGGCTGCTCTCCTCATTATTGTATCTGAATAAGTATTAATAAGTGTATAATTCACATTTAGGCTATTACAGTTTATGTATAGGGTAGATTCATTTTTATCAGTGGAGAAAAACTACATGTTTGTTTTGCGAAACTGCTGAAAACAGCGAAAAAATCTAATAATAAAATACCAACTGTTACTGGCATCAAGTCTATTATAAATTGTGCAAATGAAAGAAAATATGCTATTTCATTAAAAACATTTTTTTATTTATTTTTATTTGCGCACTCTTCGATACCGATTTCATTATTCTTGTAGGACATCTTTTTGTAATAATAATAATATTAGCAGAGGCAATATGTATTGTCTGTGATATTTGTAACGCGATAAAAAATGCAAGTGAGCCTTCATGTAGTTATTTATAATAAAGAACAAAAAAATTAGTTTAAAATAAAATGTCATTGTCTGATTTGTGGAAAATCTAGAAAAATTAAGAACAAATTAAGAACATTTTTAAGTAGCAATTTGTACAGGAACGGGTGCGGAAACTAGAAAGCTGCAGTGTCGCATTATGATACAGAAATACAAGGCAGGTTACACATTTATTCAGATTTATTTGGGCTGATGGAAATTATTATAAAATTTGTTATGCAAAATATATTAGCAAAAAAAATTAAATGTATACAAACTAAACAACTGAAAGAAAAAATGAATTTAAAGTAGTGTTAAACATCTTATTTAGGGAGGTTTATCTTGCTGTTTTGCAAAAAAATAATTCTTAACTTTAACGTTTCTAAAAACACGCCTTGATGATATATTTGAAGAAATGACGGAAGAAAAATTAGATTATTATAGCAGCGGAAATATAAGAAAGAGATTAGAAAAACATCTAAGCAAACAAAGTGTTTTGAGAACACAAAGAAAATACAACAACAGTTCATTCAAGTGATAATAAAGCTAAAAGGATTTTTGTTGTCAGTCACAGCTGAATCAGGCGAAGAAAACTAGGTTCATGAGAATGAATTGACAATTCTTGATAAAACTGCCTATCTTAAGTGAAGCTGCAGCTGGATATTTTAAACCTATAACAAGTAAAATTGAAAATTTTTAAAAACCACCGATCAATGTGCAATGTATCTAATCGTACCAGTTTCATATGACCGAATCAAAATGAGGCCTAAATCATGTTCGGCTACCATAATGTCTGCACATTTTCAATTTTACTGCAATCGGACAATTTCTAGAGAAGTTCAACATGGCGAATTCAAGATGGCGACCAAACATCAAAATCTAATATGACCTATAACCATCTTGACAAAATTCTCTTTCAAATAAAAAAAACTACATCAAAATCGGATCACCCGTTGAAGAGATATGAAGCCACAGACAGACAAACAAACATACAAACATATGCGTCAAACTTATGAGGTCGGGGTTAAAAAAAACGCGACTACTAATCGACTACTAATCTCAATGACAATGAACTGTAAATAAGAAGTTTCAGATTTGTTATAAACATTTATGTCGTGGATACTAAATATATCAGGACAGACAAATTTGATTTAAACGTTATTCCGATAGTAATGCAATTTATATTAATAATTGATATGAAAAAAAAAAAAACAATCAGCTTAGGCCATTTTTTTAATCCTATACATATTACTATATGTGCATTGTGACGTCAGAAGAAAAAAAACTTTATTCTTTTGGCTATGGTTATTCCTCCCTGTCAAAATAATCTCATCAATCCGTATTGAAAATTATCAAAAATTAATAAGTATCTATGAGAACCTATATGGTCAATAAGTTTCTATAAGAGTTAGGTAAAGTTGCTGTTGAAATTGTTATCAGTTTATATCCGCATTGACCAGCAAAATGAGTCAAGCCATATCCATTTGTTAATCCAAACATTTACTTATACCATATCAATGAGAATTTATGAGCACAGTATCTAATGTAATTCGTGCGGCTTTCCGTGATTAAAAGACAAGTGTTTCTTTAAGAAACGAGCTGCATTAGGTTAGAACAGTTTGGATTTGCAATTGAAGATTACAAATTATAATGTTTGAATAGGGATTTATGAGATCAGTTTCTATGAGTATTAATGTTTTTTTTCAGTAATATATTAAATGTGTTTTCATTTGTTTGAATGGGTAAAAAGAAAGGTCAGTTTTCAACTGCAATTACAAATACAAGTTTAATCGCTTCGAATGGGATTATATGCGATCAATTTCTAAAAGTATTTATGCTGTTTTCCGAATATAGTTATGATGAGGTTTAATCAGTAACAAATTGTTAACTAATTGTTATGATATGGTCGGAAATTCCAAGTACACATTTAGTATTCCTTCAAGAGGATTGATGAGAGCAGTTTCTACGAGTATCTATTTGTTCCTATAGTAAATTATATAAGTCTTTATGAGTACAGATTCGGATTTAATTTAAATATGAAAATTATATCAGAATAAAGCAACCAAATATTTTAAACAGTATCTATTTGTAAATCCAAACATTTACTTATATTATCTCAATGAAAATTTATGAGAACAGTATCTAATGTAAAACGTGCGGCTTTTCGTGGTTAAATGGCAAGAGTTTCTATAAGAAACGAGCTGCATTAGGTTAGAACAGTTTTGATTTGCAATTGAAGATTCAAAATTATAATGTTTGAATAAGGATTTATGAGATCAGTTTCTATGAGTATTAATGTTTTTTTTTTCAGTAATATATTAAATGTGTTTTCATTTGTTTGAATAGGTAAAAAGAAAGGTCAGTTTTCAACTGCAATTACAAATACAAGTTTAATCACTTCGAATGGGATTAGATGCGATCAATTTCTCAAAGTATTTATGCTGTTTTCCGGATAAAATTGTGAAGAGGTTTAATCAGTAACAAATTGTTCACTACATGTTATGATATGGTCGGAAATTCCAAGTACACATTTGGTATTCCTTCAAGAGGATTGATGAGAGCAGTTTCTACGAGTATCTATTTGTTGTTCCTCTAGTAAATTATATAAGTCTTTATCAGTACAGATTCGGATCTAATTTAAATATGAAAATTATATCAGAATAAAGCAACCAAATATTTTAAACAGTATCTATTTGTAAATCCAAACATTTACTTATACTATCTCAATGAGAATTTATGAGAACAGTATCTAATGTAAAACGTGCAGCTTTCCGTGGTTAAATGGCAAGAGTTTCTATAAGAAACGAGCTGCATTAGGTTAGAACAGTTTTGATTTGCAATTGAAGATTCAAAACTATAATGTTTGAATAGGGATTTATGAGATCAGTTTCTATGAGTATTAATGTTTTTTTTCAGTAATATATTAAATGTGTTTTCATTTGTTTGAATGGGTAAAAAGAAAGGTCAGTTTTCAACTGCAATTACAAATACAAGTTTAATCACTTCGAATGGGGTTATATGCGATCAATTTCTAAAAGTATTTATGCTGTTTTCCAGATATAATTGTGAAGAGGTTTAATCAGTAACAAATTGTTCACTACATGTTATGATATGGTCGGAAATTCCAAGTACACATTTGGTATTCCTTCAAGAGGATTGATGAGAGCAGTTTCTACGAGTATCTATTTGTTGTTCCTCTAGTAAATTATATAAGTCTTTATCAGTAAAGATTCGGATCTAATTTAAATATGAAAATTTATATCAGAATAAAGCAACCAAATATTTTAAACAGTATCTATTTGTAAATCCAGACATTTACTTATACTATCTCAATAAGAATTTATGAGAACAGTATCTAATGTAAAACGTGCGGCTTTTCGTGGTTAAATGGCAAGTGTTTCTATAAGAAACGAGCTGCATTAGGTTAGAACAGTTTTGATTTGCAATTGAAGATTACAAATTATAATGTTTAAATAGGGATTTATGAGATCAGTTTCTATGAGTATTAATGTTTTTTTTCAGTAATATATTAAATGTGTTTTCATTTGTTTGAATGGGTAAAAAGGAAGGTCAGTTTTGAACTGCAATTACAAATATAAGTTTAATCACTTCGAATGGGGTTATATGCGATCAATTTCTAACAGTATTTATGCTGTTTTCCGAATATAATTGTGATGAGGTTTGATCCGTAACAAATTGTTCACTACATGTTACGATATGGTCGGAAATTCCAGGTACATATTTAGTATTCCTTCAAGAGGATTAATGAGAGCAGTTTCTACGAGTATTTATTTGTTGTTCCTACAGTAAATTATATAAGTCTTTATCAGTATGCATTCGGATCTAATTTAAATACAAAAATCATATCAGAATGAAACCCCAAATATTTTAAACAGTGTCCACCTGTAAATCCAAGATAATATTATAATGAGAATCCATCACAACAGTATCTAATGTAACGTGTGCGGTTTTCCGTGGCTAAATTTTAAAATTATTTGCAATAAATAAGCTTTAACGGATTCGAACAGTTTTGCATTTCCAGATGAATAGTTTTAATTGTTAGGGATTTATGAGGTCAGTGTAATGTTTTTTTTTCAATAAAATGTGTTTTTATTGGAAAATAAACATTACACAAAGACACTGATCTCATAGATCCCCATTTAACAATTAAAACTATTCATCTGGAATTGCAAATTAAAACTGTTCAAATCCGTTAAAGCTATTTATTAAAAATACTTTTTAAATTTAGCCACGGAAAGCCGCACGCGTTACATTAGATACTGTTCTGCTTGGTTCTCATTAAAATATATCTTTAAATGTTTGGATTTACAAGTGGATACTGTTTAAAATATTTGGTTGTGTCATTCTGATATAATTTTTGTATTTAAAGTAGATCCGAATGCATACTGATAAAGACGAATTTTCTATTGGAACAACAAATACATACTCATAGAAACTGCTATCATCAATCCTTTCGAAGGAATACTAAATATGTACCTGGAATTTCCGACCATATCGTAACATGTGGTGAACAATTTGTTACTGATCAAACCTCATCACAATTATATTCGGAAAACAGCATAAATACTGTTAGAAACTGATCGCATATAACCCCATTCGAAGTGATTAAACTTGTATTTGTAATTGCAGTTGAAAACTGACCTTTCTTTTTACCCATTCAAACAAATGAAAACACATTTAATATACTTATTACTGAAAAAAAAACATTAATACTCATAGAAACTGATCTCATAAATCCCTATTCAAACATTATAATTTGTAATCTTCAATTGCAAATCAAAACTGTTCTAACCTAATGCAGCTCGTTTCTTATAGAAACTCTTGCCATTTAACCACGGAAAGCCGCACGTTTTACATTAAATACTGTTCTCATAAATTCTCATTGAGATAGTATAAGTAAATGTCTGGATTTACATATAGATACTATTTAAAATATTTAGTTGCTTTATTCTGATATAATTTTCATATTTAAATTAGATCCGAATGCATACTGATTAAGACTTATATAATTTACTATTGGCACAACAAATACATACTCGTAGAAATTGCTATCATCAATCCTTTCGAAGTAATACTAAATATGTACCTGGAATTTCCACACGTAACATGTAGTGAACAATTTGTTACTGATCAAACCTCATCACAATTATATTCGGAAAACAGCATAAATACTGTTAGAAATTAATCGCATATAACCCCATTCAAAGTGATTAAACTTGTATTTGTAATTGCAGTTGAAAACTGACCTTTCTTTTTACCCATTCAAACAAATGAAAACCCATTTAATATATTACTGAAAAAAAAAACATTAATACTCATAGAAACTGATCTCATAAATCCCTATTCAAACATTATAATTTGTAATCTTCAATTGCAAATCAAAACTGTTCTAACCAAATGCAGCTCGTTTCATATAGAAACTCTTGCCATTTAACCACGGAAAGCCGCACGTTTTACATTAGATACTGTCCTCATAAATTCTCATTGAGATAGTATAAGTAAATGTCTGGATTTAGAAATAGATTCTGTTTAAAATATTTGGTTGCTTTATTCTGATATAATTTTCATATTTAAATTAGATCCGAATGCATACTGATAAAGACTTATATAATATACTATTGGTACAACAAATACATACTCGTAGAAGCTGCTATCATCAATCCTTTCGAAGTAATACTAAATATGTACCTGGAATTTCCGACCATATCGTAACATGTAGTGAACAATTTGTTACTGATCAAACCTCATCACAATTATAATCGGAAAACAGTATAAATACTGTTAGAAATTGATCGCATATAACCCCATTCGAAGTGATTAAATTTGTATTTGTAATTTCAGTTGAAAACTGACCTTTCTTTTTACCCATTCAAACATATGAAAACACATTTAATATATTACTGAAAAAAAAACATTAATACTCATAGAAGCTGATCTCATAAATCCCTATTTAAACATTATAATTTGTAATCTTCAATTGCAAATCAAAACTGTTCTAACCTAATGCAGCTCGTTTCTTATAGAAACACTTGTCATTTAACCACGGAAAGCCGTACGTTTTACATTAGATACTGTTCTCATAAATTCTCATTGAGATAGTATAAGTAAATGTAAAGACTTATATAATTTACTAGAGGAACAAAAAATAGATACTCGTAGAAACTGCTCTCATCAATCCTTTTGAAGGAATACTAAATGTGTACTTGGAATTTCCGACCATATCATAACAAGTAGTGAACAATTTGTTACTGATTAAACCTCATCACAATTATATTCGGAAAACAGCATAAATACTTTTAGAAATTAATCGCATATAACCCCATTCAAAGTGATTAAACTTGTATTTGTAATTGCAGTTGAAAACTGATCTTTCTTTTTACCCATTCAAACAAATGAAAACACATTTAATATATTACTGAAAAAAAAACATTAATACTCATAGAAACTGATCTCATAAATCCCTATTCAAACATTATAATTAGTAATCTTCAATTGCAAGTCAACCTAATGCAGCTCGTTTCTTATAGAAACACTTGCCATTTAACCACGGAAAGCCGCACGTTTTAC
The DNA here is from genome assembly GCA_936432065.2 of Rutpela maculata. Classification (NCBI taxonomy): domain Eukaryota; kingdom Metazoa; phylum Arthropoda; class Insecta; order Coleoptera; family Cerambycidae; genus Rutpela; species Rutpela maculata. The sequence continues at coordinate 37,084,952 of OW386294.2, read as the reverse complement.
CTTAGATACTGTTCTCATAAATTCTCATTGATGTGGTATAAGTAAATGTTTGCTGCTCCATTCTGGTAGAAACTGATAGAAATTTCAGCAGCAACTTTACTCCAGGCTCCAGTAGAGGGAGCTGTATACGTGTAGCTAGTTCATATCTAATCTAATGTGACCTAAGGAACTGAAGTGTGTTTGTTAAATTAAAAACAAAGCAGTCTCTTTCACTGCTAACCCATTCATTGCTTCTAGGCTAGAACAAGAACACCCGAGGAAATAAGGACTTTGCAGAATTTTGTGTTTACCACAATATTAGTATTTCTATTTGAAATATGCAATTTAAACTGTACATTTGTCGGCATGCATATCCAAATTAATACTAATAAAAAAGCAAAATGGAAGTTTACAATAAAAATACATCTGTAAAATATACAATTGAAACTACATTTGTTGACATGTATATCCACATTAATACTAATAAAAAACAATGTTGAAATTTACAATAAAAACATGTTGATAAATGGTGTGTTACATACGATAGATACTGGAGAAAGGACGGACTGGAACTCTTATGATATTACTTATAGAAAAGTTTAAAATCTCTTTAAAGTTGTATCTGTAATTCCATATGTTTACAGATATAAGGGCAAGGGTGCATTTGCAGACACTAAACTGTAGATTTGTTGATGTATATTTCATATAAGTACTCATGAAAGGGCAACATGATAATTCCAAATAGCTCATTCGGAATTACTGTTTCATAACCGATTTAAAACTTAATAAAACAGATAAAATCCTGTCTGTATAATACTAATATAACTTATAGGAACGATAAAACCGCATCACTTTTTTTTTATAAGTTTCTATGTGGAATTTTTGGCAGGGCTACGTTATTCCTACGATGAAATACGGACATTTTTAACGTCTATAGCTAGTCACGTATTAGTAAAAACTAGTAACGACATTTTTATACCACCTGGACTTCCTCCAGTAAGTTCTGAAGAAAACAATTACATTCATAGCATCGATAATTTTGATCAAAACGAAGACGTGCTAAATGGAAAAAATCCCACTTGGAATAGTATTATTTTAAAAAGAGAACAGCCTATTTACACAAGCATATTTAGATCCAATTTTAACCGATTTTAACCCTTCCAGTTTACATGAAAATAAAAATATAGTTATGTATAAAAATCCAACTAATCGTTCAGAGCCTCTACGAGTTAGTGAGAGCATGGCAAATAATTGTTTTGATTATATGGTTACCTCTGACACTTAATGGAAAATATTAAAATATACGAGGCAAAGTAAAAACTTTACTAGCTGGCATAAGTTTAACAATGACGTATCTGAAAATCAGTTAATCTCTGTCTGATACCTATTACTTTCCATTTGTTAATGCACCTGCCGCGTTGTACGACACCATATATAATGGATGATTACAACTAATCATATTATTCAATTTGATTTGTTAATTTTATTATCTTACAATAAAGGAAAATTATTCTAAAGCTTTTGTTACGGCCACTGATGGAAGCATTGCGCGATTTATGGCGAACGCAGGATGTACCGGGAACGAGAGGGGAAGCCTCACGACTCCGCCGCCGTAGTACGCTTCGTTGCGTTTAAAAGTCTGTACCGCTTTTATTTACAGAGCTAGACCCAGCATTAATTGAGACAAAATGAAGTCTATGAAATTTGGCAGTTTTTGGTGAAAAAAACATTCGAATAGCTCAATACATAAGCGTGTTACAACGAGTTAGAGCTTTTAAAAAAATTGACAATTTGTGTACCATCTAACTTAACGTCAATTTTCTAATGTTAAAGTTATTATTTTTGTAATAAATTATACATCAAATTAAAGAGAATCGTTTGTACTATAAAACTAAAAAAAATATATAATTTTATCTTTTTTCGTTTGAAAGTTATTCGTAGTTGAATTTGAATTTTGTTATTTTCATTTTTTTTCGTGTTTTTCTTGTAACTTCAGTCTCGACCAATGGAGAGTGTCGTCAAACGTGATTTCCTATGTAAAAAAACCTGCTGAATAAAATGAAATAGGTTTTATTTGGTTATACCTCGGTATTGGGTTAGTGAACGCTAGAGCCAGCCATCCGACGTACTATATATATACGCTTATATAACGCAATTTTTTCTTTCACCAAAAACTGACAAATTTAATAGGCTTCATTTTGTCTCGATTCATGCCAGATCTAATTTTTTAACTAAAAGCGCTACAGCCCTTGAAACACAACGAAGCACACTACGACGACGAAGACACGAGGCTTCCTCTCTCGCTCCCGTTACGCTCTCGGCCCACCAAGAAACGTATCGGCTGCTGGCCTCATTATTGTATGGATAAGTATTAATATAAGTATATATTATTTTATTTACATTTAGGCTATTACAGTTTATGTATATTGTAGATACATTATCAATGAAAAAAACTACATGTTACTTTTGCGAAACTGCTGAAAGCAGAGAAAATCTAATGGTAAAAAACCAACTGTTACTGGCATCAGGTCTATTATATGAAAGAAAAAATTCTTATAAAATAAAGTGGTGGCACTTATTTGCACACTCTTCGGTACTGATTTCATTATTCTTGTTGGACATCTTTTTGTAATAAGAATGATATTAGTAGAGACAAGACATATTGCCTCTGATATTAGTAAAGTGATTAAAAATGTAAGTGAGCCTTCATGTGGTTATAATGAAGATAAAAATCAGATTAAAATAATATAGCATTGTCTGATCTGTGGAAAATCCAGAAAAAATAAGAATAAATTAAAAACATTTTTAAGAAGCAATTTGTACAGGAACGGGTGCGGAAACTAGAAAAAAATATATATTAAAGCTGCAGTGACGTATTGTGATATAGAAATAAAAGGCAGGTTTTACTTTTTTTCAGATTTATGACGGAAATTATCATAAAATTTGTTATGCAAAATATATTAGTAAAAAAAAATTAAATGTGTACAAACTAAACCACTGGAAGAAAAAATGAATTTAAGGTAGCGTTAAACATTTTATTTAGGGAGGTTGAACTTGCTGTTTTGCAAAAAAGAATCCTTAACTTTAACATTTCTAAAAACACTCCTTAATGATATATTTGAAGAAATCACGGAAGAAGAATTAGATTATTATAGCAGCTGAAATATAAGAAAGAGACTAGAAAGCATTTAAACAAAGTGTTTTGGGAACACAATAAGGAAATACAACAGTTCATTCAAGTGATAATAAAGCTGAAAAGACCAACGAAGGTTTGTTGTCAGACACAAAGTGCTGCCAGTATCTTAAATGAAGCTATAGGTGGACATTTTAAAACTGTAAAAAAACACGACTACTATTCAGAATAATCAGCAATGTAAACAAGAAGCTTCAGATTTATTATAAACATTTATGTCGTGGATACTAAATATGTCGGCACAGACAAATTTGATTTAAACGTTATTTCTATAGTAATGCAATTTATATTAATAATTATGAAAAAAAAAAACAACCAGCACAGACCACTTTTTTAATCCTTTACATATAATTACATGTGTATCGTGCCGTCAGAAGAAAAAAACTTATTGATATGCTTTATTCTTTTGGCTATGGTTACTCCTACGATGAAATACGGGTATTTAACATCTTTAGCTAGTCCCGTATTAGTAAAAACTACGACATTTTTATTCCACCTGGAGTTCCTCCAGTAAGTTCTGAAGAAAACAATTACATTCATCGACATCGACAATTTTGATCAAAACTAAGACAGGCTAGATGGTAAAAATCCCACTCCCATTACTGCTTGGAATGGTATTATTTAAAAAAAGATCGGCCTATTTACACAAGAATATCTATCCAATAAATTTTAACTGATTTTAACCCTTCCAATTTACATGAAAACAAAAATATAGATGTACAAAAATCCAACTAATCGTTCAGATCCTCTACGAGTTAATGAAAGCATGCCAAATAACTGTTTTGATTATGTGGTTACCTCTGACACTTTATGGAAAATATTAAAATTTATGAAGCAAAGTAGAAACTTTACTAGCTGGCATGAGTTTAACAATGATATATCTCAAAATCAGTTATCTCTGTCTGATACCTATTATTTTCCATTTATTAATGCACCACCCGCGTTGTACGACTCCATATATAGCGGATTATTACAATTAATATCATATTATTCAATTTGATTTATTATCATCTTACAATAAAGGAAGATTATTGTAAAGCTTTTGTTACGGCCGCTGATTATAGCCTTGCGTGGTTTATGGCGAACGCGGGATGTACCGGGAACGAGAGTGGAAGCCTTGCGACTTCGTCGCCGAAGTGCAAAAAGGCTGTACTTCTTTTATTTACAGAGCTAGACCCAGCATTAATTGAGACAAAATGAAGTCTATGAAATTTGGCAGTTTTTGGTGAAAAAAACATTCGAATAGCTCAATACATAAGCGAGTTACGAGTTAGAGCTTTTAAAAAAATTGACAATTTGTGTAATATCTAAATTAACGTCAATTTTCTAGTGTTAAGTTATTATTTTTGTAATAAATTATACATCAAATTAAAGAGAATTGTTTATACTATAAAACTAAAAAATATATAATTCTATCTTTTTTCGTTTGAAAGTTATTCGTGGTTGAATTTGAATTTTGTTATTTTCATTTTTTTTTTTGCTTTTTTCTTGTAACTTCAGTCTCGACCAATGGAGAGTGTCGTCAAAAGTGATTTCCTATGTAAAAAAACCTGCTGAATAAAATGAAATAGGTTTTGTTTGGTTATACCTCGGTATTGGGTTAGTGAACGCTAGAGCCTGCCATCCGACGTACTAGTATAGAGGCCCTCTGGTACGTGAGTCACTTTTGGTAAAAGCAGAAATAAAACTAATACATCATCAAAATGCACCGGGATGATGGAAGATGCTCGCAATTGTTTACAGCAGCTCCTTCAGGTTGATTGATTATCTTACTTTTCGATTTAAATAATTATATAAAAATTAAAATGTAAAATAATAACAGTAATCACCTGAAAACTTTCCACTCCTTGCATATTAGTGCCTTCTTCCTAAAAATTCTACAAATATGGGAAAATAAAATACTGACAATATAATATTGAAGAATTATTTATTATTTAATGAACATATTTATATTTTGAATCTATCTTAAAACTAAACTTCTTTGTCCGTTTCATTGTTTCTAAAACAAAAGAAGACATTTTAGAGGATTTTTATTTAGAATTTAAACTTGAATATTGAAGAAGGCTATAATGGTAAAACCAAGTGTCAACTCATATTTTTGTATTTTGTAATTACTTCCATGTCCACTGGAAGTATAGTAGCGCAAAAAAAATTTGAAAAATGTTATTGTTCAAATAGGCTTAGAATGTCATGAAATTTCGAGATTTTAAGTTTGAGCAAAAAAGATATTTCTGTCTGTCGGTCTGTCTGTCTGTCGGTCTGTCTGTCTGTCGATCTTCAACTTTTTTTTCGTGCGCACGATTACTCTAGAACCATTTAAGATATTGATTTGAAATTTGGTACACATATGTATCAACGAGATCTGGAACTAGATTATATTTTGATCTTATTACGTTGAAGGGTTGAGGGATAAATTGGGTTAAATAGGAGTAAATAGGTAAATCAAGCAAGAGCCCATAAAATTGGTATTTAGTACATATAAGAGACGCTTAGGTTTCAAAAAATGTTTCGGCATTGGCCACCCCCTCCTCTGTTATTAAAGGGGGTTAAAAAAATAAAATTGTGATTTAATGTGTGTACAAGAACCGTTTTTACTTCATCTCCTCTCCTCTCGCCAAAAAACACTAAATCATATTAGCGATTTCTTTTCAAATAGTTATTTGAAGTTGATTCTTCTTCAGCATGCCCATATGTCTTGATAGTAAGTTTCATCAAAATCAAAAAAAAAAATACATTAAAAAAATCAAAATAGAAGGATATATCATAACTGTTTAAAAAAAAATTGCTAATATGATTTACTGTTATTGGTGAAAACGCTTCGCAGGAGGCCGTGTATGTGAATTAAAACCAAATTTGTCACCTACACATAGAATTTTTGCCACTCTACTTAAATATATATATATATATATATATATATATATATATATATATATATATATATTCAAATCGTGCAAAAAATAGAGAGTTACAGGCTTATTCCTCATTTAAGCAAGTATATATTCGAACCGTAAACAAATATATTATGTTGAATAATTACCTGTAACTGTTACGAAAAGTGCTGTTTTGGAAAACACTTTTTTGTCTTTGGGTCCGTGTAAACTGTAAAGCTTGGCTAAGTCCACACTCATTACTTTTCTCATAAAGCGGCATGAACATTCCTTGCAATTATTACCACCCAATCTACACATACTATCAATCTAGAAAAAAAAAATACAATATTCTCTAAATGAACACTACTTATTAAGTTCGTGGTGCCTGCAGTACTATTATTAAAAGTTTGGGAAGTATTTTGACATAAGTACTTTCTTGTAAATGTGAAGAATTTGTTGGTAAGCTTTGGTTCAACTGTAATAACTGTCTCTGATTTATATCACCAGTATTTTGGTCTAATAGAGTTTTATAGTTCTATTAACTTCTCTAAGAAGCTGCGCCAGTACCAGTAGTATTTCTATCCCTTTTTCTTTTCGTTTTAGTAAGAAAATGTACAAGTGACGTGATGCCCTGTTAAATTTTCCCTATAAGAAAGATTAATGTACTTACTTATTGTTCATCGGTCACTTATACTACACATAAAAACACTTAAGTATCTCAACAATAACAAACGATTAAAGCACGTAAATTCTGATATTGAGGCTATGTTATGAAATACGTAAATAGGAAAAAATCGCGGGTAGTTTAAAACACTACATACCATGTGCATGGCTTTATTTCTGAAGTCTAGCCTTGGCTACACTGCTCAAACCTGATAACCTGATAACAAAAATATGGATTGAACTTTGTTTAAAACTGGGAATAACATAATTGTATAATATAATCATTATAATCATATTAAATATTTTTTATTAATCGAAATAAATAATAACACGCATATATTTAAGTTACATTTTACAGAAAAAATTAAAAGCTTTTATAAAATGTTGATTTGGTTGAGTAACAATTATTCTTTCATTCTCAAAGTATACTCATGGAATATTCTTGACCCAGGAGGGAATATATATATTCCAAAATGAATCCCAGACAGCACAAGTATATCCTATGTACGTCCTATGGATATCCGCATTGGACATGAAGGACCTAAAGCGGATATCCTTAAGGATCACATATGGACTACATAGGATATCCTATGGATATTCTTTTGTCACAACTTTGGATGTCCATAAGATATCCATCGTAAATCCTTGGGGATATCCACTGGACATACATAGGACGTATTTGTTATACAGTAAATGGACATAAAGCGGATATCCTTATGGATCACATATGGACCACCTGGGATATCCACTGGATATTCTTTTGTCACAACTTTGGACGTCCATAAGATATCCATCGTAAATCCTTAGGGATATCCACTGGACATACATAGGACGTATTTGTTATACAGTAAATGGAGATAAAGCGGATATCCTTATGGATCACATATGGACCACATGGGATATCCAGTGGATATTCTTTTGTCACAACTTTGGACGTCCATAAGATATCCATCGTAAATCCTTAGGGATATCCACTGTATATCCATAGACCACACGTTTGTCACAAATTGGGACGTCCATAGGTAACACATTTTGTGTCCGCTTGTGGACATCCACTGGCCATCCCGTGGACGTCCATTAACTGCAGGTCACTCAAAATAGTTTTGTTGATCAGAATTTACTTATTTAGTCAACATCAGCCTTAACAATCAATTTATAGGTTTAGGATTGACTATATAATTTTTGCCTTTTGCACCAAGTATATAGTCAATCATTCTTTGCTAAATAAATTAATCGTTAATGCCAATTCTGACTAAATAAACAGGATACTCATCAGCAAAGCCCTTTTGGTTGACCTCTACATTTAATGGATATGTCTCACAATATGTGCACTAATTTCATTATTTAAATATCAAATAGCAGAAGCAATATTTCGTATATGGTGGAGAACTTACCATATGCATCATACCTATGCCAACGTTGTTTATAACTTATTTCAAATTGGCTTTAAATCCGTTAAAATATACTACTTTCAAATCAAATAAAAATAAATAGGTGGATAAATAGATTTAATAAATTTTGTGTATTTATAAAAACAATCAATTCAAATAACTGCAACACTTTTGACTGTCGATTAGATGTTGTTATATATTTATATATGTATGTTAAAATGTAAAAAAAAAACGTTTTATTCTAAAATTAAATTATTTATACATCAGTTCCATTATGTTATCATATATATTTTATCCTATTCTATCTTTCCTCATGTTTTGTCTCTCCTTGGCTCAACTTAATCAATTTTTTATTCCACAGTGCCAACGTTACGATGTATTTCTGCCGCACCTAAAAATTGTAAATTATGTAGGAAAATCTGTTTAATTTCTGCATGATTATACTCATAGACAAAACTAGATATGTTTTTCAAATAATATCAATTTTCTATTTTTAACTTAAATTTATATTTGTTTACATATACAGGGTGAACCAAATTAGAAGGGATTTGGGGTTTTCTCTAAAACTATGACAGATAGACAAAAACCAATACAGGTGCCCTGAGCTCGATTTTCGAGAAACAAACAATGGCGTAAACCGCGATCGTCTATCTTTTTCGACTATCAAGCCACAGAGTGTTTTTGGAAAATTGGCATTTTTGGATGACGTCTATCTCAATTACCAAGTGTCGAATCGAAAATCGAGTAATGGAACAAAATTATTAAAAAAACACAAATTATGTCTATACCTCGAAAACTGAGGCATGCATAATTTTCTTCTTATCAGCAACGGATTCTACTCAAAAAAATCGATTTTTGATTCGACACTTGGTAATTGAGATATAGAAATCATCCGAAAATGACAATTTTTCAAAAACGCTCTGTAGCTCGGTAGTCGAAAAAGATAGACGATCGCGGTTTGTGCCATTGCTGGTTTCTCGAAAATCAAGACATCTGCCATATAGTTTTAGAGAAAACCCCAAATCTCATCTAATTTGGTCCACCCTGTACAGGAATGTAAAAGTTATCAATAAGCTACTCCCCCAGACAGCACCGTATATTCTAAAAATATTCTGTAATTATGCAAAAAAGAATGAATATATTATGATTAATTCTGAAATAATCCTGGAATATTCAGCATGAATATGATAGTAATATTCATTTTGGAATATATATATATATTCCCTCCTGGGTCAAGAATATTCTAACACTTTGAGAATGAAAGAATAATATTACCTAATTGTTACTCAACCAAATCAACGTATTATAAAAGCTTTTGATTTTTTCTGTAAATGTAACTTAAATATATTCGTGTTATTATTTATTTCAATTAATAAAAAATATTTAATATGATTATAATGATTATATTATACAATGATGTTATTCCCAGTTTTAAACAAAAGCTCAATCCATATTTTTGTTATCAGGTTATCAGGTTTGAACAGTGCAGCCAAGGCTAGACTTCAGAAATAAAGCCATGCACATGTATATAGTGTTTTAAACTACCCGCGATTTTTTCCTATTTACGTATCTCATAACATAACCTCAATATCAGAATTTACTCAGATAAACAAAGAAATATGGATAAATAATCTCATTTGAAGTACACAGAAGTTGTGTGTAGGGAGGATAACCTTCAAAGGGGCAGAGTGGAGAGGAATGTTTATGTTTATGGAGTCGCCTAATCAGAGGCGTAGACAGATAAGGGGGTTAAAATTTTTAAAATAATCGATTAATGTTCTCGACTATTACTTAATACTATATCTGACAATAATACGACTCCATTGAGACAAAAAGAGTACTGTTTGGTTAGAATTTTTACAAAATGTGTTATTGAAGAGAAATGAAAGTATTGAACTGTCAATTCTCAAAGTTAAATGGTTCTTAAACGATAAGTTACTCTACATTTTCTGAGTAAAAAAAAAATTAACTTTTGGTTAAGATATAAAAGTAACTTGATATAGGTATATCCTGGGGTTATGTGGTCTTTATAATAAAATTATTATTTTTGCTACATTTCGGTTTATTCAACCATCGTCAGAGAACTACAATTAAATGAAGACAAATATTTTTTCAAATGCTATTTTTTATACACATAGATTTAAATTGTATGTGTATACAAAATAGCATTCAAAAAAATATTGGTCTTCACTTAATTGTAGTTCTCTGACGATGGTTGAATAAACCGAAACGTAAGAAAAGAGTAATTTTATTATAAAGACCGATAACCCAGGATATAACTGCATCAAGTTAATTTGATATCAACGGTCAAGAAAATAAAAACATCTATATATGTTAGCATATAAATGAAACCAACTAGTATTTTTTCATATTACAGTATAACATATTCATCTAAAAGTTTACATACTTATCACTCAACAGAGCGAAACAACTAGGCTATTTTTTTTATCGTATAACACATCCTACTCGTGCCACCTGCTTTCCTTACCACATGTGCGTAGGCAGCTCTGTTTGCATGCCTAATCCAAGACTTTCCGATACTGTATAATGAATCTGGTCATACACGCTACCCGTACCATATACATAAAACAAAAATAACATCATATTACTTTTAAATCTCTATATTGTAAACAAATATACTCTACATAATGCACTACCTTATAGAGCGGGAGCTAAGTGGCTTTTTCGGCAGCTCATCGCTTTATGAACTTTGAGATATTTTTATGGTTTAATGGATGATAACAATTCATAAAATCGACTTCTGGCGGGGCACCTCCTGTCAGGAGCGTCACGAACACTGTTTAAAAATCAGTGAAATCATGTCATCGTTACAAGGCTCATTTTTTTTGTGTGTACACATTTTATGTTTAGAATGAATAAAATATGATCGCCAGAAAGTGTGGGCCGTCAGGAGGCGCAGCCAGAAAGGTAATAATGATACAATACATGTGAGATACGGTACGGAGTCAAGGTAGCCGAAAGTGTTAAATTCCTGTATATTTAAGAGCCTATGGTACTTTTGTTGACTTTGTTTATGGGGAGGCTATTCTATTGTTGAAGGAGCTTATTTACGTTTTAAAAAGGAGCCAGAACTTGTAACGATGAGTTTAGAGTTCTGAGATGAAATATGCGGAAAAAAATCCAATTTTCTTCAGAAATCCTAAACATTTTCTTTCTGGGAATTTTTTTCTGTGTTCAAAACGTAAAATATGTTCAACCTTAAAAAAAGTTTGTAACGATGATGTTATATAACTTCGTTTTTTTACCTCTTTGACCTTTCTGGTTGCACCCCTGATGGCCCACATTTTCTGGTGATCTTATTTTATTCATTCTAAACATAAAATGTGTACACACAAAAAAACTTGGCTTTGTAATGATGATATAATTTCACTGATTTTTATATCTTGAGCCATGGCCAACTCGACGGGCTGACATAAGCCAGAAGTCTATTTTGTCAAGTTCGATAGAATTAATCAGCCCATAGAAAATGCTTGTAACGATGAGTGCCCGAAAAAGCCACTTAGCTCCCGCACCATTACTTCCAGTTTTTAATTTTAATATTGTTGAATATAGTTACGATAAAGATAACGGATTCTTTATCAAATCTGTTTTCGATACAACGCATCAAATTATTCCAATCTGATATGGCTATTAAAAAATATAATAAATTGCAGTTAATTTTCTAACTTAGTAAATTTAATTTATATCGGTATCTTGGCAGGGCCGTGGAGAGAAAATATGGACCCTCAAAAAATTTTAAAATTTCCGGGCCCCCTAGACAAGCCTGGGGGCATCACCCCCGCACCCCTCCTCTCTCGTCGGGTCTGTAGGTATCGATTCTGAATTAATTCCAGTAAAAGCAAAGATAAAGCAGAGAGTAGCCTCGACTCGACTCTTGTTAGTATTAAAAAGCAAATTATATGAGACACCCTTGATACGATAACGGAAGTGAAATGAGTCTCTTAGCAAAACTACTAGGAAACAAACATTTTTCTTAAACATCTTTTTCCTGTCCGGGTTACATAAAAGTCATCAAACTTGAAACGATTAAAGCATACGTAATTGTAAATGCTTCAAATTTTGGTCAGTTACCTGTAGGACAGCGAGTCACTTTTTTCTAACCGTAATATATTCTGGGAGCCTACGAAATAACAACATGACGTACCACATATATCAGGCAACCCCAACAATTTCAAAGTCAAGACTGTTCAGAAGGGGGTTACACATTTAGAAAAACGCAGATATGCATCCATTACATATAACGTTGCCAATTTTAAAGCTGGGGATCAAACCCAGTGCATTATTATTTTGAAAAGTTAATACAGTCTATTATTATGTAATAATGTAAACATTCTGTAAAGTTTGAAATACTCGTACCAAATTTAAATAGGTATACTTATGTAACATTTAAATTTAGAGAAATAAATCTAAATCTATTAATCTATCTATCTATCTGATAATCACACAACTGTCTTTTTACGTTTTTTACTTGAGTGTAAAGACGAGAGAGGCAGAAGAAAAATTATTTATTCCTAGATCAGCAAAACAATAAGACAATAAACCTAACTATAACCCTAACCTACGACTATGTACACAACTACGCTTGCATATAAAACGAACGAGATTACTCCCTTTTGTAGGTCTTTTAGTAAATTAAACAATCCTTAGTCATTAGGGAGTTATCGCGAATGATAACGTATGTACGTTAAACGTTATTTTTGACATCTACGCTTGCGCATGTTTGTTTTTGTACGTGAAAACCAATATGCGCTTGCTTAGATGTCAAAAATAACGTTTAACGCAAATACGTTATCTTTTGCGATAACTCCCTATTTTTGAACCGTATAAAACGTGATTAAACTGCAAAATCAACACAAAATTGTTTATAACTGGATAAAACAGCGTTAAAAGCAATAAAACAATATGGCGGCACAAGAAAATGTAAACAACTGTCAACGTCCTTCGGAAGAGAACCAATGAACGCCTCGATAGACATGTAAACAATGAATACGTGATATATCTTACGCGGAGACGGAAAGTATTATTTATCCATATATTTCTTTGTTTATCTGAGAGAATTTACGTGCTTCTTTAATCGTTTGTTATTGTTGAGATACTTAAGTGTTTTTTATGTGTAGTATAAGTGATAAGTGACCGATGAACAATAAGTAAGTACATTAATCTTTTTTATAGGGAAAATTTAACAGGGCATCACGTCACTCGTATATTTTCTTAAATGAAAAGAAAAAAGGGATAGAAATACTAGTGGTACTGGCGCAGCTTCATAGATAACTTAATAGAACTCTAAAACTCTATTAGACCATAATACTGATGATATAAATCAGAGGCAGTTATTACAGTTGAACCAAAACTTACCAACAAATTCTTCACATTTACAAGAATGTTAGTACTTATGATTGCATTAGTCAAAATAATTCCCAAACTTTTAATCATAGTACTGCAGGCACCACGAACTTAATAAGTAGTGTTCATTTAGAGAATATTGTTAGAAGTAATGTTTCAAATAGTGGCAGTGAAACTAATTTATTGGAAAGCGATTCTGGCGAAAATTTTAATTGTAGCGCTAGTTTTGATGAGCAGAGCTGTCGAAACGAAAATTACTATACTTCCATGTACCTGAAGTTTCGAACGTTCACTTGAACGAATTTTATTTGAAAAGGAAAGATTAATAAAAATTATAAATCGACTTAGGCGTACCATTTTTACTTTACTTTGTTGGCAACGATAGTATCGTTGCCAGCAAATATTACCAAAAAAATTGTACGTCCAAGTCGATTAACTTCAAATTTTCAATTTAAATTCGTTCAACTGAACGTTCGAAACTTCAGGTACATATACTTTCTGGAATATGTGACTAGCAAATGATAACCCTCTGTGTTTAGAGGCAATGGACAAATAATTTGTAGTAACTTTTATTACAAGTTTTCATTTTAATCAATCTTTTCTATTATTTTTTGTAAAAAGATATTAATTACCTGTTTGCATTTTTTTTTTCTAGATTGATAGTATGTGTAGATTGGGTGGCGATAATTACAAGGAATGTTCATGCCGCTTTATGTGAAAAGTAATGAGTGATGACTTGGCCAACAGTTACAGGTAATTATTCAACATAATATATTTGTTTGCGGTTCGGATATATACTTGCTTAAATGTGAAACAAGCCTCTAACTCTCTATTTTTTGCACGATTTGAATAATTTTTTTTTTTTATGTAGAGTGACAATATTTCTATGTGTAGGTGACATTAATTTGGTTTTAATTTACATACACGGCCTCCTGCGAAGCGGTTTTTCACCAAAAACAGTAAATCATATTAGCAATTTTTTTTTAAACAGATGATATAATATCCTTCTATTTTGATTTTTTAGGAGGTGGAGGATAAAGTAAAAACAAATTTTGAATCCTTTGGTTCTTGTATACACGCTAAATCATGGGGGCGGCTAATGCCAAAAAATGTTTTGAAATATTAGCTTCTCTTATATGTACTAAATACCAATTTTATGGGCTCTTGATTGATTTACCTATGTACTCCTATTTACCCAATTTACCCCTCAACCCTTCAACGGAATAAGATCAGAATATAATCCTCGTTGAAATACATAATTCAAGTCAATATATTAAACGGTTCCAGAGTAATTGTGCGCATAAAAAAAAGTTACAGACCGACGTACATTTTTTTTTTGCTCAAACTTAAAATCTCGACGTTTCATGACATTCTAAGTCTATTTGAGCAATAAATTTTTTTTCCAAGTAATTACAAAATACAAAAATATGAGTTGATTCTTGGTTTTACCATTAGCTTTCTTCAATACACAAGTTTAAATTCTAAATAAAAATCCTATAAAATGTTTTCTTTTGTTTTAGAAACAATGAAACGGACGAAGAAGATTAGTCTTAAGATAGATTCAAAATATAAATATATTTATTTAAATACTTAATAAATAATTCTGCAATATTATGTTTTCAATATTTTATTTTCCCATATTTTTAGAATTTTTAGGAAGAAGGCACTAATATGCAAGGAGTGGAAAGTTTTCAGGTGATTACTGTTATTGTTTTACATTTAATTTTTATATAATTATTTAAATCGAAAAGTAAAATAATCAGATATCATGCTGAAGGAGCTGCTGTAAACAATTGCGAGTGTCTTTCCTCATACAGGTGCGTTTTGATGATGTATTAGTTTTATTTCTGCTTTTACTAAAAGTGACCCACGTATACCAGAGGACCTGTATACATTCTCACGGGAATATTCCTGAAACCAGCCTGAGGGAATATCCTATAAAAACCTAGATTATTCCAGGAATATAAATATATATTCCAGGCAAAAGCTGTGAATATGTTTGAAACATATAAATATTCCTGGATTATTCCTGGAATAATTTGATAATATTCTTAAAGGAATAATCTAGGTTTATGTAGGATATTCCCATTGGCCGATTCTAAGAATATTCCCTGGAGAATTTATATATTCACGACGTATTCTAAGAATGATTCTTTATTCTCAAGAGAATATTCCAGGAATATTCTAAGATTATATTGTGCTGTCTGGGCCTCTAAATCCCTAAAAAAATCATAGCAATTCAAGAGCACTCATGCCAAATGTATCACCAGATTCAATCATGGTAGGGTAACTCATTACCTGCCGAAGTGCCGAAACCTGCGGGAATGGCAGTTTCAAAATTATATAAAAAAGTACGATTTCTAAAATCTATTTATTTTCTGCAACAAACATTAAGTGTGTCATACGAACTTTTTTGGAGATTTTTATTCTGATTAATTTTATTTAAGACATTTTTTGAGGGGGGTGGGGGGTTCATCTAATTGACAGTGATTTTTCAGGGGTTCATATAGTTCATACTCATAACTGAAAGAAACAATTCATGAAAGATGACTCCTAATACTTACATAATAAAATTGAATTTGAATTATTGTTTACTGCATGCAAGCATCGATGTATCGAATCGTATGTTGTTCTTCCGCCCGGTTGTATTAAGTCCTTAATCTAAAAAAATTTTAAAACAATAAAAAAAATAGAGTAAACAAATTAAACTGGCAACTAATTACTTTTTGGAAGAAAGCGAGCCAATTCGCATTATTAGTTAACTGTATGTATTTGCTGTTAAAGAGTCTGATAAAGTTTATGTATATCGGATTTTTCAAATTTTCTAAAAAGTAATAAATATGATACTTAGAGTACATTTACGAAAACAAATTTTATGCAATTAAGCGAAAAAAAATGAGAAAGTTGCGGGACCGGGGAGCGAAAAGGGGTGCTGGGTGGAGTAACAGTAACCTTTCCAACGGTGCATAAATGTGATTTTGCTTAAAAAGTGGGGTTAGCTGGTAAACATTTTAAGCCGGCGATATATGTGAAATATAATTTTATATAAACAGGTTGGAAGGTTACATAGGTAAATATAAACACATTTTCATAGATAAATGAAGATAAATTCAACTTACCACCAGTAGATTCAGGTTTTAAACTAGATAAATTGAAATCAGAGCTGCTTCTATTTGTTGAAGCTAAATTTTCTGTCTGCATATGGAATCTTGGTATTTCACCATCAGCAGTTTGCACTTTGAATGTACAGATAAAAACCCTGTACGTGTTCCTTGTACATCACTATTATTATTGTCGTTTAAGCCACCAGTTATTCCTATATTATGTAGAACAGAGCTAAACAAACACTTAGAACTGGAAGCATTGACATACAATAGGTCGATGACTGGAAGCCATTTGTAAACGTGACTAACGGGAGAGAAGTCGCTGGTCGCGGTTCATTGGTTCACCAACTTGAACATCAAATTATAATTTCTGATACAAAGCGCGCGGTTTTTAAACATACGTGAGTTATACAAATACATAAATATGGTAAGAAGCTAATGGCTTTGATTGAAATATTCCAATCAACGGTAAACAGTTCGGCCATTTTGGCCCGTGAAGAATAGTTAGCAATAGTTAGCATATAGCATAGTTAGCATGTGGTAATATTTAAATTCATACCAATTCTTGCAATCCAGATAGACAATGAAACAAATTAATAAAATTGAAATTTGACTATATCTTAAAAAAATTAATAAAACATAATGTTTCTTCAAATATAAGGTCCAAATTGCTATATAACTTGTTTAAGTAGGTATGGCTTTTTGGTGGATATCCACTGTATGTCCATGGATGTCCAAAGAAAAATATCAAAGTTAATCCATAAGCAGACATCCAGTGGATATCCGTTTGTGGTACACGGACTTTCAGGACTTCATATGGACTTAATATGGACATCCAGTGGGTGTTACGTGCTGTCTGGAATCGACAATTTACGGATATATGTTGATGGATAAAAACGGATATCCAGTGGATATCTCTCGATGGACAAAGTACGGATATTTATTGATGGATCACAAACGAGCATCCAATGTATATCCCTTATTGGACAATGTACGGATATTCGTTGATGGATAAAACGGATATCCAGTGGATATCTTTCGATGGACAATGTACAGATATTTGTAGATGGATCAGAAACGAGCATCCGATGTATATCCCTTAATGGACAATGCATGGATATTCGTTGATGGATAAGAACGGATTTCCACTGGATGTCTCTCCATGGACAATATACAGATAGTAGTAAAAGGATCAGAAACGGGCATCCAATATATATCCCTTAATTGACGATGAATAGGAATATTAGTAAATGGATAATAAATGGACACCTAGTGAATATCCCCCCATTTATAATGTATGAATATCCATGTACGGACATAAAACTGACGTTCACAGGATATCCATACTATGTCCTTGGACATGCGGACATGATATGGACAAGAAATGGATGCCGTATGGATATCCTGTGCTGTCTGGGATATTACTATCATATTCATGCTGAATATTCCAGGTATATATTTAAAATTATATTACTAGAATAATCCGTATCTTATATATATATTCCAGGATTATTCCAGAATTAATCAGAATATATTCATTCTTTTTTGCATAATTACAGAATATTCTTAGAATATACGGTGCTGTCTGGGATGAGTATACTGGAAACAGAGTGCTGTATCCTATTTTAGATCACTCCTGTACATAGCCCACTAAACAAAATATATATCCGTAATATTACGCAATATTAAACTGAAGTAACATATTTAATGTTTTCTTGCAATATGATATATTAAAATAACCTAACTTTGGTATAGCTGAGAAATGTTA
The DNA here is from genome assembly GCA_936432065.2 of Rutpela maculata. Lineage (NCBI taxonomy): Eukaryota > Metazoa > Arthropoda > Insecta > Coleoptera > Cerambycidae > Rutpela > Rutpela maculata. The sequence continues at coordinate 37,066,620 of OW386294.2, read as the reverse complement.
AATTGCAAAATATTGAAGAAACATTTAGTTAATATTAGCTCGAAAATATTTCCGTAATATAAAAAATTATATTTAACAAATGTATGTCACATAGTATAATCAATGCATCTTTAATATTACTATTAAAATAAACATATTATATTACAAGAATGTAACTTGTAATATTACACGAAAATATTTCACATATATAACTGTAAATGTGTTACGAATGAATCTCATACATTATGAATAATATGCATTTGATTATACATTAACATTGTTTGCAACGTTTATTCTATGTAACTACCATGAACTTCTATGAAAACTCGCCTATTCACAGAATGCGTCGTTTCTCGCCTAAAATAGTATGAACATAACCTTATAGCCTTCGATATCTTGTGAGTAAGTGTGTTGCGCCTTAATGCCCTTAATTTCAGAAATGGGTGATAAAAGCGAGAATAAGGTAAGTAGATAATTACAGTAATGTAGAAATTCATGGGAACTTTTAGCAACAAAATAAAAATAAACTTTAAATTTTATTTAGTTACCTTAAATTTGCGGTATTTTTACACCTGTGTTATTTGTCGAAGCACACTAATTGCATTTTATTGATAAACATATAACATTAAAATATTATTCTTGTTTCAACCTGCTTATTTTAGGTCAGTTCCCACTAAACAATGCATTATTACTTTAATAGAACCTCAATACAAAGTTACATGTAATGTTATGTGAAACAGATCATGAATAGTGTCGTAATGTTACTATAAAGTAATTTGTCATACTATTAAATGTTACTCTGTTACATTGTTAAAAAGGTAACATTGTGAAAATATTACTTAATGTTCATAACATATTGACGTAATAATTTATACATACTTATTTAACGTGTTACATTACATACTTATTTATATCTCACCATGAATATCATTGCTGCAATGTATGCTTAATATTCGAATCAAGCGCGGATCTAGAAATTTCAATAATTTTTTTCTCGTCTGTGGCGCATGGGACCCATACGAAATATGGGAAATAACATCTCGAGAAGCACTTCTCTAACGACCCCTAAAAATTTTGAAAAAGCAGTTTGCGAAAAATTTTTTCAAAATTCGGTTAGGCACTCCTGTTTAAAATTATTTTTTTTTTGTTATATGCATTTTACTTTTCATAAAAATACAATTAAAGAAGCGGCTATAATACTATTGAATGAGGATAAATGCGTGTCGAATAGTTCCGTAGATGTTTGCAGAACCTGGCTGCCGATGTTAAAAGAAGAACTTAACAAACTCAACATTGTTTAAAATACAGCTATTAACTAGATATATCAACAGTTCTGTGTAAGCAGTAAGAATCTATGGATACTGAATATAACAAATATATTCTTAAAGCTGTGTATTTAATATACACAGCCCACAAACATTATAAATACGCTTTGAGAAAGGAAACAGATTCGTTTTCCGAAACGTCAGCAAAATACGACATTTTTATATTTTTGTTCTTATTCATTATTTGTCTCTAACTGATCCTTTGACGTAAAAGTCACAGGCGTACAGGTTATTTTCCAGTAAAATACTGGTTAATTGTATTATTTTGTAGATTTCAGACATTGTTTAGAAGAAAATACATGTGGCAGAGAGAGCATCCCAATAAGAATAGAGAAAAAAAAATTACAACAATACGTTTTGAAGTTTATGAAAATATTTTCATTACTAACTGAGATACCTACAACGAATTGAAATTTTGTGATTTGTTAAATTGTAAATCACAAAATTTCAATTCGTTGTATTTCAGTTAGTAATGAAAATATTTTCATAAACTTCAAAACATATAATTTTAAGAAAAGTAAAATGCATATGACAAAAAAAAAATTAAACAGGACCTGGGGGAGTAACCGCATTTTGAAAAAAATTTTCGCAAACTGCTTTTTCAAAATTTTTTAGGGGTCGTTACAGAAGTGCTTCTCGAGATGTTATTTCCCATATTTCGTATGGGTCCCATGCGCCACAGACGAGAAAAAAATTATTGAAATTTCTAGAGATCCGCACTTGATTCGAATACTAGTAAGGCAATGTACCCAGTGAACACGGATACATACCTGGTATGTTTCTCTTACGTAATCTATTCAACATGTTATATCCAAGGATATTGGATGTATGGTAAATGTAAGGTACATGGACCTTAAAATTTCAGCCACAAAAAAAGTTATAGCCATGTAATGGCAACATAACTTGTAACATACTCATATGTGGCAAATATATAACATACATGTAAAAGACATATATTGTATTTCAAAATATTTACCTTAAAATATGTTCTGATGTTACATGTGTGCTATATAACATGCAATTTCCGTGGTATATGCACAATTGCACAAGGGGGTAGCAAATAATATACAGGGTGTCCCCAAATGGGGTTACCTATACCACAAGTGGACCGTTACCTATACCACAAGTGGACCTAAATTTTAGTTTTTCGACAGTCACTATAAAAAAATTTTGTTTCTTAAAGAAATACGATGTGTTAAGAAAATGTACTTTTTTATGCAGGGCGCTCAAAAATTTTAAAAATATGAATTTGACCCAAGAGCAAACTACCTTTAGTTTTCTCATTTTTAAGGAAAATGCAATTTGAGAAAATTGTTTATTAAATCTTGTTTTTTCCCCAATGCCTCACCTCAGTTTTCGTATTTTTCCGTAACGGATACTAAAAAATTTAGGTTTATGAAAGAAAAGTATTTCAAATGGATTTTTTTATTAAAAATGAAAAATAAAGGTAGTTTACTCTTAGGCAAAATTCATATTTTTGGAATTTTTAAGCACCTTCATAAAAAAAATAATTTTTTTTAACATAAATCGTATTTTTTTAAAAATGCGGAAATTTTTATAGTGACTTTTTGTCCAAAAATTAAAATTTTGGTCATTTGTTGTATAGCTAATCCCATCCGGGGACACCTTGTACTATTGTTACAATATGGCTTAAGTAAGGAAAAACTAGATGTAAAAAAAGGCCAATCTAAAATAAATAATTTTTATATTCATAAAATACATATATCATAATAATATATTAATCAAAGTCATACAAGAAGGATACGTTCATTTATATAATGAGTTAATCAAAATAAACCAACTGCCAAATTAATAAAGGAACTAAATGCCAAATTGCACATTCTCTAAACTATATAGTTTGTTTATTACAAGCAAACTCTTGGTTAACAGAAAACATAGAAGATAAAAAGCTGAAGAAAAATAACATAAATAGAAAAAGTTAGCTGATTGCAAGCTATGTAATAAGGTAAAAAAAATAAAGAAAAGCCTGACAGTATACATGAATCATTTTCATTCCGCTATAAATTACGAAGAAATAAACATTAGCATGATTACTATAGAGACAAGAAAAGTGTATAAGTTTTTGGTAAAACGGAACAGCTTTATCTTACATTAAAAGAAGTTTCAGGGAAAAAGGTAGACATTAAAAGCTTAATGAAGTTTGTTCCAAATGTTGCTCGGACTTTTACATCATTTAAAAACTGTGGATTTTGAGGGTGACGTTGAAGGCTACAGTAACACTATTGATTTTGATATAGATGTAAATGAACAGTAGAAACGAAAATCGCAGGCATATTAATGAGAAGTACGACACTTTGCATTTTCTAAGTGTCTATACACCTACATACACAAAATATACTATTTTTGACAGTCGAGTTATTATTATATTATCTATACATTAAACACAGGTAATTTTTAGTTTTATTACTTATTTACTCTAGTGACTGAATAAATGCTTTTTTGAACTATATATTTAACATCCGAATAAAGTTTGGTTTAATGATGGTTATCCAAATTTAATTGTACCAAATATCAACTAAAATTCTGAACGAAAATAGTTAATGAAAAAACAAGAATTCTTCAATTATTCAAAAAGGAGCTAAAAATTTATTAGAAATAAGAAAAATTCAACAAACGTGACAATAATACTCAGATAATGACGAAAACAAATTTCCTATATAAAAAAAAAATTACTTACAGACAAACCTGTCAGCATGAATTTGCAAGCAGACTAATACTTAAAACTTAATTATCTTAAAACTAGTTTTTGGCGCCTGGTTTCCTTTTTTCATACATATCTCAATAAATTATGGTACAATAACTGCTCCAGCTTCTTGTTTTCTCTCTGTAGCCTTTGCTTTGACAGTCTGAACCACTCACTAGCGATGTTCTCAAATTATTTTTCACAATGTGGGAACGTTTCGTTAACAGCAGCTAGAACAATAGTTTATGACAAAATTTTATAACTTTTTTGTGTATTATTTACTTAAAAGCAATTTCTAACTTTTTTAGAAATTCTTTGTCTTTACCTATAGGTACCAACAATATGTTACATCGTTGCCCAAGGACTTTGTTTCCATTTATTACTTATATAAATGTGTAGTTTTAATGATTGTGATTATACAATTTAAGCTACAATAAAGCACCTATAATTTTTCTGTGGCTTGAGCCTAGTTAAATTTCATTAAATTTCAATTTCAAGATTGGGAAATATGTCAATAAAACTCCAACAAATAAGTAGGTACCTAATAAGCGACTTAACACTGCACCAAGGTGCTAATGATTTACACTTCTACGTACTTACCTACAATAGTTTTGATCTCTGAACTTGATTCCACACAAAAACAAAGACGATATTTTTAACATGTTAAAAACGCACGCTAGAATTCACGTTGCACCTCCTTCAGGGTCACTTGTGTTTGGTTAGAATATTACGATTAGGTTATTTTGTTAGGTTTAGTTAGGGATATTTGAGTTAATTTCGTATCCTTTTTTAGCACGAACTATGTAATACAGAGTGCGAAAGAGATGTCCTATAATAATTTTATAACCAGATTTACTGGGAAATTTAAAACATCACAATATTAAAATGTTATCCAACTGTATGAAGATACGGTATTATTAAACTAGTTTTTGATCGGCGAGTTTTATTTTTTGTTATTAGATACATAAAAAAATAAAACGGCCGGTAACACTAATCACTATTTTAATAAATTTATAGAGTATTTAAACGAATAAATCAAGTATTATATAGGCACAATTACATTTTCATTACCACTTAATGGCAACTGAAGACATTTTTGTTTAATATCACAAGCGTTAATTGGTAAAAGAGCTTCTTATTTTCATTGGGCATGCTATTATTATGTTGATTAAACTACACTGGTCACTGATGTTATAACCTAACTATAGCAGCTACTACACCAAAACAATATACGTAATATATATACTTAACCAAACTTTTTGACATTCCATATGTAAGCTAGCTTGTTTCACGTTTGTAGTTTACCAAATTACATGATTAAATATATATGTGTAATGTAATTGTAGAGAAACTTAAAATGTCCATGATGATCACAAAATATATAAATGTTATATCTGGTGTAAACATATAAGATGGGTTGATGTGTAATATGTAGCAATTATCTAAATTTTACATATTTTAATGTTATTATTTAACACACAAGCAATATAACTTTAAACGTACATACTGATTACAAAAATACATAAATGTTATGTAGCTGATAAATACACATAATACTTGTTATTGTAATGTAGCAGTTACGTAAAAATCACATATTTTAATGTTATTATTTAACAAACAGGCAATATAACTTAAAATCTACATGATGATAACAGACATACATAAATATTATATGGCATGTAAATATACAAAATACTTGTTATTGTAATGCAGCAGTTATGTAAAAATCACATATTATAATGTTTGTATTTAACAAACAGGCATGTTTGTTAATAACTTAAATGTATATAGCATTTGAAGATGGTTTATATAATAGAGATATATTTGGTAATATGGTGTGTGTTACCTTGACAATCTCTCTTTGGTACGTAACAGCCATATGTGTGTTCACTGGGTAGTATCAAGATAATTGTAAATATTAAGGCAACATTAATTTAGTTCTGAATTAATATTGACCCAAAGTAACAACCTTGGTTGAATACTATAGTTGTCCCAGTGCCAGTTAGTATTAGAGGATTACGGACAAAAATATTGTGTCAAATTATGTGTTTCTACTCATAGGAAATTGTAAGATGTACTGTACAAATGAGTGGGGGGCACATTATTCGACAGGCTGTCCATAATCCTTCAGCACTAACTTGCATCAGTTGAGGCATCTATAGTATTTAATAAATAATCACCTAAACCTAAAATAAAAAGAAAACATTTAATCAAAAATATGTTTTGTTAAAAATATACAACGTATAAAAATAAAAATGCAAATTCTCAACAATAAGTGTTATAAAAAAATCCATATTATTCATTGCCTCTCTCGCTGTTTCCTTTGTTTGGCGAAACGCAGCCATTCAGCTACCACATCTTCGAATTGTTTTGCTGTGGTGGCTGCGAAGGTAATTTTGACAGCCTCTGTTAAAAAATGGAATATATTAATATCTGATCGAGAATACAGTAGGTATAGAAGTATCGTAGTTACTGACATAACAAAGTTAATCATTATCTTTATTATGGTATAAAAACACGAGACCATAGGTCGAGGGTCTTTCAGTTATCGAGTTATATTATCAAAATGGCAACCAAGCTTAAGTGCAAATAAAAATGTATGCTATTCAAAATAGAAACCTCGAATGGTGTTTGGTAATTTGTTAGTTTTTATATCCATTAGCAGAGAAAAACATTGGCTGACGTGTACGTGTTGTACGTTGCTGATTTTCAGAAATATTCTCAATTTACTCCAAAAAATGTCAAAGTAAGACAATCAGTCGGGAATTTTGCCCTGCAAAAGGTGAAGTAGTAATGATTTTGATATATGTTGTTTAAGTCGAGGCCATGATAAAAAACACAAGTTTTCAACCTTGGAGGTGGGGGAAAAATGTTGAAGACAAAGTTGAAGAGGACAAAATTTCCTACATTTTTTGTATATACATTTTTATTGTAAGTCTAATTTTTAAAGAGATACAGCGTTAGACAATTGGATTTAAGAAGAAAATTTTTTTTTATTATATAATGCATGTTTATAACAACATATTTTATAATATTTGTATTATTATAATAAAGATATATTATAATAATACTTGTATTGAAACTAAAAAAAAATATTAAATTGACGGGATAGTATTACAGTGGCTTACATCATTCCTCGAAAATAGGAAACAAGAGTTATTAATTTTAATGATAGGTATTCAGAAAAATTGGCAGAGTCGGTACTTGCTTTTATATTCTTTTTGTAATTTTTAGATAAGAATCCAACATTTTTTAAGGAAATTTTAAATTATAAAATTTTATGTCCTGACTATTGGCTACAAAATTTTAAATCCCTTACAAAATCCTTACACACATTTAATCCTTACACAATTGCTTAGAGACATTCAATATATCAAAAATGTAAGTAATTATTATCAAATCAAAAACAGTGCTCTCTAAGCCTGTACGTATTAAAGGTAGGACCGTTCGTGCAACAATGAAGTTTGAGCATTTTTTGAAAAAAAAAATCGTTAAACTTCGTTTTCCCACCGCTGTATCTCGTTACGTATTAGACTTACAATAAAAATGTATATACAAAAAATGTATGCAATGTTCTCCTCTTCGCCCAGCAAACAAAGAATGTAGCCTTAATATTATGCAATGTTAAGTGGAAGTAACATGTTTAATATTATCTTGCAATATGATATTTATATTAACACAACGTAACTGAGAAATGTTAAATTTCGAAATATTAAACAAACATTTAAGTAACATTGGTTACATTAAATAACATTTAATAGTATGACAAAATACTTTCTAGCAACGTTGAAGTTACATTAAAGTTATAATATCTTGTTTACTGGGCAACTTTGTCTTGAACATTCTTCTCGTAGGATCGAGCATTGCTAAATTATTTCGAAAAAACATATTTTTTTCACTTCTTAATTATTAATAAGAAACGTCAGCCAATGAGAAATCAGCATTGTAAATTTCAGCCACTGTTTTTTTATGTGCTTTACAAACAAACAAAGCTTCCTGCAAAGTGGTTGAAACAATAAAATAATATAGAAGCGTTTTTTTCCGCATTTTTGAAAATTCACCTCCTTTAAATGCGGCAGTACACAGGTGAGTGAAGTTTGTTTTATTGTTTCTTACCGCTTTGTAAAACTTTTGATATATGGTACAGCGACAATAAAATCACTTAATTTTTAGTATATCATAAATTAATTAAAAAAATTGAATTACAAAAAAAACGCAGACACATAGATTTCAGCCAACTGCATTTATATCAATGTCATATTGACAGGCAACGTTTAAAACAACTGGCTGATACAATAAAATCATATAGGGCCGTTTGTTTTTTTTGCACTTTTAAATAACTGTTAATTAAAAAATCAGCAACGCCGTAAAATGACTGAAATGGTTTTTCCGGCTTGTTATTATGAGATCCTTTACACTTTTCGACATCAGTCACACGATAAAATCATATAAAAAATTCTGCCACCAGCTCCCTAGCTATTACGTTGGTCGAGCAGCCAACTTAAAACAGGGACAATTGATTTACTTATCGGTGGCCTAATATCAAATTTTTATTTTTTTTTATCCCCGTGATTAGGACCACATATGCAACGGATCTGGGGATAAACCCCTAGCCTCCGATGAGTAAAGCAATAAATAACTGACCTAAAATATGCAGCTTGAAACAAGAATAATATTTTAATGTTATATATGTTTATCAATAAAATGCAATTAGTGTGCTTCGACAAATAACACGGGTGTAAAAATACCGCAAATTTAAGGTAACTAAATAAAATTTAAAGTTTATTTTTATTTTGTTGCTAAAAGTTTCCACGAATTTCTACATTACTGTAATTATCTACTTACCTTATTCTCGCTTTTATCACCCATTTCTGAAATTAAGGGCTCCGTAGTGTATGCCGCTTCTGGCTGGGGCTCTCCATCCTTTTTGAATGCTTGCCTCGGGTTAATCTTTGTGTTTAGAATAGCGGTGCTCATTGGCTGAACTGATACTTGATTGTTAGCTGGCTGACATGGTTTAATTATTATTGTTTTATTGTTAGTAGGTTGTTGTTTGTTTTTGTGGTTATATGTTATGTGTTGTTTCTCGATTGTTATATGTGGGTATGTTGGCTCTTTTAAGTTGTTCTTCATTTATTTATTTATTTATTTATTTATTTTTGTGTATTTGTTTATTTGATGGCTCTTTTACTTATCTGATGCTTCTTTTGGTTTTATTTTTTATAGTGTAATGATAGTGTGTTCACCATAGTGTTGGCGAGATTTGGATTTAATTTCTTGAAGACGAAATCGTTGAGAGTGGGGGTTCCAGAAATATTATGTACACTGAAAGAAATCGACCAAATAGAATGTTTTGCTAAGATGATCTGCATTATCATAACTAGTTTTTTTGTTAGCTCTACATTATCATCATCTAACCATAAGAAAAACTGTTTTGCTAATGAGCTTTTATAATGGTAAATCTTTGACTGTTCGTCCCAATAACAGCACTTAAACTATCTAAAATATTTTTTTAAGTTTTTTTTTCATTAGTGGTAACTAAATAATTTCTTACGGTAAATAAGTGCCTTTAGTTAAAGTTGACTTCTTAATGGTTAAAGTGCACATACCTACGGTTGGTAAGCCACCTGTTGACCATAAAGATGGGCTTGCTAATCCTAACATTTTACTTATTTACTTTTACATGTTGGCGCAAGCGCAATTGAGTATTTGTCATGATGCTCATGCGCGTCGTTGCATTTCCACGCCAGTGAGCAATTCGACATTTGGTGAGACAGTTGTATGAAAGGTTTTATGCAAAGAATTTTTATAACAAACTTCTTTGGTTTTATGTTATTATGTCTTCTTACAAGTCAAAGTTAGAAGATTGGGGGCTCGAGGAATATGTGAAAGTATTCGAAGGTAAGAATTTTTGATGTTTTTTAATTTCTGTTTACCACACGCGTACCTATACATAATATTATGTGTTATCAACATTCTTGTAGGGTGACCATGCAGATATTAGTACTTTGAATGCTGTAAACTTGGACTGGGGAGTGGGGTGTGTGCCCTTTTTTTGGTAATGATTACAAAGAATTACATCCTACACCGACGAATATATTTCCATTGGATGAATCACTTGATGATTTAGTTTTGTAGATAGTAATAAATTATTTAGTTTTTAACGATGTAAAATATATATCGACGGGATACACTGTTATATCATGAATTATTTTATTTTAGAAATGAGATTTCTGCAATATACCGAGTGCCCATGAGACGAGGTACCCCCCATTTTTTCCTCTATTTCTAGATGTAAACATTTGAAATGTGGCATAGGATATAACTTATAAAAAAACCGCTGCCCAAGGAATCACTACCAGATTCTCTATCCAAGTCACTCACAACGAAAAAACTTTGTATGTGAAAATAATTGTTTATGGAACTTTAATAATATAATATTTGAAATCCTCTACCCCAAAAACCCATAAAACGATACCCCACATCGGTAGTGGGGTGGGGGTGGTGATAGGGGAGTGGTAGTGGGGGATGGATGAAGTAAAAAAATATTTTGAGGTTTCTGGTTCCTGTACATGCACTAAATTACATTTTTTTCATCTCCTTTAATAAGGAGGTGTTGTGGTAATGGGGGTGGCTAATGCCAAAAATTTTTTTGAGACCTCAGCTTCTCTTGTATATACTAAATACCAATTTCATGGACTCTTACCTGCTTGATTTACCCATTTACCCCAAATTTACCCCAATTTACCCCCCAACCCTTCGACGGAACAAGATGAAAATATAATCTAGTTGTAGATCTCGTTAAAGTACATATGTGTACCAAATTTCAAGTCAATATCTTAAACGGTTCCAGAGTAAACGTGCGCACAAAAAAAAGTTACAGACAGACAGACAAAAATTTTTTTTTTCACTCGAACTTAAAATCTCGACGTTTCATGACATTTTAAGCCTATTTGGACAATAAAAATTTTTAAAAATTTTTTTGTCGTTACTAAACTTCCACTGGACGTGGAAGTAATACATCTTTTGACCTAAGCAAACCCAAAAATGCACTTCCGGTTTAACTAGAAGCACTAGTAACTTTATTATTTTAAATAGCTCCCTGTATATTTTTTAATTTTATCTGATAGAGGTTTGAATTATCTATACAACGATTTTTTCAAAATAAAATTCGAATAAGAAAATACCTTAAAAATACCATCCCATCTTGAATTTTAAACCGCAATTTCAATTCCAGTTATGGATTGATTTTAAATTTTAAGATATCATCACAAAGCTAATTTAAAGGTTTATCAGAAGAACGAAAAAAATGTACAGGGTGCCTTTTAAAAAAGTGAGTTTTGTCTGTTTATTCCATAAAAAAATTAAACAACCAAATTTCACTTTTTTTAAAGCACCATGTATATTTGTTTTGTTCTTTTGATAAATCTTTGTCTAATGAAATATCAAAATTTAAAATCGATCCATAAATGGGCTTGAAATTGTAGTTTAAAATTCAAGATGGTACAATAAAGATTTAGTATTTTCAAGGTAATTTCTCATTCGAATTTTATTTTGAAAAATCCATTGTACAGATAATTCAAACCTCTATTAAAACAGGTGCTATTTAAAATAATAAAATACTAGTGCATTTTTGGGTCCGTCAGATCAAAAGATGTATTTTTATAGCCAATATCCTACACCCAAATTTAAAAATTTTACCTCCAGAAATAAAGAAAAAATGGAGGTACCTGGTCTTGTGGGCACCCGGTAATAGCATCATAAAGGCATATATTGGTGTTAAGTTTATATTTGTTTAGAATAATAATTTACATTTTATTTATCTGTTAATATATTCTATTCTATTCATATAATAATATGTATAATAAACCAATTCTTTCAAATATGTATTGTTTATTAGTCCTTTGTTTTCTTAAACAAATCATTTAAATTTTTACTAAAAATATACTTCTTTGCCTGGTTAAGATAAAAATTTATTAAAGAATGCGTTTTAATATACAGTGTGTCCCAGTTTTCACGGTAACATCTACGTAGCTCAGTTATTGGCCATCCAATTTCAACCAAATTTGGATCGGTATCAAAGATCTTTAATATTTCTTTTTTGGGTAAATAAAACAAAAATTATTTCATCAATTTTTATTAAGAAAAAAAACGGTCGATTTTTCGAGAAATTATATTAAGCATTTTTTTGTTGGAAAACTAATGCAATATTATTGATCAGCATGCTAAATTGAGAATTTAACATTTTGATTTTTGGTTTTCGAATTACGGTCCCCTTAAAATTACCTATTTCAAACATTAAATAATCAATAAAATGGTAACGAAATTTTTTTCGAAAAAAAGTCATTCTTCATTTTTTCTTTAAATTCACTTTTTCTGCTATTCCATATCATTAAAACTTTCAAATTTTTAAGGTCAAGAATTTTCATTGAAAAATTTTGGGTCATCAGACCTGTAAATTATTCGAGCATTAAGGATTACCGAATTTGAAAGTATCGATGATATGGGGTGGTAGAAAAAATTAATTTAAAGAGAAAATAAAGAATGACTTTCTTTCGAAAAAATATTCATCACCAATTTATTGATTATTTAATATTAAAATAGGCAATTTTAAGTGGGCCGTAATTTAAAAACCAAAAATCAAAATGTTGTTAAATTCTGAATATAGGGGTTCTACAGCATGCTGATCAATAATATTGCATTAGTTGTTCAACAAAAAAAATGCCTAATATGATTTCTCGAAAAATCTTTTTTTTCTTAATAAAAATGCACGCCACTGACTGAAATAAGTTTTGTTTTACTCAAAAAAGAAATATTAAAGATCTTTGATACCGATCCAAATTTGGTTGAAATTGAATGACCAATAACTGAGCTACGTAGGTGTGACCATGAAAAGTGGGACACACTGTATATAAAGTATGAGGTTGTGAGTGCCACTATATTTTTAAAAAATATTAAATTAAGATATAGAATTTAGAAATTTGCTACTGTAAACAGAATACTTTGAATAGTAAATAAATATAAAAATATGATAAATTAGAGAATATTATTTAGGTATTATGCAAATCACAACTTACACACTTTTTATTTATTATGAAAATACCTACTTTCTGTATATTGTTGCCCTAATCTGGGCACGCTAATATACTAGTCAGGTAAATACTTTAAAACACTCATTATTGGAAAATCTGGAGAATCAATCAAAACAACTACTCTTCTAGCTAATACTGACGAAGTATTGAATTACATGATAGGATTCTTAGCATTTTAAAGAAAAAAATATACTGAAAATACTTAAATCATTTTTTCGAATTTAATCATTCACACTTTTTTAATATGAAATTATCTACTTTCTGTATATTGGTGCCTTAATCGGGTCAAGCTAATACACTACTTAGGAAAACACTTTAAAACACTCATTATTGGAAAACCAATCAAAACAACTACTCTTCTAGCTAATACTGACGAAGTATTGAATTACATGACAGGATTCCTGGCATTTTAAGGCAAAAAAATGTATTGAAAATACTTAAATTATTTATTGAAATTCAGTCATTAACAACAATTACTAAACCATACATTCTATTTCAACCCTAGAAAAGTTTTTTCGAACTCGTTAGTTCTCATCAGTAGAGTATAGAAACATTCATTCATTATTTACAAGCCTATTCTTGATTTATTTTTACAATAAATAAATAAAAAATAATTCATTGTAAAAATATGATAAAATTAAGATTTTATTATAATAATGTTTTCTACATTTTGCAGTATAAAAAATATAAAAGTGTATAAGTATTGTGCAACCTGAAAGGTAAGTTCATATTTTTTGTATTCTCGTATCTTTTACTTGACTCATAAAGAATATAATCTCATAATCTTTGAGAATAGGCTTTCAATATATATATAGAGTCGTGGAGAAATTAAGTAGGGAGTATACAAAAAATCAGTCTTCATACCGATAACTTTATCAAACAATAGATGTTGGCAAAATAAACAAATTATTTTTCATGGTACTTTTCCCTAATTGTCTTCGTTTGTGAAATAAAAGGTATCAAAAAGTTTTTTTTTCGATCTTTGAAAATATACGATAATTTATTCCCAAATATTTTAGCAACCATGTATAGAAAAAACTATAGCCAAATAGATGGAGCCTAACATACTGCTATTATATGATGCCAAATATAAATAATAACCATTACAATTTTTGATCTCCGGGAAAACAATAAGACATATTTTTTTATATCATGTATCTAGAAAACAAAAACCCCTATAGAGAAGTACAAAATTAATTTAAATTGTTGGCATCTAATAATTAATAAAGTTATTAGTAATAATACTGAATCATCCTCTATGTACACACTAGAGAGGTCCAAAAATTACTTAACTTTTATAGAGGGTATTGATCCTCCCAATTTGTTTCCAAATCCAAAAAAAGTAAGCACGTATTTTTTTGTTTTTCAAAATTTTGATTTTAAATGGTCCCTATGGACTATGGAGACATGAAGTTTCCTATTTAAATTGCATGAGGAAAAATCACTTTCTGGGATTTTTTTTGAATAATTGTTCAGGTAGGGAAAATCTTGCATTAAACTTATAGGACTTAAAGAGGACTATCCAATGAAGAATTTGATGTATATACATATAGGGTTGTCACCTCTAACACACCTCCACGGTGTTCCGAAAACTACCTGGAAAATTTACATTTTTTAATTTAAGGGTAGATTTCAGGGCACCGTGAAGGTGTGTTAGGGGCGGCAAACTCATATGTATATACATAGAATTCTTCGTTGGATAGTCCTTTCCAAGTCCTATAAGTTTAATGCAAAATTTTCCCTAATCCTGAACAATTATCTCATAAAGTGATTTTCTCCAAACAATTTAAATGGGAAACTTCATGTCTCCATAGGCACCATTTAAAATCAAAATTTTGAAAAACAAAAAAATATGTGCTTACTTTTTTCGGATTTGGAAACAAATTGGGGGGGATCGAGACCTTCTCTAAAAAATTAAGTAATTTTTGGACCACCCTCGTGCACACTCCTTGCAAAAATTCTTTCTATAGTAGCATTTTTTTTTTAATGGCAAGAATAGCATTTTGCTACAACCAGTATATATTTATGTAACGCTTATCAAGTGACATTACTAGGACAAAAAAGAGTATTTGTTTTCATTACTGTGTAAGCTGCATAATGGTTAAAAAATCGCCTATTAGTGGTTAAAAAGTCACCTATTAGCAGCAGGAAAAGCTTTTTTTCTGTTTGCAAGGTAGTAATGGTAAAAAATGGGAGCTTACTAATTCTAGCAAAGAACTTATTAAGATTAAAACAGGGCTCTGATTCCTGATAGCAAAGCTATCAACCTAGAGCAACAAATAAATAATTGAAAATACTTTTTTTAACGGTAAATAAGTGCGTCTTAGCAAGACCGTTTTTGTTGTGGTTACAAAGCTGTCTTGCTGGAGCCTATTTAATGCAGATATTTTTTAAGGGTTAGTCAATTCTTCTTTATGGATAATAGAAATTTCTTTCAGTGTAGCATGATAATAGTGCAATAGTCAGTTGTTTTGTTGGCAATTCTTAGGAGCTTATTTTGAATTCTCTGTAAGGTTATTTGTGCGGTTGGGGTGATAAGGGGATACCAGATAGGGGCGGCATATGTTATTATGGGGCGCAAATAGGTTTTGTATAATAATGTGGCAATATGTGGGGGGGGTGATTTTGAGGACCGGGTACAACATTGATGTTCTTTTCCAGCATTTCGCCGTAATATTTTTAATGTGTTTTTTGAAGGTGAATTTATAGTCCAGTGCAACTCCTAAGTATTCGATATCGTCCTGCCATTCGATGTCATGGCCACTGATTTTAAGTTGTGTGGTGGTTTGCTTGGAGTGTTTTTTGGTGAAGCATATTGCCTGGGTTTTATTATGGTTAACTCTGAGTCCCCAGTCATGATAAAATTTTACTATTACGTCAGTCTGTTGTTGTAGTAATGACATCATTAATGTCGGGTTTTTGGATGTTGTCAGTATGGCTGTGTCGTCAGCGTATAGGCATATGGTGGTGCGATGGTCTGTTGGGGTAGGGATGTCATTGGTATAAAGGTTAAAAAGGATGGGACCAAGGGCGGACCCTTGGGGAATGCCGGATAGGATAGGTTGGGATGTTGAGCACTCCTCGTTAACTACTGCTCGGAATTGGCGATCAGTGATATATGACTGTATCAATTTAATGATACGAGTCGAGAATCCCGCGATTATGAGCTTGTAAAGTAGCCCGGGGTGCCAGACTTTGTCGAAGGCTTTCTCGAGGTCTAAGGCGACAAACCCTGTTAGTAGACCTCGGTTGAAGTTGGTTGTGGCTATTTCACCGACCCGAAAAAGCTGTTGGGTCGTGGAATGGCTGGCGCGGAAACCAAATTGATGTCTGTTTAGTATATCATTGTCACTCAGGTGTTCCTGGACTCGACTTAGTATGAGGATGTCTAATATTTTTGCTAAACATGGGATAAGACTAATGGGACAGTAGTTAGCTGGGTCACTGTGTGGTTTCCCAGGTTTAGGTATGTTTATTATCTTAGCAGTTTTCCACAGTTTAGGGTAATAGGTGAGTCTGCAGCAAGCATTAAACAGGTTAGTTAAATGCATATACGTTTTTATAGGGAGGTCATGCAGCGCATATGTAGGTATGTTGTCGAGACCAGGAGCTTTCCTGGAGAGGATAGCGGCTCTAACCTCAGACGGTGTGAAAAACATTAGTTCCACGTCAGCCGGGAGGGTTGTTTGATTAAGTGTCTGGATGGAGGGGTTGACTATATCCGTAATGGATGGGGTTGGGTTGAAAAACGTTGGATAGATAATGAGAAAATGATTCAGCCTTTTCTCGGTCGGTGACTGCCACACCAGCTTGGGTTATAAGTGGGGGTACTTGCGTGTGTTTACGCGTAAAAAGGCGTGGGACAAAGTGGGGATTATCAGGTTGGGATGCAACTAATCTTTCTAGGCTGTTTGTTTTATGAGCTTTGATTTGTTTGTCTATTTCTCTTTTTAGGGCATTCACCCGGGTTAATAACATCGGGTTTCGTGTAATTTGGTATCGTTTCCTTAGGTTGTTTTTTGTGTGTATAAGTTCGATTAGTTGCTTGGGTAGTTTAAGTTGATAGGGACATGGAGTAATGGGTTTTTGGCTAGCCTCTAGTGCACCAGCAACATGCGCAGTAATCTCCTGTGCGGCAATATCAATGTCATTTATATTGTTAAGAGTTGGGATGTTCCACATTTGTGTGGTAATATGGTTAGTGAAAGCTATCCAGTCATAATCCTCCTCACGAGGTTTCCTAGTTTTTATTGAGCAGTGTATTTTTGTGTAAAATGTGGTGATAACTGGATAGTGGTCGCTATTAAGGGAATGCAATGTACTGACCTCATATGGATGCGTGAAATTATTGGTAATACAGTTAAGGGCATTAAGGCGCAACACACTTACTCACAAGATATCGAAGGTTTTTAGGTTATGTTCATACTATTTAAGGCGAGAAACGACGCGTTCTGTGAATAGGCGAGTTTTCATAGAAGTTCATGGTAGTTACATAGAATAAACGTTGCAAATAATGTTAATGTATGATCAAATGCATATTATTCATAATGTATGAGATTCATTCGTAACACATTTTCAGTTATATATGTGAAATATTTTCGTGTAATATTACAAGTTACATTCTTGTAATATAATATGCTTATTTTAATGGCAATATTAAAGATACATTGATTATAATATGTGACATACATTTGTTAAATATAATTTTTTATATTACGGAAATATTTTCGAGCTAATATTAACTAAATGTTTCTTCAATATTTTGCAATTTAACATTTCTCAGCTATACCAAAGTTAGGTTATTTTAATATAAATATCATATTGCAAGAAAACATTAAATATGTTACTTCAGTTTAATATTGCGTAATATTACGGATATATATTTTGTTTAGTGGGTTATTTATTGCTTTACTCATCGGAGGCTAGGGGTTTATCCCCAGATCCGTTGCATATGTGGTCCTAATCACGGGGATAAAAAAAAAATAAAAATTTGATATTAGGCCACCGATAAGTAAATCAATTGTCCCTGTTTTAAGTTGGCTGCTCGGCCAACGTAACAGCTAGGCACCTGGTGGCAGAATTTTTTATATGATTTTATCATGTGACTGAAGTCGAAAAGTGTAAAGATCTCATAATAACAAGCCGGAAAAACCATTTCAGTCATTACGGCGTTGCTGATTTTTTAATTAACAGTTATTTAAAAGTGCAAAAAAAACAAACGCTCCTATATGATTTTATTGTATCAGCCAGTTGTTTTAAACGTTGCCTGTCAATATGACATTGATATAAATGCAGTTGGCTGAAATCTATGTGTCTGCGTTTTTTTATTAATAATTAAGAAGTTAAAAAAATATGTTTTTTCGAGATAATTTAGCAATGCTCGATCCTACGAGAAGAATGTTCAAGACAAAGTTGCCCAGTAAACGAGATATTATAACTTTAATGTAACTTCAACGTTGCTAGAAAGAATTTTGTCATACTATTAAATGTTACTTAATGTAACCAATGTTACTTAAATGTTTGTTTAATATTTCGAAATTTAACATTTCTCAGTTACGTTGTGTTAATATAAATATCACATTGCAAGATAATATTAAACATGTTACTTCCACTTAACATTGCATAATATTAAGGCTACATTCTTTGTTTGCTGGGTGAAGAGGACAAAATTGTATACATTTTTTGTATATACATTTTTATTGTAAGTCTAATACGTAACGAGATACAGCGGTAGGAAAATGAAGTTTAACGATTTTTTTTTTTCAAAAAATGCTCAAACTTCATTGTTGCGCTAACGGTCCTACCTTTAATACGTACAGGCTTAGAGAGCAGTGTTTTTGATTTGATAATAATTACTGACATTTTTGATATATTGAATGTCTCTAAGCAATTGTGTAAGGATTAAATGTGTGTAAGGATTTTGTAAGGGATTTAAAATTTTGTAGCCAAGAGTCGGGACATAAAATTTTATAATTTGAAATTTCCTTTAAAAATGTTGGATTCTTATCTAAAAATTACAAAAAGAGTATAAAAGCAAGTACTGACTCTGCCGATTTTTCTGAATACCTATCATTAAAATTAATAACTCTTGTTTCCTATTTTCGAGGAATGATGTAAGCCACTGTAATACTATCCCGTCAATTTAATATATTTTTTTTTGGTTTCAATACAAGTATTATTATAATATATCTTTATTATAATAATACAAATATTATAAAATGTTGTTATAAACATGCATTATATAATAAAAAAAAATTTTCTTCTTAAATCCATTTGTCTACGCTGTATCTCTTTAAAAATTAGACTTACAATAAAAATGTATATACCAAAAATGTAGGAAATTTTGTCCTCTTCAACTTTGTCTTCAACATTTTTCCCCCACCTCCAAGGTTGAAAACTTGTGTTTTTTATCATGGCCTCGACTTAAACAACATATATCAAAATCATTACTACTTCACCTTTTGCAGACTGATTGCCCTGTCAAAAAAATCTCATCAATCCGTATTGAAAATTATCAAAAATTAATAAGTATCTATGAGAACCTATATGGTCAATAAGTTTCTATAAGAGTTAGGTAAAGTTGCTGTTGAAATTGTTATCAGTTTATATCCGAATTGACCAGCAAAATGAGTCAAGCCATATCCATTTGTAAATCCAAACATTTACTTATACCACATCAATGAGAATTTATGAGCACAGTATCTAATGTAATTCGTGCGGCTTTCCGTGATTAAAAGACAAGTGTTTCTTTAAGAAACGAGCTGCATTAGGTTAGAACAGTTTTGATTTGCAATTGAAGATTACAAATTATAATGTTTGAATAGGGATTTATGAGATCAGTTTCTATGAGTATTAATGTTTTTTTTCAGTAATATATTAAATGTCTTTTCATTTGTTTGAATGGGTAAAAAGAAAGGTCAGTTTTCAACTGCAATTACAAACACAAGTTTAATCGCTTCGAAGGGGTTATATGCGATCAATTTCTAAAAGTATTTATGCTGTTTTCCGAATATAGTTATGATGAGGTTTAATCAGTAACAAATTGTTAACTACTTGTTATGATATGGTCGGAAATTCCAAGTACACATTTAGTACTCCTTCAAGAGGATTGATGAGAGCAGTTTCTACGAGTATCTATTTGTTGTTCCTATAGTAAATTATATAAGCCTTTATCAGTACAGATTCGGATCTAATTTAAATATGAAAATTATATCAGAATAAAGCAACCAAATATTTTAAACAGTATCTATTTGTAAATCCACACATTTACTTATACTATCTCAATGAGAATTTATGAGAACAGTATCTAATGTAAAACGTGCGCCTTTCCGTGGTTAAATAGCAAGAGTTTCTATAAGAAACGAGCTGCATTAGGTTAGAACAGTTTTGATTTGCAATTGAAGATTCAAAATTATAATGTTTGAATGGGGATTTATGAGATCAGTTTCTATGAGTATTAATGTTTTTTTTTCAGTAATATATTAAATGTGTTTTCATTTGTTTGAATGGGTAAAAAGAGTTTTCAACTGCAATTACAAATACAAGTTTAATCACTTCGAATGGGGTTATATGCGATCAATTTCTAAAACTATTTATGCCGTTTTCCGGATATAATTGTGATGAGGTTTAATCAGTAACAAATTGTTCACTACATGTTATGATATGGTCGGAAATTCCAAGTACACATTTGGTATTCCTTCAAGAGGATTGATGAGAGCAGTTTCTACGAGTATCTATTTGTTGTTCCTCTAGTAAATTATATAAGTCTTTATCAGTAAAGATTCGGATCTAATTTAAATATGAAAATTATATCAGAATAAAGCAACCAAATATTTTAAACAGTATCTATTTGTAAATCCAGACATTTACTTATACTATCTCAATGAGAATTTATGAGAACAGTATCTAATGTAAAAGGTGCGGCTTTTCGTGGTTAAAGGGCAAGTGTTTCTATAAGAAACGAGATGCATTAGGTTAGAACAGTTTTGATTTGCAATTGCAGATTACAAATTATAATGTTTAAATAGGGATTTATGAGATCAGTTTCTATGAGTATTAATGTTTTTTTTCAGTAATATATTAAATGTGTTTGCATTTGTTTGAATGGGTAAAAAGGAAGGTCAGTTTTCAACTGCAATTACAAATACAAGTAAAATCACTTCGAATGGGGTTATATGCGATCAATTTCTAACAGTATTTATGCTGTTTTCCGAATATAATTGTGATGAGGTTTAATCCGTAACAAATTGTTCACTACATGTTACAATATGGTCGAAAATTCCAGGTACATATTTAGTATTCCTTAAAGAGGATTGATGAGAGCAGTTTCTACGAGTATTTATTTGTTGTTCCTACAGTCTATAAGTCTCTATCAGTATGCATTCGGATCTAATTTAAATACAAAAATCATATCAGAATGAAACCCCAAATATTTTAAACAGTGTCCACCTGTAAATCCAAACATTCAAAGATAATATTATAATGAGAATCCATCAGAACAGTATCTAATGTAACGTGTGCGGTTTTCCGCGGCTAAATTTTAAAATTATTTGCAATAAATAAGCTTTAACGGATTCGAACAGTTTTCATTTGCATTTCCAGATGAATAGTTTTAATTGTTAGGGATCTATGAGGTCAGTGTAACGTTTTTTTTTTTTTCAATAAAATGTGTTTTTATTGGAAAAAAAACATTACACAAAGACACTGATCTCATAGATCCCTATTTAACAATTAAAATTATTCATCTGGAATTGCAAATTAAAACTGTTCAAATCCGTTAAAGCTATTTATTAAAAATACTTTTAAAATTTAGCCACGGAAAGCCGCACGCGTTACATTAGATACTGTTCTGATTGGTTCTCATTAAAATATATCTTGGATAATGTTTGGATTTACAAGTGGATACTGTTTAAAATATTTGGTTGTGTCATTCTGATATAATTTTTGTATTTAAAGTAGGTCCGAATGCATACTGATAAAGACAAATTTTCTATTGGAACAACAAATACATACTCATAGAAACTGCTATCATCAATCCTTTCGAAGGAATACTAAATATGTACCTGGAATTTCCAACCATATCGTAACATGTGGTGAACAATTTGTTACTGATCAAACCTCATCACAATTATATTCGGAAAACAGCATAAATACTGTTAGAAACTGATCGCATATAACCCCATTCGAAGTGATTAAACTTGTATTTGTAACTGCAGTTGAAAACTGACCTTTCTTTTTACCCATTCAAACAAATGAAAACACATTTAATATATATATTACTGAAAAAAAAAACATTAATACTCATAGAAACTGATCTCATAAATCCCTATTCAAACATTATAATTTGTAATCTTTAATTGCAAATCAAAACTGTTCTAACCTAATGCAGCTCGTTTCTTATAGAAACTCTTGCCATTTAACCACGGAAAGCCGCACGTTTTACATTAGATACTGTCCTCATAAATTCTCATTGATGTGGTATAAGTAAATGTCTGGATTTACAAATAGATACTGTTTAAAATATTTAGTTGCTTTATTCTCATATAATTTTCATATTTAAATTAGATCCGAATGCATACTGATAAAGACTTATATAATTTACTATTGGCACAACAAATACATACTCGTAGAAACTGCTATTATCAATCCTTTCGAAGTAATACTAAATATGTACCTGGAATTTCCACACGTAACATGTAGTGAACAATTTGTTACTGATCAAACCTCATCACAATTATATTCGGAAAACAGCATAAATACTGTTAGAAATTGATCGCATATAATCCCATTTGAAGTGGTTAAACTTGTATTTGTAATTGCAGTTGAAAACTGACCTTTCTTTTTACCCATTCAAACAAATGAAAACACATTTAATATATTACTGAAAAAAAAAACATTAATACTCATAGAAACTGATCTCATAAATCCCTATTCAAACATTATAATTTGTAATCTTCAATTGCAAATCAAAACTGTTCTAACCTAATGCAGCTCGTTTCTTATAGAAACTCTTGTCATTTAACCACAGAAAGCCGCACGTTTTACATTAGATACTGTCCTCATAAATTCTCATTGAGATAGTATAAGTAAATGTCTGGATTTACAAATAGATACTGTTTAAAATATTTGGTTGCTTTATTCTGATATAATTTTCATATTTAAATTAGATCCGAATGCATACTGATAAAGACTTATATAATTTACTATTGGCACAACAAATACATACTCGTAGAAACTGCTATCATCAATCCTTTCGAAGTAATACTAAATATGTACCTGGAATTTCCGACCATATCGTAACAAGTAGTGAACAATTTGTTACTGATCAAACCTCATCACAATTATAATCGGAAAATAGCATAAATACTGTTAGAAATTGATTGCATATAACCCCATTCGAAGTGATTAAATTTGTATTTGTAATTTCAGTTGAAAACTGACCTTTCTTTTTACCCATTCAAACATATGAAAACACATTTAATATATTACTGAAAAAAAAAACATTAATACTCATAGAAACTGATCTCATAAATCCCTATTCAAACATTATAATTTGTAATCTTCAATTGCAAATCAAAACTGTTCTAACCTAATGCAGCTCGTTTCTTATAGAAACACTTGCCATTTAACCACGGAAAGCCGTACGTTTTACATTAGATACTGTTCTCATAAATTCTCATTGAGATAGTATAAGTAAATGTAAAGACTTATATAATTTACTAGAGGAACAACAAATAGATACTCGTAGAAACTGCTCTCATCAATCCTTTTGAAGGAATACTAAATGTGTACTTGGAATTTCCGACCATATCATAACAAGTAGTGAACAATTTGTTACTGATTAAACCTCATCACAATTATATTCGGAAAACAGCATAAATACTTTTAGAAATTAATCGCATATAACCCCATTCAAAGTGATTAAACTTGTATTTGTAATTGCAGTTGAAAACTGACCTTTCTTTTTACCCATTCAAACAAATGAAAACACATTTAATATATTACTGAAAAAAAAAAACATTAATACTCATAGAAACTGATCTCATAAATCCCTATTCAAACATTATAATTAGTAATCTTCAATTGCAAGTCAAAACTGTCCTAACCTAATGCAGCTCGTTTCTTATAGAAACACTTGCCATTTAACCACGGAAAGCCGCACGTTTTACTTTAGATACTGTTCTCATAAATTGTCATTGATGTGGTATAAGTAAATGTTTGCTGCTCCATTCTGGTAGAAACTGATAGAAATAGCCAGCAACTTTAACTCCAGGCTCCAGTAGAGGGAGCTATATACGTGTCGCTAATTCAAATCTAATCTAATGTGACCTAAGGAACTGACGTGTGTTTGTTAAATTAAAAGTAAAGCAGTCTCTTTCATTGCTAACTCATTCATTGCTTCTAGGCTAGAACAAGAACACCCAAGGAAATAAGGACTTTGCAGTATTTTGTGTTTACCACAATATTAGTATTTCTATTTGAAATATGCAATTTAAACTGTACATTTGTCGGCATGCATATCCAAATTAATACTAATAAAAAAGCAAAATGGAAGTTTACAATAAAAATACATCTGTAAAATATACAATTGAAACTGTACATTTGTTGACATGTATATCCACATTAACACTAATAAAAAGACAATGTTGAAATTTACAATAAAAACATGTTGATACATGGTGTGTTACATACGATAGATACTGGAGAAAGGACGGACTGGAACTCTTATGATATTACTTATAGAAAAGTTTAGAATATCTTTAAAGTTGTATCTGTAATTCCATATGTTTACAGATATAAGGGCAAGGGTGCATTTGCAGACACTAAACTGTAGATTTGTTAATGTATATTTCATATAAGTACTCATGAAAGGGCAACACGATAATTCCAAATAGCTCATTCGGAATTACTGTTTCATAACCGATTTAAAACTTAATAAAACGGACAAAATCCTGTCTGTATAATACTAATATAACTTATAGGAACGATAAAACCGCATCACTTTTTTTTTATAAGTTTCTATGTGGAATTTTTGGCAGGGTGTCTTACTTTGACATTTTTGATATTTTTTGGAGTAAATTGAGAATATTTCTGAAAATCAGCAACGTACACATCAGCCAATGTTTTTCTCTGCTAATGGATATAAAAACTAACAAATTACCAAACACCATTCGAGGTTTCTATTTTGAATAGCATACATTTTTATTTGCACTTAAGCTTGGTTGCCATTTTGATAATATAACTCGATAACTGAAAGACACTCGACCTATGTCTCGTGTTTTTGTACCATAATAAAGATAATGATTAACTATGTTATGTCAGTAACTACGATACTTCTATACTGTATTCTCGATCAGATATTAATATATTCCATTTTTTAACAGAGGCTGTCAAAATTACCTTCTCAGCCACCACAGCAAAACAATTCGAAGATGTGGTAGCTGAATGGCTGCGCTTCGCCAAACAAAGGAAACAGCGAGAGAGGCAATGAATAATATAGATTTCTTTTTATAACACTTATTGTTGAGAATTTGCATTTTTATTTTTATTTATTTTTATACATTGTATATTTTTATGTATATTTTTAACAAAATATATTTTTGATTAAATGTTTTCTTTTTATTTTAGGTTTAGGTGATTATTTATTAAATACTATAGATGAATCAACTGATGCAAGTTAGTGATGAAGGATTATGGACAGCCTGTCGAATAATGTGTCCCCCACTCATTTGTACAGTACATCTTACAATTTCCTATGAGTAGAATCACATAATTTGACACAATATTTCTGTCCGTAATCCTCTAATACTAACTGGCACTGGGACAACTATAGTATTCAACCAAGGTTGTTACTTTGGGTCAATATTAATTCAGAACTAAATTAATGTTGCCTTAATATTTACATTTATCTTGATACTACATTGCCTTACTAGTATTCGAATCAAGTGCGGATCTAGAAATTTCAATAATTTTTTTCTCGTCTGTGGCGCATGGGACCCATACGAAATATGGGAAATAACATCTCGAGAAGCACTTCTGTAACGACCCCTAAAAAATTTTGAAAAAGCAGTTTGCGAAAATTTTTTTCAAAATTCGGTTAGGGACTCCTGTTTATTTTTTTTTTGTCATATGCATTTTACTTTTCTTAAAATTATATGTTTTGAAGTTTATGAAAATATTTTCATTACTAACTAAAATACAACGAATTGAAATTTTGTGATTTACAATTTAACAAATCACAAAATTTCAATTCGTTGTATCTCAGTTAGTAAT
This sequence comes from Rutpela maculata, assembly GCA_936432065.2. Lineage (NCBI taxonomy): Eukaryota > Metazoa > Arthropoda > Insecta > Coleoptera > Cerambycidae > Rutpela > Rutpela maculata. Next base: position 37,040,248 of record OW386294.2, on the reverse strand, counting down.
GAAAATATTTTCATAAACTTCAAAACGTATTGTTGTATTTTTTTTCTCTATTCTTATTGGGATGCTCTGCCACATGTATTTTCTTTCTTTTTTTTTTTTAACTGTTTAACGTCGGCCTATTTCCGCTACCAGGGCCTATCACCGACGCCAGGAGACGAGCTACCCCCAACCTGGAAATTTTGCCGAACCTCTTCCCTTAAGAAGAGTAGGGATCTTTTACTTGCCTAACATTTAATAGACAAGGGACCGCCTGCTTTACATCCCCTCCGAAGGATGGTATATCCACTACGTAATCCTCGTCTGAAATTGCGTAACTTCCGAGTATACACTGATATACAAGCCTCTAGAAGGAGGGGTGAGAACGCTGTATTTCCCAAGATGGGAGCCCATCCAAGTACTAACCGCGCTCGACGTTGCTTCAACGGAATATCGACTGATATTCACATTGAAGTCGCCTCTACGCTCGCCCCTATGTATTTTCTTCTAAACAATGTCTGAAATCTACAAAATAATGAAATTAACCAGTATTTTACTGGAAAATAACCTCTACGCCTGTGACTTTTACGTCAAAGGATCAGTTAGAGGGTGGTTTTTTGACAAATAATGAATAAGAACAAAAATATAAAAATGACGTATTTTGCTGACGTTTCGGAAAACGAAGCTGTTTCTATTCTCAAAGCGTATTTATAATGTTTGTGGGCTGTGTATATTAAATACACAGCTTTAAGAATGTATTTGTTATATTCAGTATCCATAGATACTGCTTACACAGAACTGTTGATATATCTAGTTAATAGCTTTATTTTAAACAATGTTGAGTTTGTTAAGTTCTTCTTTTAACATCGGCAGCCAGGTTGTGCAAACATCTACGGAACAATTCGACACGCATTTATCCTCATTCAATAGTATTATAGCCGATTCTTTAATTGTATTTTTATGAAAAGTAAAATGCATATAGCAAAAAAAAATTAATTTAAGCAGGAGTGCCTAGACCTGGGGGGGGGGGGGTAACCGAATTTTGGAAAAATTTTTCGCAAACTGCTTTTTCAAAATTTTTTAGAGGTCGTTAGAGAAGTGCTTCTCGAGATGTTATTTCCCATACTTCGTATGGGTCCCATGCGCCACAGACGAGAAAAAAATTATTGAAATTTCTAGATCCGCGCTTGATTCGAATATTAAGCATACATTGCAGCAATGATATTCATGGTGAGATATAAATAAGTATGTAATGTAACACGTTAAATAAGTATGTAATGTGACAAGTTATATTGATAAATTATTACGTCAATATGTTATGAACATTAAGTAATATTTTCACAATGTTACCTTTTTAACAATGTAACAGAGTAACATTTAATAGTATGACAAATTACTTTGTAGTAACATTACGACACTATTCATGATCTGTTTTACATAACATTACATGTAACTTTGTAATATTGAGGTTCTATTAAAGTAATAATGAATTGTTTAGTGGGAGGATATCTACTGTACATGTAAATAAAACAAAATAATGTAAATAAAACTAAGATTTATTTCATGAAAATGTTTTTTTAACAGATTTCTTGCAAATGATAAAATATTTTCCATCTGAGGGCATAGATAAAAGATTTATATATATGATAATCTGAGGGTCTTCCCATGGAGGTAGAATTTATTCAACCTTCTTGGGTCTTCCTTGGGAGGAAGGATACCTACTGTTACTCACCTAGCGGAGATTGAACGAATTAAATTTGCGCAGTACGTTTAACTGTTTCTGTCGGGCGCTTTGTGAAGTAAACATCCCAGGTAGCAAGGGTGCGTTATAATGACGTCAAAATCTGGTGATTCTGGTCAAAAAGACGTCAGTGCACTAAAAATCGACGACAAAATGACGTCTTATAAATGACATTAAAATGACGTGCTACAGATCACGTCATATTGCCGTCTTTTTTCGGTGTTAAATTTATTTATATTTTATCAGATTACAAACTTTAAAACTCGCTAATGGCATTTTGTTATCGTAAGCAGAGTGTAAAGTTAAAAAAAAATAAACCGTGTCGTGAGGGATATAGTATTGGCGTTTTTATTCGAGGATAATGTTTATTTAACAATATCCAAATTAATTTTATATTCGAAAGAGTTTGCAAAGATTCGGCAGTTTATTTGTGCAGGTTCGAGTTCTTTTAATAATAAAATTAGATAAAAATTGATTAAAAAGCAAAATCTAGCCGTCCCACACAGCACAGAAATATTCTAAGAAGGTGCACAGAATGTTTGCTCATAACGTTTCAATATTCTAAGAATATTCTCACAACATGAAAATCATTACCATAGAATGTGCCATGCATATTACAAAGTGGAGTCTTTTAAATGTTCCTAGAACATTTCAGGTATGTTTTCCCAGGTAGCAAAGGGACGTGAAAATGACGTGACTAGTTAGTAGTCTACTTTATAAAAATGAAGTAATTAATTCATAAATAAGTATTGTCCTATGAATTTGCTTGTTAGCCATCCGTATATTTTATTTACATTAACATATCTAATTAATTATCTAATATTGTTTACCATCACACCAATTTTTTTCTCACAAGGGTTGCCTGCAAATTATATTGTATTAAATTATTAAATTCATTTTATTTTACTTACCTTTACCAATTGTCGTCGGCAGGGGTCGAACCACTGCGCGTCCAACCTTCTGATTTGGAAGTCAACGGCCACTGAAGTTACACATGCTAGTACCTACTTAAAGACTATAATTATAGTTGAAATCCGAAACAAAATTTTTCTGATCTCAAATTTGATGAGCGATGGGGGGAAGCCAGGAGTCAACTGTTTTAAGATTTTATAGTTGAGGTACTTATACAAATCTAGGAAACGTGTTGGAGAAAAAACGGTAAAGATATCATATCGTCATCTACAATATTTAATGGTCTAAACAGACCTGAAATTAGAAAAAATATATTCGTATATCGGTTTTATAAGCAATTATTACCCTTAAAAAAACAAAATTTTTTTCACAATTATTTTAACAAAAAAAAAAACGTGCTGAGTAGGGTCGAACTGCCGACCTCGTGACTTGTAGGACAACGCCTTAACTCATTCGACCACTAACTTCTTGAGAACATTTATTTAAAGACTTTATAGTTGGACCACGCAACGGCTAGATTTTGCTTTTTAATACATTTTAATTAAATTTTATTATTAAAAGAGCTCGATATCTGCACAAATAAATTGTCGAATCTTTGCAAATAAATATATATTATACAGTGTGTTTCACTTCTCGTGAAGACACCCCTGTATCTTTTTTATTTGTTGCCGAATTAATTTCAAATTTTTATCAGCCATACAAGTCCATAAGGTGACTTTATTCAACACATAAATGCCGTCTAAATCTAAAACGCCGGCCTACTGCGATAAAAAGAAAATGTCAATTTTCGAGAAATCATAGTAGGCTTAGAGATAGACAAAAATTTTGTTAACAAAAGTTGTTCAGAATCACTTGATATGCCCCCCTGTAAAATTTTGTGAAAATCGGAATATTTTCAAAAAATAATTTTTTGTTTCACTTCTCGTGAAGACACCCCTGTATCTTTTTTATTTGTGGCCGAATTAATTTCAAATTTTTATCAGCCATACAAGTCCATAAAGTGACTTTATTCAATACATAAATGCCGTTTAAATCTAAAACGCCGGCCTACTGCGATAAAAAGAAAATGTCAATTTTCGAGAAATCATAGTAGGCTTAGAGATAGACAAAAATTTTGTTAACAAAAGTTGTTCGGAATCACTTGATATGCCCCCCTATAAAATTTTGTGAAAATCGGAATATTTTCAAAAAAAAATTTTTGTTTCACTTCTCGTGAAGACACCCCTGTATCTTTTTTATTTGTGGCCGAATTAATTTCAAATTTTTATCAGCCATACAAGTCCATAAAGTGACTTTATTCAATACATAAATGCCGTTTAAATCTAAAACGCCGGCCTATTGCGATAAAAAGAAAATGTCAATTTTCGAGAAATCATAGTAGGCTTAGAGATAGACAAAAATTTTGTTAATGAAAGTTGTTCAGGATCACTTCATACGCCCCATGTCGTCTAAATCTAAAATGCCGGCCTTAGAATAATTAAAATTAAAATCTAATTACTTTAATGAGTTTTAACATCTGTCAACAATATGTAGGTTGGTAGGATGCTGTCATATAACGAATTCTTTTTGAATTAAATTGGTGGCCCTGAAAAGGGCCGTTGTTTTTACAGAGAAGACTACTAATAATGAATGATAATATTGTCGGAAGAAAAAATACAGATAAAGCAAAAGCCGCAGTGTTAGAATAGTTCAAAAATAAAAGAAGTTAATGGTTTTTTTTACTTATTTATTATATTGCGCCCCTTTCCACTAACCCACCCTCAAGTGTAATACACTTCTCAATCCGTTTTCTGTAATTTTTTACAACTCTTCGCAGTTCTTGAGCTGTAACTTCTAAACATGCTTGCCTTATCCTCTCACAAAGCTGCTCTATATTTTGAGGTCTGGTCATATAAACTTTGTTTTTAATGTGACCCCAAAAATAAAAATCCATTGGAGTGAGATCAGGTGATCTGGGTGGCCAATGTATTAAAGGGCTATTTCGTCCTATCCATCTTTGGGGAAAATGTTCATTCATCCATGCTCTCACTACTACGGAATTGTGGATAGATGCTCCGTCGAGTTGAAAATACAATTGTTCCAAAGGAAAATCAACAATTGCATTCCAAAGATCATTATTTAAAAATTCTAGCAAATTTAACGCATTTATATTTTGAAAAAAGAAAAACGGCCCTATTATTGTTTCGTTAAAAATTCCGCACCACACATTTACTTTCTGGGAATATTGCCTTTTACAATTTATTATCCAATCAGGATTTTCTACTGCCCAGAACCTAGAGTTTTGTGATGACACTACCCCGTTGGTGGAGAAAGTTGCCTCGTCCGTGAAAATTACTTTCTTCAAGAAGTCTCTATTGTTTAAATAATTACCTTGGATCCATAAACAATATTCTAATCTTCTCTCTTCATCACCTTCCTCCAAGGTATGTAAAAATTTTGGTTTAAACGGTTGTAGCTTATGGCGTTTTAAACATCTCCAAATTTTTGATGCCGACAAATTAAGGTCACGAGCCATATTTCGAAGACTGGTAGTGGGATTGGCGTTAAACGCCGCTAATATAACATTATCATCTCCGTGATTTCGATTAAGATGTACTCTCGGTTTAAGCACATTGCCAGTTGTATTGAACAAGTGACATATTCTTGCTACGGTACCATGGTGTATTGGTTGTCTTAGAGGATGTCTTAAATTAAATTCTTCTGCTGCTTCTCTTGAAGACCGTACATTTTCACCGACTATCTTTATTATTTCAATTTTTTCATCAGTAGTTAAAAGTATTCTAACCATTATGAGAAAAGATATGAAATAAGGAAACTTTAGTATGAATAAAATTATTAAAACAAGAAAAACTAACAAACTCCACAGAAAATAACAACAATCACTTCTGTCATGAAAGCAATGACGAAATAAATAAAACAATACATATTGACAGTTAATTTCACGGCACTCTTTACACTCAACGCAATAAAACCGTCCATGTTCCTAAATTTCTGAGCCGATGAGGAGGAAGGATATGATGGAGAGTTACTCCTCCAGAAGAGAGATAACAAAAAGAAAAAAAGAAAAGATATTACATTCAACTTGATATGTAAAAATAAAAAGCCCTTTTAGTGTTTTATTGAATGCTGATTTTTGTTCACAACTTTCATTTGTTGGAAAAAGTTCTCTTTATGTGTTCTCTTTTTTTGAAAATATTCCGATTTTCATAAAATTTTACAGAGGGGCATATGAAGTGATCCTGAACAACTTTTATTAACAAAATTTTTGTCTATCTCTAAGCCTACTATGATTTCTCGAAAATTAACATTTTATTTTTATCGCAGTAGGCAGGGGTTTTAGATTTAGACGGCATTTATGTATTGAATAAAGTCACCTTATGGATTTGTTTGGCTGATAAAAATTTGAAATTAATTCGGCCGCAAATAAAAAAGATACAGGGGTGTCTTCACGAGAAGTGAAACAAAATTTTTTTTTTTGAAAATATTCCGATTTTCACAAAATTTTACAGGGGGACATATCAAGTGATTCTGAACAACTTTTGTTAACAAAATTTTTGTCTATCTCTAAGCCTACTATGATTTCTCGAAAATTAACATTTTATTTTTATCGCAGTAGGCAGGGGTTTTAGATTTAGACGGCATTTATGTATTGAATAAAGTCCCCTTATGGATTTGTTTGGCTGATAAAAATTTGAAATTAATTCGGCCACAAATAAAAAAGATACAGGGGTGTCTTCATGAGAAGTGAAACAAAATTTTTTTTTTTGAAAATATTCCGATTTTCACAAAATTTTACAGGGGGACATATCAAGTGATTCCGAACTACTTTTGTTAACAAAATTTTTGTCTATCTCTAAGCCTACTATGATTTCTCGAAAATTAACATTTTCTTTTTATCACAGTAGGCCGGCGTTTTAGATTTAGACGGCATTTATATGTTGAATAAAGTCACCTTATGGACTTGTATGGCTGATAAAAATTTGAAATTAATTCGGCCACAAATAAAAAAGATACAGGGGTGTCTTCACGAGAAGCGAAACAAAAAATTTTTTTTTGAAAATATTCCGATTTTCACAAAATTTTACAGGGGAACATATCAAGTGATTCCGAATAACTTTTGTTAACAAAATTTTTGTCTATCTCTAAGCCTACTATGATTTCTCGAAAATTGATATTTTCTTTTTATCGCAGTAGGCCGGCGTTTTAGATTTAGACGGCATTTATATGTTGAATAAAGTCATCTTATGGACTTGTATGGCTGATAAAAATTTGAAATTAATCCGGCCACAAATAAAAAAGATACAGGGGTGTCTTCGCGAGAAGTGAAACAAAAAATTTTTTTTTGAAAATATTCCGATTTTCACAAAATTTTACAGGGGAACATATCAAGTGATTCCGAACAACTTTTGTTAACAAAATTTTTGTCTATCTCTAAGCCTACTATGATTTCTCGAAAATTGATATTTTCTTTTTATCGCAGTAGGCCGGCGTTTTAGATTTAGACGGCATTTATATGTTGAATAAAGTCACCTTATGGACTTGTATGGCTGATAAAAATTTGAAATTAATCCGGCCACAAATAAAAAAGATACAGGGGTGTCTTCGCGAGAAGTGAAACAAAAAATTTTTTTTTGAAAATATTCCGATTTTCACAAAATTTTACAGGGGGACATATCAAGTGATTCCGAACAACTTTTGTTAACAAAATTTTTATCTATCTCTAAGCCTACTATGATTTCTCGAAAATTGATATTTTCTTTTTATCGCAGTAGGCCGGCGTTTTAGATTTAGACGGCATTTATATGTTGAATAAAGTCATCTTATGGACCTGTATGGCTGATAAAAATTTGAAATTAATCCGGACACAAATAAAAAAGATACAGGGGTGTCTTCGCGAGAAGTGAAACAAAAAATTTTTTTTTGAAAATATTCCGATTTTCACAAAATTTTACAGGGGAACATATCAAGTGATTCCGAACAACTTTTGTTAACAAAATTTTTGTCTATCTCTAAGCCTACTATGATTTCTCGAAAATTGATATTTTCTTTTTATCGCAGTAGGCCGGCGTTTTAGATTTAGACGGCATTTATATGTTGAATAAAGTCACCTTATGGACTTGTATGGCTGATAAAAATTTGAAATTAATCCGGCCACAAATAAAAAAGATACAGGGGTGTCTTCGCGAGAAGTGAAACAAAAAATTTTTTTTTGAAAATATTCCGATTTTCACAAAATTTTACAGGGGGACATATCAAGTGATTCCGAACAACTTTTGTTAACAAAATTTTTGTCTATCTCTAAGCCTACTATGATTTCTCGAAAATTGACATTTTCTTTTTATCGCAGTAGGCCGGCGTTTTAGATTTGGACGGCATTTATATGTTGAATAAAGTCACCTTATGGACTTGCATGGCTGATAAAAATTTGAAATTAATTCGGCAACAAATAAAAAAGATACAGGGGTGTCTTCACGAGAAGTGAAACACACTGTATATTATATATATAATATATATAAATTATTTTGGATATAATTAGTAGTATATTAGTCATTATTCTTTTCGTAGTTGTTCATGATCCTCTTAGTCGTAGAAGTTTTTTATTACAAAAAAGACATATAAATTAAGGTATCATTATTTCTGAGAAACAAATTAAATATTTGTATTTAGTATACCAAAATAATTATAATAATAGTTAAAAATAATAACCACTGTTATAAAGGTATCGCATCAAAATTTTTTGTGGAACGTACCACGAACGTTCTTTTAAAATATTATAGAAATATTTGATCAAAAATGTTTCATGAATATTCCATTTATCTATATAAAAATATTTATGGAGGTTCTAGGAATATTTCAGGTAAATATTCTGTTTACAGAATATTGTCACTTAATGAGAATATTCTGAAAATATTCTGTGCTGTGTGGGGTTGCATATTTCACTATAAAGTCTTTAGATAAGTATGCTTTTCTGAGAGTAAGGTTAGTGTGGTCGGGTGAGCTAAAGCGTCGTTTTGCAAGTCTCGAGGTCGGCGGTTCGACCCCTGCTCATTCCGTTTTTTTTTTATTTTTGTTAAAATAATTGTAAAAAAATGTTAGTTGTTTTTTTTAAGGTAATAATTGCTTATAAAACCGATGTACCAATGTACTTTTTTTCAATATTAGGTCTGTTTTAGACCATATTAAATATTCTATTTATGTTGTAGATGTCGACCCACTAAACACGAAACATTTACGAAACATTTCCAAAAAAATTGTAATCTGGAAGAAATGAAACATATCCTAGAAACATCTATTATATTTCTGACACATTTCAGAAATTCATAATATTTGTTATTTTGCAGAAACATTTCATATATATTGTTCCGTCGGTAAAATATACAGTGTGTCCCCGGATTGAGTTCGCTATAGGTGAAATGGACAAAAAATTTTCGAATTTTTTTTTCATATTTGGAGGTTCACCCCTGCTTATCTAAAAAGTAATTTTGGGTGTACTTTTGTTTTTTTTTTTAATCATGTAGGCCATGACTATTAAGCAAAAATGAATTTCATGTTAGGTAAAGTACCTTTTCTGTAAAATATAGAGGAAAATGTCATTAAGGAAAGTTATTCAGATTAAAAAGTTACAGTTCTATACAAAATTTCAAGAACATACGCCTACTTTGATAATTTTGATTTTTTCAATATAATTGCATTTTACGAAAAAAAAAAATAGTATGCCAGTTTACTAAAGTGTTTGATCTAGTACTAGTACATAATGGAGTAAACACTTTAGTAAATCGGAAACATTTTTTTTCCGTAAAATGCAATTATACAGGGTGGACCATTAATAATAGGCCATAGTTCTTAGCCTAAAAAATGTTTCCTTACCAAATTGGGAGAAGATCGGTCAAGAGATAGTTGAAATATTGCAAAAAAAAGAAAAAAAAATTCAATTTTGACACCCTGCATCTTTTTCCACAGCAACAATTTACAAAAGCATGTTTGGTTATATTTCTATGTATACTCGTTTTCGTAAATAAACGTTATTATTATTATTATTATTATTATTATTATTATTATTATCCTCATATTTTGGTCCAAAGAATCTACCCTTGAACTATGGCCTATTGTGGCCACCCTGTATTGAAAAAAATCAAAATCATCAAAGCAGGCGTATGTTCTTGAAATTTTGCATATGACTATAACTTTTTAATGTGAATAACTTTTCTTAATAATATTTTCCTGTATATTTTACAGAAAAGGTACTTTACCTAACATGAAATTCGTTTTTGCTTAACTGTCATGGCCTACATGATTTTAAAAATTCAAAAGTACACCCAAAATTACTTTTTAGATAAGCAGGGGTGAATCTCCAAATATGAAGAAAAAATTCGAAAATTTTTTGCCTATTTCACCTATAGCGAACTCAATCGGGGGACACACTGTATATGAAATCATGAATTTAAATGACATCGGTAATAATATGCCCATTCCCCGCGATTTTTAAAATGCCTTGTTTGTAAAATTACAACTATTCTCGACATATATATTCCGTCTGGAATACTTGGTTATTAATAAGTAATTACTCGAAACCTAGCCCTGTCAAAAAAATCTCATCAATCCGTATTGAAAATTATCAAAAATTAATAAGTATCTATGAGAACCTATATGGTCAATAAGTTTCTATAAGAGTTAGGTAAAGTTGCTGTTGAAATTGTTATCAGTTTATATCCGCATTGACCAGCAAAATGAGTCAAGCCATATCCATTTGTTAATCCAAACATTTACTTATACCATATCAATGAGAATTTATGAGCACAGTATCTAATGTAATTCGTGCGGCTTTCCGTGATTAAAAGACAAGTGTTTCTTTAAGAAACGAGCTGCATTAGGTTAGAACAGTTTGGATTTGCAATTGAAGATTACAAATTATAATGTTTGAATAGGGATTTATGAGATCAGTTTCTATGAGTATTAATGTTTTTTTTCAGTAATATATTAAATGTGTTTTCATTTGTTTGAATGGGTAAAAAGAAAGGCCAGTTTTCAACTGCAATTACAAATACAAGTTTAATCGCTTCGAATGGGATTATATGCGATCAATTTCTAAAAATATTTATGCTGTTTTCCGAATATAGTTATGATGAGGTTTAATCAGTAACAAATTGTTAACTAGTTGTTATGATATGGTCGGAAATTCCAAGTACACATTTAGTATTCCTTCAAGAGGATTGATGAGAGCAGTTTCTACGAGTATCTATTTGTTGTTCCTATAGTAAATTATATAAGTCTTTATCAGTACAGATTCGGATCTAATTATAATATGAAAATTATATCAGAATAAAGCAACCAAATATTTTAAACAGTATCTATTTGTAAATCCAGACATTTACCTATACTATCTCAATGAGAATTTATGAGAACAGTATCTAATGTAAAACGTGCGGCTTTTCGTGGTTAAATGGCAAGTGTTTCTATAAGAAACAAGCTGCATTAGGTTAGAACAGTTTTGATTTGCAATTGAAGATTACAAATTATAATGTTTGAATAGGGATTTATGAGATCAGTTTCTATGAGTATTAATGTTTTTTTTCAGTAATATATTAAATGTGTTTTCATTTGTTTGAATGGGTAAAAAGAAAGGTCAGTTTTCAACTGCAATTACAAATACAAGTTTAATCACTTCGAATGGGGTTATATGCGATCAATTTCTAAAAGTATTTATGCTGTTTTCCGGATATAATTGTGAAGAGGTTTAATCAGTAACAAATTGTTCACTACATGTTATGATATGGTCGGATATTCCAAGTACACATTTGGTATTCCTTCAAGAGGATTGATGAGAGCAGTTTCTACGAGTATCTATTTGTTGTTCCTCTAGTAAATTATATAAGTCTTTATCAGTAAAGATTCGGATCTAATTTAAATATGAAAATTTATATCAGAATAAAGCAACCAAATATTTTAAACAGTATCTATTTGTAAATCTAGACATTTACTTATACTATCTCAATGAGAATTTATGAGAACAGTATCTAATGTAAAACGTGCGGCTTTTCGTGGTTAAATGGCAAGTGTTTCTATAAGAAACGAGCTGCATTAGGTTAGAACAGTTTTGATTTGCAATTGAAGATTACAAATTATAATGTTTAAATAGGGATTTATGAGATCAGTTTCTATGAGTACTAATGTTTTTTTTTTCAGTAATATATTAAATGTGTTTTCATTTGTTTGAATAGGTAAAAAGGAAGGTCAGTTTTAAACTGCAATTACAAATATAAGTTTAATCACTTCGAATGGGGTTATATGCGATCAATTTCTAACAGTATTTATGCTGTTTTCGGAATATAATTGTGATGAGGTTTGATCCGTAACAAAGTGTTCACAACATGTTACGATATGGTCGGAAATTACATATTATACATATTTAGTATTCCTTCAAGAGGATTAATGAGAGCAGTTTCTACGAGTATTTAGTTGTTGTTCCTACAGTAAATTATATAAGTCTTTATCAGTATGCATTCGGATCTAATTTAAATACAAAAATCATATCAGAATGAAACCCTAAATATTTTAAACAGTGTCCACCTGTAAATCCAAGATAATGTTATAATGAGAATCCATCACAACAGTATCTAATGTAACGTGTGCGGTTTTCCGTGGCTAAATTTTAAAATTATTTGCCATAAATAAGCTTTAACGGATTCGAACAGTTTTGCATTTCCAGATGAATAGTTTTAATTGTTAGGGATCTATGAGGTCAGTGTAATGTTTTTTTTTTTCAATAAAATGTGTTTTTATTGAAAAATAAACATTACACAAAGACACTGATCTCATAGATCCCTATTTAACAATTAAAATTATTCATCTGGAATTGCAAATTAAAACTGTTCAAATCCGTTAAAGCTATATTATTTATTAAAAATACTTTTAAAATTTAGCCACGGAAAGCCGCACGCGTTACATTAGATACTGTTCTGATTGGTTCTCATTAAAATATATCTTTAAATGTTTGGATTTACAAGTGGATACTGTTTAAAATATTTGGTTGTGTCATTCTGATATAATTTTTGTATTTAAAGTAGATCCGAATGCATACTGATAAAGACAAATTTTCTATTGGAACAACAAATACATACTCATAGAAACTGCTATTCAATCAATCCTTTCGAAGGAATACTAAATATGTACCTGGAATTTCCGACCATATCGTAACATGTGGTGAACAATTTGTTACTGATCAAACCTCATCACAATTATATTCGGAAAACAGCATAAATACTGTTAGAAACTGATCGCATATAACCCCATTCGAAGTGATTAAACTTGTATTTGTAATTGCAGTTGAAAACTGACCTTTCTTTTTACCCATTCAAACAAATAAAAACACATTTAATATACTTATTACTGAAAAAGAAACATTAATACTCATAGAAACTGATCTCATAAATCCCTATTCAAACATTATAATTTGTAATCTTCAATTGCAAATCAAAACTGTTCTAGCCTAATGCAGCTCGTTTCTTATAGAAACTCTTGCCATTTAACCACGGAAAGCCGCACGTTTTACATTAGATACTGTTCTCATAAATTCTCATTGAGATAGTATAAGTAAATGTCTGGATTTGCATATAGATACTATTTAAAATATTTAGTTGCTTTATTCTGATATAATTTTCATATTTAAATTAGATCCGAATGCATACTGATTAAGACTTATATAATTTACTATTGGCACAACAAATACATACTCGTAGAAATTGCTATCATCAATCCTTTCGAAGTAATACTAAATATGTACCTGGAATTTCCACACGTAACATGTAGTGAACAATTTGTTACTGATCAAACCTCATCACAATTATATTCGGAAAACAGCATAAATACTGTTAGAAATTGATCGCATATAATCCCATTCGAAGTGGTTAAACTTGTATTTGTAATTGCAGTTGAAAACTGACCTTTCTTTTTACCCATTCAAACAAATGAAAACCCATTTAATATATTACTGAAAAAAAAACATTAATACTCATAGAAACTGATCTCATAAATCCCTATTCAAACATTATAATTTGTAATCTTCAATTGCAAATCAAAACTGTTCTAACCAAATGCAGCTTGTTTCATATAGAAACTCTTGCCATTTAACCACGGAAAGCCGCACGTTTTACATTAGATACTGTCCTCATAAATTCTCATTGAGATAGTATAAGTAAATGTCTGGATTTACAAATAGATTCTGTTTAAAATATTTGATTGTTTTATTCTGATATAATTTTCATATTTAAATTAGATCCGAATGCATACTGATAAAGACATATATAATTTACTATTGGTACAACAAATACATACTCGTAGAAGCTGCTATCATCAATCCTTTCGAAGTAATACTAAATATATACCTGGAATTTCCGACCATATCGTAACATGTAGTGAACAATTTGTTACTGATCAAACCTCATCACAATTATATTCGGAAAACAGTATAAATACTGTTAGAAATTGATCGCATATAACCCCATTCGAAGTGATTAAATTTGTATTTGTAATTTCAGTTGAAAACTGACCTTTCTTTTTACCCATTCAAACATATGAAAACACATTTAATATATTACTGAAAAAAAAACATTAATACTCATAGAAACTGATCTCATAAATCCCTATTCAAACATTATAATTTGTAATCTTCAATTGCAAATCAAAACTGTTCTAACCTAATGTAGCTCGTTTCTTATAGAAACACTTGCCATTTAACCACGGAAAGCCGTACGTTTTACATTAGATACTGTTCTCATAAATTCTCATTGAGATAGTATAAGTAAATGTAAAGACTTATATAATTTACTAGAGGAACAACAAATAGATACTCGTAGAAACTGCTCTCATCAATCTTTTTGAAGGAATACTAAATGTGTACTTGGAATTTCCGACCATATCATAGCAAGTAGTGAACAATTTGTTACTGATTAAACCTCATCACAATTATATTCGGAAAACAGCATAAATACTTTTAGAAATTAATCGCATATAACCCCATTCAAAGTGATTAAACTTGTATTTGTAATTGCAGTTGAAAACTGACCTTTCTTTTTACCCATTCAAACAAATGAAAACACATTCAATATATTACTGAAAAAAAACATTAATACTCATAGAAACTGATCTCATAAATCCCTATTCAAACATTATAATTAGTAATCTTCAATTGCAAGTCAACCTAAATGCAGCTCGTTTCTTATAGAAACACTTGCCATTTAACCACGGAAAGCCGCACGTTTTACCTTAGATACTGTTCTCATAAATTCTCATTGATGTGGTATAAGTAAATGTTTGCTGCTCCATTCTGGTAGAAACTGATAGAAATTTCCGCAGCAACTTTACTCCAGGCTCCAGTAGAGGGAGCTGTATACGTGTAGCTAATTCATATCTAATCTAATGTGACCTAAGGAACTGAAGTGTGTTTGTTAAATTAAAAACAAAGCAGTCTCTTTCACTGCTAACTCATTCATTGCTTCTAGGCTAGAACAAGAACACCCGAGGAAATAGGGACTTTGCAGAATTTTGTGTTTACCACAATATTAGTATTTCTATTTGAAATATGCAATTTAAACTGTACATTTGTCGGCATGCATATCCAAATTAATACTAATAAAAAAGCAAAATGTAAGTTTACAATAAAAATACATCTGTAAAATATACAATTGAAACTGTACATTTGTTGACATGTATATCCACATTAATACTAATAAAAAACAATGTTGAAATTTACAATAAAAACATGTTGATAAATGGTGTGTTACATACGATAGATACTGGAGAAAGGACGGACTGGAACTCTTATGATATTACTTATAGAAAAGTTTAGAATCTCTTTAAAGTTGTATCTGTAATTCCATATGTTTACAGATATAAAGGCAAGGGTGCATTTGCAGACACTAAACTGTAGATTTGTTGATGTATATTTCATATAAGTACTCATGAAAGGGCAACATGATAATTCCAAATGGCTCATTCGGAATTACTGTTTCATAACCGATTTAACACTTAATAAAATAGATAAAATCCTGTCTGTATAATACTAATATAACTTATAGGAACGATAAAACCGCATCACTTTTTTTTTATAAGTTTCTATGTGGAATTTTTGGCAGGGAGACGTCAACGAATGATGAGGAGAATATAATAATATATATAAAGATCTGAAATATTGATATTTGTAAGCTCTGCAAACAGAGGCGGACTGACAACAGTTTAGCGGGGCTGGATCTTATCATCGTTCCAGTGTAGCTACCAGCAGGCGCCGGTCAGCTTGCCAAGCAGCTGGCGCCAGCGTCGCACTATTGGAACGGGCCACCGGGATTCGTCCCGGTGTCCCGGTGGGCCAGTCGGCCCTTGTCTGCAAACCATAAAAACTATATAATCGTCTCCATGCGGCAAATTGTGGAATTACATTTATCGTAAAACACGACAAGGGAGAGTACCCACTAAACATTTTTCTGTTCCGGAAATGTTTCTGAAATGCATGTACTGAAACATGAAACGTTTCTAGAAGTATGACAGAAACGTTCTAGACTCATTGCAAAAACTCAAGATGTCCTACCTAAGAAACGTTTCAAAGAAACGTTTCAATGAAACATTTCAAAAGACACGTGCCCGACACGTTTATGAATATATTTACAAAAATGTTTCCGACATCTCAAAAAATGCATATAATGAAAAATATGAAACGGTCTTGGAACTGTTACAGAAACGTTTCAGAAATATTGTAGATACTAGAGATGTCCTACCCAAGAAACGTTTCAAAGAAACATTTCCTTCAGGAAAGGTCGCTATAAACCAGAGTTGTGCTGAAGAAACTTTCCATATTTAATAAAAGTCTGTAAAAATCGTGTAAATAATGTAATTGTATGCACTCATTTAGTATCAAAATGAAGCTTGCATCATCATGAATCAAATTTCACCATAAAATAGGCTATCAATATACCCCATGGAAAGTTAGAAGGAAAACTTCCTGAAACTTTCGGAGTTTTTAAAATGGAAAGTTTCCAGGAAATTTCATTTTGATACCAGATAAGTGCATACAGTTATATTATTTCCATACCTTTTACAGACTACTATAAACATTATGAGACATAAAATTTCAATATCACCTGGTTAACTGAACTTTATTACCTAATGTCGAAATTGAAGCCGGTGTAAAAATAAACAAATTATGAACTGAAATATATTTTTAGGCGACTTCAATAACAATATTAAGGTTTAGTTAACTGGGCGGCCGTAAAATTTTATTTCATAATTTTTAGCGACCTTTTTGGAAGGAGGTTCAATTTTCTTTTTAACTTTCTAGTGTCTTCATCTTTATTTATCTTCACTGGGCTGTCGGTCCCATCAATCTTTCCTTGGCATTTAGATGTCTACTAATAAATAAAATTACCCAGTAAATATTAAAAAAAACATGTATTAGAAACACTTAAATATTTGTAAACTGTAAATATCTAAAAAAAACAGTATATGAATATAAGAATATATAACAAAAGTATATCTTATTCCTCAATAAAATAAAATAGCAGCTTCATAAAATCTAGTTGGCAGTTGTCCTCAAAAGTGGTTAACCATTAGGTATATTGCGTCTTGTCTTCTATTTGATGAACCGCTACTGGGCCTGATATGAACCACGCCGATACTAAGTTTCGAATGTTTTATTCATGCCGGTACTAAGCCTTCGCCAGGGGCTAAAAAGTCATAAAAACAATCACAAATTGAATGTACAGAACACAAATGAATATTTTTTAACCTTCTTTGAATAGTTCCCGTCCATTACTGAAAAAACAATGTATCTTTCAAAAACCACAGCACTTTAAGTATTAATAATAATTAACTGACCCAACACCCGCACTATTTTTTTATTTTTGATGCACACAGTGTATCTTTATGCCTGGAAGGCCAGGCATAAAGATAAAACTTACTTAAGGCTAGGATTTTGCAAAGTGAGATGGAAATATGCGTTTATTTTCGGTTTATTATAAATATTTAAAAAAACATAAATGGTATAATCTTTAAAATAATTTTAGATACTTCCCATTGTTCTAAGGAATACAACCATATATAGTTTTTATCATTAATTTTGTATATAGCCAAATGCCATACTGTAATAATGAAATTAGGAACTATTTTCATTGACAAACTACGATATTTAAATATAACAGAAATTTATAATAAAAAATATATATAGTTGTATTCGTTAGAACAATAGCAAGTATCTAAAGTAGTTTTAAGATTATACTATGTGTAGTTTTTGAAATATTTACAATAAATTGAAAATAAACGCTGGCGTTGATGTTGGTGGCGGCTAGCTTCTCAGATGACCTGTCTATTTGTCCATGTTAGAATCGTCATCAGTCGTATGTTTTCGTTTCTTATTTTAATACATGGATTTCTACAATTTGACGTTTTAATTGATGTATTCTGTGCAATGATCTACCAATACTGGTATGTTGACATCTCGATTTGGAGTTGAAATTTCCAGTAATTATAATTACTAATTAGTTGCTATAAAACAAATAGACAGAATTGTATCGATCGTAAACGATTGTATACTATCCCTTCGTGTTTTTCGATAAATGTAATTCCACAACTTGCCGGATGGAGATGATCACATAGTTTTTATGGTTTGCAGAATTTACAAATATCAATATTTCAGATCTTTATATAATAATAATAATAATATTTATTTCAGAAAATTGATATATATATATATATATATATATATATATATATATATATATATATATATATATATATATATATATATATATATATATATATATATATATATATATATATATATATATATATATATATATATATATATATATATATATATATATATATATATATATATATATATATATATATATATATATATATATATATTATATTCTCCACATTATTCGTTGGCGTCTTGTTTTCGAGTAATTACTTATTAATAACCAAGCATTCAGTATTCCAGGCGGAATCTAAGTCGAGAATAGTTGTAATTTTACAAACAAGGCATTTTAAAATCGCGGGGAATGGACATATTGTTACCGATGTCAATATTTTACCGACGGAGCAATATATATGAAATATTTCTGCAAACTAACAAATATTATGAATTTCTGAAATGTGTCAGAAATATAACAGATGTTTCTAGGAAATGTTTCATTTCTTCCAGATTACAATTTTTTCCAAACGTTTCATAAATGTTTCGTGTTTAGTGGGTATATACTGTGACGTGTGGCAACCCCTTCAATTAATTCAGATGTATTTGCACCTACTCGAGAAAGAACCTACCAGTAGTTCTAGAGTGATGACATCCGGAATTTTCTAGAGAATGGTGGCGTCATCACAGAAAAATCGAGATGTCATTTTTAGGTATAAAAGACCGCATTCTCGGCGGGTAGTTCAGAAAGTATAGAAAGGAGAAGGTTTGAATTGACAAGTGACAAGTGAGGTTAAGACTCCAAAGTGAAAACAAAGTGATAAACATTGTTATTTTTAGTCAGTAAAGTTCATTCAAGTTAATAATCAGTATTGTGAAGTATCCAGCAAATTATTTAATAAAGTGAGTTAGTGGTTATCTCTTGTTATAATTTTTGGAACCCACGGAATTTGCAAGGGTGGTTTCCTAGGGGTGGAAACACGTCACAAATTGGTGTCAGAAGTGAGATTTTATGACAAGATGACAAGAGGAGCTCTGAAGTTGTGCTGAAGTGTTCGAGAAGTATTCTCGAGGGTTAGTGCTAACACAGAGGACTAATTTACTGGACATTGTTCGAGGGTTATTTTCGAACGGGAAAATAGTGTTAAGTGCATTTTTTTTTTGAGACATTGTAGAACATTTTATTAGGACACTAGTGTGATAATTAAATCCTTTAAACTGATAAGTTATAGAGACACTCCCAGATAGCACGATTTGATTCCTGGAATATTCATTGATTATACGTTTGGAAGATTTGATTATTCCTAAAATAATTTTTAAATAATCCAGACGTTACAGGAATATTCTTTTTTTATCCAAATGGCACAATTTTTAGATATTCTACGATTATCCAAAACGCATATTACAGGAATAATCAAGTTACTCTAGGAATATTTGAAAAATATTATAATAATACAATTTCTCCTTAATAGAATATTCCTAGATTATTATTTCACTCTTTCACGAATATTATGGGTATAATCTTATATTATTCTCACATACAGATTGATTCCTATTTTATTGGATTTTTATGTTGCATTACATAATATGTAATAATAAGTTGACGAATAATACCCAATTTTAAACTGAAATGGCATTTGCCAGTTACTTATATATGATTATTTTCTTGCCTTATCATTGTTTAATATACGAGAATGATATCAGAATGGAACGAAACTACAACAAGAGACACGATAATTGCTTACAACTATCAATTTTTAACTCTTGGTTTTCGTCAGAATCATCAGTGTAGCGCATATTGCATGTAAGATTCTGTCTCAAGGTATCACACCGGAGAATTATGTTAGATTGCCGATACGAAATATTAGGTGAATACTCATAGACCAGTAGTAGGACTAAGTCGGCGAGTTATAACCAAATTTATCTACAAAAATCTATTGCAAACTTGGAAAGGCTTCGAAATGAGTCAAATATCAATAAATAAGCGGTTAATTCTAAATACACGTGACATAACAGTTAATTGCCTTCGCTAACATTATTACATAATTGGCATTTGATGCCATCTCTTACCTATAGTTCCAACCGACGTTTGCGTGTTTAATGGGAATATTCCTGTATTATTATACCCTTCGCAAAAACGAGTATATTGCATTTAATCGGCACATTTTTAAAACCGGAAATATCCCTCGTAGAGAAAAAATTTTCATATCATTGTGTTAGTGAACGAATTCTGAACAACTTTCAAAATGTCCGTCTGTCTGTCCGTCCGTCTGTCCATCCGTCACGTTTCTTGTAAGCACGATAACTTAAGAAAGAAAAGTCTGATTGTATTGAAATTTGGAAAGTAAGTTAGCGTTAGCTAGAGGAGGAACCCTATTGTTTTTGAAAAAAATCAATCAATAAATAAAAAAGTTATTAATCATTTAAATAAAAAAAAATGTTTTCAAAATTTCTGTCATTTGTACTTAAATAGATATCTTTCGAAATGTTATTCTCTATAAACTTTTTGTTTTTACATTTTACCAATATATATATTTCATAATAATGTAACTAATCCGATGAAATACAATTCTTGAATGACATTTATTCAAGTTTTCTGTTAAGATGAGATAGCCCAATGGTTAAAGCATTTGCCTTGCAATCCAAAGGTCTTGTGTTCGATCCCTCACATGGTGAATTTTTTTTCATATATTTTTTTTCCACAACAAAGTTGGTATCACAAAATTTAGAATGTCCAAAAACTAACATTATTTACAAGAAAAATGCGAAGAGTATCCTATAGAATGTGTAACAATTATATAAAAAGCTCAGTAAATCGGCGAAGAGTATAATGCTTCCTCTAGTTTTTCCTGGAATATTATTGTCTTCTTCTCAAAAATCATATATCTTCTAAAAATATTAGACTATTGTTCAAAAAGAATATTCTTGTATTATTTTCTTGGAATATTATTGTTTCCTTCTCAAAAATTATATATATACTAAGAATATTATACTATTGTTCAGAAAGAATATTATTTTATTATTCGTATGAAATATTCTAGTATCAACATGTCAAATTATATATATTCCTGGAACAATACAATATTATTTCGAATATATATACTCCCTAGAGGACATTTACAGATCATTCTTAGAATATCTTGTGCTATGTGGGCTGGAAAAAGACTCATTTGCGTTTGTGCGTGAAACTTTCTAGAACTTTTCTATTTGGACATTAGTGGAGATTATTAAATTCTCTGAACTGGATAGTGACAAAAGACTCTGGATAAGACTTTTTCGTGCCATTTTGAGATTTTTCTGGAAAGTTCCATTACCGATATTGACGTGACAGTTAAATTTATTTTATTGTAACATAATCTTATGCCCATAGAAACAAGAAGTATGGCAGGAGAGAAACAAATGAAGGATCTATTTGCGGAGTTTACGAAGATGATGGCGCAGCAACGCCAGGAAGATAAAGAAGAGCAAGAAAGAAAACGCCAGGAGGAAGAAAAACGGCGTCAGGAAGAAAGGGACGAATTAAAGAAAATGATGGAAGATCAGGAAATAAGACGTCAGAAAGAAAAAGAGGATGATGAAAGAAGACGTCAGAAGGAAAAAGTGGATGAAGAAAGAAGACGTCAGAAAGAAAAAGAGGATGAAGAAACAAGACGTCAGAAAGAAAAAGAGGATGAAAAAAGAGGACGTCAAGAAGAGAAAGACGAATTGAGACAAATTATGGAAGACCTGAAGATACGACAGCAAGAGGAGAAAGAAAAACAAGAAATGCGACGTCAAGAAGAAAAAGAAGAGCAAGAAACAAGACGTGAAGAAGAAAAGGCTAAACTGAGAAAAATGATGGAGGACTTGGAAATAAAACGTCAACAGGAGCAAGAAAGACACCAGAAGAATTAAGGAAAATTCTAAATGACCAAATCAAAATACAACAGGACGCTATAATTTCCGCCAATGAAGAATTGAGGAGTGAAGTCAAAGAAGAGATAAACATGGTTGAAGACAAAGTAGGTGAAGTCAAGACAGAAGTCGGCCAAGTAAAAGGAAAAGTAAATCAGTTTGAAGAAAAGATGAGTGAGTTCGAAGGAGAAATGGAGAGACTCAAACGACAATTGAGTGAGAAAGGAGGCCAGCTAGTAACATCATCGGGTCCTCGATTAAAATCTCCCTTCTTTGACGGCCAAAGCTCATGGACAACCTACAAGAGACAATTCGAGGCGGCAGCATCGGCGAATAACTGGGATAACGAAGAAAAGGCTATGGCATTAGTTCTGGCGTTAAGGGGCCAGGCCTCAGAATTACTTTAGACTATCCCAGTGGAGAAACAAAGGGACTTCAAAGTCTTGGAAGCTGCATTGGACTTAAAATATGGCGACCAACATCTCGCCCAAGTATACCAGGCCCAGCTAAAATCACGGACACAACAGGCTGAAGAAAGTTTACAAGATTTCGAGGCGCCATAGAGAGACTGGCACACCTGGCGTATCCGAGTGCACCTAGGTAATTTCAGTAAGTGCTTTTTTAGATGGCATAAGGGACGAAGAGGTGTGGGTTCCCATTAGCCGATGACAATGCTAAATATTAAAATGTTTAGGGACCACGGTTGCTCCGGCTTTCTCAGGGTCGTGAAACTTTTATTTACATTAAAAATTATATTTAAACAATACCGGTAAATTAGAACTTGTGAAGTAAACTATTATATGGGCGCCAGCCGATTAAATCGACAGAGGGGGGAAAATAAAATAGACAAATTAATTGATAACAAATTATTAAAGCCTCAGTGAAAAAGTAATTTAAATAATTAAATTATTTACTTTAATAACAATTTAAAAATTTATACTAAACGAACACACTTTAAAGTAACAACAATAATACGAAAAAACTCGTCAGTCTCTCTAGAGCATATAATTTGGTAAATCTATGGTGTCTTAGTGCAAATACTTATTTAACGTCAAAATTCAACAAATAATAAAAAAAGTAGTGCATCCCCCACTAAACAGCTGTTTTATGGTTTACAACAAAATAATGTTTTTTGCAATTTCCTCTTACATAAAATCGTGTAAAATCAATAAGAAAATTGTAATGACTGTATTTCAAGAGAATTAATTTTTAAACTTATGACGACTTCATTATCCGATTGGGGTAATTCCACGCTTAGCAAATATGGTCCCCTAAATTTGATTAATGATTAAATAAATACCTGGCCATCTCAGATGAAGGTTGCCTTACTTTCACTATACTTCCCGGGCTATTACCAAATGAGAAGTTGTAACGCGTTGTAACGCCACGTGAATACGAAAATTCTCCCAGGGATATTTAATAATAATAATACTTTATTTGCTCAAATAACAATTACACGTATTGTTTTAGCATTGTCAGTAAAAGGAGATGAAAGTATACTAATCCTAGGTTAATGTAAATTAAGTTCTTAAGAAGAAACACTGATATTAAGCTACGACTTAGTTACAGAAACATACATAAGTTACAAGTACATATTTAGGTTTAAAACTATCTTTTTTAATCAACAAAACAAGCTTCAAAATACTCCTGTAGAGAATAAGGCCGTAAATTTAAAAGTAGTTTTTTACATTCAAACTTAAATTTGTTCGACGTTAGGCTTCGTATTTTGAGTGGAAGGTGATTAAATAACCTCACAGACATGTTTATGAAGCTTTTTCCTGTTAACTGAAGTTTGTGTTGGGGGGTAACGATATCTTCTTTATTTCGAGTATTGTGATCATGATTTGATGCATGAGTTTTTAAATTTGCTTGATTTTTTTTGACGTAGTCTGAACTAATAATTTTCCAGTAATCAATATTATGCAATCGTTATCCAATAACTACTCAACAAGTTTTCTCATAGGTGTCTAAGAGTTGTTTAAGAGTTATCTAAGGTATATATAAAGGCCTAAAATAAAAATTTGACGTTCAATACCCGAAATATCACTATAAAATTGAGATCTTTTAATTATAACAATTAACTGTATAAAATAAATTGATTTACCTTAGTTCTTATTAGGCCTCATTCCAAAACTACTTTTATTATTGAATTTGAACTTTCCAGAACACACAATAAGTTGTTACTATTTACCAAACTTAATTAATAGATGGTCTCTGCAGATCTCTCTTATCTTTCTGCCTACCCGCGGCCGTCGCGTTAATATCGTTTTTTTCTTGTTCTCTTTTGTCACAAAAAAAACGGCGCGGTTCTTTATATATGCTAAAAACTAGCAGCATTAGGAAATGCTATATTTATTCCGTTTATACAGGGTGAGGCAAAATCAAAGTGTTACACACCACCGCTCGCTAGTAAAAAAATATTCGAGACTCACGAGAATATTTTTTTATATCAATAACTAAACTAATAAAACAAAACTACTCTAGGATACAGAAATAAATCTGTTTGAGAATCTATTTCTAAGAAAAATAGATATTCACTTCCTTCTGGAAAAATAAACAAAATCGGGGAAACAAGTCAATCATCGGAAATATATCAATACATGCACATCATACAAAGCAAATACAATTTCTTCGCAACGAGTACGTTGAAGGTATTAATATTTTGGTAATTACCAAGGCAAAGATAAAGATAAATATAATGACAAAGGCAAAGATCAAAGCAAGATCGTGACAACAATCAAGATAAAGATCAGGCAAAGAGTACGTACTCTTTTTTTTTACAAACTAAGTCATATCCGGTAATTTCTCACTCACTCTTTCATTCACCTAAGCGCTGCCACAGTCAAACAAACATTCATTCATTAAGTGAATCTCCTTCCAATCCATGGTAAGGTTTCAAGTCCTTAACATGGAACCTACCGATATTTTTTCCATCGGGTCCATTTAACTCATAAACAAGTTTAGATATAACCTTTCTTACGGTACAGAGTATAAACTTCGGTGCCAGCTTAGCAGCAAAGTGTTCTGCTTTATTCGATAGAGTGAAATTTCGCTTCCAGACCTTGTCCCCTATATGATAAACGCCAGCAGGTCTCTTGCGTAAGTTATAGTGTGTCTGGTTTTTTCGATAAGATGCAGTAAGATTACGGCGAACATCTAAGTATATCTGTGGGAGTTTGTCCATCTCCTCACCATACTCCTTTCTATTGATACAACTGATATCAAGATTATCGACAGATTGTAGCTTACCATAATACTGACCATTGGCAGGAACATATCTCCCGAAATTTAAGAAGGTTGGAACATAACCAGAACCTTCATGCACTGCAGTTCTTAAGGCGAACCCTATCTTGGGTAAGGCCTGATCCCATGTACGTTGGTCAACTTTATCTAGATAGGAACGTACGGCGGTTTCGAGAACCCTGTTTACTCTCTCTACAGCATTTACTTGAGCATGGTAATTCGCGTTGTAGTATATCTTGACACCATAATCGTCGGCAAGTTTCTGGAACATGTTGGCAGTGAACTGACTCCCGTTATCGCATGCGATAATTTGAGGAGCACCATAAACTAGGAAAACCTGTTCCCCCAGAAACTTTACAATATGTGAAGTTTTCGCTTCCCGCAAAGGATGTAACAGACAAAATTTGGTGAAATAATCACTCACTAAGAAGATATAAGTAAATCCATTTTTAGAACGAAGGAGAGGGCCCAATAAATCGACAGAAATATATTGCCACGGGAACCCCACCTTCTTTTGCTGACCCATATAACCGGGACGAGCCGAAGAATTTACTTTTTGAGCAGCACAGGTTCTACAATGTCTGACATAACGTCGTACATCCTGCAACATACGAGGCCAATAATAAAGTTCTCTGATTCTGTGGACTGTTTTATAAACGCCCAAGTGTGCGGCCTGCGCATCTTCATGACAGGTTCTATATACCTCAGCTTGCTGGCCTTTCGGTACTACCATTTTCCATTCAGATATATTAGTTCTTAAACCGAAATCGAGGGGAGTATGTTTATATAAAACCCCATTATCAACTCTCCAATCAGAATATTTCTCGGGAGAACCTTGGATCTTGATTACCATTTTGACATACCATTGGTCGACTTCAACCAATCCTAGGTCCACGTCGATAATGCATGCTTCAACTGGTGCTCTTGACAGAGCATCTGGTACGATGTTCGCTGAGCCTTTCCTATGAACAATGTCCATATCGTACTGGCTAAGTCTCATCACCCATCTCGCAAGCCTACCTGTCGGGTTCTTTAAATTATTCAGCCAAAGTAGGGAATAATGATCCGTAATGACTGTAAAATGTACCCCATTGACATATGGCCGAAATTTATCGATTCCAAACAAACATGCTAAAGCCTCCAGCTCAGAAACAGTATACTTACGTTCTGCAGTTGTCAGTGTCCTTGAAGCAAATGCAATCACCACCTCCTTTCCCTCAATTTCTTGAGTGAGCACTGAGCCTACGCCTACAGAGGAGGCATCACATTGAATATAGAAAGGTTTACTGAAATCAGGTGCTGCTAAAATAGGAGCAGAGACCAATGCTTGTTTAATTTGGTTGAAGGCATTCTTTGCCTCTTCATTCCACGTTATCCTTTGAGATTTTTTCCGATTTTTTAACAGAGCATTAAGAGGTGCAGTAATGGTGGAATGGTCTTTGACGAAACGTCTATACCAGCTACACATGCCTATGAACCTCTTAACTTCTGTAGCGGTGGTAGGTTGAGGGTAATCTAACATAGCCCGCACTTTATCAGGATCAGTCCGTAAGCCCTCTTGATCAACCACAAAACCTAAATATTTTAAACTCGGCAGACAAAACAGACATTTATCAATGTTTATTGTCAGGTTTGCCTCTTTCAACCTCTTAAATACAATTTGTAAAATTTCCAAGTGTTTCTCAAATGATGGTGTAGCTACAATAACATCATCTAAGTAAACAAACACATAAGGATCTAGTTCTGGACCAAGAACAGTATCCATCAACGCCCGTAAGGTTTGAGCAGCATTGCATAACCCGAAAGGCATAACTTCAAATTCAAATAACCCACGCCCGGGTACCACAAAAGCTGTTTTCTCACAAGAATCAGGGTGCAAAGGAATCTGCCAAAATGCAGATTTCAAGTCAATACTCGTTAAACACTTAGCACCTTGAGAATTTGGTCGACTATTGGTAGAGGGTAAGCGCATTTTTTAGTAACCAAGTTCAGTTTCCTACCATCGAAACAAAAACGCGGATCGCCATTAGACTTTTCAACAATCAACACCGGACTAGACCGAGGGCTGGTGGAACGACGTAATACGCCGAGCTCCAACATTCGATCCAATTCTTTATTAAGAATATCTAACTTGTATGGAGACATCACATAGTGCCTTTGCTTAATAGGTTCCGCCCCTGCAGTATCTATTCTATGAACTATCTTGTTCGTTCTCCCAAGTCCAGAAGACGAAAGTGACCGAAATCCCTCGATCGTTGAGTTCAGTTGGACAGATTCCTCCTCGTTCAATTCAGATCTTGAACAAATTTTATTAATACCACATACAGTTCCTTCATATTTTAAAGGATCTCTATCTGTATTTAGATGACTCCTTCCTATGAAATAGGAGTTACTCCCAAAATCTAAGGTTATATCGAAAGCTCTACAGAAGTCTGACCCTAAAATCAAACTGTGAGATAACGAAGGTACTACTAGTAACTTCACGAGCTTCAGTACATCACCTACTTGCAATGGAAGTTGAAAAAACCAAGTATATGTTGAGTTTTTCCATCAGCTGTGCTGATGTTTACGTCAACACATTGCTGTGGTTGTACATTGAAGATTTGTAACAAATACATTCCACAACCGCCTATCACGCTGTGACTGGCACCGCTATCTAAAAGAGCGACAACTGGCCTGCCGAAAATCTGTACGGAGACGTACGGCCGATTGTCATTTTCTTTGTCAACCAAGATAATGTTAGTTTCTCCGCCAACACAATCCTTACTACCTATAGAACAAGACAAAATGCCAGTCTTATAATAATTTCGAACTTCACGAGCCATGACAACCATTCTCTCTCTGAAGTTCGGTAGACCTGGTTTGCGTTACCACTGGAGGCACGCTGGTCTACTGACCGTGCTCCAGTCTGCCGTTTTTTGAGCAGTTAGGGAAATTTGGCCTTATGACATTTTTCTTACCGCACCCATAGCACGTAGGACTTCTGGACTTTCTAGGACAGTCACGTTTTGTGTGACCTATCTCATTGCATTGACAACAGTGTAAAGATGAAACCTGTCTAGAGCTACTCGGACTTGGCCTTGAACTCGTGGGACGGTTCCTATTACGGAAATCTTCCCTGGTTGGATTAAAATTACTCGCGTCTGTTAACGACCCAACGGACGAAGGACTATATGCCAGACCAGGTTCTAAACTAGAAATTTGCTTTCTTGGTGGAGGTTTAAAACATTTATTAGCCTTTTCCGAATCCTCAAGTGCCCTGCAAATTTGAACCAAACGACTGATAGTAGAAACACCCTGAAGCGCAAGGTGCGACTGATAACACGGTAAAACCCGAGGCAACAAGATCCTTATTTTCTTTTCTTCAGAGGGCTTCTCTGACAAGCATTCAAATAAATTTTCCATAATTGATACGTAAATAACTGCAGGCTCATCTTCATGTTGCGTTCTTCTTTCAATTTGTTTCCATAGTTCTTCATCATATCCCCGTGGCAAAAAGTCCGTTTTTAGAGCCAAAACCAAAGAATCCCAAGAATGAAACCTTTTTTGTCTGAGCTGTGCTCGAAACCATTCCAGAGCGACATCTTCAAAAAGATCCGAGGCAGCTTCAAAAAGTCCTTCCTTACTCCACTTTCTAGCAATTCTAAGCTCTTCTACACGTTGCAAAAAAGAGTTAACTGATCCACTGCCCATTCTACCATTAAACTTAACCGGCCATTTAAATACTGGAACAGACTTGGAAACACCTTCACCAAGTGCAACGTTGCGATTACTAGAAACATCCGCAGTTTCTTCACCCCTACGATTTCTTTCTTTAACTTCTTCCAACTCCTCTTCTAAAGCCGACACGACAACAATATTATCCCCTCTAAATATAGAAATGTCATCATTGACATCTTCCGGCAAACGCCCTGACCTGCCTAGAACATGGTTAATCCTACTCTGTATACGATGACCCACTTCAGAATTTAAACCATCATAATCGTTAACTAAGTCTGTAAGTGATTTAATACTATCACTTAGTTCACGCTTTTCTAAATCAAAATCAAAATTCGGTACTGTATAAACATGAACACTCGGCCGCGCTAAATCTTTCCTAAGTTCTCTTTTAAGATATTTCCTTTTCAAAATAATATCAACTCTGTCAGTAGCTACGTTTCTAATTCGAAGTTCGTAGTTGAGTTCGTAAGTTCTGAGATGAACTGGTTCCATATCATAATTGGCCAACATTTTTACTAAGGTGAAAACGTGAAAAATCTGAAGACTAATCTGATAAAAACACTAGGCACATAAATATTTACGATTTACCTTAAAAAAATGCCAAAATATTACAAGTAGGCAGCCGTAAGTCGTTTACTGTTTATAAGCAATACCGCATTAATTATGCCAAACAACATAAAACACTAAAAAAATCTGCAGAGAAAACTGACACATTAAAATGATTTATACAAACCAACACACCTATACACAAACATACAACATGGGATTATCATCGTCATCAATATTATTACCATTATTATTATTATTTTTTTTTTTTTAACAATCTTTTTTTTTGTATCTTTCCAATAGCTTAGCACTTGATTCTAATAAAAAATGTATGTATAGATCTTTATACACCAATATTAAAATTTATTATTATTATTTATTTGAAAACACACTAGTTAAAGCCTTATTACCAACCATAAGAATAGTGTGATTATGAATTGCTAAGTAAAATAATTAATTAGTATGGTAAATATTTAATTTATTTGTACCTTATACACCCTGTATAAATCAAAATTTCTCCTTTTATATGCTATTAGACTAAATAAAAACTAATACATAAATAGTCGCATGTCTTTCCACTTATATAAAGTAAGTTATGTGCGTATTACCGAAAACATTTATTTCAATTCATTAATAGATATTCAGATAGCAACCTGAAATAGTGATATCCTTATAAATTTGTCTATTTTTGATAAGGAATGAGGAAGGTTAAGGGAAAAAAATAGCTTACTTATACCAGTAACTTTTTATACATTCATAAATATAAGTTTTTTTATATGCAGCAAAATTCGGGCCATGCACGTTGAGGCGCCAAAAATTAGTGTGGCGTTCCCATTAGCCGATGACAATGCTAAATATTAAAATGTTTAGGGACCACGGTTGCTCCGGCTTTCTCAGGGTCGTGAAACTTTTATTTACATTAAAAATTATATTTAAACAATACCGGTAAATTAGAACTTGTGAAGTAAACTATTATATGGGCGCCAGCCGATTAAATCGACAGAGGGGGGAAAATAAAATAGACAAATTAATTGATAACAAATTATTAAAGCCTTTAATAATTTAAAATTCGTAAAAATTACAACAAAATTGAAAATATATATATACACGCGAAACAAATGATTAAACTAAGGATATCACTGCAATCAGTGAAAAAGTAATTTAAATAATTAAATTATTTACTTTAATAACAATTTAAAAATGTATACGAAACGAACACACTTTAAAGTAACAACAATAATACGGAAAAACTCGTCAGTCTCTCTAGAGCATATCATTTGGTAAATCTATGGTGTCTTAGTGCAAATACTTATTTAACGTCAAAATTCAACAAACAATAAAAAAAGTAGTGCATCCCCCACTAAACAGCTGTTTTATGGTTCACAACAAAATAATGTTTTTTGCAATTTCCTCTTACATAAAATCGTGTAAAATCATAAGAAAATTGTAATGACTGTATTTCAAGAGAATTAATTTTTACACTTATGACGACTTCTTTATCCGATTGGGGTAGTTCCACGCTTAGCAAATATGGTCCCCTCAATTTGATTAAAGATTAAATAAATACCTGGCCATCTCAGATGAAGGTTGCCTTACTTTCACTATACTTCCCGGGCTATTACGAAATGAGAAGTTGTAAAGCGTTGTAGCGCCACGTGAATACGAAAATTCTCCCAGGGATATTTAATAATTTTCCAGTAATCAATATTATGCAATCGTTATCCAATAACTACTCAACAAGTTTTCTCATAGGTGTCTAAGAGTTGTTTAAGAGTTATCTAAGGTGTATATAAAGGCCTAAAATAAAAATTTGACGTTCAATACCCGAAATATCACTATAAAATTGAGATAATTTTAATTATAACAATTAACTGTATAAAATAAATTGATTTACCTTAGTTCTTATTAGGCCTCATTCCAAAACTACTTTTATTATTGAATTTGAACTTTCCAGAACACACAATAAGTTGTTATTATTTACCAAACTTAATTAATAGATGGTCTCTGCAGATCTCTCTTATCTTTCTGCCTACCCGCGGCCGTCGCGTTAATATCGCTTTTTTCTTGTTCTGTTTTTGTCACAAAAAAAACGGCGCGGTTCTTTATATATGCTAAAAACTAGCAGCATTAGGAAATGCTATATTTATTCCGTTTATACAGGGTGAGGCAAAATCAAAGTGTTACAGAGGTCAGGCGAGTTCTGAGGCTGACGAGACACCAAAGTAGTAGCGAAGCTTTGGTGCGTGCACTTGAAGTAGAAGCCGCATATAGAGATACTCCAAGGTCGAGAGTGCGAGCTGTGACTCTCGAAGAATCACAACCAGAAACGAACCAGATGTTGACCGAGATGCAGAAAATGTTTACCAAATTATTCGATAAACTGGATGACCTCGGAAAGCAGGAAAAACAGCAAAACAAAGGAAAGCCGAGTGGTGGTATTAAATGTTACAACTGCGGCAAGGTGGGACACATGAAACGAGACTGTCGACAGCAGAACTCGGAAAGTCGAGTAAATGCTGTGAATCTTGAAGAGAAGCAGGTAAACAGTACCAGGGTGGTTGTGCTGGATAGGGAATGCAGTGCCCCCAGAGAAATAAAGATTTCCCATGTTCGAGAAATTTCGAATAGTCTACTGTTACAAGGCTATGTGAACGGAAGAAAATGTTTGTTTACAATCGACACAGGTACTATGTCATCAATAGTACGGCCAGGATTTATATCGGGCATAAACATTACCAAGAGGCAAAATGAAGTGATCGTTCGGACAGCTACGGGGGACAGGGCTACGGTTCATGGAGAAGTAGACCTGGGTTTGCAGATTGGGCATTTAAGGTTCGACCACAGAGTCATCGAGGCTGACATCATGGATGACTTCATTTTGGGACTGGACATCATGGAACAGTATGGATTTATTGTTGACGTAGGAAAGCGAGTCTTAAGGATTGGGAACGAACAATTTATTCTGTCAAAAGTGAACGACCAATGCGAGAAAACCAGGCTATTGACAACGCAAGCAGTCAAGACTCCTGCATTATCCAGAAAACCAGACAAGGAAGATTGCAAGCGCTACCCTCAGGTGAGAAAATTGCCGAACATGGTTGAAGTCAACACTGTCAAGGTCGATCTTCCAGACAGTTGGTCAAAGAAAACTTTGAGGCAAGAGCAATTGTGCGATGTAGAAATCGGACCCATGTTGAGAGCAAAAGAAGGGGGAACGCGTCCAGTATGGAA
This sequence comes from Rutpela maculata, assembly GCA_936432065.2. Lineage (NCBI taxonomy): Eukaryota > Metazoa > Arthropoda > Insecta > Coleoptera > Cerambycidae > Rutpela > Rutpela maculata. Next base: position 37,007,306 of record OW386294.2, on the reverse strand, counting down.
GGATGTTTCCAACAAAGAAGTGGGGCTGAAGGCTTTATGGTCACAATGGGATTCACTTACGGTCGTAGACGGGCTTTTGAGGAGAGCATGGGAAAGTCCAGATGGGAAGCAGGTTACCATGCGTCTAGTGATTCCCAGGTGTCGTGTACCAGAAGTACTCCAGGAAGCGCATAATGAAACGTCCAGCAGACACTTCGGCATAAACAAGACATTGAGTAGAGCACGAGAACAGTTCTATTGGGTTAATAGTCGCCGGGATGTGGAGGCTTGGAGTCGCAAGTGTAAGAATTATGCTGGCCGTGGGGAACCATTTTCCATGAGCAACTACAGAAATGGAAGTCGAGAACAGCCGAAGAATGACCGAGAGCAGATGAATAAAACTAGTAACCGATTGAAGGCTCGTTATGATCAGAATGCCAGTACAGGGGGATTCAAGGTGGGAGATCTGGTTTGGCTATACAACCCACAGCGGAAGGAATGGAGACCCTCGAAACTTCAACCTCCTTGGGATGGACCGTATACTGTTATTACCCGAATTAATGATGTCGTTTACCGGATTCAACGAAGCAAAAAGTCCAAGATGAAGATCGTACAGTTGAATAGACTAGCAAAATACACCGATGATTCCAAATTGCCTGACCGGGACGTTCAGGCTTAAGGAGGGGGCAGTGTGATGTGTTGCAACCCCTTCAATTAATTCAGATGTATTTGCACCTACTCGATAAAGAACCTACCAGTAGTTCTAGAGTGATGACATCTGGAATTATCTAGAGAATGGTGGCGTCATCACAGAAAAATCGAGATCTGTCATTTTTAGGTATAAAAGACCGCATTTTCGGCGGGTAGTTCAGAAAGTATAGAAAGGAGAAGTTTTGAATTGACAAGTGACAAGTGAGGTTAAGATTCCAAAGTGAAAACAAAGTGATAAACATTGTTATTTTTAGTCAGTAAAGTTCATTCAAGTTAATAATCAGTATTGTGAAGTATCCAGTAAATTATTTAATAAAGTGTGTTAGTGGTTATCTCTTGTTATAATTTTTGGAACCCACGGAATTTGCAAGGGTGGTTTCCTAGTGGTGGAAACACGTCACAATACAATCGATTACGATCGATACGATTCTGCCTCTTTGTTTTATAGCATCTAATTAGTAATTATAATTACTGGAAATCTTAACTTCAAATCGAGATGCCAACATACCAATATTGGTAGATTATTGCATAGAATACACCAATTAAAGCGTCAAATTGTAGAAATCCATTTATTAAAATGAGAAACGAAAACATACGACCGATGACGATTCTAACATGGCAAAGGACAGCTTCTCAGATGCTCATCTGAGAAGCTAACTGCCCCCAACACCAATGCCATTTGTACTTTGCTTTTGTTAGTTGCAGTTAAGTAAGTTTTATCTTTATGCCTGGAAGGACACTATGTGCATCAAAAATTTAAAAAAATAGTGCGGGTGTCGGGTCAGTTAATTATTATTAATACTTAAAGTGCTGTGGTTTTTGAAAGATACATTGTTTTTTCAGCAATGAACGAGAAAGGTTAAAAAATGTTCATTCGTGTTCTGTACATTCAATTTGTGATTGTTTTTATGACTTGTTCAGCCCCTGGCGAAGGCTTAGTACCAGCGTGAACAAAACATTCGAAACTTAGTGTCGGCATGGTTCATATCAGGCCCAGTAGAGGTTCATCAAATAAAAGACCAAGACAATATAATAGTTAACCTCTTTTGAGGACAATTGCCAACTTGAAGTTGATATTTTATTTTATGGAGGAATTAGAGATATACTTTTGTTATATATTTTTATATTTATATACTATGTTTTTTTTTAGATATTTACAGTTTACAAATATTTAAAAATGTTTCTAATACATGTTTTGTTTTATATTTACTGGGTAATTTTATTATTTATTTGTAGACATCTAAATGCCAAGGAAAGATTGAACCCCCTTCCAAAAAGGTCGCCAAAAATTATGAAATAAAATTTTACGGTCGTCCAGTTAATTGAACTTTAATATTGTTATTGAAGTGGCCTAAAAATATATTTCAATTCATTATTTGTTTATTTTTACACCGGCTTCAATTTCGACATTAGGTAATAAAGTTTAATTAACTAGGTGATATTGAAATTTTATCTCATAATATTTATAGCAGAGATGTGTCGAGGAAACTCCATATTTGACAAAAGTCTGTAAAAGTCATGTAAAAAATATAATTGTATGTACTTATTTGGTATCAAAATGAAGTTTGCATCATCACCATAAAATAGCTTATCAATATACCCAATGGAAAGTTATAGAAGGAAAACTTCCTAGGAACTTTCCGTTTTGAAAATTCCGAAAGTTTCAGGAAGTTTTCCTTCTAACTTTCCATTGGGTATATTGATAGCCTATTTTTTGGTGAAATCTGATTCGTGATGATAATTATATGCCCAAGACACAGTTATCTCTGACGATAACATTATGCTGACTTTACCTATTTCTAATTCTAACGTATATGTGTAACATTCATTTTAGTCAGTCTATTTTGTAGCTTTGTGGCCGATAGTTGTAGAATATACTCAATATTCAATTCGCAATAGTGTTTAACGAAATAAAGTTATTTTTTAAAAACATTATTTTCGGAGTGAATAATTTAACTGGCGTTGCGAACAGGATTATTCAACGTAGAAGAAAAATCATCAAGATTCACTACTACGGCGGATTTTAATCCCTTGTGAATAATCAAGAAATTGGCCTGGTCCACCCTCTGGACAGTTGATAGAAATCCTTCAGTGACTCTTCCATCAACACGACGCCTTCACCGAGTGCGGAATAAGGAACCATCATTTTCAGAAGACCTGGTATCGAAATGCAGATTCCTATATTCTTCCTGTAAGTACGATTTCCTACATTCCATAGTTAACCTTAACCTTAAGAGCCAAGTAAACTTTAGAATATATATATCATTTTTTGTGAATTTAAATTTAAATTTAATTTATTTTAATAGTACGGTCAAGTGAACTTCAAAAAAAAATTATTTCTTTTTAATTTAAATTTTGATTTAATTTATTTTAATAGTACGGTCAAGTAAATACAAAAAAAGAATTTCTTTTCAATTTAAAATTTTATTTGATTTATTTTAATAGTTCTGTCAATGAGTGATAATAAACTTAGCCATAGGTCGACACCGTACGACTCTGTCAGACGAAATTCCTTACAATCTGTACCTAGTACAAGTCATTTAATTTCAGAAATTAGTGCATTAGAGGGTATAGTTTTAGATACATCCATAATGGCTACTATTACAACAACAGATATTTCTGAATTACTCAAAACTTTGCCTTGCTTTGAACCCAACGAAAATATACCTCTTTTTATTACAAAAGTTGAAAGTGTGTTAGGAACGTTAAGAACCTTTGCTTTAACCCCATTTCAAACAGTTTTAATTACTCAGATAATTCTTAGTAAAATAAAGGGTCAAGCCGCAACTAACATATTTTTAGAAAACACCAGTGAATGGAAGCACATTAAAGCTGCCTTAATTAAATATTACGGCGATCATCGTAATGAAAATTTGTTAACTTCAAATCTACGGCAAACTAAACAGACGTCAAATGAGACTCCGTTATTATTTTATCATAAAATTCTCGAGGCACAAAACTCACTCATACAATACGCCCAACTTCATATAACTAATGAAGACATTCTAAAACATGAAATTCAAAAAATAAAGGACGCTAGTCCTGAACAATTTAAAGTAGGAATTCAAGAACCTTACCGTTCTCTACTTTCATATGTCCCATCATCTAACATCGAGATAGCCCTATTAAAATGTCATGAATACGATAATAACCAAACTGCAATCCGACAATTGCACATGACCTTACATAAATTTTCCTTGCCAAATACGCCGAATACTCCAAATATGTCACAAAAACCACCTGTATTGAACATATTTAGACCGACGGCCCCACAACAGCAACAATTCACTATGCATAATCAACCTGCTCCATTTAATTACAATCCAAACAGATTTTTCACGCAAAACCCACTTAACCAGTTTACACGCCACGGCCTTTTGGAAATATAAATCAGCCAGCACCCCAAAGGCGAACTTTTCCTACGAACGCCGAAGTATTTGGACAAGCTAAACCGAATACATCTTCGCATAATTTCAAACCTACCCCCATGTCTGTTCAAACTACTGTCACTAATAGTCCACAAACGTGAAAATTCCCATACCCATACCAAAAGCCGAACTTTATTTTCAAAGAATTACATAATGCCGAAATAAATGCCGAATTGCCTGAACAAGAGGGCGAATACTTCTTCGACGAGACACAAACAAACGAGGAAGAATTTTATGACGAAAACTATCCCGATTATAATTGCGAAAATTTTCAGATGGCCGCCTCTCAACCGCCCCCATCGACTTAAATAATCTTCACTACGGTTCCAAGCTCCCATTTTTCTACCTCCCGGAGAAAGACCTAAAAATATTAATAGACACCGGAGCTACAGATTCTATAATTAACCCAAATAAAATCAAACAGTTTAAGCACCATTTATTTATCGAACCATTCCACGTTACCGGTTTACACAAAACTATTCATTCAGATAAAAATCTAAATTTAAAATTACTTTAAGAATTAGGTATCAATAAAAATATTAAAATTAGAGTTATACCCTGGCATAATAGTTTTGACGTATTAATTGGATCTAAAGACTTGCATAACCTACAAGCCAACATAAATTATAAAGATAAAGTAATGCAGCTGTCTGACACTCTAATTCCTTTTTACTTTGAATATAATGATACCCAAATAAATCATATTTCAAAAGAAAAGCACATTCTTACAATCCCTACCAGCAGAGAGAATGGAGAAGTATATATCCCCGAAACCCCACTTAACGATAATTTTACATTACCAGAATGCTTTACCTTTACCTCGAACGGATTCGCAACAATCCCTATCGAAAATCCCCAAGGTATAGAAATAAACTTTAATGAACGCCTTCCAATAATTAATTGCGAATATTTTCAACAACAAACGCCCAACGACGATTTACCTAAACTAAAACTTTCTGAAAATATAAGAACACAACATTTAAACAATGAGGAAAAACGAAAAATTATAGAACTTTGTTATAAATTTAAAGACTGCTTTTATTCAGAAAATAGCGATTTAACTTTTACCAATCAGGTTAAACACGCTATACGTACTACCGATAATGAACCAATATTTACCAAGTCCTTCAGACATCCTCACAATATGCAAGAGGAAATACAAAAACAAATTACAAAATTACTTAAAGATAAAATCATTAGACCTAGCATGTCGCCATACAGCTCACCTGTATGGATTGTCCCCAAAAAAGTAGATGCTTCACAAAAAAAGAAGTATCGAATGGTTATCGATTATCGTCGCCTAAACGAGCGTACAATTGAGGACAAGTACCCCCTACCGAAAATTGAAGAAATTTTGGACAAACTCGGTAAATGTACCTATTTCACGACTTTAGACTTAGCACAAGGGTTCCATCAAATCGAGATGCACCCCGACAGCATCGAAAAAACAGCATTTACGGTCAATAACGGGCATTACGAATATTTGAGAATGCCATTCGGTTTAAAGAACGCCCCCGCCACTTTCCAACGAATGATGGATAATGTCCTACGTGAATACCAATACAAAACTTGCTTCGTCTACATGGACGACATAGTAATATTTTCCAAATCCCTTCAGGACCATATTATTCATCTACGCCAAATATTTCAAAAATTACGGGAAACTAATTTAAAAATTCAGCTTGACAAAAGTGAATTTCTTAGAAAGGAAGTATCATTTCTGGGACACGTCATTACTTCTGAGGGCATTATACCAAACCCTTTAAAAATAGAAGCAATTCAAAAGTACCCGCTTCCCAAGACAGTAAAAGAAATAAAATCCTACCTCGGTCTTGTAGGATATTACCGTAAATTTATACCAAACTTCGCTAAATTAACACAACCCATGACTAAATGCTTACGGAAAACAGAAAAAAGAAATCTAAACAACTTAGCCTACAAAGAAGCCTTCCGCATATCAAAGGAAGCTATTATAAACTCACCGGTACTAATCTACCCTGATTTCTCCAAGCCTTTTACCCTCACCACCGATGCTAGCAATGTATCCTTAGGTTCTGTTCTGAGTCAATCGAATAGACCTGTTGCATTTTATAATAGGACCCTCAATTCAGCCGAAAAAAACTACTCTACCATCGAAAAAGAACTTTTAAGTATTTTGGCCTCATGCAAACTCTTCCGGCCCTATTTATTCGGAAAGAAATTTGTAATTGAAACCGACCATAACCCCTTAGTATGGTTATCAAAAATTAAAGAACCCAACTTGCGACTTATAAGGTGGAGACTAAAACTCGAAGAATTCGACTTCGAGATTAGATACAAAGAAGGAAAGGAAAATTACGTAGCCGACGCCCTTTCGCGTATAGAGATTAATTTCAATGACACCGAGTCTCTTATCCCACAATGCAACGAAACCCCCAATACAAACGAAATCGATGACTTAATCAATAATATGTTAAATGATCCTCAACTACCTGAAATAAATGACGATGTTCTTCTGGAATTAACAGAGACCTGCCACTCAGTTAATAACGACGATAACGGGCTCGTCATACCTATCACTGAACGCCCCGTAAATCACTTTAAAAATCAACTCTTAATAATAGCGGAAGAACAAACCGAAGAATTATCAGTTACACGCAAATATTTATTTGACAAAACAAAACTCAGATTAACTATTAAAATACCAGTTACAGAGACTGAAAAACATCTATCTGAAATTTGTAAAAATTACATTAACCCCAACCTAACTAGTTGTCTGTACCTTCCTGACGAGAACTTTAAAGATAACTGTCTAAGACTATTAAAAAATAATTTAAACAATTCTGTTAAAATACTTCTATCACCTAAATGTCTGAGAGATGTAGAAGATAAAAATGAACAGTTAGAATTAATCTCCAAATATCATAACGAAACACATAACGGGATAACCGAAACTATAAATCACCTACGACAAACTTATTACTTCCCCGACATAAAAAATCTAGTAACATCACACATAAATAAATATGACTTATGTCTCACATCAAAATATGAACGAAATCCTTACAAACCCCCGCTTAAAGGTCCTATGATACCTAGTAAACCCTTTGACACGATTCATATTGATGTCTTCTCGTACAAAAACTCGAAATTTCTAACATTAGTTGATGCTTTTAGCAAATACGTACAAGCCTATCTAATTAAAGCTATCACTGCCCCCGAAGTGCTTAATAAACTTAGACATTTTATTTCCCACCATGATCGACCTAAACGTATAGTAACCGATCAAGGAACCGAATTCCAAAATAACACATTTCACGAGTATTTAAGCATGATAGGTGTAGAACTCCATCACACCACAGCTTATAACCCCAATTCAAACTCGTTTATTGACCCACTCAACTTTACTCGAAAAATTACGGATAATCAATTTGAAAAATCTCAGTGAAAAACCCAGCAACCAAATGCTAACCGCTGTTTGGATATATAATCAATCCATACACTCCGCTACCGGATTCTCCCCCTTTTCTATCTTATATGGCCCATACCAACACTAATTAAGTTTCGCCATATATATGAAAATTATAATGTTAAACGAAAAAATGAACTTAAACCATTTTTAGACCAAATACATCAAAAGGCTAAACAAAAAAAACAAAAGGCTCTAGATAAAGTTAACCAAAATCGGGACGAAAATGTCGAACAAATAACAGAAGACGTTGTGCACGTCAGAGAAAAACCCCAACAGAGTAAACACAAACCCCTATATAAAGAGGCTCTCTTAATTGACCAAGCTGATAAAACTGTACACTTTCTATCACCCCACGATAATATAAGTAATAGGGATATAACCAAATTAAAAAGAATAAGAATAAATCCTTGTTCACAGGTTCACCGTGACGCTGGTGCATCCACTTCAAATAACCCCAATTGAAACTCCCGGTTACTACCAAGAGCCCACTAAGCAATTATTTCCAACAAATAAAATATAATACAGAAACAATATTAAATAAAACCCAATCAAAAGCTTATCTTACAAAAATTGTTCAAGACCAGTTAAAAATTAAAGTCCTTACGTTAGAACAAAAGGTTCATAAGCTAATCAATCCTTCTAGAATGAAACGAGGACTGATAAACGGACTAGGAAGCATTGTAAAGTTTAATACGGGAAATCTAGACCAAGAAGACTTAAATAATATTAATAAAAATATCGAAATTCTAACTCAAAATCAAATAAAAATCAATAAAAAGGTATCGCAAAGTATAACTATATTTTCGCAAATCACTAACAAACTATATGATGAACTAAAAATCATAGAACAAAATAATTTTGAAAACCAAGTAGATGTAATGATTAGAACCATTACACTTACAAACGATGAAATACCAAATTTAGAAATCATTACCCTAGCGGAACTTAAACAAATTCAGTCTGAATTATTATCTGACTATGACAAAAATACTCTATTATTGCATGACTCATTGCACCCTTTCGAAATCCTTCAAAATACAAAACTAAGTATTGTATCAATTAACAATCTAATAATTATGGCTCTTAAGAACATTATTTTCGGAGTGAATAATTTAACTTGATACAAGCTTCATTTTGATACCAAATAAGTCCATACAATTATATTATTTACATGACTTGTACAGACTTATTAAATATGGAAAGTTTCCTCAGCACACCTCTGGTTTATAGCGACCTTTCCTGAAGGAAATGTTTCTTTGAAACATTTCTTGTGAAGGACAATCTTTGGTATCTACAATATATCTGAAACGTTTCTATAACAGTTCCAGGAACGTTTCATATTTTTCATTATATGCATTCTTTGAGATGTCGGAAACATTTTTGTAAATATTCAAAAATGTGTCGGGCACGCGTCTTTTGAAACGTTTCATTGAAACGTTTCTTAAGTAGGACATCTTGAATTTCTGCAATGCTCCTAGAACGGTTCTGTCGTGCTTCTAGAAACGTTTCATGTTTCAGTACATGCATTTCAGAAACGTTTCCGGAACAGAAAAATGTTTAGTGGGGATATTATACCTTTACCTACCGTTTTTTCTCCAACAGGTTTGTATAAGTACCTCAACGTAAAACTTAAATTCTTAAAATAGTTGACTCCTAACTTCCCCCCACCGCTCATCAAATTTGAGATGAGGAAAATTTTTTTTTCGGATTTATCCCTCTCTGCTCTTCAATTTTGAGATCTGGGGAAAACATTTTTTTTAAGGAACCGCCACTGAATTAATGTAATAATTACGTTGTTCAACAACTACTCGTACTTCTCAGGTGACATTGGTGACAGTTTAATTAAATTAAAGAAGTTCTTATTAATAATTATAAATAAGTAAAAATACTATAGTAACTCGAAAAATTCAGATTTGGGAACACATAAAAAAATGGAAAAAAAAGAGAACGTTGTTGTGTTAGTTTAGTTAGTTTTAAGTTGACACAGTTGGCAGCAGTTGGACGAGGGAAACAGGCAGTCATCGCAGCGTTTGAGCAAGCAGTATCCGAGAGTTTCGGATCTCACCAAATGAGCCATCCAGATGGCATTAGAGATGGTGCTGAGTGGATTTTCTTCGCAACAGGTCCGAACTGTTGCGAAAAGTACCATCTCTAATGCCATCTGATGGATCATCTGGGGTCCTATTCTCCAGCTTAGAAGAAGTGAATCGGGGTATTTTTTCTCTTTTTATTTCGTTATGTTTCCTATTTCTTTCTAATTCCTTTCTCCCGAAATGATCATTCTCTCTCCAGCAGTAGGTGAAGAATGAGAGAACTAGAACCCCCCACCACAAAACCTCCCACCACACCACCTCCACCAATCGCAGATTGGCAAGTGGGGGTGGTGTGGTGGGGGGTTCCAGTTTTCTCATTATTAAATTGGAAAGTGGGAGTAATGTGGTGGGGGGGGGGGGGGGGTTGCCGGTGATGTGGGGGGTGTGTTGTAGTTCTCTCATTAATAAATAAATGCCCTAATTGTGGTGGAAGGTGTTCTAGAATTCTCACTCAAATAAAAGTATGCTGCTAAGCCCCCATCAGGTTTCCGCTTTCTCCAACGAGGCATTCCCTTCGCACGAAACCAATTATCAGTTAAGAAATTATACACAATTATTTTTCTCTTATTACTGTCTGGCTCAAATACCCCTTTATACCAAATAAATTCCCTTCTCACATAAGCAATGTGCGTTGAAGATTTTTCAGGCATATACAGTTATCTCTCATATAATACATTTGACGAACGTTTATTGTCATTCAGTGGATGGACTGGTGTTTTACCGCCTGTTGAGCTTGCATTAGCAGATTTTTACTTTACAGGTGAACGTGATATTGTGCGATGTTTCTGGTGCAAAGTAGAAATTCATAGATGGATAATTGGTGACATGGCCATTAAAGATCATTTGAAATATAGTAAGAATTGCTTGTATGCGAAGTTAATCAAAGAGAAATTCGATTTAAATATTAGCAACAGCTGTAGACTCTGGGATGATGACTGCATATCCCAATAAAATTATGGTAGTTGCGTCTCCTTACGAATCAACATGTTCTAAGAAAACCAATGGTGTTTTATACATCCTCTTAATTTTAAATATAATAAGTAATATTTATAGTACTTTTTATTAAAATTTGTATCAGATAGGAAAACTTTTATTATATTTAGAAACTAATTTATTAAAAATCATAGTACAGAAATTATATTCATTAATACCATTGAAATGATATTTTTATTTGAGTATATATTTGTGATATGAGTTTGAATAAAAAACTAAGACGTACTGATGTGTTTTATTACTTTCATGAATTTTTAATGAATTTTTAATGAATATTCTTTATTATAGTGGATACTTTAAAAAATTTGAATTGTTTGATTTTATATCGACTATATTGAAAATGAACTAATTTCATATTATAACTATTATATTTTCGATGAATATCTGAAATGGGCTTTTATTTGATGAGTCATGAAAAAGTATTAAGTGAAATAAACTATATGTGAATATGTGGGGTAAATATAACTAGCCCTGCAAACGTAATATAACTTTTTACTAGAAATATGAAATGAGATGTTAACTCTATACCTATCGGTACCGAGTAATTGTCAACAGTAATAAATCTGTTAATTGAATTATTATCTCAAAATTAATTAGCATGTCATTATTCTTATTGCAAATATATCATTTCAGAATATTTTCAAGCATTACTTTAAAATTTGAATGCATACTTATAAAATATGTTATTCACTTTATTAGGTCATCGTTTTCATAAAAAGCAGCTTAAACAGAAATAAAATAGAGTTAAATATAAAACATTTATTAATAATAATAAAAAAATATTGCGATTTGTACAAAGCTTTAAAATTAATATTTGTACTTACATACTAAAACATATTTAAAGCTTATATCTACATTTACATACTAAAAACATACATATAGGAATTAAAATTAAAATTGTCTAGGCAATTCACAATCGGTGAACGGAAAGTGCTCCCAGAAATAACCGATGTTTTCAATTTCCGTATCCATGTGTTCCTCTTGAATGGTTAAGGAGGCTCTCATTTGGTCAAACAGCTTGCGTTGCTGCCTCAACTGCGCAATCTTAGTGGCGACACTTTTTTTAGATATTTTCAAGCTGCTGATGTGTCTACCACATTTCTCCTTGAGGCAGCCGCGCACGTCGTCCATGAAAGCCACCTTTCTTACATGCAACTTCCTCCATATTCTTTAGGTGTGCTGCTACATCCATCGATAGCAACGCAGCTTCTTCTGCATCTCTGTCAGGTGTCGACATAGTTGTCGGCTCGAAGCCTAGCAGATACCACTTGCGTCCCCTTCGATGATGTTGACTCCTCGGTAGTTGTAGTTGGAGGCCCCGTTTATCGGTTTCACCTCCGAGAAGGTACCATTCAACACAACGATATCGGACGTGATGGTGTCGTCCAACCTGGCAGTGTTTAACTCCTTCACGACTTTTTCTTCGAAGGAGATATCGTCATATAATTCACTATTCTCAATTTTTTTACAACTTAGCCTACTTGGCTTTCTTGTAGGGTACACCATCTTATTAACTTTTGAATTCATACTTGAACTTTGCTTTGCTTAAATAATCGATCTGAAACTGATGCGGTGGGAGACTAGCAAAAGCTGACACATGCCGTTCAAGCCAAATTGAACCTTATTGCAAACCCGTCGAAGCGTTACCCTGCCAAAAATTCCACATAGAAACTTATAAAAAAAAAGTGATGCGGTTTTATCGTTCCTATAAGTTATATTAGTATAATACAGACAGGATTTTATCTGTTTTATTAAGTTTTAAATCGGTTATGAAACAGTAATTCCGAATGAGCTATTTGGAATTATCAGGTTGCCCTTTCATGAGTACTTATATGAAATATACATCAATAAATCTACAGTTTAGTGTCTGCAAATGCACCCTTGCCCTTATATCTGTAAACATATGGAATTATAGATACAACTTTAAAGAGATTCTAAACTTTTCTATAAGTAATATCATAAGAGTTCCAGTCCGTCCTTTCTCCAGTATCTATCGTATACCACTATTTATCAACATTGTTTTTTATTAGTATTAATGTGGATATACATGTCAACAAATGTACAGTTTCAATTGTATATTTTACAGATGTATTTTTATTGTAAACTTCCATTTTGCTTTTTTATTAGTATTAATTTGGATATGCATGCCGACAAATGTACGGTTTAAATTGCATATTTCAAATAGAAATACTAATATTGTGGTAAAATTCTGCAGAGTCCTTATTTCCTCGGGTGTTCTTGTTCTAGCCTAGAAGCAATGAATGAGTTAGCAGTGAAAGAGACTGCTTTGTTTTTAATTTAACAAACACACTTCAGTTCCTTAGGTCACATTAGATTAGATATGAATTAGCTACACGTATACAGCTCCCTCTACTGGAGCCTGGAGTAAAGTTGCTGCTGAAATTTCTATCAGTTTCTACCAGAATGGAGCAGCAAACATTTACTTATACCACATCAATGAGAATTTATGAGAACAGTATCTAAGGTAAAACGTGCGGCTTTCCGTGGTTAAATGGCAAGTGTTTCTATAAGAAACGAGCTGCATTAGGTTGACTTGCAATTGAAGATTACTAATTATAATGTTTGAATAGGGATTTATGAGTTCAGTTTCTATGAGTATTAATGTTTTTTTTCAGTAATATATTAAATGTGTTTTCATTTGTTTGAATGGGTAAAAAGAAAGGTCAGTTTTCAACTGCAATTACAAATACAAGTTTAATCACTTTGAATGGTGTTATATGTGATTAATTTCTAAAAGTATTTATGCTGTTTTCCGAATATAATTGTGATGAGGTTTAATCAGTAACAAATTGTTCACTACTTGTTATGATATGGTCGGAAATTCCAAGTACACATTTAGTATTCCTTCAAAAGGATTGATGAGAGCAGTTTCTACGAGTATCTATTTGTTGTTCTTCTAGTAAATTATAAAAGTCTTTACATTTACTTATACTATCTCAATGAGAATTTATGAGAACAGTATCTAATGGAAAACGTACGGCTTTCCGTGGTTAAATGGCAAGTGTTTCTATAAGAAACGAGCTGCATTAGGTTAGAACAGTTTTGATTTGCAATTGAAGATTACAAATTATAATGTTTGAATAGGGATTTATGAGATCAGTTTCTATGAGTATTAATGTTTTTTTTTCAGTAATATATTAAATGTGTTTTCATATGTTTGAATGGGTAAAAAGAAAGGTCAGTTTTCAACTGAAATTACAAATACAAATTTAATCACTTCGAATGGGGTTATATGCGATCAATTTCTAACAGTATTTATACTGTTTTCCGAATATAATTGTGATGAGGTTTGATCAGTAACAAATTGTTTTACTACATGTTACGATATGGTCGAAAATTCCAGGTACATATTTAGTATTACTTCGAAAGGATTGATGATAGCAGCTTCTACGAGTATGTATTTGTTGTACCAATAGTAAATTATATAAGTCTTTATCAGTATGCATTCGGATCTAATTTAAATATGAAAATTATATCAGAATAAAGCAACCAAATATTTTAAACAGTATCTATTTGTAAATCCAGACATTTACTTATACTATCTCAATGAGAATTTATGAGGACAGTATCTAATGTAAAACGTGCGGCTTTCCGTGGTTAAATGGCAAGAGTTTCTATATGAAACGAGCTGCATTTGGTTAGAACAGTTTTGATTTGCAATTGAAGATTACAAATTATAATGTTTGAATAGGGATTTATGAGATCAGTTTCTATGAGTATTAATGTTTTTTTTTTTTCAGTAATATATTAAATGGGTTTTCATTTGTTTGAATGGGTAAAAAGAAAGGTCAGTTTTCAACTGCAATTACAAATACAAGTTTAACCACTTCAAATGGGATTATATGCGATCAATTTCTAACAGTATTTATGCTGTTTTCCGAATACAATTGTGATGAGGTTCGATCAGTAACAAATTGTTCACTACATGTTACATGTGGAAATTCCAGGTACATATTTAGTATTACTTCGAAAGGATTGATGAAAGCAGTTTCTACGAGTATGTATTTGTTGTACCAATAGTAAATTATATAAGTCTTAATCAGTATGCATTCGGATCTAATTTAAATATGAAAATTATATCAGAATAAAGCAACTAAATATTTTAAATAGTATCTATATGTAAATCCAGACATTTACTTATACTATCTCAATGAGAATTTATGAGAACAGTATCTAATGTAAAACGTGCGGCTTTCCGTGGTTAAATGGCAAGAGTTTCTATAAGAAACGAGCTGCATTAGGTTAGAACAGTTTTGATTTGCAATTGAAGATTACAAATTATAATGTTTGAATAGGGATTTATGAGATCAGTTTCTATGAGTATTAATGTTTTTTTTTCAGTAATAAGTATATTAAATGTGTTTTCATTTGTTTGAATGGGTAAAAAAGAAAGGTCAGCTTTCAACTGCAATTACAAATACAAGTTTAATCACTTCGAATGGGGTTATATGCGATCAGTTTCTAACAGTATTTATGCTGTTTTCCGAATATAATTGTGATGAGGTTTGATCAGTACCAAAATGTTCACCACATGTTACGATATGGTCGGAAATTCCAGGTACATATTTAGTATTCCTTCGAAAGGATTGATGATAACAGTTTCTATGAGTATGTATTTGTTGTTCCAATAGAAAATTTGTCTTTATCAGTATGCATTCGGATCTACTTTGAATACAAAAATTATATCAGAATGACACAACCAAATATTTTAAACAGTATCCACTTGTAAATCCAAACATTTAAAGATATATTTTAATGAGAACCAATCAGAACAGTATCTAATGTAACGCGTGCGGCTTTCCGTGGCTAAATTTTAAAAGTATTTTTAATAAATAGCTTTAACGGATTTGAACAGTTTTAATTTGCAATTCCAGATGAATAGTTTTAATTGTTAAATAGGGATCTATGAGATCAGTGTCTTTGTGTAATGTTTATTTTCCAATAAAAACACATTTTATTGAAAAAAAAAAACATTACACTGACCTCATAGATCTCTAACAATTAAAACTATTCATCTGGAAATGCAAAACTGTTCGAATCCGTTAAAGCTTATTTATTACAAATAATTTTAAAATTTAGCCACGGAAAACCGCACACGTTACATTAGATACTGTTGTGATGGATTCTCATTATAATATTATCTTGGATTTACAGGTGGACACTGTTTAAAATATTTGGGGTTTCATTCTGATATGATTTTTGTATTTAAATTAGATCCGAATGCATACTGATAAAGACTTATATAATTTACTGTAGGAAAACAAATAAATACTCGTAGAAACTG
Source organism: Rutpela maculata (assembly GCA_936432065.2). Lineage (NCBI taxonomy): Eukaryota > Metazoa > Arthropoda > Insecta > Coleoptera > Cerambycidae > Rutpela > Rutpela maculata. The sequence goes on along the minus strand of OW386294.2, from coordinate 36,991,346 downwards.
CTCTCATTAATCCTTTTGAAGGAATACTAAATATGTACCTGGAATTTCCGACCATATCGTAACATGTAGTGAACAATTTGTTACGGATCAAACCTCATCACAATTATATTCGGAAAACAGCATAAATACTGTTAGAAATTGATCGCATATAACCCCATTCGAAGTGATTAAACTTATATTTGTAATTGCAGTTCAAAACTGACCTTCCTTTTTACCCATTCAAACAAATGAAAACACATTTAATATATTACTGAAAAAAAACATTAATACTCATAGAAACTGATCTCATAAATCCCCATTTAAACATTATAATTTGTAATCTTCAATTGCAAATCAAAACTGTTCTAACCTAATGCAGTTCGTTTCTTATAGAAACACTTGCCATTTAACCACGAAAAGCCGCACGTTTTACATTAGATACTGTTCTCATAAATTCTCATTGAGATAGTATAAGTAAATGTCTGGATTTACAAATAGATACTGTTTAAAATATTTGGTTGCTTTATTCTGATATAAATTTTCATATTTAAATTAGATCCGAATCTTTACTGATAAAGACTTATATAATTTACTAGAGGAACAACAAATAGATACTCGTAGAAACTGCTCTCATCAATCCTCTTGAAGGAATACCAAATGTGTACTTGGAATTTCCGACCATATCATAACATGTAGTGAACAATTTGTTACTGATTAAACCTCTTCACAATTATATCCGGAAAACAGCATAAATACTTTTAGAAATTGATCGCATATAACCCCATTCGAAGTGATTAAACTTGTATTTGTAATTGCAGTTGAAAACTGACCTTTCATTTTACCTTTTCAAACAAATGAAAACCCATTTAATATATTACTGAAAAAAAAAACATTAATACTCATAGAAACTGATCTCATAAATCCCTATTCAAACATTATAATTTTGAATCTTCAATTGCAAATCAAAACTGTTCTAACCTAATGCAGCTCGTCTCTTATAGAAACTCTTGCCATTTAACCACGGAAAGCCGCATGTTTTACATTAGATACTGTTCTCATAAATTCTCATTGAGATAGTATAAGTAAATGTTTGGATTTACAAATAGGTACTGTTTAAAATGTTTTGTTGCTTTATTCTGATATAATTTTCATATTTAAATTAAATCCGAATCTGTACTGATAAAGACTTATATAATTTACTATAGGAACAACAAATAGATACTCGTAGAAACTGCTCTCATCAATCCTCTTGAAGGAATACTAAATGTGTACTTGGAATTTCCGACCATATCATAACAAGTAGTTAACAATTTGTTACTGATTGAACCTCATCATAACTATATTCGGAAAACAGCATAAATACTTTTAGAAATTGATCGCATATAATTCAATTCGAAGCGATTAAACTTGTATTTGTAATTGCAGTTGAAAACTGACCTTTCTCTTTACCCATTCAAACAAATGAAAACACATTTAATATATTACTGAAAAAAAACATTAATACTCATAGAAACTGATCTCATAAATCCTTATTCAAACATTATAATTTGTAATCTTCAATTGCAAATCCAAACTGTTCTAACCTAATGTAGCTCGTTTCTTAAAGAAACACTTGTCTTTTAATCACGGAAAGCCGCACGAATTACATTAGATACTGTGCTCATAACTTCTCATTGATATGGTATAAGTAAATGTTTGGATTAACAAATGGATATGGCTTGACTCATTTTGCTGGTCAATGCGGATATAAACTGATAACAATTTCAACAGCAACTTTACCTAACTCTTATAGAAACTTATTGACCATATAGGTCCTCATAGATACTTATTAATTTTTGATAATTTTCAATACGGATTGATGAGATTTTTTTGACAGGGTACCCACCGCGCAGACCAGTTTTTATTAAAAACTTCATCATTAGCAGGTACCGTGATAATTTCAAACTCGTTATACTCAACATCAACTCTATGTAGACAAAAATAAAAAAGACAGACTTCGCTTTAAGCGCTGACCACATTCTTTATTCCCTCGAAAGACTGGTTATATTATAGTGGTACCTTGTAGCCAGACAAAAATAAAGAATTCATGCAAGGCTTTAGAGGCTAACAGTTAGTCGCATTCTATATTCTTAACGACTTTCGTGTTTTGTGTTTGAAATAAATACAGGACAAGCTGAGAGAGTGGTCACCGTACCACCATCTACCTGGTACATGTTACCCAGACAAAAATAGATATAGAGTTTCGCTTTAGATATGGGCTATTAACATTCTTCTTTCGATGCTCGGATCTTCTCATTATGGAGTATATTTGCACGTTGTTAATTAGTAGTCATCAGAAATTACAACCACAATGGATAACTTATGTTTATTTTTACCGAACTTAACGATGCCACTTCTTGTAAAATTAATTACTCTCGTTATAATACGCAGATGATGTAAAATATTTGTTCTCAAATATATAATAAAGCAAAGTGAAATTGTAACTTGCTGTAAATCCGTCGAATTATCGCCGTGTGGATCAAAATCGAAAACTTGTTTCAAATTTACTGTGTCAGACTACCTTGCAAATTATATGGGTGATAACGACATTTATTTTCTAATTGATGTACTACAAAAGCTTGTGCCAAAAGTAAAATACAAAATCCTAAAATTATACTTATTTCAATATCACAAAGTATGAAACTACTTTCTTGGGTATTAATATAAAATAAAAAATTACGATCGAATGTGAATACTTATTTCACTGATATTTTATTTAATAAAGACTTAAATGATGAAAGTTGGTCTAATCCCAATAAAATTCATGCATTAAATAGCATTTGCATTTGAAACTTGCAACCGGAACAATTCATTTCTTAAAAATGATTTCCACGCACCCTCAAGTAAGCTGGCTGAGAAAAATTTTGAAAAACGTGACCTTGAAAGCACCATTTTCCAAGGTTAAAAAACTCGCTTTCTAGGTCAAATAGGCGAAAATAACCAGTTTTGAAGGTCACAGACACTCCGAGGTCAATATACTTCTTTTTAAGGTGATATTAAAAGTCTAGTGACTTTTTCGCACACTTTGAAACCGGTTAATCCAGTTACATAATTTGTAGGACCGGTTAAACTGGCTTATTGTGATTCTCTGGTGAACAACTTTCATTGTTTTTACCTCGTATATAAGCATGTTGAATCTGTTGTAAATTAAAAATATTGAAATTACTGGTTGCCTAACCTCACAACAAAAATACTTTCTTTTTATGCTGTCGAAAAATTATCTGTCAAAAATCATTATTATTTGTCAGTCCCTTGTAAAAAGCTTGTGTTTTTTAATTAAAGTAAACGTTCAGGATTGTGTTTTTTACTGTTTTTTTCATATTTGTTTTGAATTCCAACATTTGGCGACCGTGACAGGATAGCAAACAATATGGATAAATTGAAAAAGAGTAGAGCCACAGTTAGAACGTCGTTTACAAAGATTTCGAATTCACTTAGAGGTTTGTTAGGAACAGAGCAACCAGATGTTGACGAAATTCAGGCAGGTTTTGATTTACTTCAGGGAAAAAATGACCTTTTAAATAAGTTGGACACGGAAATCTACGATTTACTTCTCGAAGATGAAAATAGTGATGAAACAGTTCTTCAGGCAGAAATGGATGCAAGAGATGATTATTCTAGAAATTTTCATAGGATGAAAATAAAAGTAGATAAGCTTCTTATGAACCAATCTGATCATTATTCTGTTACGTCATCAAATTCAGAACAAGGAGTGAAAAGTAAGAAAAGGTTCAAGTTGCCCACCATAGAATTAAAAAAGTTCGGAGATGATGTGAAAGAATGGTTGCCATTTTGGTCACAGTTTCAGAAAATTCACAACGATAACGATATTGTTGATGATGACAAATTCCAGTACCTTATTCAGGCTACCGTTCCCGGTTCGAGAGCTCGGGTATTAGTGGAAAGTTTTCCACCCACAAGTGAAAATTATTCCAAGGCCATTGATAGCTTGAAGGCTCGGTTTGGAAGAGATGATCTGCTGGTAGAGGTTTATGTAAGAGAGCTGTTGAAGTTAATATTACAAAACATGAATCACAAGATTAGTTTGTCTTTGCTATACGATAAATTAGAAGCTCAGTTGCGTGCATTGGAATCACTAAATGTGACTTCAGAGAAATATGCAGCGATGTTGTATCCGCTTGTTGAGTCGTGCCTACCTGAAGAAGTTCTCAGAGTGTGGCAACGAAGTTCTGTGTGCGATAGGGGTACTAATCTTCAGGATCAGCTCAAAAATTTAATGCTGTTTTTGTGTAAAGAAGTTGAAAATGAACAGCGAATTTCTTTAGCTGATGCTGGTTTTGGCATGAAAAATGAAACAAAGCCTTCTTTGAAGAAAAGTGTGTTTCAAGACAATAACGTACCTACAGCTGCAGGTCTTGTAAACTTTAATGACAGTTCACTGTGTGTCTTTTGTGAAGATTCTCATAGAGCTAATGAATGTCCAAGGGCGAACAAGTTATCATTAAAATTAAAGCAAAAGATGTTGGCAAAACGAAGACTTTGTTTTGTTTGTTTTAATCCAGGACATGCCTACAAACAATGTAAGAGTAATGTGAAATGTTTGATTTGTGATGGAAAACATTTTCTTGTTATGTGTCCAAAATTAGGAAGCCAGCAGAGTAATGACAAAGGTAATGAACAGCCCGGTTCTTCTACAGTCAGCAAAGAAAAGGAGCAGGTCTCGATTGAAAAGGCATTGTCTAATAATACACATGCTGAAGTGATGTTACAAACATTAAAAGTGTGGATACGTGGAGACAAAACGGGTCGTTATACACGTGTTCTGTTTGACACAGGCTCTCAGCGATCGTATGTGACAAAGAGACTAGCAGAACAAATGGGTTATTTGTCTCTGGGAGAAGAAAGAGTGATACATGCACTGTTTGGTGGAAGTCAGTCAGAACCAGTTAGTCATAATCGGTATCGTGTGAGGCTAAAAAACAATTTCACCGATTTTTCGTGTAATTTTGAGGCTCTAGACCAACCCGTTATTTGTGGAGCTGTTTCACCTGTTTGTAATGGGCCGTGGGTGAATGAACTGGCAGCAAGGGGCATTCAGCTTAGTGATGATCAAGATGAACCTATTGAAGTGTTGATCGGGGCAGACATAGCAGGGAAATTATTGACTGGGCACCGGTATGTCTTAAATTGTGGTATGGTTGCGTTAGAGACTTCATTAGGTTGGACATTGATAGGAGAAAGTTCTGTAGGATTGCCGTCTAGCTCTACCAGCATGGTAGTAACTACATTGTTTTGTAAAGAAGCTCAAATAAGTGATTTGTGGACATTAGATGTACTAGGCATACAAGATCCCGTGGAAAAGAAAAATAGAGAGCAATTAGAAATGGCTGCACAGGAGCATTTTAACCAGACAGTTAAAATCAATAAAGATGGGAGATATGAGGTACAAATGCCGTGGTTAGAAGGTCATGCAGAGTTACCTACTAATTACAAGTTGGCTCGGAAAAGATTAGATCTCACTGTAAAAAAATTGAAGAAAGATGGTTACTATGAAATATATGATAAAGTGTTGCAAGAGTGGAAGAATGAAAATATCATAGAGGAAGTTCAAACTAGTGATGAAAATGATGGCCATTATTTGCCTCATAGAGCTGTAATAAAAGAAAGTAGTTCAACGCCTGTGAGACCAGTCTTCGATGCCTCTGTCAAGGAAAGTAGGTCACCCTCACTTAATTGTTGTTTGGAGAAAGGTGCTAACTTAATAGAGCTTATTTCCTCGATCCTGTTACGTTTTAGACTATATAGCATAGGAGTCAGTGCAGACATAAGAAAGGCATTTCTACAAATTAACCTCCAAGAAAAGGATAGAAATTTTTTGAAATTTTTATGGATTAACGAAGCAGGGGAATTGAAGGTTTTTCGTCACACCCGAGTAGTTTTTGGGGTATCTTGTAGTCCGTTTCTGTTGGGAGCTGTGATTGCACACCATTTGACAGTGACACTGCAAAAAGTAAAGTATGGTGAAAGCAGCGTTTCAGAAGCAACAGTGCTGAAGCTGATGAAAAGTTTTTACGTAGACAACTGTCTGACGAGTGTTTCCAATTTAACTGAATTAAATACTTTTATCAATGAGTCTACCGACATATTTTGCAGGGCAAAGTTTGATTTGAGATGTTGGGAATACACAGACCCTAATTTGCCAGAAGAAACTAGACAATCCCCTATTCTAGGGTTAAGTTGGTGCAGAAAAACAGATTCATTAAACCTTAGTCCAAATTGTTTTAAAGACTTATACCCGGATGTGATAACTAAACGTACAATTTTGGCGGTTGCACATCGAATTTTTGATCCAATTGGTTTCACTTGCCCTACGGTGTTATATTTAAAGATATTGCTGCAAGAAACATGGGTTTTGAAAATTGGCTGGGATGTTGAAGTCGATGAAAACATTAAGAAGAGATTTTTAAACTGGTTTGAAGATCTTCACTATTTGACTGAAATAAAAATTCCCAGATGGCTGTTTTGTAACTCGAGCGAAGAAAGGGGTTTGAGTATTCATACATTTTGTGATGCCAGCAAAGTTGCATATGCTGCAATAGTCTTTCTAAGAGTTGAAAATGATAATGAAATAAATGTCCAATTAGTGCAAGCAAAATCTAGAGTGGCCCCAAATAAATCTATGACCATTCCACGACTGGAGCTTCTAGCTGCCTTAATCGGTGCCAGGTTAGCAAAAACTGTAACAGATTGTTTAGAAAGAGAGGTCGAATTATATTTTTGGAGTGATTCGTCTACAGTGATTTCCTGGATACAAAGAACGGAGCAATGGGCAGTATTTGTGAGAAACAGGGTAGATGAAATACGGCACTTAACACCGTGTACTTCCTGGAGACATATCCCGGGGCATTTGAATCCAGCTGACTTGCCAAGTAGAGGCTGCTCTCCAAAGAAGCTTTTGGAATCAAAGTTTTGGGAAGGCCCTGAGTGGCTCAGTAAACCAAATGTGGATTGGCCAGTCTCTAGTTTTTCCTATGATGAGGAGGAGATTAATCAAGAAAAGTTAAAAGGTGTAAATTCTTTATTTGCAAAAAATGAAAGTGCAGATGACTGGTATTATAAATATTTTGGCAAATTTCATCAAATCTGCAGAATGGTAGGATGGATAAGAAGATTTGATTTTAATTGTAAACAAAAGGGGGACCAGCGTATATGCACAGAAAACCTAACTTTCCAAGAAATTCAAGGTGCTACCGAATGTGTAATTAAATTCATTCAGAAAGAATCGTTTAGTGGGGTTAAAGATAAGTCGATCATATCGCTTAGGCCTGTTGAAGACGAACGAGGACTTTTGAGAGTAAAAACCCGGTTGACGGAAAGAAAAGACTCTCATGAATTTAAATATCCAATTCTTTTACCGGGAAATCACCCTGTTGTGAAAAGGATGATTTATGATAGACATGTGGAGTTCTGTCATGCAGATATTCAAGCATTGTTAAGTCTTTTACGTCAAGAGTATTGGATAACAAAGGCAAGAAAATCAGTGAGAGCTACTGTGAAATCATGTGCTATATGTCGCAGATATGATGAAAAGCCGCTAGAGGCTGCACCAGTTTCCTTGCCTGAGAATCGACTTCGAGATGCTGCTGTGTTTGAAGTTACCGGTGTTGACATGGCGGGCCCCGTTTTCCTGCGGGATGGAACCAAAGCCTGGATCTGTCTTTTCACATGTGGTATTTATCGAGCTGTCCATTTGGAGCTTGTGACGTCAATGGGTAGTTATGATTTTCTACAAGCACTTCGACGTTTCATTTCTAGAAGAGGTAGACCTTCAGTGATCTATAGTGATAATGGGACAAATTTTACGGGAACCGAAAATGCTTTTGAAAAGTTAAATTGATAAAATTCTCAGCAAGTGTGGTTCCTGACGAATCGAGTGGAAATTTAACCCTCCCTCTGCACCGTGGTGGGGTGGTTGGTGGGAGAGGCTTGTAGGACTCATGAAACAGCTGCTTCGCAAAACATTGGGACAAGCAGCGTTAACCTATGAAGAGCTGCAGACAGTATTGTGTGACTGCGAGATGGTAATTAACTCCCGACCACTAACATATATATCTGAAGACATAGATGACCTGGTACCGTTGACACCAGCTTATTTCTTACAAGATATAAAAAGTGGACATGTACTGGATTGTGATATGGTTGATTCCCAAGCACTGGTTGGCAAAGTACGTTACAGACAAAAAGTTAGTGAATGTTTGAGGAAGCGCTTTCGAGACGAATATTTGGGTCAATTACTACAAGCAACAAAGAAGCGCTGTAAAACTAAATCTCTCAAGAAGGGAGATGTGGTGTTGATAGCCACTGACAATGCCAAAAGACTTGAGTGGCCTCTTGCTAGAGTTGTTACCTGGAAAAGATGGAAAAGTAAGACTTGTTCGACTCAAGACATCTACAGGAACTTTGTTTAGACCTGTACAGAGAATATGTTTGATAGAGACGACACCCTGGGAAAATGAGAATCTTTTTGGAGAATCTAATGTACCTAGTGCAAGTAAGATTAAGACGAGAAAAGTTACCACTGAAGTAGAGGCGAAAGACGCTCAAGAAGAGCCATTACAAAATACACAATTGACCCGTAGGGGCAGAGAGGTGAAAATTCCATCAAGGTATTTGTGAGTCACTATTTGAATCAAGCACAGTGACTCTGGGGGGAGTATGTTGTAAATTAAAAATATTGAAATTACTGATTGCCTAACCTCACAACAAAAATACTTTCTTTTTATGCTGTCGAAAAATTATCTGTCAAAAATCATTATTATTTGTCAGTCCCTTGTAAAAAGCTTGTGTTTTTTAATTAAAGTAAACGTTCAGGATTGTGTTTTTTACTGTTTTTTTCATATTTGTTTTGAATTCCAACAGAATCGTATGCCAAGTAAGTATTAATTTCAGATTTAGCTGAAATACAGTTAGTTGCAATTGTTCAGTAGAATAGTTTAGCAAACTGCGATAAAATGCAGTGCCTTCGATGTCATAAATTCTTTTTCTCAAAAAGCAGTTTGTTACGTCATGAGAGAGAAAGTTGTCCATATAGATATCACAAAACTATACCTGAGAAAAAACAGAAAATTTCACATGTACAGTGTGATGATGAAATAAAAGATGAAATCATAAATCTACCGGGTCCGTCAAACGTCCGTGACAACTTAACCGAGTGTCCTGAATGTCATGTCAAAATTCAAAGAAGTAACGCACACAAGAAAAAGATTTTACATACTCTGGGCGAATGTGTTAAAAGAGTTAACAGTGCATTTAAGTGTCGAATTTCGAGCTATCGTTTCTCCACTAAACATCATCACATCTATCACGTTGAATTTTTCGAAGACATCAAAGACAAAGTATTTTCAGTTATTACTGACTATATTAAACCGTATCGTGCACTAAAAATACATTTAGAGTTATTTTCAATGTATGTCATACCCGAAAAAGATATATTTGATCTCAAATCGTTTAACACTAAAAATAAAATTTTGACTATCTCCACTGATTTAACGGAAATATATGAAGAATTTATCAGGGATATTATGGAGAAAGCCTCTCATATGCAAGAAAAGGATTCAGGTATATTATCAAAATTACATAATTTTCTCTTTCTTATAAAATATTTTCAGGATGGAGCCTTCAAGAAATTATGTATTTGGAAGTGAATATAAATAAATACAATCCGCTTTTTGCTTCATCCTACATAAAATTACCAAAGCAGATTGAAGTAAAAAAGGCTGTTGTGAATATATGCAATCATGATCAAATGTGCTTTGCGTGGTCCGTCAACGCAGCAATTTTTCCACCAACAGGGCTCCCCCAGAGAGTATCATCATATCCACATTATTCCACTCTATTAAACTTTGAAGGTATTGACTTTCCAGTTAAATTAAAAGACACCCAAGTTTGAAAAACTAAACAATATTTCAATAAATGTATTTGGTGTCAATAATCAATTTAAAGATGGCAAAATTATATTTATGAAATTGTCGGTCCACTACACTTTACCAGAACTTTGCAAAATACTCACGTTAATCTCTTGCTTATTACGGATGATGGTGGAAATAATCATTATTGTTTCATTAAAGATTTGTCAAGATTAGTTTCTAAACAAAGATCTAAGCATAATGGACAAACGTTTATTTGTAACGGCTGTCTCTACTATTTTCAAACGCGCGAGGCATTACGCCTTCATGAAAAACATGATTGTAATTTTATATGCACACAATTACCAACAACTAATTTTGTGATAAATAAATTCGGTGAAAGCATCCCTGACAATGTTCTTATATTTGTCAACTTTGAGAAACAATTAACAGTGCCATTTGTAATATATGCGGATTTTGAAAGCATTTTAAAACCTATCCATCACGCGCAACCTAAAGATGACAATTCATTTACTGTAAAAACGTATGAACACCAACCCTATTCATTTTGTTTTTATGTAAAATGTAGCTTTGACGATTCCGCATCGAAACTGGTTCATTACCGTGGTTTAGATGCAGCTAAAGTTTTTATGCAGAAATTAGAAGAATGTGTGCACAATTTATATGATAAACACATGAAAAATATTAAATCGATGCTACCTCTTTCAGAGCATCAACTGACGGATTTTAACAGTAGTAGTACATGTTACATTTGTAATAAGGTTTTTACTGAAAGTAATCACAAAGTCCGTCTGATAATTGTCACTTAACTGGGAACTACCGGGGTGCAGCTCACTCCATTTGTAATTTAAACTTCAAATTACCCAAATTCATTCCAGTATTCTTTCACAATTTAACAAATTATGATTCGCGTTTGTTTATTAAAAAATCGGCCTTAAATCAAGAGAAAATTGATGTCATAGCGCAAATAAAGAGAAGTATATATCATTTTCAAAACACATTTTAGTCGAAAGAAAGGAAGGCGCAAAAAAAAATTGTATTTATAAAATTGAAATTTCTGGATTCATTTCGCTTCTTACCAGCTTCTTTAGATAAATTAAGTCAAACGCTAGAATCTGAACAATGTTCAGAGATAAAAAAATATTTCAGTGATCAATCCAAATTTGATTTAATACGTCGCAAAGGAGTTTTCCCTTACTCCTATGTGGATTCAATGGGTAAATTGAACGATAATGAATTACCTACACAAAATTTATTATTTGATATATTGCGTGGTGATGGCGTTACCGAGGAGGATTATAGTCAAGCGCATGTTACTTGGCACACCTTTCAATGCCAGACTTTGGGCGAATATTTTGATATATACCTAAAATCTGATGTATTGCTATTGGCGGATATTTTTGAAAACTTTCGTAAAATTTGTTTAGAAAAATTTACACTAGATCCTGCACAATATGTAACGGCACAATCATTAAGTTGGGATGCCATGTTGCATAAAACAGGAGTTGAGCTTGAGCTCCTTACTGATATAGATATGCTTCATTTCTTTAGAAAAGGCATACGAGGCGGTGTTAGTCAATGTAGTAAAAAAATGTCCATTGCCAATAATAAATTTATTTCTAATCATAATTCTTCAAAACCTACGTCATATATACTTTATTTAGACGCCACGAATTTATACGGTTGTAGTATGAGTGAAAGTTTACCATTGGGGGGATTTAGATGGTTAAACGACAACGAAATTCAATATTTTGACTGTTCCCTTTTAAGTGACAATTCTGAAAAGAGGTATGTATTAGAAGTGGATTTGGAATATCCTGAAAATTTGTATGATGTGCGGTAGTTCTGCGCAGAAAATTTAATACCCCCAAATAGTAAACAATCTAAACTTATTTTAAACCTACATAATAAAACTAACTATATCATTCATTACAGGAATCTCAAACAATATTTAGAACATGGTTTAAAATTGCAAAAAATTTATAGAATGTCATCGGGCTCAAGGCCCAGGCCCAAGAAAATTTAAAAAAAATCCTGAACCACAAAATAAAAGTATTAATAACTTAACACTCTGTATTTTGCACTAAAATAATAATAGGCCTTCAGCATGTCATCATCTAATATTAATTAACTTCTCATCGTAATAGGCCAGCCACTTATTAACTCTAAACCTGTAAAATCATTTCGTAAACAAACACATCGCACCGCGATGTTGACTTTGCCACTGCCGTCATCCAAATACCGAGTCCGGCGTCATGCATGCCGTAGTTATGCAAAAGCACGCAGCCCGGTTAGGCTCCGCCCCTTTAGCGTGCATGATCCTGACTCCGTGATTGGAATGGTGACAATCTATTTAGGAAACGGCTTTTCACGACAGCAGTCAGTCAAGTTCGAACAGCCACAGGGTACACGTCAGCTTGTGTTATTAGTATTTTACTTTGAATTAAGATTAAATTTCTCTGTTCGTTTTATTTTACAAGTTTGTGTTTAAACTTTAAATTCAACTTCAGTTAGGGAAGTTATTAGGGAAAGTTGTAGACTCTCGAGATTTGGGGTGTACAACAGCACACACCCAAATCAAATCTAAAGAGAATTCATGAGCTTGCTCATACGGCTACTGCCTTTTTTAAGGTAAGCCCAGGTGCCCCGAGGGGCGAAGATATTCAGCGAGAGAACTCTTAAGAACGTTTTGGAAAGAAAGGAAGGAAGGACAGTGTCAGGTAAGTGAAGAAGATCCACTGCAGTCTACGCATCGCAGTCAAGCGTCTATTTTTAGACGACGTAAAATTATTTAGAGGGGAATCGTCTGTTGCCACGACAGCTCCCAGTCCAGCTCTCCTGACACTTCGAAACAGCCAACTACTCCAAAGCCAAACCTTTCCACCTGCGTGCCGATCCTGAAGTTCCACCAACCAGCCAATTTCCAGCCAAATCATCTGTCAAAGGTGTATATACCTGGTGGTTTCACTTGGGGCTCACCGACGTCAGCAACAACAACGTTGACGTGAGTGCTCTGGGTGAAAGCGTGCCTCGACGGTGGTAAATTCGGTAAACGAGAGCGAGTTACCTCTGGACGACACTTTCGGTGTTGCGATCTGAGAGGTGCTCACTCAAGTTTACCTAGCACGGGTTTTGCGCGACAGACAAAAGTAGAATCAGACCGGCTTCACCACTCTTTGAAATTTCAGTTAGGGACAGACAGACGGAGCGGACCTATTGTACAGCAACCTTCAGTTGCCGGGCCCTCCGTTTAGGACTGAGCTTTTGTATTGTTTTATTGTTGTTCTGCGAAAAGGGGGAATCTCGAAAACCTGCACAAAAATGAATCAAACTAGTCCAAACCTTCTATGGAACCTTGTTCTCGATAGTCTACTCCAGGAACTCGAGAACGAGGGTCTTTTTGCTCAAGGTTACGCAGATGACCTAGCAATTATCATCTCGGGAAAATTCTCAAACACGGTTAGCGGGCTTTTGCAAAGGGCCTTGCAGATCGTACAGAGATGGTGTAACGACTAGGGCCTTAGAGTCAACCCCTCTAAGGCAGTACTGGTAATTTTCACTAGGAGGCGCAGGCTAGACGGTTTCGTCGAGCCAGTACTCTATGACACGACTCTAACGATCTCCAGGACGGTGAAGTATCTGGGTGTTATCCTGGACTCTAAGCTGACCTGGAAAGATCACATAGAGAGGCAAGTACAAAGGGCCACTACAACCCTGTGGGTATATAGAAGGACTTTTGGTAAAACTTGGGGGTTAAACCCTAGGGTAACAATGTGGTACTATACTGTAATAGTAAGACCAATGATCACTTATGCTTCTGTTGTGTGGTGGCCTGCTGTAACCAGGCTTTACATTCAACAGAAGCTAACACAGCTCCAACGACTCGCCTGTTTGGGAGTCACAGGAGCAATACGCACAACCCCCACAGCAGCTCTGGAGGTCCTTCTGGACCTAGTGCCCCTTCACTTGGTGATTGAGGCCGAGACTCGGAAAGCGGCCTACAGGCTGAGGTGCGGTGGTCAGTGGAAGGCCGGAGGAGAACAATTAGGACACACTAGAGCCCTTTCCAACGCGATAGGGACCCACTCACTTCTGGAGGCCAGGAGTGATGATATGGTGCCTTCCTTCTCCTTCTCAGAACCCTTTGAGGTTGTCATCCCCAAAAGGGAAGACTGAAACCCACTCGAGGACATACTCAGGCCCGCCGATATCGTCTGGTTCACAGACGGATCGAGGTTTGAGGAAAGTGCTGGAGCAGGGATATACGGTGAAAGGCCCAGGGCTGAAGCTTCTTATGCCTTGGACAAATTCGCCACGGTATTCCAGACAGAATTTTTTGCTATTTTGACCAAGTCAATCCTGGTTCAAAACTGTAGCCAGGATCTCTGTGAACTTGGCTCATCCAACTGGGTCAAGCTTCTCTGGGTGCCAGGACACAGCAACATCGAGGGTAACGAGCGGGCAGACGCTCTGGCCAGAGGGGGCTCTCAGAGGCCCCTACTGGGTCCGGAGCCGGCTCTCGGTTACCCTAGATCCAATGCCAAGAAGTCAGTAGAAGACTGGACACGGTCCCAGTTATTTGACTTCTGGGCCTCCTACCCAGGACTCCGGCAAGCGAGGCTCCTAATCTCGGGGCCCTTGACGAAGCGAGCAGAACAAATCCTCCGACTAAACAGGAAACAGGTTAGAACCGTGGTAGGTCTTTTGACTGGACACGGCTCTTTCAGAAAACACCTGCACACTATGGGGATGGTTGACAACCCCGACTGCAGGTTCTGCGGAGACGAGGAGGAAACTTCCGTCCACGTCCTTACTTCCTACCCTAGTCTTATGTACTTGAGGCACAAACACTTCGGCATTGGTTTTCCAGTGCCGGAAGAAATAAGGAATGCCCCTATAAGAAGGGTTTTGGCCTTTGGGTTAGAATCCGGCCTGGATGGGGGAATTCAATAAATTCGTAGCGGTAGCACAATGGGCCACAAGGCCTGAGTGCGGCCACTCTCAGCCGCCCCGCTAAAAGAAGAAGAAGTCCAAACCTGCACATACATCCGTGGGTGGACATCATCGGCGGCGAGTTGGAAGCCTCTGATGACGCCCTCCCACTGCAACCCCAGGTGCCTCACACCCAAGCTGCTGACCACCACAGTGCAGCCCCCAACGAGACCAATCCGTTTCGTGGGGAGCACGGCTGAAGTTTCAGCGCCCTACGGAAGCATCCAGTTGGCCGCACGACAATATCTACCGCTCGGGCCTGGGCATCACTTGGGTCCGGGAGCATTACAAACAGCCGGTAGAGAATACTTCGGCGGGCCCCGAGGCCACCACGTCCCCTAGCCTCTGGCGTCGCGTCACGACGTCACAGACCTCGGGGACGCTTTGGGCCTTGCTGGGCCCGTCCCTTGTGGACATGACGCCCAAGCTGTGGGGCCTAGAAACCTAGGTAGGCTTCACGAACTCACAAATGCCCAGCCGGCAAATAATAGACAAATTTTAAACGTGCAGGAAGAGCTTCACTCTCGAATAGCACAGGTTCCGTGTATGACCTACACACCGTGGCGCCCAGCAGATTGCAGTACACCTGCAGGACACGTAGAGAGGGGCGAAGCGCTCCCAAGGGGCGCGATAGACGCAGATTGCAGCGCAATCTGTGGGGGAGAGTATTGCGAGGTGTTTGGCCATCCGTCAGAGGCCAGGCGCGACGTGGTGATTCAACCACATTGTTCATGTAGAAGAACGCACTGCCGGGCGTCAAAATGACGCGACACCAATTTATTTCTCAGGGGGCGCCAGTCGCGTATTACCCAGTTCTTCTACCTCCCAGGCGGGTTCGAGATAAGATGCACTTCGATAACCGAATAATGGACCAAGGCTGCACTACCACAGATCGGAAATGACGCTCTCTCTGGACCCGAATTCCCTCGTTAGGAGTTTAGGTACCTCTTAATTTCCTGAATTTTTGAACAAAAAAATCCCAACCGAAGAATATCTCTGCGGAGGGATTAATTTTTGTACGTGGAAACCACGTTTTGATCTGTTAATGACGGAATCTATTTCTCAAAAAACGCATAAAAAAATCCCTATCAAACCTCCGTAAAGCAACCAGAAGGTCGAACGTTAATGTGAATTAACTCGACACATCCGGTTTTCTATACGAAAGTTCCAGGGATTCTAGACCGTCAACAGGCCTCAAGATCAATTAAGAAATTATTGTTCAAAGAATCCGTTTATTTAACAGAATTGGTTATACAAAATTCTCAAGATAAGAATCGTGCCTTCCCCAATCAAGGTAATGACTTTCAAACCATACAAGCGAGAGCGCTCACGCTAACAATGGATTAGGTAGAAAAAATTCATGCATACCTTCTCAGAATCAAAATGCGAGCTTTTTAGAGAAGTCTGAGACTATTTGTAATTTATAATTACGGCTGACTGATATTAACTTAAAAAAGTTTTACTAAATGAATTTAGTTTCGCTAGAGACTACTTAGCTTTAAAGTTCTTGTATCGCGGAGATTCACGTACTCAAACACATTCATGAGGACTTATAACTGCATAAGTTTAATGGCGTTCAATCAGTCCACGATTTACTTGCTCCTATGCAGTTGTTCAATATTATCGATATGGCAGCAACCCACCTTCGAGCGACTTTTAGGCAAAATTGAATTTTTGGTTTTTTATGCACAAGGCGTTTTCCTCTATAACTTTGTCATTTGAAAAGCCCTGCTATTGGCTTTTCTACCATTGCTTTGTCTGGACCACTCAACGCGCTCGACCAAATTGCGAGCTGCTGAGTCAATCCAAACTCTTTCTATGCGAGAAACCGGCCTTGTACATGTGCATTGAGTTTTATCTATTTTTGCTTATCGGCACTACGCCGGCTTTGTCAAAATTTTCTATTTTGCCTTTTGGATGCAGTGCATCGCTAAAATTTTATGCTCATACTTTAGAATTGGGCTTTCAATGACCTTGCATCAAATGTCAATGTCTTTGGTGGAGGAATAAAAAATGAAAAATATTTCAAAGTATATTTTCGTGGTACTTTTTAAACTGACTTTGTGGTACTTTTGAAAAATCTATTTTAAGACCAATTTCGGCGTACTTTTGAAAAATCAATTTTCCAGCCAAATTTCAAAGTACTTTTGAAAAACTAATCTGCGGGTGAAATTTTGGCGTACTTTTGAAAAATCGATTTTCAAGCCAAATTCCAAGGTAGTTTTGAAAAATTAATCTGCTGGTGAAATTTTGGCGTACTTTTGAAAAATCGATTTTCAAGCCAAATTTCAACGCAGTTTTGAAAAATTAGTCTGCGAGTGAAATTTTGGCGTACTTTCGATAAATCGATTCTTGAGCCAAATTTTGACGCCCTTTCAAAAATATTATTTTTCAAAGTCCAATTTGTGGTACCTTTGAAAAAGTATATTATTCATAAATCTTTGTCATTCTTCTGCTCTCATATCCTGAACCAAAAACATTTTTCCTAAGTGAAAATTCGGTGTTTCTTCGAATTTTTACCTGGTCATTTCCAACGCCTTATAGAACCCAAAACGGTCCTCATGGACTGATCTGTGCCTCTGCAGACTCTTAAAAATGTCTTTAAATGAAATTTTTGCCTAAGTCGAATTTTGATTCTGTCTTCAACTTAGGACGATTTTGGAGAGTTCTACGACATTCACGCAGGGTACAAGCAGACAGGGGGTACAGACAATCGGAGATGATGCGTCCCCGGGAGATGCCACCAGGGAAGATGGTACAGCAAGTAGCACCGACTGCACAGGCACCACGGAATTAGTCAAAGCGCTAACAGAATTAGTATCACGCATTGAAAGTACAAACAAGCCGAAAGAGCCGCTACCTACGTTCGAGGGACATGAGTGGGAAGACCCCCGAGAATTCTTGAGGGAAGTTCAAAGGTATTTTGGGAGGAAGCGCGTATTCTGGGAAGACCAGGGCTACGTAGCGGCCAGCTTCTTAAAAGGCAATGCCAAAGACTGGAATGATTTATAGAGATATGAGAAATACGATTTTGTAGCGTTCAGTGAGAGGGTACTAAGCAAATTTGACGACTTGGCTTCTTAAGTTCACTAACAAGTAGTTTATACGGTAAGAAACAAGCACAGGGGGAACTAGTAGCGCCTTTCATTATGAATAAATGGCAGTTAGCAAAACGTTTGAGGGTTATGCCAGAACATTCAGATAGGATGAGACACATAGTCGAACTTTTATTACCAGAGCTGCGGGCATACTTAAGAAATAAGCCGTTTTACAGCGTGAACGACTTAGTCAAGCAGGCAGAAGAGGTCAAAATAGACCTGAAACAAGCAAAACGTATTCAGACAAGGCCTGCTTCACAGGCAAATGAGCAGCACGATTTTGGAGAGTTCTACGACACTCCCCTCCTTTGGTTGAATCTTTTTTACTCATCGATTGCCTTTAATTCCATATTCACTTGTATGCCTGTATGCCTTCATTTGACGGTCTGATTTATGGTACAGATTTAAAGTGCCTGCCTTAATTGGGGTAGACGGCTGATTCGCCTATCTAACTTAAAAAATAAATACATTTTTTAAACAATACGACAAGTTAATACAACATTTTTATCAACTTAAATTATACTCGCGTCGAGGTACGAAGCGAAGCGAAGCGTAGCACAATTTCGATTAGCGTCCACTCTCACTAATTCGTTGCACCCGCGTCTTCGCTCTTGTTTTGATCCTGCATGACTATGGCCCTTTCTAGAAGAGGCTGACTATACCTCCATGCCGCAGCTTAGGATGGTCCTCGCTCTTGGGTCCCAGACTCGGCCGTGCCGCGCCCTTGCGACAGACTGGGTCATCTTTCCATCTCTGCTCATGGAACATATGCAGTTCTGCAACTAGATTGACTTTTTGTTATACGGTCAATAACAAGTCGTCGACTGGAACGCGTCGACTAACAAACACAACGTGTTGTTATCTGAAAATATCTTTAACATAAATTTTGTTAACTCATATGGTAGAAAATTAGGTTCTTCGTAAGATAGATTAAATCGGCTTACGATAATCGTGTGGTCATCACGACTTGGAAAAAATATAAAAAAAAGAAAATTGAAGCGTCTTCTTGGGCAAAGAACAGCTTCTGAAACTCGTCTCGTAGTTTCCATTGGGAATACGGTAATTTTGTTGACTTAAAATGATTGAAATAGAAGGTGTCTTCTTGCATAAGAAAAACAGCTTCCGAAACTCGTACTGGCTAGTACTTATGCTTACTCGAACTTGGCGGCTCTCGCTCTTGAGAAGCTAGGCTTACCGGATCGCGCTCTTGCGTCGGGTTCGCCGTCTTTCCACGTCTGCTCATGGGGTAGACTTAATATCGCTAATTCATCCGTTCAAGGATAGAATTACTACATAGGATTTTGATAAAAATTGACATCTTCGGTCCGACCATATATAGGTCAAATCGCCACTTAGGATTTTGAGAAAAAAATATTTAAAAAAGCAAAAACGGCTATTAGCAGTGGTCGACCTCGGAAATATCTAGAGGCGACTCTTCTATATCTGGCTCATCTCGAGCATCATCGGGGTCTCGACTTATTACATCCGGCTCATCTTGAGCACCTGCGGGAACATTGATTTGAACTAGTGTGGTATCGCTACGTCGCTCTGACCTGGGCGCGATCTCATTGTCTGATGAGGAAGCGTCGTCACTAAGATGGGCTTCATCCGGACTATCTTCTGATGCTTCAGACAATTCCAATTCAACATCGGGGTCTCCCTTAGGTGCCGGCCTGATGGCATCGACATGTAATTTTGTCGAAGTTACCCCCTTGTGAATGAGGTAAACCTCATCGGATAACCTCTTGATTACTTTATGTGGTACACTCCATGATGGCGTAAATATATAATCCTTCCTGATCCTTTTAGCCATCACCATATCTCCCACCTTATAAACAATAGGCGTTACCGCCACCTTAGGCACGTAACGCGTCTGATAATTCGTTTGGTTTTCACGAATTTCTTTGACTCTTTCGAGTCTAGGCATGTCCGCTTGATTTTGGCGCTCTTGCCTATAAGCGAACATATTCCAATCACCAATCTGTGGTAATTCATAGCCTAGTACTACGTAACTGGGAGTATGTCCAGTAGCGGCGTTTTTTCTTGTTCTCAAGATATATGCCATTTGACTAACGTGACGATCCCATTCATCGTTAAGTAAACCGTACAAAAAGGTTTTTAATATCTTCTTAGCTTCCTGCACTCTCCATTCTATAGGATTGGCCTGTTGATGGTAAGCTGCTGTGAAGAATCTTTCTATGTTGTTACGCATACAAAACGTATCGTAAAAACTTTTTACGGAATTGCAAATAATGCACTCATTTAGATATTTGTTTATTAAACGAGACAAGTTATTAAAGTAATATCGGTCCGAGATGATTCTAACTGTTTCATCTCGGCCGGGATGACCTACTTGTGGTCTGTCGTGAAAATGAGATATAACTCTTATGACCATACGTTTTGGTATGTATAATCTCTCTTTAACATTTTCACTTCTTGTCGAAAGTGTACCTCCTATCACTTCTCGTGCATTCACGAATTTCACCTCTGCCTCTGTTTTATCCGCTTGTCGTATCAGAGTATTCCATCGAATTTGGTCTTGGATATCTCTGGAATGCGTTTGCGCTTCTTTGACCTGATCATGGTAATCACTGATATGCGTTCCTTATATGAAAATTTTGGTGGATACATCCTTTCCTCTTCGTCGTCTGCTTCGACGTCTGGGCCTTGAGGATTTCTGCTAAGATAGTCTGCCAATATATTTTCCTTGCCGGGACAATGTTCTATCGTGAAGATGTATTCTTGGAGTAATAATGACCAACGTGTAAATTTCGTTTTCTCGTCCTTATGCTTATTTAACCATAGTAAAGCTCAATTGTCGGTCCTGGCTATAAATGGACGGTCGGCCAAATATATTTTGTATTTCCTTATATAATTAACGACGCTCAAACATTCTAATTCATTAATACGGTATTTTCTCTCCGTTGGAGATAACGTATTGCTAGCATAAGAGACGATGTGCTTCTGGTCATTATCCTCCAATTGATATAATACTGCAGACAATCCTATTAAGGATGCGTCCGTCTGCAGTATGAACATTTTATTGAAATCTGGCCTGTGCAGTCCTAGAGGTTGATTTAATATCTCTTTCAGTAGGACAAAGGATTCTTGGGCTTCCGTATTCCACTTACAACGCCAGTCCTTCGAGAGCAGTCGGGTCAAGGGCTTAGTAATTATTGCAACATTAGGGATATATTCACGTACCCAATTACATAGGCCAAGGAAACTCTGAAGCTGGCGTCTTATCGTAGGTACAGGATAGCTCTGTATCTGCAGAATATGCTTTTCTAAAGGTTGAGTAGTATTGGCATTTATTTTATGCCCGAGATAGGTTATACTGGATGTGGCTACTACACATTTTTCCGGTGACCCCTTTAAATTATGTAAACGCAGGCGTTCAAAGACGGCTCTCAGATGGTTTACATGCTGATCTATATTTTCGCTATAGATGATTATATCATCGAGGTATACTTTGCAGAACTGATGCAAGTAACCGGTCAATACGTCTCTAGCCATAAATTTTTGAAACGTACACGGGGCTGTCTTCAGTCCGAAAGGCATCACGTTGAATCGGTAAGATGCTCCATCCAATGTAGTGAACGTGGAATAGTTTTTGGACGACTCCTCAAGAGGGATTTGCCAGTATCCACTCTTGAGGTCTAACACCGTAAATATGTTGGCGTTTCCTAAATCTTTTATACTCTCGTATATTTTGGGCAATACGGAGGCTTCGTCTTCCGTTACTTCATTTAAGTGACGATAATCAATACAGAAGCGAGGCTTCTTGCCGGCCCTTTCTATTATAATGGGAGGCGAACTGTACTGGGCTGTACTCTGTTCTATAACTCCGGCTTTCAGCATCTCTTCTATCTGGTCATACATAACTTTTTTCTTAGTTGGAGACATAGGATAAGGTTTGATATCAAACGGGCGGTCGTCTTTAATCATAATTTGATGTTTCGTAGTCACAGTGGTAGCTTGGGTGGGTACCGCTGTGAACAATTCCGCGAACTCTTCGAATAGAGGTTTCAAGGTATCGTTTTCTAGAATCAACTCTTTGGGAAGTTGGCATTGTCCCCTTTCTTGATAGGCAGTCTGATACTCCGTGGGATTCCCGCCTACATGAAATTTTATTTGCATTAAGAAGGAGACGGAATCAGACCATGGAGATGTTTCCCCCAGGGGCACTCCTTGGGGCTGACCTGGCCTTACCGGGGTCTTGGCAACACCCAGAGGAGAGGGAACAGATCGACAACACACCCCAAAGACGGGAGGAGCGCATTGAGAGGGCACAGAGGAGGCAGATCGTAATCCAAAGGGACCTATTTCCTGAGCCAAGGACAGCCGCGGTACAGCTAGTAGTGGGGCAACGAGTGCTCGCGCGTACCCATGGAAGGGAACGGAGTGCGTTCGGTCGAACGTGGACAGGACCACATGTTGTTACTTCAGTGCTAGGGGACGGGGTGTATGAGATGGAGAAGGGAAACTACAGATACCCAATCCCCATCGACGACTTGCGCCCGCTGCCGCCAGCATTAGACCCTCAAGAAATCTTCGCCGAAGAAGACACGGGAAGTGACACGGATGCTGGGTAGGTTATAAACTTAAGCTAGGCTAAGGCACGAAACCCATAGTCTAACCACTAAACCAAAAAAACCTATTCAAGGTTTTATTTTTTTTGTCCTTAAAGACAAACTCCTTCGAACACTCCTGTGGTGCATATAATCCATCCTAATTTTAAAACCATTAGTGCGTAGAACCTTTTGCATTCAGAACTCCTCAACGTACTCTGGGGGGGAATATGACAGACTTGTACTGAAGTATAGTTGCTCAGGACGCTCCACGCCAGAGCCGTTAAGTAGCGAAGAGACAATCCGAAATTTTAAAATTTCCCATGTTCCTTTTTCTCCTTATTGTTCATTGCATGCTTTATTTGTGTATTAGTTTTAAGGATCAATTGTAATTCTATCTTTGTTTGTAATGTTTTGAGAAAAAAGAAATTTAATAAAGAACAAAAAAACAGAATAACATTAGACACTATAAAAACCAAACCACAAATCTCGAGGGGGGCGTGTCATCGGGCTCAAGGCCCAGGCCCAAGAAAATTTTTAAATAATCCTAAACCACGAAATAAAAGTATTAATAACTTAACACTCTGTATTTTGCATTAAAATAATAATAGGCCTTCAGCATGTCATCATCTAATATTATTTAATTTTTCATCGTAATAGGCCAGCCACTTATTAACTCGAAACCTGTAAAATCATTTCGTAAACAAACAAATCGCTCCGTGATGTTGACTTTGCCACTGCCGTCATCCAAATACCGAGTCCGGCGTCATGCATGCCGTAGTTATGCAAAAGCACGCAGCCGGTTAGGCTCCGCCCCTTCAGCGTGCATGATCCTGACTCCGTGATTGGAATGGTGACAATCTATTTAGTAAACGGCTTTTCACGACTGAGGACCCAGGGAGGTGGACCGAAATCGTCTGCACCGCTCACATTTGTGAGTGGGGTCGACGTAAAGTAAGTTCGCCCGCCCTGCACGAGGCTGGTCCCCGGTCTACAGCGATGCATTGGGGTAAAAGGCAATAGTCCTGCCCGGCCCCAGTCATCCGAGACCGACATCTTTAGCCAAGAATATTGGCGACAGCAGTCAGTCAAGTTCGAACAGCCACAGGGTACACGTCAGCTTGTGTTATTAGTATTTTACTTTGAATTAAGATTAAATTTCGCTGTTCGTTTTATTTTACAAGTTTGTGTTTAAACTTTAAATTCAACTTCAGTTAGGGAAGTTATTAGGGAAAGTTGTAGACTCTCGAGATTTGGGGTGTACAACAGCACGCACCTAATTCAAATCTAAAGAGAATTCGTGAGCTTGCTCATACGGCTACTGCCTTTTTTAAGGTAAGCCCAGGTGCCCCGAGGGGCGAAGATATTCAGCAAGACAACTCTTAAGGACGTTTTGGAAAGAAAGGAAGGAAGGACAGTGTCAGGTAAGTGAAGAGGATCCACTGCAGTCTACACATCGCAGTCAAGCATCTATTTTTAGACGACGTAAAATTATTTAGAGAGGAATCGTCTGTTACCACGACAGCTCCCAGTCCAGCTCCCCTGACACTTCCAAACAGCCAACTACTCCAAAACCAAACCTTTCCACCTGCATGCCGATCCTGAAGTTCCACCAACCAGCCAATTTCCAGGCAAATCATCTGTCAAATAGTCCCGAATCCAGATCCAGTCCTATCCTCCATAGCCTCACCCGTCTAAAGGGTGTATATACCTGGTGGTTTCACTTGGGGCTCATCGACGTCAGCAACAACAACGTTGACGTCAGTGCTCTGAGTGAAAGCGTGCCTCGACGGTGGTAAATTCGGTAAACGAGAGCGAGTTACCTCTGGACAACACTTTCGGTGTTGCGATCTGAGAGGTGCTCACTCAAGTTTACCTAGCACGGGTTTTGCGCGACAGACAAAAGTAGAATCAGACCGGCTTGACCACTCTTAGAAATTTCAGTTAGGGACAGACAGACGGAGCGGACCTATTGTACAGCAACCTTCAGTTGCCGGGCCCTTCGTTTAGGACTGAGCTTTTGTATTGTTTTATTGTTGTTCTGCGAAAACCTGCACAAAAATGAATCAAACTAGTCCAAACCTGCACATACATCCGTGGGTGGACATCATCGGCGACGAGTTGGAAGCCACTGATGACGCCCTCCCACTGCAGCCCCAGGTGCCTCACACCCAAGTTGCTGACCACAGTGCAGCTCCCAACGAGACCATTCCGTTTCGTGGGGAGCACGGCTGCACTGCACTTTTGACGCTCATACATGCAGATAGCTGCACTGAATTTTTGGCGCCCAACGGATGCTACCGTGGGGCTGAAGTTTCAGCGCCCTACGGAAGCATCCAGTTGGCCGCACGACAATATCTACCGCTCGGGCCTGGGCATCACTTGGATCCGGGAGCATTACAAACAGCCGGTAGAGAACACTTCGGCGGGCCCCGAGGCCACCACGTCCCCTAGCCTCTGGCGTCGCGTCACGACGTCACAGACCTCGGGGACGCTTTGGGCCTTGCTGTGCCCGTCCCTTGTGGACAAAAATCTATGTTGATTTGATTACAGCGTTGCGAAATGCATCCAAAAATGGTTTTGAAAGAGATCTTTTTAAATTTGTAATAAACTCAATATTCGGAAAAACTATGGCAAATGTTGAAAATAGAGTCGATATAAAACTTATTTCTCACTGGGAAAATATTCGTGGAAGTGTTGGGGCTGAGGGATACATAAGTAAGCCTAATTATAAATCATGTTCAATTTTCTCAGAAAATTTAGTAGCTATAGAAATGTCTCAACTGAAAATTTGTTATAATAAGCCAATATACGTGGGTTACTCAATTTTAGAGATATCAAAAACAGTAATATATGATTTTTATTATGACTTCATCAAGCAAAAATACGGTAATAATGCGACTCTGTGCTATACCGACACAGATTCATTGATTTTAGAAATATTTACTGATAATGTTTATGATGATATAAAGAACAATTTAAGTTGGTTCGACACATCAAATTATAATAATGATAATATTCATGGTGTACCCAAAACAGTGTCCATTGTTGAGAAAATGAAAGGGAAAATGAAAGTTTTTATGGAACTGGGGCGAAAGCATATTGCGTAAAACTCAATGAAAGTGAAACAAAAAAGCTAAAGGAGTATCAAAAAATATTATTAAAAATCTATTAAATTGATTATAAAAAAAAAGTAGGAGAAGGTGGATTAATTTATCGTAAAATGTATGTGTTTAGATCACATTTACATACGATGTATACAGAATTAAAAAATAAGGTTGCGTTATCTTCGAATGATAATAAACGCTATATTATTGCCGGGTTACCGAATACCTTAGCTTGGGGTTATAGATCTATTAAGTTAAATTCAGATAAACAACGCACAAGTGAGGAATTATTAACTTTGTTAATAAAACTAGCCACAGAAATTGATGAAACAATGAATGATGTTAATGACGATGAATTCTACGTAAATAATTTTGCTTTAAACATGTAAAATAGTTTAATAAATTGAAATTGTTTGAAAACTGTATGAAACCCCTCTATGTGAGTAATTATTTATAACTAACTAATAATGAAACTCGAAACTGTCAAAATAGACCGAATGCATGTAGGCGGCGTCAGAGTTGCGTTTGGGTACTGCAACATAACCTCATTTTCTGTGCATCTTTGTTTACTACTTCTTTAAAAATGCCAAGCAATTGTGTGCCTCAACGCACTTCCTATTATAGAAAAAATAAAAATTTAAAGTTTCACCACTTTCCAGTATGCAGCAGTTTTAGAAGAAAGTGGATAGTTGTTCTCAAATTACAGAAAAGTCCATCTAGTGTGTTCAAAACATTTCACAGACCGAATGCATGTAGGCGGCGTCAGAGTCGCGTTTGGGTACTGTAACATAACCTCATTTTCTGTGCATTTTTGTTTACTACTTCTTTAAAAATGCCAAGCTTTTCTTTTGGTTTAACTAAACTATCCATTTTCCGTAGGTTTCAAATAAACAAACTTATTTCAACACATCAAAACTACAAAGCACAGAACACAATGAATAGAGTACCCAAAACCGATCGGTAACCGCCTGGCGGCGAAATATTTTACTGAACCTATGCATTCCTCCTATTATAAATTATGTGAATGTAACTAACTGTATTTTAAAACTGAAATAAACTATGTGAATAATTGTAACTAACTGTATTTTTAAACCTGAAATTAATACTTCAATAAATAATTCCAATAAATTATTTGTTTCATTTTAAGCTATGTGGGAGGTACTATTAGATGAACTTAACGTGGTAGAAGGTTTTATTAAGTGGGATTTCTAATACAAAACTTAAGTAAACTCTCAGTACAACCAGTATTCTATTAAGTTGTAATAATACAGTATTAAACACGTTTTCAATATGTGGATGTGTTACGTAAAAGAAGTTGAAGTTGTTGATTTAGCAAGTGGAATATGCTATTTGCTTCAGAAATTTTCTAACCTCCAATTTGATGCCGAACATGAAGCAGTTTATGGAATGGGTGCCTTTTATAGCACAGAAGAATGTAATAAAATAGCAAAAGATTATGAAAATGGCGTGAAAGTATGTGAAAATTTCTCTGAAGGAGAAATATCTTTGGAATGTTTAGTCGATAGATTAATTGCGTTAAATTTAAGGGGGTTTTTACATCCATTAAAAAATTATTTACACCCTGAACCCCTAAACAAACTAAATTTTGACGATGAAACTGACTGTGATGAAACCGATTGTGACGAAGTCGACTTTGATGAATCATAACTGGTTGATACAACCAAATGTATTGAGTATGAATCAAATGATTCTGTAGGGAATAAACATTGTCGAATTATTTTTTGTATATATTATACTCCACATATTATATTATTAAACTATAATAAAAACAATATTTAGTTTTTATTTATTTATTTATTTATTAAAATTTAGGACATTACAAAGTTTTCATATAAATAAAAAACATTGGATAGTGCACAAATACATTTAGTATTACTATGATAAAAACATTTTGCGGTAGACATAATTAAAGATGGCTGTTCTTCAAATTCTATAACTGGTTGTGAAATGAACTGTCTGATGTAGTCAGCCTTTTCATCCCCTTTTACGAAAACACAATCTGCATTTGTACTCAAATTCTTAATAATTTTATCGAATAGATGTAATGGTGTAAATCCATAGCTCCATTTAATACAGTGATAATTCTTTGTTAACCAGTGAGCTTGCTGTTGTAAATCTGGTGATAGCATCTCAAAAGGAAAAGGTGGCTTAAATATGGAGTGACATATTTTTACTCCATCATAGGCTGCAAACTCTTTAACTATAAATTTCCTTTTTTCTATTTTAAATCCTTGCACATCGAAAATCAAAGTCATATTTTTAAATTACACAATTTCTTTAATACACTAACTTTCATACTGTATAATTCCACAGCTTTTCTCAAGTCTTTCAATTTTCTTCGATGTTCTCTCAATGCTTTTATGTATTCTGATCTCATTATGTTACTAAAATGGTCAGATTTTCTCTTTTCTTTAAATAGCGAAAAATACGTCATGCGCATGTTGAAGTTTGAAAGCGCCACGAACATATCAATGTTGTCGAACAATTTTAGTTAGAGGATTATAAGTGAACTGTTTCTCATGCAATATGAGACAATATGCTGTAATATCCGTCTCAAATTCTATTCTCATAACTACGGATCCAGTCTGTATTACTTCTTTTTGTCGCGAGCAATCAATATGAGTTATTGGTGCTAATTCTTTAAATTCTTCAGGGTTGAAAATTGGTTGATTTATTTTTCGAGGGTAATAGGATTCTTGAAAATTACTAAACATATCATAGAGGGTGGCAGATTTGTTGTTTTTAAAATCCAAATATAAGTCATTGTACGAATACCTTTCAGAATTTAAGAAAATTCTAACGTTTTTAAGATCACAGTTATCAAATTTACTCATATCGGATGTAATCTTTCCTTTTCTATCTTTTTGGAAGGCTATTATTACATGCCTAGGAGTTTCAACTTTGGTAGATGTCTTAACAGGCCGCGTATGTCGGTTTGAAGTAGGTAAAGAAGGATATTCAATTAATTCCCAACTTCTAAATTTTATAGGAAGCTCCGAATTTCTATTGGTGATTTTATCTAAGCTGCTCCGAGATGCTAACGGTAACGTGTGGTACTTTCCAAAACAATTTAGTAATAGTAATTTTTGGTTTTTGAGTGTCATCTATACTAATAACAGTATCCATATTATTACTATTACGGATCAGTACTAATTCGTGTCTCATGTTAATGACAAGCCTTCGAAAATCTTCAAAAAATCCTACCAATAATTTTAATGGTATACATACATTGAAATTTCCGTTTGCATCTGCTATAATTTTATCTGATGAACCCAACTTCTTCTTTGGAAACCATCCAGCATTTTGCAAGAAAACGCTTTCATTTTCATTATATGATAGATAACTTTTTAAAGTCGAAACTAAACCAACATTCCTCACAGAATCTATCACTATACCATTCATTTCATATCTAATTTCTCGAAATATAAAAGAAATCGCGTTGTTAATAAACTCCAATTTAGTAGTTACCTTCCCATCTTCTTGTGTTAGTTTTCCTTCGATATATAGATAACTATTGCATGGTGCAGTGTAGGCATCTAAATCCTGGATGGGGATTCTTGTTTCATCGTTATAATCTAAAGTTCCTGATATATTTGGTTGATATGTATGAAATTGATAATCTTCAATAGAGTTGTCACTGAAAGGTTCACCGGTGATATTGAGTAATTCCATTATACTAAGACCTCAAATCCTAGGGATTCTAAAAAATTTTTATTTTCTGACGTTAATCTATTGACACTATTTTTAGAACTGCCAATTTTCTTCTTATTCGCCCTTTTACCCTTTTATAGTATGGTTGACGTCTATTGTGGTATGACGTAGAATGGAATCTTAACACCATTTTATTAACCGATTACTTTTCTAAGATGTAATCTAACGGTTATAGTTTCTCCCCGAAAGTTGACAAGATCCCCACCTTGATCAACTATTTTGATTGTGATGTTGTTAATAGTCTTAACGCTAACTGGAAAGTAAATAATGTTTAAATGTGATTCCACTATTTTATACCCAACTGGTACTGTCGGAAAAAACTGATGAATAACGTGTACAGAGTGTCCATTGAAGAATGATCCTATTGCGATGCTACAATCGATGCATATAGTATTCACCTTGGAAATTTTTACTGTATAATCGGAAGTATTATCCTCATTAGGTGTCAACTGTCTCGCTGCGAATCCTAGTAGTGGTCCTATTGAATTTTCTACAGTGAAATTGATTTTTCTATTTGAACGGATATTCACTTTAGAAGTATTAATGTCAGCAGTAATCGTGATCATAGCTTCTTCATCTACCTTAATTGTCTGATCCTCCAAATATCTTGTGATATCACCGATTTCATAGCAACCTTCAGGAATTTTGATAACATATTTATCACCCCCCCCCCCCCCCCCAAACAAAGTTATTGTTGCTATTATCAATGTTTGGAATAATATTGTAGGTGTCAAAATTTGTCAGTCCAATTTCATAATCTACATCATCCTCTAAATAAATAGGGGGGTTGAAATTGTATCTTAATATAGAGGACGCATCGCTTAGAGCGAAAGTGAAAGACATATTATGCGTTTATTACAAAATGAACCAAATACATTATATATATTAGTTATATAAAAATGCTAGACATATGTGTCCACACAGATATGAATTATAACTTTGTAATGAATTATAGTTATATTTGATTTTGTTCAAGCTACCATCACTATGAAAATAATTTATTAACTCTTCTGGAGGTCTCGAATTTCCGAAACTATCAAAATATTTCACATCGTTATTTTTCTTTTTATATGCTATCTAGTGAGTTCCATTCCCAGCGTCGATATCTAGATTCACAATACCAGATTCATTTTTATTTATATGTTTTGGAAGTTTGTCTCTCATGAAAACTCCTCGAAAATTAGGGATTTTAAGAATTTTCGAGTATTTTAGCAAGTCTAAATTAGTTAACGGTCGACGAGGTAGCTTTATTGGAAGTTTTTTTGATAGGATTTCAAGTATAATCCGAAACCTTTTTTATAAAGCCCCAGGTATAACCCCTTCCCATTGGTAGCCTCTTCCATAGCTAAATCATGCCTCTTTTGCTCAGCTAATTGTTTTCGACTACGTCTTTTTGGGAGGGATTTTCTTTTTACAGCAACTTTTAAATGTATTTTACCTCCTTTCTTCTTTGTCATGGATTTCTTTCGGACTTTTAAACCCATTCCCAATTTATTCTTTATTTTCATTACTACGCCAACACCTAATGCCGCAAGCTTTTCGCCAATCCCAGAATCAGGCGCTTTTACAAGTTTCAATGCAGTCTCAGCTAATGTCCTATCTGCTTGATTTCTTCTCTCAACGTCTCGAAATTTAGAATATGCTATATCGTGTTGTCTACACGCCTCATCTAGCCGGTTAACTCCTTTATCACCTCTTTGTAATCACTTGGCAAGTTTAGTTCCAGGACCACAATAATTATATCCAGGTAAATGTAATTCTATTGGAAGTTTATCGATTATTTTATTTAGCAAACCACGTCCACTCCTCATAGAGATGTGATTACTAGTGTGAACAGAACATTTATATCTATCCAGTATATCTAAAATGTGAGACAAATAAAAATATGATCTCTGTTTTAAACCATTTATATAGATTCCGAAATCGAGTACAGTTCAGTTCGCCATAGCCCTTATTATAATGTGCTTCTATTTTTATAGTAAAGTCAAGGTTCAATACATATGATCGCTAAAATGTTTATTCAGCAACAAAAAAACTCTTTTATCTGTAGAAGATCATGATGATGTTTCATTGACTGAAACGTTTCCAAAACATGGTATTTTATTTGGAGGGCAATCGAAACGTGGGAAGTTCAGGTTGTAGAAAAACAAATGTAATGCTTAGTTTATTAGAACATCCCAATGGTTTACGATTTGAAAACATTTATATATATTCTAAATCTCTGTATCAACCCAAATATGAATACCTCAGAAAGTTAATGAAGACTGTAAAAGAAATAGGGTATTACGAATACGATGATGTTATACCTCCTGAAGATATTAAGCCAAATTCTGTGATAATATTCGATGATTTAGCATGATGCAATCAAAATATCATTAAAAGCTACTTTTGTTTTGGACGTCATAAAAATACCCATTGTTTCTATTTATGTCAAACTTACTCATCAGTTCCTAAACTACTATGCAGAGATAATGCTAATCTTACTGTTATATTCCAACAAGATATGACTAACCTGAAACATATTTTTGATGATCACGTGAATGTTGATATGAGTTTTCAAAATTTCAAAGAAGTATGCGCATTTTGCTGGAAAGATAAATATGGCTTTGTTGTGATTGATAAAGATTGTGCTATAAATTCTGGCAGGTATCGTAAAGGATTCGATAAATTCATACATATATAAAGTAAATACACTAGATGTATGGTCAGTAAACATGGTGCAGCTGTTAAAGGTAAGGAATTCGTTAAAAGCGAAATATTGAAAAGTGATATTATCAAATCGCAGTCACGATTAGAGAAAACTTACAAACCCATAACTCAACCACTTAAAGAATTGGAATCAAATCTTAGTAAAACTGAAAATAATATTTTTCCAAAATCTTATTTGAAAAGAGAATTTAAAGATGAATTGAGCCATCAAAGTTTTAGCTCTAAACCAAGAAATCAACCACCTTTAGAATACTATCATACAACGGTGCCAATCAATTTAGAAGATGAAACATTTCATTATGATCCTACAACATCAAGGCATGAATTTGGTGAAAGCTATTTTGATGAAACATTTCCAACACATCGTCACCAATATCATCACCATTTTACATTTGTGAACCATCTTCACATCGTAGTAAATGTATTATAAATATTCGCGGTCATCATGAAAAATTTCAAAGTGTATTACGTTATACACTAGAAAACGCTGCAACTGAATACAAATTCCCGATATCTGGCAAAATTGAAAATATCGAGATTTCACCCAATTTTTGTGGGTACTACTATCTTTACAACAGATAAACTTATGGGTAAAGTTATAAATAAAGGTGATGAGTTTACTTTCCTAGTACCGAGGAACCACCCATCTTTGTACGTTCAAATTGTGCTACAGTGTCCAGTAACTAAAAATGACTAATTTTAAAGATGAAATAGTAAACGAAGTCCATAAACCAGCTAGAAAACATTAGAAGACGAAGAGTAATTGTTAAAGGCCTCAATGATCTTTATCAAGCAATCTTATAGAAATGCGTCCATACGCGAAAATAAATAAAGGTTATAAATACATCTTAGTAGTCATTAATGTATTCTCAAAGTTTGTTTGGTGCGAACCAATAAAAAATAAAACTATGAAAGTGGTTGCCCAAACAATGAAAAATATATTGTCACAGGTTAAAGTACAACCTGAAAATTTGCAAACGGATATGGGTAAAGAATTTTTCAATAAAGAATTCAACAAATTAATGGATGAGAGAAAAATTAATCATTATAACACATATTCAAATCTTAAAGCAAGTGTTGCAGAAAGAGCGAACAGAACATTAAAAGATAAAATGTGGAAAAAATTTAGTTTACAAGGAAATTACAAGTGGTTAAACATGTTACCGGATATTGTAGCGAAATACAATGACACTAATCACAAAACCATAGGGATGAAACCAAAGGATGTTAAAAAAAACATGAAAAATATTTACTGCGATTTATTTATGGCAACTTAAAGACAATCGATCCAAGGAAACAAAAATTCAAAGTCAATGATCATGTGAGGATAAGTAAATATCGTGAAACTTTTTCAAAAATTGGTCAAATAAAATTTTTAAAGTTAGTGAAGTTCACCAAAGTAATCCTAGAACATATCTATTAGAAGATCAAGACGGTGATGAAATTAAAGGTGGTTTTTATGAACAAGAAATTCAGAGAGTAAAGTATCCTGACATATATCTTGTCGAAAAGGTTCTAAGAAGAAAGAGGAATAAACTTTATGTTAAATGGTTGGGATTGGACAAGAGATATAATTCATGGATTTCAAATGACCAAATTGTATAAGGATAAAGTGTAATATTTAATTTTTAATAAAAACAAATTTTAAGCATAAACTTTTTTATTTATATACCAGTTTCACACAGAAAGAATATCAATAATTGTTTACATCTCATTAGCAAATCTTTCATTATATACATTACATCTATGATTACTATCTAAAATGGGTGTGATAATTTTTGAAATTAATGCTATTTTTCTCTGGAAACGCACTCTATCATTAGCTAATGAGATCCAAGACCCTTTCCTTGATGAGTTGTAGGCAAAATTCCATGTTACAAGGAAATAAATTTGATTACGTTTTTCATTAAATGTCACTTTCTTCATTTTACACCTTGCTAGTACACTCGGCTTCGAATATATTTGGGTAAATGTACATTAATTCCATGAGCATACCAAAATTTTCACTATTAGAATTTTCACTTGATGGAAGTAGATTCTTTGCGTTGTCAAACACATTCCCTCCTTGGCGTTGTAACCCTTTCTGCACAATCTTGAAATAACTTACAAATTGCGATCTTCTTAACATGTCAACTCGGTACTTAACGAGTAGTAATAACTCCCACAATTTGCAGATTGATTCATATCCCAAATAGATATATAAATTATTTTTCCAAATTTTAAATCACCCTTGATGTTGAAATTTCTTCAAAGTATATTAGTCGGAGAGCAGCCAATCTGTAGGAAGCATTTTAAAAGTAGTCTATACAACTCGCGAACACCCACCTAAAAAACAGATGATATTATGTAAAATCCCAGATAGCACGATTTGATTCCTGGAATATTCATTGATTATACGTTTGGAAGATTTGATTATTCCTAAAATAATTTTTAAATATTCCAGACGTTACAGGAATATTCTTTTTTTATCCAAATGGCACAATTTTTAGATATTCTACGATTATCCAAAACGCATATTACAGGAATAATCAAGTTACTCTAGGAATATTTGAAAAATATTATAATAATACAATTTCTCCTTAATAGAATATTCCTAGATTATTATTTCACTCTTTCACGAATATTATGGGTATAAGCTTATATTATTCTCACATACAGATTGATTCCTATTTTATTGGATTTTTATGTTGCATTACATAATATGTAATAATAAGTCGACGAATAATACCCAATTTTAAACTGAAATGGCATTTACCAGTTACTTATATATGATTATTTTCTTGACTTATCATTGTTTAATATACGAGAATGATACCAGAATGGAACGAAACTACAACAAGAGACACGATAATTGCTTACAACTATCGATTTTTAACTCTTGGTTTTCGTCAGAATCATCAGTGTAGCGCATATTGCATGTAAGATTCTGTCTCAAGGTATCACACCGGAGAATTATGTTAGATTGCCGATACGAAATATTAGGTGAATACTCATAGACCAGTAGTAGGACTAAGTCGGCGAGTTATAACCAAATTTATCTACAAAAATCTATTGCAAACTTGGAAAGGCTTCGAAATGAGTCAAATACCAATAAATAAGCGGTTAATTCTAAATACACGTGACATAACAGTTAATTGCCTTCGCTGACATTATTACATAATTGGCATTTGATGCCATCTCTTACCTATAGTTCCAACCGACGTTTGCGTGTTTAATGGGAATATTCCTGTATTATTTTTCCTGGAATATTATTGTCTTCTTCTCAAAAATCATATATCTTCTAAGAATATTAGACTATTGTTCAAAAAGAATATTCTTGTATTATTTTCTTGGAATATTATTGTTTCCTTTTCAAAAATTATATATATACTAAGAATATTATACTATTGTTCAGAAAGAATATTATTTTATTATTCGTATGAAATATTCTAGTATCAACATGTTAAATTATATATATTCCTGGAACAATACAATATTATTTCGAATATATATACTCCCTAGAGGACATTTACAGATCATTCTTAGAATATCTTGTGCTATGTGGGATGACCTTCTAGATTTGATTTTTGAGTTCGCCCGTTAATTTGAGATTGCCAAATCGGTCAATTCGCAAATTTTTTGAAAAATTTTAAAATTATGTGTTAATTTTTGTTTTGCACATAACACATCATATCTTTTTTATTTTAATGCCGATTTAGATCAATATTTTACACATTATCCCTCCAATATTCTTGGACAGGCTGACGGAAAAGAATATAGTGTAACTAATAATATAGTGCCTAAAAAAAATATAATTACCCTCTATTGTCGCGGTTTTTTAAAATTTGCATTGAAAAATACCCGATCGAGGAAACTTTTTTATTTTTAAAGAGAGAGTTATAGTATAATCGAGAAAAATGTTCCATATACTTTAAACAAACTTTTTTATAAAGAGATTTTTTTGAAATTCGGCTCATGTAACGTGATGACGCTGTTGAATGCGGCCGCGCAACTCGTCCGCATTAATTTAAAGCATAACTTCTGTTAACGTCGCCCATCTGTGGTGTCGTTTAAGCGATCAAGTGAGTCTACGGATTATTTAGTTTCTATTTGCAATTAAATGTTATAAAATTATGTAGATAATCTCGAAACATACACATTAAAAAATATGTTTTCATTAATTATAACAGCAAGTGGGTACTAAAGATTACATTTTCTTTCGCATAAACAACTTATGTTACATTGCACGTTTGCTTTGCTACACTTGCAGCTTGTAGTACAGTTATATAATTTACATTTACAAAATGGAGTTAACTCAATAAAATTGGGTTTTCGGCTTTTTGAAATCATCTTTGGAAATAAGATTTCCTCCTTTAGGTACCATCCAAAATCTAAAACATTTGGAATTCTGGGCTTAATTTGGTAGGCTGTCTTGTAAATAGCACATTACAGAAATGCCCGTTTTACTTGTATTCTTTGTACTAGGATTTACAATTTCTGATTTTTTTTATAAGCAGTTCGGGTATACGATCTTCTACATTGTGCATGGTAAACTGGATTTAGTGATAAAAATAAATTTTTCTGTTCTAAATATTGTTTTAGAGCCACAGAAATGTCATCGGATTTTGCATTTGATCGGTACATTTCTAAAACCGTAAATATCGCTCGCAGACAAAAAATTTTCATACCATTGTGTTAGTGAACGAATTCTGAACAACTTTCAAAATGTCCGTCTGTCCGTCACGTTTCTTGTAAGCACGATAACTCAAGAAAGAAAATTCCGATTGTACTGAAATTTGGACAGTAAATTAGTGTTAGCTAGAGGAAGAACCATATTTGAACAAAATCGATCGGTAAATAAAAATGTTATTAATGATGTAAATTTGAAAAAAAAATTTTTAATTTTTATGTTTTTGTAATTGAATAGAAATCTGGTGAAATGATATTTCATTTTAATATCTAAATATTTATATATTTTACAAATATACATTTCATAATGTAATATACAACCGTGAAAATATGATTTTATCTCGTGTCTTATAATGTAAAAATTTACATTCTTTTACGTGTAAGGTGGTGATGTAGTTCTTTTGATTCGGAATCCAAGGGTGACGGGATCGAAACCCAAATGGAGTTTGGTATAGTTTTTTTTACCAAGTCTTTTACCAACTATCGTACTATAAAATTAAAAATGTCTAAAAATAACATTATTTACAAAAAACTGCGAAAGTATCCTATTGAATGTATAACAATTATATAAAAATCCAGTGAACAGGCGAAGAGTACGTTTTTAGCTTGTTTCCTTTGATTTCCTATCCGAGTAATTATAATTTATGCCAAACTATGTGTTTATAACACACTAAATATAAGGGCTGAGACAAAAAGCACTTTCAACTTAAC
The DNA here is from genome assembly GCA_936432065.2 of Rutpela maculata. Taxonomy (NCBI): domain Eukaryota; kingdom Metazoa; phylum Arthropoda; class Insecta; order Coleoptera; family Cerambycidae; genus Rutpela; species Rutpela maculata. Next base: position 36,953,853 of record OW386294.2, on the reverse strand, counting down.
ATAAATATACCCTGGAAAATAATAATCACCCGGCACGTGCCTGCGTTTAGCTCTAGATGCGATTGCGGCCGATTCATAGTAGCGCGCATTCGTTCGGACGCTGAAACAAACAATGAATATTTCGATAAGGGAGCAAAATTTCAAAAAAAACTTCTTATAAAAGATTTTATTTAGTTCATTCGGAACATTTCCTTCGATTATAGTAGACACCTAACTTTAAAAATAAAAAAGATACCTCGATCGGATATTTTACTCTGCAAATTTTAAAGATTTTGCGTCAAAGAAAAGTTGTTATTTTTTTTTGCCAACTAATTATTTTTTAGGTAAAGTTTTTTACTTTCAACATATCAAAGAATAGTTAGAGAATATTATGTAAAAAAATTTAAAAAATTCTGAAGTAAAATAAAAAATATATGACGTGTTATATGAAAAACAAAAAATAGCACATAATTTTTATTTTTTTTAGAAAATTGCCAATTTGGTCATTTTGGCAATCTCAAATCAATGGGCGAATTCAAAAATCAAGTTTAGCAGGTTATTTTACATCAGATTACCTATTTTTTAGGTGGGTGTTCGCGAGTTGTATAGAGGGTGTCGAATTCAGAGGGTCTGGTCTTCCACTATATAGAAAAACTTCCAGCACGTATAGGTTCCACTTCATCATTAGTGTATAAATAATTTGTTATTATACTTTCATTTGCAATAAACTGGATCCACTCGTTTTCATCGAAAACTATTAAATCATTTTTATTTCCTGACAGTATTATACAAGGGGTATAGCACAAGTTATATGATAACCCTGTTGACACAAATTTACATTTAGATTTATTCAACTTATATGTTCGTTTATTTAGCACTACTAAGTCATGTTTACTCTGAGGTGTTGAAGGTAAATCACCAAAAAAATCGAATTTGAGCTCAGGTAAATCGAAAATACTATTTTGCGTCATCTTGAAAAACTGAATCGAGGAAGATTCTTAGTGGCAATTTATATAAGATGCTGTACACAAGCTTATCTTATTTAGGTATTTGATGGGGGGAGGGGTCGTTCTAGAACTCCCCACATGTTTAATATGGTTGAGCCGTAGAATGGTGGGAGGTATTGGTACTTGTTTCGTTGAACGGTGATGGTGTGAGGTTGTTCTTGAACTCTCAATCATAAATTTATAATTCTATAGGGATTCTCCCACTGCTCCACATTTTCACTTTATCGTATGGATACATAATTTCTGTGTAGGTTTTTATTGGTAATGTCTGAAATTCATTAAATTGACATTTTCTTTCAACGACACCTAAAATATACTTCGCATCATAATCTGTTGATAAACGAATATCATCCTGACCACGACTCATCATATGTTTTAAAATTTTAATCAATAACTGTTTAGCATTATTCATTTTCCTCTTATGTTCTAAATCTGCGCCTCGTAGAACATCAAACATCATACACATGTGTAATGCGCCTATATCAACCGAACCAACTTTAAGCACATTTTCTGTAGCCGTCCAAGTACTGTCAAACCAAAAATTTTCAAGTTTCTCAATACCCGTTTTCATATTTTGTGTCAACGTACTTGACTCTAAGTTTGTGTCACTACTTTCACACACTTCCTCAAATTCTTGAGGATCCATCTCTTCAACAGGAAAACGCATTGGTTGATATGATTTCTTGTCCGAGTCACTACTATCACTCTTTTCTTCAATCCTCTCCATAACAAGGATAATTTCTCAACAAACTTGAATCATGTACTAAAAATTTTTACTTCAGCTTTATACATATGGCTATTGTTGTCAAGGTCACGTTAATAAGACTAAGGATATTGATCAAGGGCATTTATTTATCAATGAGAGAATTATAACCCTCCACACCACAATTAGGGCATTTATTTATCAATGAGAGAACTAGAACACCCCCCACCACAATTAGGGCATTTATTTATCAATGAGAGAACTAGAACACCCCCATCACATCACTCCCACTTTACAATTTAATAATGAGAGAACTAGAACCTCCCACCACAAAACCCCCCACCACACTACCCCCGCCAATCTGCGATTGGTGGGGGTAGTGTGGTGGGGGGTTCTAGTTCTCTCATTCTTCTCCTACTTTCAGCTTAGGAGAAGTGAATCGCGGTATTTTTTCTCTTTTATTCCATCCAACATTAATGGATTCTAGACAACTGTTCTTTATGCAATGTAATATATATCAGCACAAAAATAAACAAAACCTGACACAACCCAACCACCATTACAACACAAGACATAATAATTTCGTTGTCCCATATATGAGAAGAACTATTGGACAAAAAAGTTATACTTACCTTGGCCCTAAACTATACAACACTCTACCTGTACTACTAAAATCCTGAACATCGCAAAATTCGTTTAAAAATCAACTCAAACAATACACCCTATCTCTCAACAGACAATCAATACATAATATTATTGAATCAAATTTGTGAAATTAAGAATAATTATGCTACACAATTAATTTCACTAAAATATAACGGTTCTTATGGCTCTGATGTATGGATTATTATTAAGTGAAGTGGTTAATACTTGATTATATGTTACTAGTAACCTCAATTTACAGCCCTTCAAAAATAATCTCTTATATTTCTTATATTTTTATTATTTTCTGTTAAACGTATCCTATTTTACTACAAATATAGAATTTAAGTTTTATTGTAATTTTCCAGGTATTTAGTATACAAACAGATTATTATTATTATTATTTTACTAAAGTTCTAATCTCACATGCAGGGTTATTACCTAAGTGAGCAACTTTCCATGTTTGTTTACCATTGTGTATTTAAGTAAAATGTATTATTTTTTTTTGTGAAAGTAATTTATGTAAATACTATGGTCTAATAAACATATTATTATTATTATTATATTTCCTATTTCTTTTTTTTTCCTTTCTCCCGAAATGACCATTCTCTCGACTGGAGAATAAGGGTCCTGGTGAGATGCGAAACTCTCGGAACGTTTGTCCTAAGTTATAACCAATAAAGTGTTTTTCAAAGAGATCCCGAGTTTCATTGTGAACGTCTCCACAAGAAGCGTAAGCAGTAACAATATATGGTAACAGCGGTAAATAGAAAAGTTGCAGGTAAACGGGAAAACGCTAGAAACAAGGGACGATAAACGGACAAGCAGCACCGGGAGCGTGCAGCGTGCAACACGAGGATGGCTGAAGGTCAAACCGGTAATTTGAATTTAAATGTGGCCACGCCAGAAAAATTCAACTTTCTAGTGCCGGGGAATCGGCCACAATGGAGGAAACGGTTCGAAAGGTATATGGTAGTGTCAGGCTTAGATGGTAAAAAGGAGGAGGAAAAAATAAACATTTTGTTATACATAATGTGTGAGGAGAGCGAACAAGTAATCGTTCAGTTACCTCAGGTACCCTCCACGTACCAGGAAGCTTTGAAGGCATTCAACGTATATTTTATTGCACAAAGGAATGTGATTTTCGAAAGGTACGCATTCAATTCGAGAACTCAGAAGCCAGCTCTGTCAAAAAAATCTCATCAATCCGTATTGAAAATTATCAAAAATTAATAAGTATCTATGAGAACCTATATGGTCAATAAGTTTCTATAAGAGTTAGGTAAAGTTGCTGTTGAAATTGTTATCATTTTATATCCGCATTGACCAGCAAAATGAGTCAAGCCATATCCATTTGTTAATCCAAACATTTACTTATACCACATCAATGAGAATTTATGAGCACAGTATCATGTAATTCGTGCGGCTTTCCGTGATTAAAAGACAAGTGTTTCTTTAAGAAACAAGCTGCATTAGGTTAGAACAGTTTTGATTTGCAATTGAAGATTACAAATTATAATGTTTGAATAGGGATTTATGGGATCAGTTTCTATGAGTATTAATGTTTTTTTTCAGTAATATATTAAATGTGTTTTCATTTGTTTGAATGGGTAAAAAGAATGGTCAGTTTTCAACTGCAATTACAAATACAAGTTTAATCGCTTCGAATGGGGTTATATGTGATCGATTTCTAAAAGCATTTATGCTGTTTTCCGAATATAGTTATGATGAGGTTTAATCAGTAACAAATTGTTAACTACTTGTTATGATATGGTCGGAAATTCCAAGTACACATTTAGTATTCCTTCAAGAGGATTCATGAGAGCAGTTTCTACGAGTATCTATTTATTGCTCCTATAGTAAATTTTATAAGTCTTTATCAGTACAGATTCGGATCTGATTTAAATATGAAAATTATATCAGAATAAAGCAACCAAATATTTTAAACAGTATCTATTTGTAAATCCAAACATTTACTTATACCATCTCAATGAGAATTTATGAGAACAGTATCTAATGTAAAATGTGCGGCTTTCCGTGGTTAAATGACAAGAGTTTCTATAAGAAACGAGCTGCATTCGGTTAGAACAGTTTTGATTTGCAATTGAAGATTCAAAATTATAATGTTTGAATAGGGATTTATGAGATCAGTTTCTATGAGTATTAATGTTTTTTTTTCAGTAGTATATTAAATGTGTTTTCATTTGTTTGAATGGGTAAAAAGAAAGGTCAGTTTTCAACTGCAATTACAAATACAACTTTAATCACTTCGAATGGGGTTATATGCGATCAATTTCTAAAAGTATTTATTCTATTTTCCGGATATAATTGTGATGAGGTTTAATCAGTAACAAATTGTTCACTACATGTTATGATATGGTCGGAAATTCCAAGTACACATTTGGTATTCCTTCAAGAGGATTGATGAGAGCAGTTTCTACGAGTATCTATTTGTTGTTCCTCTAGTAAATTATATAAGTCTTTATCAGTAAAGATTCGGATCTACTTTAAATATGAAAATTATATCAGAATAAAGCAACCAAATATTTTAAACAGTATCTATTTGTAAATCCAGACATTTACTTATACTATCTCAATGAGAATTTATGAGAACAGTATCTAATGTAAAACGTGCGGCTTTTCGTGGTTAAATGGCAAGTGTTTCTATAAGAAACGAGCTGCATTAGGTTAGAACAGTTTTGATTTGCAATTAAAGATTACAAACTATAATGTTTAAATAGGGATCAGTTTCTATGAGTATTAATGTTTTTTTTCAGTAATATATTAAATGTGTTTTCATTTGTTTGAAAGGGTAAAAAGGAAGGTCAGTTTTCAACTGCAATTACAAATACAAGTTTAATCACTTCGAATGGGGTTATATGCGATCAATTTCTAACAGTATTTATGCTGTTTTCAAAATATAATTGTGATGAGGTTTGATCCGTAGCAAATTGCTCACTACATGTTACGATATGGTCGGAAATTCCAGGTACATATTTAGTATTCCTTCAAGAGGATTGATGAGAGCAGTTTCTACGAGTATTTATTTGTTGTTCCTACAGTAAATTATATAAGTCTTTATCAGTATGCATTCGGATCTAATTTAAATACAAAAATCATATCAGAATGGAACCCCAAATATTTTAAACAGTGTCCACCTGTAAATCCAAACATTTAAAGATAATATTATAATGAGAATCCATCAGAACAGTATCTAATGTAACGTGTGCGGTTTTCCGTGGCTAAATTTTAAAATTATTTGCAATAAATAAGCTTTAACGGATTCGAACAGTTTTCATTTGCATTTCCAGATGAATGGTTTTAATTGTTAGGGATCTATGAGGTCAGTGTAATGTTTTTTTTTCAATAAAATGTGTTTTTATTGGAAAGAAAACATTACACAAAGACACTGATCTCATAGATCCCTATTTAACAATTAAAACTATTCATCTGGAATTGCAAATTAAAACTATTCAAATCCGTTAAAGCTATTTATTAAAAATACTTTTAAAATTTAGCCACGGAAAGCCGCACGCGTTACATTAGATACTGTTCTGATTGGTTCTCATTAAAATATATCTTTAAATGTTTGGATTTACAAGTGGATACTTTTTAAAATATTTGGTTGTGTCATTCTGATATAATTTTTGTATTTAAAGTAGATCCGAATGCATACTGATAAAAACAGATACATACTCATAGAAACTGCTATCATCAATCCTTTCAATCCTTTCGAAGGAATACTAAATATGTACCTGGAATTTCCGACCATATCGTAACATGTGGTGAACAATTTGTTACTGATCAAACCTCATCACAATTATATTCGGATAACAGCATAAATACTGTTAGAAACTGATCGCATATAACCCCATTCGAAGTGATTAAACTTGTATTTGTAACTGTAGTTGAAAACTGACCTTTCTTTTTACCCATTCAAACAAATGAAAACACATTTAATATATTACTGAAAAAAAACATTAATACTCATAGAAACTGATCTCATAAATCCCTATTCAAACATTATAATTTGTAATCTTCAATTGCAAATCAAAACTGTTCTAACCTAATGCAGCTCGTTTCTTATAGAAACTCTTGCCATTTTACCACGGGAAGCCGCACGTTTTACATTAGATACTGTCCGCATAAATTCTCATTGAGATAGTATAAGTAAATGTCTGGATTTACAAATAAATACTGTTTAAAACATTTGGTTGCTTTATTCTGATATAATTTTCATATTTAAATTAGATCCGAATGCATACTGATAAAGACTTATACAATTTACTATTGGCACAACAAATACATACTCGTAGAAACTGCTATCATCAATCCTTTCGAAGTAATACTAAATATGTACCTGGAATTTCCGACCATATCGTAACATGTAGTGAACAATTTGTTACTGATCTAACCTCATCACAATTATATTCGGAAAACAGCATAAATACTGTTAGAAATTGATCGCATATAACCCCATTCGAAGTGATTAAATTTGTATTTGTAATTTCAGTTGAAAACTGACCTTTCTTTTTACCCATTCAAACATATGAAAACACATTTAATATATTACTGAAAAAAAAAAAACATTTATACTCATAGAAACTGATCTCATAAATCCCTATTCAAACATTATAATTTGTAATCTTCAATTGCAAATCAAAACTGTTCTAACCTAATGCAGCTCGTTTCTTATAGAAACACTTGCCATTTAACCACGGAAAGCCGTACGTTTTACATTAGATACTGTTCTCATAAATTCTCATTGAGATAGTATAAGTAAATGTAAAGACTTATATAATTTACTAGAGGAACAACAAATAGATACTCGTAGAAACTGCTCTCATCAATCCTTTTGAAGGAATACTAAATGAATACTTGGAATTTCCGACCATATCATAACAAGTAGTGAACAATTTGTTACTGATTAAACCTCATCACAATTATATTCGGAAAACAGCATAAATACTTTTAGAAATTAATCGCATATAACCCCATTCAAAGTGATTAAACTTGTATTTGTAATTGCAGTTGAAAACTGACCTTTCTTTTTACCCATTCAAACAAATGAAAACACATTTAATATATTACTGAAAAAAAAACATTAATACTCATAGAAACTGATCTCATAAATCCCTATTCAAACATTATAATTAGTAATCTTCAAGTGCAAGTCAAAACTGTCCTAACCTAATGCAGCTCGTTTCTTATAGAAACACTTGCCATTTAACCACGGAAAGCCGCACGTTTTACCTTAGATACTGTTCTCATAAATTCTCATTGATGTGGTATAATGTTTGCTGCTCCATTCTGGTAGAAACTGATAGAAATTTCAGTAGCAACTTTACTCCAGGTTCCAGTAGAGGGAGCTGTATACGTGTCGCTAATTCATATCTAATCTAATGTGACCTAAGGAACTGACGTGTGTTTGTTAAATTAAAAGTAAAGCAGTCTCTTTCACTGCTAACTCATTCATTGCTTCTAGGCTAGAACAAGAACACCCGAGGAAATAAGGACTTTGCAGTATTTTGTGTTTACCACAATATTAGTATTTCTATTTGAAATATGCAATTTAAACTGCACATTTGTCGGCATGCATATCCAAATTAATACTAATAAAAAAGCAAAATGGAAGTTGACAATAAAAATACATCTGTAAAATGTACAATTGAAACTGTACATTTGTTGACATGTATATCCACATTAATACTAATAAAAAGACAATGTTGAAATTTACAATAATAACATGTTGATAAATGGTGTGTTACATACGATAGATACTGGAGAAAAGACGGACTGGAACTCTTATGATATTACTTATAGAAAAGTTTAGAATCTCTTTAAAGTTGTATCTGTAATTCCATATGTTTACAGATATAAGGGCAAGGATGCATTTGCAGACACTAAACTGTAGATTTGTTGATGTATATTTCATATAAGTACTCATGAAAGGGCAACATGATAATTCCAAATAGCTCATTCGGAATTACTGTTTCATAACCGATTTAAAACTTAATGAAACAGATAAAATCCTGTCTGTATAATACTAATATAACTTATAGGAACGATAAAACCGCATCTCTTTTTTTTTATAAGTTTCTATGTGGAATTTTTGGCAGGGAGGGGAATCGGTTGATTCCTTTATAACCTCATTGCATACATTATCAGAATTTTGTGAGTATGGGACTCTTAGAGAAGAATTAATAAGAGATCGAATAGTCGTGGGTATGTCCAATGTAAAAACGACTTCAACTGCAGGCAAAATTAACCTTAGCAGAGGCAGTTTTGGCGGCAAGGCAGGCAGAATTGCAATCGCAGCAAAGTGCTGTTCTACGTCAGGAAACTTTGTCAAGTAGAGACTGTCAGGAGGTTAGAGCGGTAAGAAAATATCCAAAGAAGAACTCAGTGAATAGTGCAAATTCTAGTGCCAGGGAAAGTGATGTGAAGTGTCAGTTTTGTGGTAAAGAAAATCATGCACGGGAAAAGTGTCCAGCAAAAAATTCAAAGTGTAGAAAGACGGGACATTGGCATCGAGTATGTAAGACTGTTAAATCTATTACGTTAAATGTTTCTCAGGACAATAATGTAGATAAGGTTAGGGATAATCATGAGAATGTAACGTATTTTGTAGGTTCAGTAAACACTAAGGTTGAGGAAATATCGCAGTGGCATTGTGAGCTAGAAATAGAAGGGTTTAGGAAACCTGCATCATTCCTAATCGATTCTGGAGCTGACATTACTTGTTTGCCAGAGAAAATGGTACCGGATAATTTAATAGACCAGATAACAGCTTGCCAAGATTTAATTTCAGGCCCAGATGGTAAAAAGCTACTTGTTATAGGGAAACTAAAATTAAAGGTTATCATATCTGGGCAAAACCTCTAGCATTGATGTGTATATTTTAAAAAAATTACAGTTGCCCATTTTGGGGCAACCTGGTATAATTGACTGAAAGTTTTGAAATTTACTCAGAGAATTTGTTAAATCAGTGATATCAGTACACAGGTTAAACCATTTTTAGAATTTCCTAATGTTTTTGGCGAAATAGGGGAATTTCGGGATGAAATAATAAAAGTAAAGAATGATGCACAGCCTTATTTTGTACAGGCTGGTCCAAGGGTCGTACCCTTACCCCCATTAGATAAGTTAGAGGCTGAACTAAAACGGTTACAAAAATTAAACATTATTGTACAAGTAGAGGAGCCTACTCATTGGGTTGCCTCTATAGTGGCAGAGCTGGGTAATTCCTGGTGAAAAAGTAATTAGCAATTACAATTCCTTTTTTTTTCGTGTAATTGTAATTGTAATTGTAATTAAGTACTTTTTTTATTAAAGTAATTTGGAATTGTAATTGCAGGAAAATTGTTGAAGGAATTGTAATTTGTAATTATATTATTTGAACTATCTAATTACAAATTACTTCTATAAGTACAATTACATTTTCCAATTACAATTACTCTCTCCAATTACAATTACTTTCTCCAATTACAATTACTTTTTCCAATTACAATTACTTTAAGAACATGCGTATGTGGTTTAACAAACAAGAATGCATCAAAGCAGAATTTTACAGTTACATAGGTTAAAATGAATCTGAAAAATTCAAAAAAAGTTACTGACTAAAAACGAGTTTTTGCCGTGGTCCGCTGCACATTTAGGTTTTTTTATTAAGTACACAAGCTTTTAAATTTTTGTTCAATAAACTTTTAAAAACTAAATGTGTTTACTGTTTATTATTATCATTCTTATTATTATTAGGCATTGTTATTATAGTGGAGTCGATTTAGTCAATAAAATAGCGAGGTTGGGAAAATTTTTAAGATGGATGCAGACATGGCGAGTATAACAAAACCCCAAAATCTTGCGCTGACGTAAGAGATGGCTTTATTACGACGACCTTTCTATCAAATCTTGGGTGAAACCGTGTTTTATTGGCCGAAAAGGGGTTTTTTTGGACATTTTAAGGGTCAAATTTGCAGTTTTATATATATACGAAAAAAAAATGAAAAATTAGATTCTATATAATCAAAACGTACCAGGAAGTGTAAAAACTGAAATAGAAACAGAAGAAGAAGAAAACGAGACTAGAAATACTGAAATAGAAGAAGAAGTAGATCAAGGAGAAAACGCTGCAAGTGAACGTTCAAACGAAACAGAAGACGAGCAAGAATATGTGCAAAGATTGGGAGAGGGACCACGACAAGAAGATAGAAGAGGAAGGGAAATAAAAATTCCAAAAAGATATGAGGACTATGTGATGTTAACTTATGAAGAAGCAGTTAAAGGACCAGACAAAAATAAATGGAAACAAGCAATAGAAGATGAAAAAATATCGTTAAGTAAAAATCAAACTTGGGATTATGTGGACATTAACAAAGTTAATGGAAAAAGAATATTGACGAACAAGTGGGTGTTCAAAATCAAGGACGATGGAAGATACAAGGCAAGGTTGGTAGTCAGAGGATGTCAACAACGTGAAGGCCTAGACTATGAAGAAGTTTTTAGCCCAGTAGTAAATGTAAGTTCATTACGTTTATTATTAACTTTATTAGTGAAAAAGAGCTACATTTGCAAAAAGTTTGACATAAAAACAGCATTTTTGTATGGAAATTTATATGAAGAAACCTACATGTCGGTACCTCAAGGTTATGATACAACAGAAAATAAAGTATGTCGCTTAAGAAAAGCATTATATGGACTTAAGCAGGCACCGCTCAGATGGAACGAACATTTCACCAATTTTTTAAAACAAAAAGGACTGAACCCGTTAAAAGTCGAGCAGTGTATTTTTAGAAATGAAAGCGGAACATTGTTCTTAACAATATATGTAGATGATGGTTTGATAATCGGCAAAAATGAAAAAGAAATTGATAATTTATTAAAGGACTTAGAAGAAGAATTTGAAATGTCAAAATTTGACAAAGTTAATATATTTTTGGGAATAGAAATTACCGGTGATCAGCAAGAAATGAAGTTGAGTCAAGAAACTTACGTTGAAACTGTTTTGCAAAAGTTCGGAATGGAAAATGCAAAATCAGCATCGACACCTATGATAAATTACAATGGACATGAAGATTTCAAAAGGATAGCCGGAATTTTTCCATATAGAGAAGTGATCGGTAGCCTTTTATATCTATCAAATAAAACACGACCAGACATTGCTTATGCAGTGGGTTACGGCAGTAGAAAATTAGAAAATCCTTCTAACATGGACGTTAACAATGTAAAAAGAATAATGCGATACCTGGTGTCGACTGAAAATAATGGTATAGTGTACAAAAGAGGTGAAGGCGAACAATATGAAATGATCGGTTACTGTGATTCGGATTTTGCCGGAGACACTGAATCAAGAAAAAGTACAACGGGTTATGTAATATATTTTTGTGGAGGACCAATTAGTTGGTGTTCGCGGAAGCAACCAGTTGTAGCGCTTTCTAGTACTGAGGCGGAATATATAGCTGCTGCGGATTATGTTAAAGAACTTTTATTTTTAAAATCTTTGCTGGAAGAACTCATTAGTGAAACGGTTAGAATAAAATTAATAATGGACAATCAAAGTGCAATGACATTAATAAAGAATGGACAATTTAATCGTCGAAGTAAGCATATTGATGTAAGATTTCATTTTATAAATGAAAAAGTGAAAGAAGGTGTAATCGAAATTGAATATATATCGACAGAAGAAATGATCGCGGATATTTTAACAAAGCCATTGAACAATAATAAGTTTTTAAAACACAAAATTGCATTAGTAAAATAGTCTTGTGAAGAGTTGATACAATTTGTATTTTATGTATCAGTTTATTCGTTTCTTAGTTCAGGTTTTTTTATATAATTATTAGGAGAAGGTGTTAAGGAAAATAATAATTATAGGTTGGTATTGGTGCAATTGGTAGCACTGTAAAGTTTTCTGACGTGTGGTAAGATGGAGAATGACACTTAGTTCTTTAAGTTGTGTTATATGTTATTATCAATATATACATTTATTCAGTTCTGTGCTTGAGTTCGACGTTCAATAAAAAGGCTTATCCAAAGAAGGTACAGAGCCAATCACCTTTATCTTCATACCTAGCCTGTCCAATCGACGTAACGCGCGACACACGAAGGTGGAGCCAGGGAGGTAGTGACAGATTATTTCCGTTAATGTCTATAAAGATTTTCTGAAATGTCACAAAATGCTACTTTTGATTCGTTCGTGCAGAGCCGAATTTTCGAATTTCACCTTGCAATTTACGATCAGGTTTATCTGGAAGGCTTCCTCTTTACGTCGCGACATCGTACGGCCGTCCCAATGGTGTTTTTCGAAAAATATGAACGTGTCAAGATTGCATGTTTTTGCAATTTTTTCGACTCCGAAATGTAAGCTGTTTTTTTGTTATTTTTCGCAGATATCTCCGAAACGGTGACAGTTAGCTCGAAATAAAAAACAAGGTCAAAGAGTATTTTCCATTACCAATATTTTGCTACTATCAGAATTTTAATTTTTTGTTTTCGTTTCGGAGATAACTACTGAAATGTTGGCCATGTACGGCAAAAAATCGCAAATTTTGAGCTTCTACAGTTGGCAACTTTTTAATCTTGGCTCCTACGCCAAAAGACTACTCTAGTTAACTTAAATAGAGTTAAATTTGCTAAAACATTTTTTTTTATTTTTTTGAATTCCGACAAAAAGGAAAGAATTAGATTGGGCGGGATTTGGAACCTTTTTTTTCAGTAGAATATCTCTGTTTTGTCACCGTAATTAAACGGTAATTAACTGAAATCGATCTCATATACGATGTTCACTTAATATCATGTACTACTTTGACGCTCCGTTAATCTTGGCTCTTTGAAACAAAGGTTTCTGAGAAAAATAATTTTTTTAAGATTTACATACACTCTAAAGGAAAACGTGTAATTTCTTACATTACCTCGAATATCTCGATAATTATCGTTTTTTTTTCGAAAAATTTGCTTATGTAAAGAGAATTGAATGAACTTTTCGACGCTTTTTAAATTTTTTCTCTAACATAAAACAGAGAAGTTTTGCATTTTCCACCGCGTAATATTAATCTACAAAGCTAATTTTTTGTCTACAAGCAGTTTGCACTATTTCGATTAAAAATTACACGCTACCTCGGCTTAAAGGTGGCTAAATCTTTGAAGACAACAAATATAAAAGGGTGAACAAAAATTAAATTTTACTGTTAATTTTATTAATAAACAAATAGTAATTTAAACAAAATTTTCTCATTTTAATATTTATTGTTATAATTGTAGATAAAGTATAGTATTCAACTTGCGGTAATGGTAATAACTCACTTGGTGAATTGCAGCACTCGCCTACGGCTCGTGCTGTAAACTTTCATCTGCGTCAGTTATTACCTTCATTACCGCTCGTTGAATAATATACTATTATTATTTATAAAACGATAATATATATACATATATATATATATATAATAGGAAGCCACTAGGGGTAGTTAATTATTATTTTTCTTTCAATTATATAAACATGGCATATTTCAGAGCCCGGATATATTTACTGATCCTTTCAAAGCCCGCTGTATATAAGAATATAGCTAGCGTTCGTTCTCCGTCCCAGCGATGTTGCCAATATAATCGGGCCTCAGTAGGTTATATTTTTATAATATATATTTATTTGATGCATGCATCGTCACGAAGCACAATATAATAGGAGTACTTGCTATACTGCGCCACTACCATTACTGTTTACAGTAGAGACGCTAATGGAGGGCCAGCTATTAAAGGAAATATATTCATTCTTTGGACGCCAAAATAATATAACAGTTACGTTTTTTATTATTCATTGTTACGAATTTGAAGATATATTAGAAGAACCTAATAAAATATTAGGTTATTTTTTTATGCAAATAGACATTAATTATTAATAACTCATAATGTAATTACTCCGTGGTAGGCCTATAAGTATTTAAATATTTTGAATTTGTTCTAATTTTTTGTTTTCCACTTTTAAAGTATTGCCTTATTAACAGTAAAATAAAAAGATGCAAAGGGGTAGGAATTAAATTACGTTTATTTACCTAACATAGATATATAAAACGAATTGTTTTAATAGTACAGTAACATCAGGTATAATAGTAAAAGAATCCCTTGATGCAATTTTTCTTTTGAAAATATACTTATTTTGGGACAGCAAGTGACCTTCGTGTTTCCGAGTATATGAGCAAAAAATGATTGCCATCAAATAACAACAAAGCATGAAGTTCTCTTTGAAGTATTTATTAGTTTTTATTTAATTTCATTTCACTGTTACTATAATACTTATAGGGCTTAATTTTGAAAAAGTTATTACAATGACCTTTACTACGTACCAGCTGTCCCAAGTTAACATCAATTGAAAGTTGCATTATATGAAATAAGTTTTCAGATTCAGTTTGTCCCACTGTGCAAAGAAATATCTTTAAAAATCAAAAAATATATATTTTTTTAAATTGCGCAGAACTCTTAAAGTGTGCAGATAAACGTATAGGGATAAAAAAGTGTCTTCTTTACAAGAGCTTTCAAACAAACAAAAAAAAAAGAAAATAGAAATTGAATCATTAGGAGCTGAGATAAAAAAACATTCATTGTGGCTAATGGCAGCCATCTTTAATGGTCGCCATTTTGGTGTTGCACGGATTTTAAAGTGGCTCCCTATCTGGAAAGTTACCTTTTGGCATCAACTATGACCACAGAAAGTGGCACATCCCAATCAAAAAGTGCAGATTTTTGGCTTATATAGCCATGTACCCGACGTACTATAAAGCACAAAGTTCCCTTTTAAGTATGGCAAGCAAAAATTTAATATTTTCTTTTATTGATTATATGTTATATGCTTGGACTAATAAAAATAATAATTATTATTATAGTACAGTACCTAGAGGTAAAAATATGCAAAACTTCGGAATAATGTCATATTGAATGGATTTCGTTCATTTTGGAAGTATAAGCTTCACAGAAAAGTTTCTATATTGTGCGGGGGCTTGCTAATTTATAGGGGGTAGATGCCACCCCCTCTCTGGGGGTGGCACTAAAAGAATATATATATATATATATATTTATTGGAGCTGAAGTAGAATCAAATTTTAAGAAGAAAAGGTTCTATGCAATTTTTCTCACAAATTGATAGTTTTCAAGTTATAACAACTTCAAAATTGCGATTTTAGCTTAAAAAAAAGGTTTCCAAACGGCTTTCGTCAGGTATCTCGAAAAGTATTACTTTATCGAAAAAATGTTACAAACCTATTACATAAATTACAAACTGGGAATTAATTATATTTTTTCTTTATTGATGTAGGATTAATAATTTCGATATTAGATATTTAAGTTTACATTTGGCATCCAAGTATTCATAAGATAATTATTTAGAGTGAGAGTAAAATATCTCAGAAACTGTGACACATACGTCAAGGTAGAATAATAGGTCATTAATTAAGCTTTCAACTGTTTTTTTATTTGTTTCTATAGCATAAAAAACAAAGAAGTTATGACCGAAGCAATGTGCGTCTACACATTTTTTTTTAAACAACGTCGCCATTTTACTGTAATTAGCCAGTAATTAAAAAAAGGAATTTCAAACACTGCTTCTCATTAATATATAGCATGACGTAGATGTCAAATTTTTTGGTTTGTATACAGCACTTGCTTTAGAAAAAAATACAGTTTAAACTATAAAGGTATTTTCGATAAAACGATATTTTGTTTTCCTTTTCCAAATAGGTATCTCAATAAATATTAGTTTTATTGAAGAATGGGTAGAGACCAAAAATAAGGCTCATAAACTGATGAATTTAGCTTGTTTATTTATTTACATAGATTTAATAGTTTCGGAGATATGAAAGTTTACAAATGGCGTGCGAACGTTTATAAGTCGTAAAATGCAGTTTAAATGTTAAATATCTCAGAAATTGAGACACCTACGTCACGCATACTAAGAAATGAAATTAAAGACAATTAATTGCGCTTTCAAATTATTTTTTACTCGTTCTTGTAGCATAAGAAGTAAAGAAGTTATGATGTAAAAATGAGCGTATTTATATTTTTTTATATAAAAAGGACGCCATTTTGTTACTCTAATTAGCCAGTAATTTAAATAAATTATCTCAAATACAGTTTTTCGTTAGGATGTAGCATTACCTAGATGTTCAATTTTTTTTGCTCATTTAAAGCACTTGCTTTAGAAAAAATGCATTTTAAACTTAAATATAATTATTTCCCAGTTTGTACTTTCTGTAATTGGTCTGTAACATTTTTTCGATAAAGCAATACTTTTCGAGATACTTGACGAAAGCCGTTTGGAAATACCTTTTTTTTAAGCTAAAATCGCAATTTTGAAAGTCGTTATAACTTAAAAACTATCAATTTATGTGAAAATTTGCATAGAACCTTTTCTTCTTAAAGTTTGATTCTACTTCAGCTCCAATAAATATATGTATATGTATATGTATATTTTTTAAGTGCCACCCCCTGAGAGGGGGTGGCATTCACCCTCTATAAATTAGCAAGCCCCGCACAATATAGAAACTTTTCTGTCAAGCATTTACTATTATACCTCCAAAAATGAACTAAATCCGTTCAATATGACATTATTCCGAAGTTAAAACCTCTAGTTACTGTACTATTAGTGCAAGCATATAAAATACTTGTGCCCGACATTAATTAGTCTTCGCAGGTCATACTCTTAAAAATGAATTTGTGTGATATTCTTTTCTTTTCTTTCTTTTCGGGTTCAAAAGTTACTAACAATAATTTGCAACAAAATATGCTTTTTCGTCAATATTTTGAAAATTAAGCATGATAGGGCAAAACATACGTAACTTTTCGGTAGAGCATAAAATTCTCTCGTATAATGGTTATAATAAAAAACGGTACATATGATAGTTAAATTATTGTTATAAAAGGTAATATAATATTTATATTTTATTTTATATAATTGTTTATAATTATATAAAAATTTTGTTTAATAGTTTTCTCAATCTAATGTAATACTGCGTACAGTCATAATATGCTTTCTTAATGTATGTGGGGAAGCTAGTTTAAGGCTGACCTCTTCCTTTTGTGTGTAGATTCTTTTGTGCACCTTTTTCTCTTACATTCTTCTACCTACATTCAACTTAAATCTGGTTGCTTTCTTGCACAGAGCAATAAAACAATTAAAGCGTCGCAAATGCCAAAAGAACTGTTGCCAATGGTATACAAAAGCTACACAACGCCTGTTTAAAGCAAGATAGAGTTATATTACAGTATTTAGCCATAGATCTAACTAAAAAATTATTAGTCCTAAATTACTATGACGAAAATAAAATGTATAAATGAAGTATAAAGAATTATTTTAGAATTTGTTAAAATTAAATAATCAAAACATTAGAATACATTACAACAAATTAACTGAGCAGTTGGAAATTTAAAATAAAATGAAAGTCATTGTTTATAAGAAATGCTTTAGTACAGAAAAAATAATTTTTTAATTCCGTAAAAATACATGGCGAAAACTGCATTCCTAGAGGTAATGACGTATACTTCACGAAAATAATTATTTGTAGATGGTACAAATTTTTTTCTTTATTTTTTGAATAGACACGTGATATTTTTAACTTCAATATTTTATAAACAACTCGAAAAATAAAGCAATAAAAGATATAGTTTCACTCACTTTCGTTACAGATTTATGCATTATTACACTATATGTCTTAAATTATACAGAGACAGTAATTTTTAATGGTTTTTATTTTCTTGCTAGTTAACAAATTATCAGAAAGTTTTTTGTCTATTTTTATTCAATGCTTAGATTTAGTTCACAACTTCTGATTGCACTTGTTACCACACCAAAACCAAAAACAAACTAAAATAATTAAATCGCGGCAGAAAGAATTCCTTAATCACCTTTTTTGATGCTGTCATAAAGTTGTTTAGGGCAAACGCTCTGCTCTTTTCCCACTAATATTTTCGTTAGTGTTTTCTAACTGTGATTAAAATTTACCTTTTTTATCTAAATATGTAGGTATATTATTTGCCTACATATAATAAAACAAGAATAGCAGTAGGCTATGTTTTGATTCTAACATGTGTTAAATAAAATGGACATTTCGGACAGAACGCTTTGGTTATACAGACAATAGTTATTTTGATACCAAGGCCGCGAAATCTCTTTTTACGTACTGAGAGAAAAATTATCGCCGAGGCAAGATAATCTCGAGGGAGCAAAAAATTTCGCGGCCATGGTATAAACACTATTTTTTGTGCAACCTTAAATTATAGTTAGTATAGATGGTGAAAATAACACCACCGTTTATGATATATTTTGCTAAATAAACGCGGTGACCTTAACGTCAAAGTGTTTCTATGGAAACGGTATATTTTGAATGTATACTTGACAGTCTGTTTAATAAAATATAACAATTTTTGTTTGTCATATTTCAGAAATGTCAATTTCAATTGCACAAAAAATTAGTGTTTTGAATCTAGTTTTTGTCAATTTCCACGGCATACTTGATACGAGTATTTTCTCGATTTTTAAATTATTATTCACAAGAGAATTTTCATGTTTATGTATACGGTTGTTTTTGTTATTTTTTTCTATCTAAAAAAAATATAAACACATTCGGCGATTGTTAATAACAAATTGTTTATTAAATAAACAAATAAATTCACAACAAAAAAAATTTATTTTTTCCACTTTTTGGATAATTGCAAATAATAAATTTAGGAATAATTTTTTTTCTTAATAACATGTTTCAATAATGAAAAAAGACAAAAGTGATTATAAACAATTAAAAACAATTTTTAAGAATTTTTTTTAATCATAATATTCTATAACAAATAAAATGGCAGAAAAATGTTTTTCAAAAATACGTAATTTATCTATTTGTTTATAAAATTTGTTTAAACAAATAGCATTAAAAATTTTAAGATTATGTAATCTTATAGTATTTTTAAATATAAAAACAGTAAGAGTAATTAAAATTAATAAAAAAAAATTTTTTCCAACGGGATATTGTTCCTTTAAGTGTTTAAATAATAACATAATTTTTATGAATTTTAAAATTAATATTTAATAAAAAATATTTTTACTTATTCCGGACGGTTTCAGAGCATCGTAACGCCTTAGTGTTCGCTGCGCGGCGCTCTATTTTCAACATTAAATTAAAATTATTAATAATCTCGTTAATAATAGATGTAGAGTTTCGGGAGTCGGGACTTTTTTATTGGGAATTTCTTCCTCTTTAAGAATCATTCTTTCTTTAAAATTTTTAATAGTTTTCGAGTTATTTGCAAAAAACGGAACTCGTTATTTTTTCAATTTTCATTAGTTTATGACTTTTGCAATTGTTTATGTGCGGGTTTGAAACTTTTGCACATTTTTCTAGACGTCATTCCGAATCCAATGCAATCAAGGTAGGTGTATGACGTCAGATGCACCAGACCGACTACAAATATAAATTCAAATAACCGTCATAAAAATATATGTGTTCATTAATAAAAAAAACCGCTGCCTAAAAAATCACTACTTCCACATCTAGATTTTCCTGCCCATGCCTTTTATAGCAAAAAAATGTCGATACTATATTTGCAATCCACTGTGTAAAAATAATTGTTCATAGAACTTTGATAATATAATATTTGAAATGGTCTATCCCAAAAACCCATAAAACGATGTGCAACATGGTAGTGGAGGTAGTAGAGGGGGAAGCTGTTGGCAAAAAATTTAGAGGCTCTTGTACACATAAATCACAATTTTATTTTTTTATTCCCTTTAATAATGTGGTAGAGGTGGTGGCGAGTGCCAAAAAAGTATTCAGGCCTTTTGTTCCTTTATACACACTAAATCACAATTTTAACTTCTTATTCCCTTCCATAATCACCTTCAATAATTTGAGAAAAAATTTTTTTTTACGATTACTATACATCAAATCCACTACGTGGATGTGTAAGTAATAAGTATTCCGCAGTTATAACGTTGTTCTCTTTTGCACATCCAAATAGAATAAAACGATTCAAGTTAGCCCATCAAAATTGTGTTTTTTTAGAGACCATGTAGGCTTAACAGGGAACCAAGACAGATCACGTCATGCAGTTAGGTGCACCATACAGTAAAGGGAACCTGACTTAAAAAACCGCTGCGTAAAGAATCACTATTTCAACATCCAAGTCTCTTACAAAGAAAAAAGGTTGATACTGTATTTGCAGTCCATTATGTGGAAATAACTGATCATAGAATTTTAATAATATAATATTTGCAATCGTCTACCACAAAAGCCCATAAAACAATATGCCATATCGACAGTGGGGATGGTAGTGGGGGGTATAGCTGATGCAAAAAAAAAAATTAGGGCCTTTGGTACTTATACACACACAAAAGCACAATTTTATTTTTTTCGTCCTTTAATAATGGGGTAGGGATGGTAATGGGGGTGATAATGGAAGTGGCTGATGTCAAAAAAATTTTGAGTAGGTACTTGGCTTCTCGTACATACACTAAATCCCAATTTTATAAACTCTCACTTGCTTGCTTTGCCTATTTATCCCCCTTATGGGGGATAAATAGGCGGAATAAGATCAAAACACAATCTATTTCCAGATCTCGTTATAATACATAGGTGTCCCAAATTTTGAGTTTTGAGGTTTTTTTTCTCTCTGTATATGGCTTTACAAGCTCAGTGTTTTGGCCACGAACATATTAAAAAGCTAATATATAATATTTTAGGTAAAATATAATCGACAAAGAATGCGATAATAGATAAAGATTTTATTTTGACAGATTATTATAATTAATATATGAAAAAAAAATGTGACTACACCTACACACAACTGAAACGTCATCCATACTCATGGATAAAGCAAAAAAATATTTTGAGGTTTCTGGTTCTTGTACACACACTAAATCACATTTTTTTTTCTTTCCCTTTAATAATGGGGTGGGGGTGGTAATGGGGTGGCTAATGCCAAAATTTTTTTTAAGACCTTAGCTTCTCTTGTCTATACTAAATATCAATTTTATGAACTCTTACCTGCTTGATTTACCTATTTACTCCAAATTTACCCCAATTTACCCCCCAACCCTTCAACGGAACAAGATGAAAATATAATCTAGTTCTAGATCTCGTTAAAGTACATATGTGTACCAAATTTCAAGTCAATATCTTAAACGGTTCCAGAGTAATCGTGCGCACAAAAAAAAATTACAGAGAGATTTTTTTTGCTCAAACTTAAAATATCGACCTTTCAGGCATTCTAAGCCTGTTTAAAAAAACTTTTTTTTACCTTTTTTATACGTTCACTCCACTATGTGGATGTGGAAGTAGTACCAGCTTATGGTGATTATGGACAATGCCTATCTATCCTTATAATTAAAACATCATTCTGCATAATAATAATTGTTTAATGACCGATATTTCTCCATGAAAATTTTAGTACCAAAATTATAATAATTAAGTATAGTATTATTGAATACTGAATGCAAAAAAACACAATCCTAATTTAGGGACATTTATTTGAATTTCTGTATTACACTTCAAAACACATTTTAAGATGTTTAAGATGCTAACAACTATTCTTCTTTCATAACACTGTACCATGTATTTCATAATTCTTAGTAGGCATATGAATTTTTGAATTCGAATTGTTCGAATATAATACAATACTTGTGAGGTTAAAAAATGGATTCAAATAAAGAGCTTTCATTCATCGATTGTGACTTCATGAAGAAAGTATTTAAGAGGAAATAAGAATCGAACGTTATAGAGCCATTGCAACGATGCCAAATATCTGGCTATATAACGTGCGATAGATATCAGCTGTATAAGAGTCTTGGATATACAGGAACAGCGCCGCCTGACTCAGTAGTGCTGAACTAAAAGTGTATCTCGGAACATGAAAATATGACTTTTTGAAGCCCACCCCAAAATTTTGTAGGAAGGAAGCTAACGTGATTTGTGGCCATTTAGTGATGATATACAAAGGGGTACGTTGATGAGCCCGACCCCGGGCTTCACTGCGTCAAATCGGGCTGCACTACAACCGCTCAGTGTATGAAACGGGCCTGTATATGACCATGCATATCTCTCTCTCTCTATATATATATATATATATATATATATATATATACCCACTAAACAAAACATATATCCGTAATATTACGCAATGTTAAACTGAAGTAACATATTAAATGTTTTCTTGCAATATGATATTTATATTAAAATAACCTAACTTTGGTATAGCTGAGAAATGTTAAATTGCAAAATATTGAAGAAGCATTTAGTTAATATTAGCTCGAAAATATTTCCGTAATATAAAAAATTATATTTAACAAATGTATGTCACATATTATAATCAATGTATCTTTAATATTGCCATTAAAATAAGTATATTATATTACAAGAATGTAACTTGTAATATTACACGAAAATATTTCACATATATAACTGTAAATGTGTTACGAATGAATCTCATACATTATGAATAATATGCATTTGATCATACATTAACATTATTTGCAACGTTTATTCTATGTAACTACCATGAACTTCTATGAAAACTCGCCTATTCACAGAACGCGTCGTTTCTACATAACCTTAAAACCTTCGATATTTTTTGAGTAAGTGTGTTGCGCCTTAATGCCTTTAATTTCAGAAATGGGTGATAAAGCGAGAATAAGGTGAGTAGATAATTACAGTAATGTAGAAATTCGTGGAAACTTTTAGCAACAAAATAAAAATAAACTTTAAATTTTATTTATTTAGTTACCTTACCCTGTGTTAAGGCGAGTTTATAAAAAAAGTCCCAGTCCTAACTTAGCCTATCTTAGTCTTAATTTTTTCCCTAAAAAGTTAAATGTACAGGTTACCCGTATGCCGTTTATAAAAGTCGCAATCCTGTCTTGTCCTAACTTAACCTAAAATTTTTAGATTAATTTTTCCTAGGGGCTAATACCATTGAATAGATCAGAAATCAATTCCAATTGGCATGAAAAGTTCGCGTATCTATTTTACGATCAACTTAAGACAAAGGCCAGTTTTTATAAACCCGTCTTAAAACATCAGATATATTTTAGGGAAAAATTAAGACTAAGACAGGCTAAGTTAGGACTGGGACTTTTTTTATAAACTCGCCTTTTATTTGTCGAAGCACACTAATTGCATTTTATTGATAAACATATAACATTAAAATATTATTCTTGTTTCAACCTGCTTATTTTAGGTCAGTTATTTATTGCTTTACTCGTCGGAGGCTAGGGGTTTATCCCCAGATCCGTTGCATATGTGATCCTAATCACGGGGATAAAAAAAAATAAAAATTTGATATTAGGCCACCGATCAATTGTCCCTGTTTTAAGTTGGCTTAGTCATTACGGCATTGCTGATTTTTTAATTAACAGTTATTTAAAAGTGCAAAAAAAACAAACGCTCCTATATAATTTTATTGTGTCAGTAATTTGTTTTAAATGTTGCCTGTCAGTGTCAATATGACATTGATATAAATGCAGTCGTCTGAAATCTATGTGTCTGCGTTTTCTTGTAATTTAATTTTTTTTATTAATTTATGATATACTAAAAATTAAGTGATTTTATTGGCGCTGTACCATATATCAAAAGTTTCACAAAGCGGTAAGAAACAATAAAACAAACTTCAGTTACCCGTACTGCTGAGTTTAAAGAGGGTGAATTTTCAAAAATGCGAAAAAAAAACGCTTCTATATTATTTTATTATTTCAGCCACTTTGCAGGAAGCTTTGTTTGTTTGTAAAGAACATAAAAAAAATAATGACTGAAATCTACAATGCTGATTTCTCATTGGCTGACGTTTCTTATTAATAATTGAAAAGTGAAACATGTTTTTTCAAAATAATTCGGCAACGCTCGATCCTACGAGAAGAATGTTCAAGACAAAGTTGAATAGGACAAAATTTCCTACATTTTTTGTATATACATTTTTATTGTAAGTCTAATACGTAAGAAGATACAGCGGTGGAAAAATGTTTGATTTTTTTTTTTTTCAAAAAATGCTCGAACTCCTTTGTTGCGCGGACGGTCCTGCCTTTAATACGTACAGGCTTAGAGAGCAGTGTTTTTGATTTGATAATAATTACTTACACTTTTGGTATATTGAATGTTTCTAAGCAATTGTAAGGATTAAATGTGTGTAAGGATTTTGTAAGGGATTTAAAATTTTGTAGCCAATAGTCAGGACATAAAATTTTATAATTTGAAATTTCTTTAAAAAATGTTGGATTATCTAGAAATTATAAAAAGAGTATAAAACCAAGTGCCGACTCTTGAGGTATTCCATTTTTATTGCCAATTCTTCTGAATACCTGTCATTAAATTTAATAACTTTTGTTTCCTATTTTCGAGAAATGATGTAAGCCACTGTAATACTATTCCGTCAATTTAATATTTTTTTTAGTTTCAATACAAGTATTATTATAATATATCTTTATTATAATAATATAAAATTTGTTATGTTGTGAACATGCATTATATAATAAAAAAAAAATTTTCTTAAACCTATTTGTCTGACGCTGTATCTCTTTAAACATTAGACTTACAATAAAAATGTATACTTATACAAAAAATGTAGGAAATTTTGTCCTCTTCAACTTTGTCTTCAGCATTTTTCTCGTAGGATTGAGCGTTGCCGAATTATTTTGAAAAACAATTTTTTGTACCTTTAATTCAAGATGGCGGTTCGCGCCTCCTCCCCACCCCCAAGGTTGAAAACTTGTGTTTTTTATCATGGCCTCGACTTAAACAACATATGTCAAAATTATTAATACTCCACATTTTGCAGGGCAAAATTCCCGACTGATTGTCTTACTTTGACATTTTTTGGAGTAAATTGAGAATATTTCTGAAAATCAGCAACGTACACGTCAGCCAATGTTTTTCTCTGCTAATGGATATAAAAACTAACAAATTACCAAACACCATTCGAGGTTTCTATTTTGAATAGCCTACATTTTTATTTGCACTTAAGCTTGGTTGCCATTTTGATAATATAACTCGATAACTGAAAGACACTCGACCTATGGTCTCGTGTTTTTGTACCATAATAAAGATAATGATTAACTATGTTATGTCAGTAACTATGATACTTCTATACTGTATTCTCGATCAGATATTAATATATTCCATTTTTTAACAGAGGCTGTCAAAATTACCTTCGCAGCCACCACAGCAAAACAATTCGAAGATGTGGTAGCTGAATGGCAGCGCTTCGCCAAACAAAGGAAACAGCGAGAGAGGCAATGAATAATATGGATTTTTTTTATAACACTAGTTTTTTTGTTGTTGGGAATTTGCATTTTTATTTTTATTTATTTTTATACATTGTATATTTTTATGTATATTTTTAACAAAATATATTTTTAATTAAATGTTTTCTTTTTATTTTAGGTTTAGGTGATTATTTATTAAATACTATAGATGCCTCAACTGATGCAAGTTAGTGCTGAAGGATTATGGACAGGTGCCTGTCGAATAATGTGTCCCCCACTAATTTGTACAGTACATCTTACAATTTCCTATGAGTAGAAACACATAATTTGACACAATATTTCTGTCCGTAATCCTCTAATACTAACTGGCACTGTGACAACTATAGTATTCAACCAAGGTTATTGTTACTTTGGGGCAATATTAATTCAGAACTAAATTAATGTTACCTTAATATTTACATTTATCTTGATACTACATTGCCTTACTAGTATTCGAATCAAGTGCGGATCTAGAAATTTCAATAATTTTTTTCTCGTCTGTGGCGCATGGGACCATACGAAATATGGGAAATAACATATCGAGAAGCACTTCTGTAATGACCCCTAAAAAATTTTGAAAAAGCAGTTTGTGGATTTTTTTTTCAAAATTCGGTTATCGGGGGGGGGTAACCTAGGGGGGGGGCGAGGTCTAGGGACTCCTGTTTAATTTTTTTTGTCATATGCATTTTACTTTTCATAAAAATACAACAATATGTTTTGAAGTTTATGAAATGTCTAGACCTGGGGGGTAACCGAATTTTGAAAAAAATTTTCGCAAACTGCTTTTTCAAAATTTTTTAGGGGTCGTTAGAGAAGTGCTTCTCGAGATGTTATTTCCCATATTTCGTATGGGTCCCATGCGCCACAGACGAGAAAAAAATTATTGAAATTTCTAGATCCGCGCTTGATTCGAATATTAAGCATACATTGCAGCAATGATATTCATGGTGAGATATAAATAAGTATGTAATGTAACACGTTAAATAAGTATGTAATGTGGCAAGTTATATTGATAAATTATTACGTCAATATCTTATGAACATTAAGTAATATTTTCACAATGTTACCTTTTTAACAATGTAACAGAGTAACATTTAATAGTATGACAAATTACTTTGTAGCAACATTAGGACACTGTTCATGATCTGTTTTACATAACATTACATGTAACTTTGTAATATTGAGGTTCTATTAAAGTAATAATGCATTGTTTAGTGGGTATATATATATATATATATATATATATATATATATATATTAATATATATATATATATATATATATATATATATATATATATATATATATATATATATATATATATATATATACATATATGTATATGTATATATATATATATATATATATATATATATATACAAATGTTAAAATAACTACTTACCTGGTCTATTTTTGCGATTTTCTATAAGTGATTGATAGTGAAATATATATATTTTTTTATGTATTTATTAAAGCAAGTATTTTGCAATAATAATAATAATTGACAGAGAAATAGACTGGGTCACTGCTAGCGCTTTACTACCTATTAAAATTTCCACACTAATTTTGAATTCATGCCACCACATTTTTAGTTGTCGTTTTCTTTAGATATGAAACATATAATTCTGCATCCTCCTCACAATTCATGTCCGTTGTCTTAAACGTAATTGATAAATAAATTTAGGTTGCTACGTATCAATAAATACTGACAGATATTACAAAACTTTATTTTTATACGTAACGAAAAAAAAAAAAAATGTGAAGCGTAAACAGAGAGGAATAGGATGCTTTAAAAATCTAATATCCATGGGATTTTTAGGAAATAAGTAAAATTATAAAGAGCCAAAGAAATAAATAATCCAGGTACCTTCCGATATTATACTTTTCCATTTAAGTAAAGAATTAATAATTTTGTAAAAGCTTCAATTGATGTAAATAATTTACATTGATTTTACTCAAATTTTCATAATTAAATTTTGATACTGCAATTAATTACCATACTATATAGAAAAATAAGTATTAATTTTGCTTTCTTTAAAAATATCTGCTTGCATAAATAAAAATATGGAATTTCTTTTTGCAAATAAATTTATTCAAATGTATTTTTAGCAACATATTTATTATATGACACAGCAATTTATGTTACACATTATGTTGTCTTTGATGCACACACATATCTGAAACAAGAAATGACAATATTTCAGTAGAGAATTTCAGAGTAAATTATAAGAAACTTTTTTTTGTTAATAAATACACTTTTAATTCAAGTACCTTCTCTAAGTGTTATTAAAGTATATAAATTAAGTACAAAATAATGAGCCTGAAAAATAAACCAACAATAAAAAAGCACACTATTCACAAACCACTATTCTGTACTACAGACATCTAAATGGTTTTCGCACATTACAACCCCGTACGGAATTGTTATTAACTAATAAATGTATACAGAATATATATGTAACACGTAGATATTGTAAATGCAAAGTAATAAAAAAAAAAATTAAACATAAATTCCCTTCATCTTTGTCCCACGTGTTCGGTGTTTATTAAAAACAATACAAAAAAAGTAAAGCACTTAAAATATAATTTTCCTCTGCGGCTTAAGCAGTCTTAAACAATTCGTTTTAGGCCTCATCTACAATTACATTACCCAACCTATCCCACTCATATATACTAAATTTATTAATTAGAACATGTAAATGGAAACTAATAGGACTCCCAAATATTACATCAGACAACAGTCTTTCTAATACGAATGGCGAGGTATGAAATTTAAAATAGAGTTCAGTAAAACTGGCGATTACAAAATTTCATTTTCCTGGCTTAAAAGTAATTTAGAATACACATTACCCGTTCCTTTGTCCCATATGAATTTTAAACTTATGTTATTATAAATGGTACGTTCACAATGATAATATTAAATAGGTAGTTACTTCAGTTGTTTTTGAAACGATTTCGTCTGAGGTCATGTCTTCAGAGTCGGTTTTTAATAATCTTTCATTGGTGTATCTCACTCTTTTTGGTATGATATCTTGGATAGTAGCTCTTTTTCAGAATATATTTAAAATATTAAAAAGAAATGAACATTAAAAAGGAACATTTAATAGCATTGTGTAACATGCATGGAGACATTTATTTACTGTAAGAATAGATCATTGCATTCTTCTTTTCGATTTACCTATTTAAAAATACAAAATTAAAAATCACTTGAATAAAGCAATATATCTCTTAATAGCAATAAAATATCATTCCCACAAAAACGCATACAATTATGAGAAATATTTATAATTAATTCAACTGAGTATGCGGTAGGTTCCTGACGAAACATTAAATAGTATAAGTAGTAAGAACACTTGGTACTTCTGTTTCAGAATTTTTATTCAGATTTATCTGGCATATGTTTTTGTCTCGCGGCCATTATATTAAAGAATTATTAGTACTTACTCTTTGATAATGGTCATACAAGACCAACAGTAATACCAAGAAGTGCTCTTAATACTTATTCCAAATAATTAGTTACCTGCTCCAAAATAAATTACTTCACCCTGGAAATACTCCTCAATGGAATGGAATATCTTATCATTTTTATATTGTTTTGGATAAAAGTTTTCTATATGACTCATGGGCACAACCTCAAAATAATTGTCTGTCAGATATCGCGCATACGCGTACTTTTCAGCGATCTCCATCACAAAAATATGTTTCTCAAAATGACCGTAACACTTTGCACTACTCAAAAAGATTTTGAGATATATTATATTAAGGATAACTGATAAGTATAATTTGTGGTATATTATACAACATAGTTCGCGTCTATGGCTATGCTATATATATCGCACATTTTGACATATGACAGAACACAAACCTTGTAGTTGGCTTGACCGTCAAAAATGGACCAATGAAAGTACAAATCAATGTCGTCACGATGAACCAATGAGGTATCAACATTTCATATTTGTTCTTTTAAAAATGTCTTCGGAAATACCTGATACAGTTCGATAAGTTAAAATTAAATAAAAAGTGAAATAATTTAGGAGTAAGCTAACTAAAAGTAATATTTTCTGATGTAATATTTTAAAGTAATATTTTCTGATTGATTTTGAACAGGTATTTTACTGATACAATTATTGCATAAAAAGTAGAAAATTATTTGCATTATTTAACCGCATACGATAAGTTTCACATATACCGCCTTCTAAAAAAAGCTTTGGAAATGACTCATTATACTTCACAGTCCTGTCCTCATTATTACCACTTGTAGTAGTGCTAACTTCTACCAATACCGTACAACGTTTAAAGAATTTTTCTTCGCCCGTAGTTATCCTGTCCCTGCGCCGGCCCTGTTGTGTCTTACTCGACGCGCCACCTATCGTGTTCATATCACATCCTCACTTTGTTAATTTGTACCATTCCGTAAACAACGAATTATATAACACAATGGAAAAAACTTCCAAAAAAGTCGAGAAATCGACCAGAAAATGAAAGAAAAATACGAAAATGTTAAAGGAAATTAAGAAGTTACAAAAGAAAATGGAGTTGACTTCGTCAAGCAAGTATCTCATTGAATTTTTAGGTTTTTTAGCTTCCGCAAAATGGCGAACACGGACTAGTTTAAGAGAACTTGAAAAGTGGTATGATCACATGAAGTACCTAAACTTTTCACATGGAAATAGTTCTAGTTAGTCGATTTTATTGCAATGGTAAATCATAATAATAATTATACAAAGTGGTCTGATCACGTGAAGTACCAATACTTTGTTCACCAAGGAATCCAGGGGCGATTTTTAAGGGAGAGATATGAGCAATCACTCCTTAAACTAATATAATATACTGCTGGCATAGTATGAAACAATTATAGAAATCATTATCCTTCAGAAATCCATAGATGACAAATGTGTTGCATTTTTTAGAGAAAGCCTGAAGCTGTTCGGCCATTGATAATAATTAGTGTTATCACACGAAGCACTATTTTCCCTTCTTTAAATAACGAGTTCTGCACCACAGATAATCCCTTAATTCAGGTTCTGACTCGGTTTCTAGTCTTGACTGACTCAAGAACCAGTGACTTATCAAATGAGGACGTAGTGCTTATCGAACAACATATTATCGAGCAGGTTAATGACAATATAATTTTTGGGTGAAGACCCACTAGGTAATATGCCTTAAGAACTCCTCACATTTCAGCTCGTTGGGCAGAAATAATTTAAACAGGCGCATTATTATGTGACTTACATTAAGCAATGTCAATACATATTAGGTTTGTAATGGCACCGCACAGTAATCCCAACATTAGAAAGAAACACAAAGAAGGGGGAAGGGGATCGTAGAAACCAGAACGCAGACTCAAGTACCGACACAAGAAGAAGACATCAGAAGGAAACCCAAACATCATTATTATTAGAGGGAACAGACAAATATGCTGGTCGACTTAAATCACTTAACGAATGACAAATACTAACAGATAATTCAATTATCCTTTATATGATAAAAGGTATAAAAATAAACTTTTACATCCATCCCAAACCAAAATTGTTTGCCGAAAGTGAATCTGGGCAATGATATATCAAATTTTGAAAAAGCATCGGTCACCTATTAAATATTGGGGCCATAGAAAGTTGTGTTCACAGAAAGGGGGAATTTCTTTCCTCGTATTCTTTTAAACAAAAACCAGGGGTGATTACAGGTTCATTCTAAATTTAAAAAAAAAACCTAAACAAGTTCGCTAATCCACCTCATTTTAAAATTGAAGATTATCGTACAGTTTTTAAAGCTAATCTCACAGAATTCCCTCCTCACAGCCAGTGACGTGAAAGGGTGTAAAATACTGAGGCAATACTTAGTCAGTTATCCACACTTGGTTTCGCAATCAATAAGGAAAAGAGAGTATTAACACTAAAAGACATGCACATGACAATTTCTAGGCTTCGAATATAATTCGGTAGATATAACAATATCAGTGCCGAGAGAGAAATGCGTCAAAATTTTAAAATTACTGAATAATTTTTTGAAATGTTCTAGTTGTAAAATTCGAAACCTGGCTGAAGTAATTAGTACATTAATAGCTATATGCCCAGGTGTACCCTATAGCTGGTTGTATACAAAAATATTAGAAAGGTAAAAAATGTTAGGTCTTAAAAGGAAGGGAAATTACAAGGGAATAATGATTATCAAACAACAGGTTAAGAAAGACCCACTACGGTGGTCAGTCACATACCAAATGCAAACAGTTCTATGAGATCTTTACATCATCAACTTATTACCTATACCAATGTTTTTACAACAGCTTGGGGTGCTTCCCGCGGAGACAAGATTATTCATGGTTTTTTGGCCTCCGTCATCAGTGATGAACTAAAGTATTTGCCGCTTTATTTACGCAAACCTAAAATTGCCGCCTCTAATAATAATAAGAAAGTTGCTAATTTCATATTGAATATATAAAAAAGAGAAAAAAAAGTGTAACTTATTGTGACTTCTTTAATACCTAAATAATCATTTCCAAACATGATAAAAGCAAATAAATAAGAAATAATTGGGTAATTGTAAATATAATATGTATTAAAACAGTTTTCGCCATGATTTTCATGCGACAAAGTCATTAATGGTAGGCTGAAAGTCAATATCTACCGCCCCTAAATATCTGCCACTTTACGCTTGTGCGTAATTGGCATATAGGGTAATCTAGCACTGGCCTCCGCAAGAAGCAGCATACCATATGAACTATTTAGAATTTTTGGCTGCTGAAAATGATCTTAAAACATTCACAAAAAACATGTGAAACTGCGATATTCTCTCTGAGGGTAGTCAGCATAACGGCCATTTTTTCACATAAACAAGGAGTAAAAATTGAAAATCTAAATACAAAAGCAAGAAACATCTGGCAATATTGTGAACAAAAAGGAATAAAAAGACTATGCTTCTTACATAAACTTAAAACTCAATATAGAAACAGATACAGAATCAAGGAGTCCCTCTGTAGATACTTAGTATGAGATCTCTACCTCTCACTTCAATATTATTTGTAAGAAATTTGGCATGCGAGATATATTTGTAATTCACCCAAATACAAAATGTAAATTATATGTGTCATGGCAACCAGATCCATACTCAATATGTACAGGTTTTACTATTTCTTGGGCCAAGATATTTTTTCTTGTGCTTTTCCTCCATTCTCCATGGTTCCCAAAGTTCTCAACAAGATTATTATTGAAGAGAAAGCTAGGGGGGCAGTGGTAATACCTAAATGGGAAAGCCAACCTTCGTTTCCCTTATTTTAAAACTGGTAGAAAAAGTCAACCCAAATCAGACACCTTTCAGAACATCACAGCCAATGTGGAGGAATATTTCACTGAAGACAGTCTTGTTTAAAACTGAACTTCCTGGAAGCTGGAATTCATGCAATAATTGCCTCTATATCTGTGGGACTCTTAAATAGTATGAATTCTCCTACACAAGATGGTGGGAATTTTGTAAAAACAAGCAATAAGTTAACCCATTCGCTTATAATTCAGAACATTTTATACAATTCTTGAACGCATTAAATATAAAGGGTAAGTCTTATTAAGCAATTAACAGCTGCGAATCGGCTCTTATACCTGTTTTCCGATCGCCAATAAAAACGAAGAATTAATAGATTCCTCAAAGGAATCTATAATATAAAACCTCAAAAAGCTAATCTTGTCCCGATATATTTGGAGAAAGCCCACATACAAATTGTTTTCTGAAAATACGAGTCGTAAGTCGGTGACACACTGCTAGCAATTATTTCAGCTCACCGGTTACAAACCTTTTCAAAATAAAATTTAAACATATAAAAAAGTTCGAGGACAGGTTTGAAATATATGTCCCTGATAGAGTTAAGACTACTGGAAAAGGAAGATACCAACCGCTAATCATTATACCCTTCAATGAAAGGACAAATTTGTGCCTTGCGAGTTTACTTACTGCCCACATAGAAAAGACAAAAGATTTCAGAACTACTGATAATGACACATTAATTCTTACCTATAAGAAGCCTCCATAACCCAGCAGCAGTGCAATCAATAAGCAGCTAGGTCAAAGAGGTATTTTTTCAAAAGTGGTGTTGATACGTATTCAATATATATATTCAAGCTGTACTACTAGACACGCTGCAACCTCACCGCAGCCCGCAAAAGGTCTGGGTGGTCAAGTAAATTCAGCACTTTTTTTATAATAAGCCTACCAATATGTCGATACAAACTCATTTCCTCAGGGGATTTTAAAAGACTCGGCAACCTCAAGCCGAGTAGTTATACGAAGTTTTTTATTTTTACTATCAGTATCATTTTGTTCAGCCTTAAATGATAAGACTGCTTGCAGACTTTCTCAAGTCTTGTTTCTAGGATAAACTTTTGTATTCTTATTTTCCAAGTAAGTTTACAGTTAAGTAACTGCGATAACAAGTGTTATTAATTCCTGTAAAACGAAAAACGTGTTTTATATCTACGATAGAAATACATTTATAAAACGTATTTTTTCAAAACAACCCTCCAGCTCTATAGATCGTTTATTTTTTCTCTAAACATCTACAAGTGGTAATAATGAGGACAGGACTGTGAAGTATAATTAACAGATCAAACGACTTACCTGTAAGGAAATTTGATCCTAATTATACGAACAGTCCTGTCCGAAATTATTACACCCCTCCCAAGTGCCCAAAAATGTATACGTATGTATAACGTATAACGAAACCCCCATTGAGATATAAAAACGATCTACAGATACAGGATTCTTTAAACTACAGTGAGGATGTGATATGAACACGATAGGTGGCGCGTCGAGTAAGACACAACAGGGCCGGCGCAGGGACAGGATAACTACGGGCGAAGAAAAATTCTTTAAACGTTGTACGGTATTGGTAGAAGTTAGCACTACTACAAGTGGTAATAATTTCGGACAGGACTGTTCGTATAATTAGGATCAAATTTCCTTACAGGTAAGTCGTTTGATCTGTTAATAAAATAATATTTTGTAAATTGTTTGTTTACTGATAAAACAAAGTTTGAATATAAAAGACAATTTTTGTATTCAACCGTATAAAAAAGTCCAACCATATACGTCCTTGTAAGAAACTCATCAAAATAACCTCATACATCCCAATACAGTTGCTATTCATATAAAACCCGATTATAATAAATACGTAAAATCCGGTAATGGAACCGATAAATCGTAAAACTGTATTAAACCTGGTAGAAATTTTATAATTTTACAGCGCTTGCGATAGAACCTGATTTAAAGTGTATAAAGTTTAATCAGGTTCTATAAAACATTTTCAGTAGGGAAATTATTCGAATTGCCCAATTAGAAAGCACAATAAAACCCAAACTCATATACTAATATTGTCTATAATTATTTCTTTGTGGCATGTTCATAACTTCTTACCGTTTATTAGGTATTTTTCCACCTATAAAAGTATTTTAAAA
Organism: Rutpela maculata; assembly: GCA_936432065.2. NCBI lineage: Eukaryota > Metazoa > Arthropoda > Insecta > Coleoptera > Cerambycidae > Rutpela > Rutpela maculata. Next base: position 36,918,828 of record OW386294.2, on the reverse strand, counting down.
AATTAATGATAGAAATCTCTGTGCCAAATGGATCAAACAGGTTGGTTTTTTAATACTTCTGATTACCACGAAAAGTCTCGCACCTAAAAATAAATAAACAACAAAAATTGTAAACAGTTTGACGTACTTGAAAGTCAAAGTTTTGAGAACGGAAATAGAAAGATTTTTTATTCAGAAACGTTAACAGCGATTAATTTTAATTTTTTTACCCGTAGAGAGTCTATTTAACATTTTTGTTCTATTTTATTTATTTTAAGGTGTGGGACTTTCTGTAGTAATCAGATATATTGAAAACCAAACATTTTCTGATCCATTTGGCGCAGAAGTTTCTTCTTGTTAAATTTAAATATTTTTACAGGTGGTAAAATACCTAATAAACAGTAAAAAGAGACTATATACTGTGTGCTATCGCTTGTACCAATTTTCCAATATATGATACAACATGAAATGGTTGCAAAAAATATTTTTTTTTGTTCTAGTATGTGTGAGGAAAAACCCTCAATCCAAAAATGCCCCTAAAGGGGAAGTGGAAACCATTACAAAAGCATGGCTAAGAAGGTGGGCACAGCAAAAGAAAAAAATACTGTTTAGGCTATTATATTTATTGTTATACTCCAATATTTTTTAAAATTAAGATGGACTTAACTATACCTGTATACCTGTTTTATTTTTGGTTTTATGTTAAAAAGTCATTCTTCATAAAACTTCTCCTTATTCTGAATATTCCTTAGGCATTGTCAGAATTAGGATTTACTATACAGAGTGATCGGAAATGAGCAAAATATAAATATTTTTCAAGAGTAATGTACCTTTCATTAAATTAATATAATTAAATCTTATGAAGAAAGTTGTGAAAAATGTGTAGTCCTAATACAAAGTTTTGTTCACATTGTCAATAATTATTTTTCTTCTAATTTATTTAATAATGAAATTATTTTAGACATCGAAAATTAATTATTGACTGTGGATGAAACTTTGTATTAGGAGTACAATTGGCATTTTTTATAATTTTCTTCATAAGATTTGAATATATTAACTAAAAGGAAAGTATGTTGCTCCCCAGGTAGCAAAGTCACGTGAAAATGACGTGAAAAAATGGTCAGGAGTGACGAGAAATGACGAGTTAGATGACGTAAATGAAACATGAAAATGACTTCCTAATATCTCAGACGAATGACGTCTTTTTTAGGTTATATTTGTTAATCCCCCCCACAGGTTTTTAGTAATAGGAACATATAAAACTACATACTAGTTAGTAATCTACTTGATAAAAATAAAATAATTAATGCATAAATAAGTTTTGTCCTAATTTGTTTGTTAGCCATCCGTAATTTTATTTACATTAACATATCTAATATTGTTTACCATCACTCCAACTTTTTCTCACAAGGGTTGCCTGCAAATTATAATGTTTATTAAGTTATTAATTTCATTTTTACTTACTTTACCAATTGCGGTCCGTAGGATTCGAACCTACATGTGTCCCGTTGTCCGTATTACAGTACTGACGCTTCAACCAACTGAGCTAGCTTGGCTACCGCTATTTCGGATGCTAAAAGCAGTATTTATGGTGGTGAAGTCTTTATTATGTGACATTGAATTTCTTGCCTTATTTAAAATATATGAAAATCTTTCAGGTTCTCGCTTCGAGTTACTAGTATTTTTATTTATTTATAATTATTAAGAAGAACTTATTTAATTTAATTAAACTGTCACCAGTGTCACCTGAGAAGTACGAGTAGTACTTGTAATTATTACATTAATTAGTATTAGTGGCGGTTCGTTAAAAAAAATATATTTTCCCCAGATCTCGAAATTGAAGAGCAGAGAGAGGGAGAAATCCGAAAAAAAATTTTCCTTATCTCAAATTTGATGAGCGGTAGAGGGGAAGTCAGGAGTCAACCATTTTAAGAATTAAAGTTTTAAGTTGAGGTACTTATTATACAAACCTGGGAAGCGTGTTGGAGAAAAAACAGTAAAGGTGTAATATCGTCATCTACAACATAAATAGAATATTTAATGGTCTAAAACAGACCTAAAATTGAAAAAAACCAACCCAGTAAACACACTCTGCCACATCCACATTATAGCCACTCACATTTTAGTGGATTTTGTAAATGGCAAAGCATCACATCACCGTGATGACACTCTTTGGACCGTTTCAGAACGTTCACATTATAACCACTCCCATGTCAGTGGAGATTGGGATGTCCACAATCACCACATCATTTTAATGATACATTTTAAAACGTGGATGTAACTAACTTAGCCACCACTCACTTTGGTATCACCATTTCTTACCCAGACAGCACAATATAATCTAAGAATAATCCTGGAATATTCTCTTGAGAATAAAGAATCATTCTTAGAATAGGTCGTGAATATATAAATTCTCCAGGGAATATTCTTAGAATCGGCCAATGGGAATATCCTACATAAACCTAGATTATTCCTTTAAGAATATTACCAAATTATTCCAGGAATAATCCAGGAATATTTATATGTTTCAAACATATTCACAGCTTTTGCCAGGAATATATATTTATATTCCTGGAATAATCTAGGTTTATATAGGATATTCCCTTAGGCTGGTTTCAGGAATATTCCCGTGAGAATGTATACAGGTCCTCTGGTATACGTGGGTCACTTTTGGTAAAAGCAGAAATAAAACTAATACATCATCAAAATGCACCTTCATATAAGGGAAGACACTCGCAATTGTTTACAGCAGCTCCTTCAGCTTGATATCTTACTTTTCGATTTAAATAATTATATAAAAATTAAAATGTAAAATAATAACAGTAATCACCTGAAAACTTTCCACTCCTAGCATATTAGTGCCTTCTTCCTAAAAATTCTAAAAATATGGGAAAATAAAATATTGAAAGTATAATATTGCAGAATTATTTATTAAGTATTTAATAAATATATTTATATTTTGAATCTATCTTAAGATCTTCTTTGTCCGTTTCATTGTTTCTAAAACAAAAGAAAACATTTTATAGGATTTTTATTTAGAATTTAAACTTGTGTATTGAAGAATGCTAATGGTAAAACCAAGAATCAACTCATATTTTTGTATTTTGTAATTACTTGGAAGTATAGTAGCGCAAAAAAAAATTTGAAAAATTTTATTGCTCAAATAGACTTAGAATGTCATGAAACGTTGAGATTTTAAGTTTGAGCAAAAAAAAAACGTCCGTCGGTCTGTAACTTTTTTTTATGCGCACAATTACTCTAGAACCTTTAACATATTGACTTGAATTATATGTATTTCAACGAGGATTATATTCTGATCTTATTCCGTTGACGGGTTGAGGGGTAAATTGGGTAAATAGGAGTACATAGGTAAATCAAGCAAGAGCCCATAAAACTGGTATTTAGTACATATAAGAAAAGCTAATATTTCAAAACATTTTTTGGCATTAGCCGCCCCCATGATTTAGCGTGTGTACAAGAACCAAAGGATTCAAAATTTGTTTTTACTTTATCCTTCATCTCCTACCCCCTCCCCTCATCAGTTTTTATTTTCGAAAGAATTCTTATTTATTGTGGTTCGAGTTAGGAAAATCAAGCTTCAAGTTGGGAAAATTCGAAAAAAATTTTACCCCCCCCGCTCATCATTTTCATTGAAGAAAATTTTTTTGAGTTGGGAAAATTCCTGAGTATCTAAAAAAGTATTCAAAATTCAGAATAGAATTAGAAAGTTATATTCCTCTCGCCAAGAAACACTAAATCATATTAGAGATTTCTTTTTAAATAACTAATTCTTCTTCAGCATGCCATATGTCTTGATAGTAAGTTTCATCAAAATCAAAAAAAAAAATTACATTAAAAAAATTAAAATAGAAGGATATTTATTATATCTGTTTAAAAAAAAAATTGCTAATATGATTTACTGTTTTTGGTGAAAAAACGCTTCGCAGGAGGTCGTGTACCTATGTAAATTAAAACCAAATTAATGTCACCTACACATAGAAATATTGTCACTCTACATAAAAAAAAAAAAATATTCAAATCGTGCAAAAAATAGAGAGTTACAGGCTTGTTTCTCATTTAAGCAAGTATATATCCGAACCGCAAACAAATATATTATGTTGAATAATTACCTGTAACTGTTGCGAAAAGTGCCGTTTTGGAAAACACTTTTTTGTCTTTGTGTCCGTGTAAACTGTAAAGCTTGGCCAAGTCATCACTCATTACTTTTCACATAAAGCGGCATGAACATTCCTTGTAATTATCGCCACCCAATCTACACATACTATCAATCTAGAAAAAAAAATACAAACAGGTAATTAATATCTTTTTACAAAAAATAATACAAAATATTGATTAAAATGAAAACTTGTAATAAAAGTTACTACGAATTATTTGTCTATTGCTTCTAAGCACAGAGGGTTATCATTTGCTAGTCACATATTCCAAGAAGTATATGTACCTGAAGTTTCGAACGTTCAGTTGAACGAATTTAAATTGAAAATTTGAAGTTAATCGACTTGGACGTACAATTTTTCTGGTAATATTTGCTGGCAACGATACTATCATTGCCAACAAATAATACCGTAAAAGTGGTACGCCTCAGTCGATTTATAATTTTTATTATCTTTCCTTTTCAAATGAAATTCATTCAAGTGAACGTTCGAAACTTCAGGTACATGGAAGTATAGTAATTTTATGTTTTATGTCTTATTTACTTTACTTTCACTGCCACTATTTGAAACATTACTTCTAACAATATTCTCTAAATGAACACTACTTATTAAGTTCGTGGTGCCTGCAGTACTATGATTAGAAGTTTGGGAATTATTTTGACTGATGCACTCATAAGTACTTTCTTGTAAATGTGAAGAATTTGTTGGTAAGCTTTGGTTCAACTGTAATAACTGTCTCTGATTTATATCATCAGTATTATGGTCTAATGGAGTTTTAGAGTTCTATTAAGTTCTATATGAAGCTGCGCCAGTACCAGTAGTATTTCTATCCCTTTTTCTTTTCATTTAAGTAAGAAAATGTACAAGTGACGTGATGCCCTGTTAAATTTTCCCTATAAAAAAGATTAATGTACTTACTTATTGTTCATCGGTCACTTATCACTTATACTACACATAGAAACACTTAAGTATCTCAACAATAACAAACGATTAAAGCACGTAAATTCTGATATTGAGGTTACGTTATGAGATATGTAAATAGGAGAAAATCGCGGGTAGTTTAAAACACTATATACATGTGCACGGCTTTATTTCTGAAGTCTAGCCTTGGCTGCACTGCTCAAACCTGATAACCTGATAACAAAAATATGGATTGAGCTTTTGTTTAAAACTGGGAATAACATTATTGTATAATATAATCATTATAATCATATTAAATATTTTTTATTAATTGAAATAAACAATAACACGCATATATTTAAGTTACATTTTACAGAAAAAATTAAAAGCTTTTATAAAACGTTGATTTGGTTGAGTAACAATTAATATTATTCTTTCATTCTCAAAGTGTTAGAATATTCTTGACCCAGGAGGGAATATATATATTCCAAAATTAATATTACTATCATATTCATGCTGAATATTCCAGGTATATGTTTAAAATTATATTACTAGAATAATCCGTTATCTTATATATATTCCAGGATTATTCCAGAATTAATCAGAATATATTCATTCTTTTTTGCATAATTACAGAATATTCTTAGATTATACGGTGCTGTCTGGGTACTAAATAGCGACCACCCCCGGCAGCGCCACTAGTCTAGTACTACTACTGGAATGTCTTTCTTCTGCTCTCCAGTCATCTGTCATCTCCAGTTTACACTTGTCTGTGTTGTATTAACGACGTTGACGTCAATAAACTTTAGTTTTAATGTTTTTGGTTTTTGTTTGGTAAATATCAACACATTTTTAAGTAAAGGTAAGTACCTACTCGTATTAGCTACATTGTTACTATGAAATTTTATATTCTTATTTTATAGGTACCTTGCCTGTAATTTTCATGTTTGGTGACATATCGAATGACATCATTAAAATTCAAGGAAAGAAACTAATTTATCATTTAACATAATATATTGGTTAACACTGGTTATTTATTTTTCAATTATAGAATACTTTCGAATTCATAATTTAGTTTTTGTACCACATCAGGTATACCAATAGGTACAGTGTTTGTCTCCATGTCATCCATGCAGCGTGCCCCATTTGATATTCGACGAGATTATTAGGTACCTTCTGTGTGCTATCAATTAATTGGTAAAATATACGTACACTTTTATATTTAAATTTCATTATATTTATAAAAACAGTATAAAAGAGAAATAAATAAAATATAAATATATAGAGAGCATATTTAGGTTATTTTTGATTTAAATACCTACTGATAATTGTTTTCTTACCAATTGACGACAAAATGCAGTCATATTGTATGATATTTGCTTTAATTATTACCCATCATTTTATTTTGATCTAGTACCTATATTATTTTAGTACCCGAATCCGAGGATTGTCTAATTATATCTATAGTATAAATACCCCAGTCAAATTAGAACAAATTTCGACATTTGACGAAAAAAAAACTGATAAAGTGTTTAAATTTGGCAAATATGTTCATTTAGGCTTACCTACTATTAAACATACGAAAAGTCCCCAGCCCAAACTGTTGCGCTTGAGCCACCATCTTGGAGAAATGGCGGTCGGATTCAGTTTACTGCTTATATCTTTCTAACCATTAGCGATATCGAAATTATGTTTATATACAAAATAAAGCTTATAAAATTCTGCACAAAAAGTGTTATATGCATTTCATCGACACGTTTCAACAATTGTGAATATCACTCATATATAATAAAAATATATCATTGTATTGTCATAAAATACGGGACAACTTTCAAAATGTCTTTTCTGTCAGGCCATTCGTCTGTCCGTCTGCCTCTCCGTCCGTCATGTCTCTTGTAAGCTAAATAACTTAAAAAAGAAAAGTCTGGTGTTATTGAAATTTGGACAATAAATTAGCGTTAGCTATAAGAAGAACCACAGCGTTTAAAAGAAAATTGATCAGTAAGTATGTTATGATTGTAGGTTTAAGTGACATCCTTGATTGTCGAAACGTTGGTCAGTATACTGTGCGGTATCTCTGTATTTTTAGCATATTATCAAACACTCTTCACATGCCTTTTTTTATTTACTAATCGATTTTTTTCAAAATCAATAGAGTTCTTCCTTTAGTTAACACTAACTTACTGTTCAAATTTCAATAAAATTGGACTCCTCTCTTTTAAATTATCATACTCACAAAAAGTGTGGTACAAATTGACAGACTGACAAACAGACATTCGACGGATATTTTAAAGTTATTGGGAATTCTAGAATTAACATAATAATATGAATTTTGTTTACAAGTGATTTCCGGTTTAGAAATGTGTTGATCAAATGTAATTTCCTATTTTAGAAGATGATAATAATAGATACGGGAAAATATTATATTACATTTTTTGTAGAGAATTTTATAAGCTTACTTTTTATTGGAGACTTAATTTCGATATCTCTAATGGTTAGCGAGATATAAGAAAAAAAACTTAATCTGAGCACCATTTTTTCAAGATGGCGGCGCGAGCGTAAGAGATAGAGTTGACGAACTTTAAGTATGTTTAAACAGAGGGCCTTAATGAACATCTCTACCAAGTTTCAAAACTTCAGGTATCAGTTTTTTTCCTCTAATCCTCCCTATTTAACTGGAATAATTTAGGTACTTATACATTTTTTTCTATTTTAGAATGTTATAATAGACAATTAAAACTATCTTCGTTCGTGGGGCTTCTGGCAGTGGCAGTATAATGAGAGAAAAGATGGTAAGTTTATATAAGTTCTAAAATCTTAGACATTTTGCATTTGAATTTTGTGCAAACTGCTGTTTATATCAATTTTTTCTGTAGCTATAATAAGGCTCTATAAAAAAATATATTCTTTATTGTTTCATATTGAAATACTCGTTTCGGTAATGAGAAACTTCACCTTCAGTTTTTTTTTGCTTAATTTTTAATTTAGTGTATACTTAGTGTCTTATTTTAAGTCTCATCTAAACTTTATTATTTCGCTAGAGATAGAATTCCACGAATCAAGAGTGATACAAAGTTCAAATAATTTTTGAACCGTATTCTGCATGCCCTGTTAGAATCAAATTCTGAATTCGTATCTTTATTGCTAATTCATGTTTTACAAAATAGTAGTTTATTTTCAATCGTCATCCTTTTTTTTATATTTTCAATAGTGTCAATGAAGTTGTTCTAAAGATGTAAGCTATTAAAATTAAATTTAATTACTTCCACATCCAGCGGAAGTATGGTAACGACAAAAATATTTTTGATAATTTTTATTGTTCAGATAGGCTAAAATGTCATGAAACCTCGAGATTTTAAATTTGAGCAAAAAAAAAAAAAATTTCTGTCTGTCGGTCTAACTTTTTTTGTGCCCACGTTTACTCTGGAATCGTTTAAGATATTGACTTGAAATTTAGTACACGTATGTACTTTAACGGGATCTGGAACTAGATTATATTTTCATCTTATTCCGTCGAAGGGTTGGGGGGTAAATCGGTAAATCAAGCAGGTAACAGTCCATAAAATTGGTATTTAGTGATACAAGAGAAGCTAAGGTTTAAAAAAATTTTTTGGCATTAGCCATCCCCATTACCACCCCTACCATTATTAAAGGAGATGAAAATAAAATTGTGATTTAGTGTATGTACAAGAATCAAAAGTCTCAAAATATTCTTTTTACTTCATCCACCTCCACTACTACTCCCCCTATCACCACCCCCACCCCACTACCGTGTGGGATATCGTTTTATGGGTTTTTGGGGTAGACGATTTCAAATGTTATATTATTAAAGTTCTATAAACAATTATTTCCACATACAAAATTTTTTCGTTATGAGAGACTTGGATAGAAAATCTGGATGTGGAAGTAGTGATTCCTTGGGCAGCGGTTTTTTACTTTAATAACAAAACGAGTGTGTGGTTGAACTCGAAATTACCACTACCAACACTCAACTTTTAACATTATTTTTACTGACATAAATGATACCAAATCTTATTAAACATTTTCAAACATTAAACATTTTCATTTTCAATTTGTGATAAATAATTTTTTATAAATTTTTAGATGTGGTATGAAAAATAGTTCCAGCCACAGCAGACTTTGACTATGAGATAATTGTGACACTTAATCCGTTATAGGGATCAAAGAAGATCAAGAGAGAAATAGCTAGGTGAATTTATATTATAAGGCATAAGTACCTGTAATCATATCTTGAATATATATAGTTTCGGAAATGTTTGTTTCATTGATCACTTCAGATTTATTTAATACTTTTTATATTTTTAAATCTAATTTCTATTATTTTACTTAAAGACATTTTCTGGGACCCCACTTTAGTGAGTAATATATGTGCTATAAAACGATTAAAATATCTAGGGATATGTGAAAGATTTATAAGCAAATATCAAACGATTATGTATGAACTGCCTTTTTATATATTTTCCGAAATATCAAGAAAAATTTAAGGAAAAGGTAAGTAAAGCGAATGTGAAATATACTTTTTTGTGTAAAATTTCAGCAATATCAGGCTACTTTGATGAAATGTTTTGTCTGAAGTAAGCCATTAAAATAAAAATGAATTGTGAATAAATTATGTTGCTTTATAATGTATATTATAACAACTTGAATGTTACCGCTAATTTTAAAATAAATGAAAAGAATCTATTTTGCAACAAATAAATCTTCTTTTATATTACGAAAAAAATAACTCAATGAAATAATGATGAAAGATTTATATTTATACCTGGCAATATAAAATGATTAATTTTGAATAAATTATGTTTCCTCATTGAATTTTTTATTGTTTTTAATCGAAAAAAATTACTTCATCAAAGTCGACTGACGTTTTATACTTAGTGTATGATTTTATATTCTGAACAACTTTTCTCTTTATTTTTTCATTTAGAAAAATAAAGGTGTACTTATTTCTTAAATATTTGTTTACAAATCACCCTGTATATCTAAAATTATATTATCATATACAGCTAATTATATATGTAACTATATTATGCAACGAGAATAATTTTAGGTATGCAGGAGGATTTTGAAACAAATATTTAAGAAATAATATAAGTTATTATTTCTTAAAATGAGAAAAGTTTTTCAGAATGTAAAATCACACACAAGGTATAAAATGTCAGCCGACTTTAATGAAATAATTTTTTTCGATAAAAAAACAACAAAAAATTCAACGAGGAAACATAATTTATTCAAAAATTCATCATTTTTTGGAGCCGGATATAAAATATTAATCTTTAATCAGTGATTTTTAAGTTTCAATGGAGCTATTTTTTCGTAATATAAAAGTAGATTTATTTGTTGCAATATAGATTCTTTTTATTTATTTTAAAAGTAATTGGGCGGTAACATTCAAGTTGTTATAATATATATTTTTTTGTACACAATATGATCATATCTATATCACAAATGAGTGGTACTGATGTGGCTGAAAAGTGGAAAATAAGTAAGTCACTTTTGACGACGTGGCTGAGTGCGGCCGTTTAGCGTCACTGTGACGGCATTTCCACGTGGTTGCAAACAAGAATGACGACGTCACTGTTGCAAAAATCACATCATTATGATGTTAAAATGATGTGGTTTGGTTTGCTGGGAATAAGCAATTATTACCTTAAAAAAAACAACTAAAATTTTTTTCGCAATAAAAAAAAAACGGAATGAGCAGGGATCGAACCGACGACCTCATGACTGGAAGACGACGCATTAGCATTAGCATTAAAGTGATTTTATTAAGCATTTGTATTTTCACATGTCAAGGGCTTAAAAATATATGAATTTATTTGATTTATATCAATTAATAATCATTTTAGTCAAAGCGTCACAAACGTCGCGAGAACGTGAGGCGTTTCGACCTGCCGGTGGTAGGCAAGGTAAATTCAGAAAGCCGCAGGAATTGATCAGATTGTTGCACTCCGTGATTGACGATTATGCAAATTTTGTTTGTGTTATACCTGAGTTTAAAATATTTTAAAATAAAAAGGATGCTGGCGGAAGAGGTTGAGGATTATGTTTAAAACATACAGGAAAATAAAATGAAAAAAACCTGCTTTACAACACTTTTTGTCAAGTACGTAAAAAGAATAGTTTCGACGGATAAGGGATCTATGTGGAATTAAATTTGATTTGATTGTAGCTTTTATTTCCCACTGGATTCCTCAGGGGGGGGATTTCGAGGGGAGGATCATGGTGGGGTAAGTATTTTGTTTCATGGCGTAAAGGATGTTTTGTGTTATTATAATTGTTATTGTCTTCTGGTATGGTAAATGTCTAGTTTTTGGTGGATAAGTCCGTGTGTATGTTGCGTATTGTCAAAGTGTCTGACGTCTGCGATACCCCTGGTCAGGACAGAGGTGGAAATTTTCACCGAGAAAAATTTTTGGGCCATCTCTCTGACGTAATCCGTTATGCGTGGTAGGCCACATATCCTATGCAGCTCATCAGTGGTTACGTATCTGAAGGAATTGGTCAGCAGACGAAGCAACTTATTCTGCGTGATCTGGATACGTTTTAGTTGTGTGTTTGAGGCTGCGTTCCAGACCACGCAGCCGTATGTTAGTATAGGCCTAAAGATAGCCTTATACAAGGTGATCTTATTTTCAAGCGTTAATTTGCTTCGTCTGTTGACCAACGGGTACAACCGACTGAGAGCAGCATAAGTTCTGTTAATGGCCGCCGTTATATGGGGGCCAAAACAAAGTCTCTTGTCCAGGGAGACGCCCAGATACTTAATTGTATTCTTCTCGGTGATGTCCTGACCGTGGATTTTTATTTTATTAAAGGTTTTTATATTTTTAAATTTTCTATGAAAAGTTATTGTTTCTGTCTTGTCGGGGTTGATTTTTATTTTCCAGACTGCATAAAATTCTAAGATTTTGTTAATATGATATTTAACTTTTTGGGTAGCAGTCTGGGCATAAAAAGAGTGTGCGTAAATGGTTAAGTCGTCGGCGTAAAGTAGGGTATTTGTATTTGGGTATGTAGGGAGATCTGCGGTATACAGATTAAAAAGGATTGGGGAGAGGATGGACCCCTGGGGAACTCCTGCGGAGAGCCTCGTTCTAGTTGAGAGTACGTTGTTTATTCGTACCAGAATATATCTATCGGATAGAAAGGATGCTAAAAGTGCCGTTAGATACTTAGGAAATTTATGCGTGTGGTCTAGTTTGTAAATTAAACCGTTTCTCCACGTGGTGTCAAAGGTCTTGGCAACATCGACGAGCAACACCACTGTGCATTGCTTTTTGTTGTACCCATTTATTACATCCTGCACCAGTTTACTCAGTGCATGGGTGGTACTATGACCACCCCTGAAACCAAACTGATGCGTGGGGATGAGGTTTTTCTTCCCAATGAACCGGTTTGTTATTTGCAGAATAATTTTTTCTGTGATTTTTGCCATCGTGTTAAGTAGAGAAATTGGCCTATAACTGCCCGGTTCATGGGGCGGTTTACCTGGTTTTAAAATGGGCACAACAATTGCTGTTTTCCATTTTTGGGGAAAATATTGCAATCTCAGGATGGAATTTATAAGGTAGGATAGTTGGACAAGGGCTTTCTGGGGAAGGTGTTTTAGAACGATATTAGGAAGGGTATCTGGACCGGGAGCTTTGTTGTTGGGAGTGGATTTTATGTGTTTTTTGACATCAGAAGGAGACGTAAGGATTTTAGGGAGCTTGTTGGGAGGGATAGGGTATGAAGGAGACAGGTTTTGGACGTGTGCGGTAACCTGTTCCTGGAAGGGGATGTTATTTGGAGGGGTAGTAGTAGTTTGCTGTATATGAGTTGCAATGAGATCAGCTTTATCATTATCCGTATGGAATTTTCGTCCATCTTTTATTAAAGTAGGTATCAGAGGGTAGTTTTTCCTGAGTAGTTTGGACATTCTCCACAGAGTATTGTCTCTTGTAGAGAGTGCCCTAACTGTGTCATTCCATACTTTTTCGCGATGACTTGTAAGTTTATTTTTTATGGTATTTTGTAAGTCGTTTAATCTTCGCCTGTCTATATTTCTTCTACTTCCCTGATACCGCCTTTTGATTTTGTTTTTGAATTTAATTAAGTTTTTTATTTCTTGGGGGATGATTTCTTCCCGCGGTTTTTGTGTGATTAATCTGGTTGTTTTGTCACGGGCATTAATAATAATATTCGTTAATCTATCTGTTTCTAAGTCAATTTGCTGTCTAGTAATAATAATGTTATTAATTGTAAGGTTTTCGTTAATAATTTTTTGGAATTTTTTCCAATTTGTGCTACGATAATCATAAATTTGCCGTCTCATGTCGTTGTAATAATTATTGTCAGTTAAGTTGAAATGTACGGGATTGTGATCGCTTGGGAGTAGAGGTAAGGAAACTGGTTGGAGGGGGTAAGGGTAGTTTTTGTTACAGATGATGTCTATTATGGAAGGAGTTGCATTATTGGCGGGAAAGTGTGTCGCAGTATCGGGAGCACAGATTGCAATATTTTCACGCAGCGCGTAATCGTGCAGGATGCGCCCGTTTCTGTTGTTCCGACGATTGTTCCACGTGGTATGTCTGGCATTAAAGTCTCCTAGTAGAAGTACTCTGGGGCGAACAAACAAACTATCCAGTTCATTGTCGTTGATCCTGCTGTCAGGAGGGTTGTAAATTGCCGTGACGACAGTCCCATCCGACAATTCTATGGAAATATTCTCAATATTAATGTTCAGCGAGGGGAGAGGAAGGTGTGGGATACCCTTTTTGACAAGAATAGCCACCCCTCCCCCTCTCCTGCCGATCCTGTCACTCCTGTAAGCAGAATAATTATGAATATTAAATTTACGTGTAGGTTTTAAGCCAGTTTCAGTTATAACAGCTATACCTATATTTTCAGTGTTTAGATAATATTTATACTCATTAAGTTTATTAATTACTGAGTTGGCATTCCACATAGATACTTTTACTCCCATCTCAGTTTATAGGACGGTAAGATTTCTGTAGTGAAGTGTTGCAAGGTAGTTATGACTTCCATGTCATCATTTATGTTAAAAAGTAAGCTATTTAAGTGTTTTATTGCATTAATTGTTTCGCGGAGATTTATCAACCTGTTTAACGTATTCATTTCATTAAGAAGCTCTCTGAATTCCCCTTGACCTGGTACCGTCGAGCCTTGATTTCGAGTTACTGGTGCGGCTGTCTGTTCAGTTGGGTTCGCCTGGGTGGGTTGGGCTTGAGATGACGGGCCTGCCTGTACTCTGTCTTTTGGAATGGCGCCTGTTACTGCTCTGCGTGCTCGCTCCTCCCACGCGTTTCTAGTGGGGACTGGGGCAGGTACATAATGTGGTTTATTCGTATCGACTTGCTTCTCTGCGTTCCTGTTAAGCAGGTTAATTCTAAACTTGTAAACTTCACATTCTACGTTAGATGCAGTGTGTTCTTTTTGACAGTTTGCACATTTGGGGGGTTCTGCAGCTGTCTTGGTGCATTCGCGTGTCCAGTGTGAGCCTGCACATTTTACGCATTTCGGATCACGATGACAATTGCTGGTTGCATGTCCCCAGGCCTGACATCTGCGGCATTGGGAAATTTGCCTTTCATTTTTGCGGCGCTCCCATTCAACTTTGGTATACATTACGAATTTAATTCTTTGTTGCAATTCTCTTAGAGTGACATTTTTATCAGTGACGACGAGGTACAGTGGAGTTTGCTTCGTTTTCATTTTATAAATGGCTCTGACGGGCAAGTCGTGGGTATCCTCTAATTCTTCTGTTATGTCTTCCAGTTTTACATCGCCTTGGAGTCCTCTGAGTACAAACGCATGTGTTTTTTCTTCGCGGGATGTGTAGGTATGGAATTTGACTTCCTCTTGGTTAATTAGTTTATCTTTATAGGATTTATATTCGCCGAAGTCTGATATATATAGAAGGATGGATTTTGGTGCGTATTTTAAATAGAAGCCCTTTTTTATATGTAATTTCAATTCTTTTGTGAGGTCCTGGTGTGAAGTGGTATTTCCTTGTAAGACGATAGGGGGATTTTTATACAAGTTTTCTGCCTGCTTTTTCTGCGTAGGTTTAGGTTTAGGAGTAGAATTTTGTGCAACGTTACTCACTTTTTCCTGAATTTGGGCTGCTGCTGATTCGAGGGTCGCGAATTTATTTTGTGTGGGAATAGTTTCGCATGGGGGTGCTTGTATAAGTTGAGCGATTTTGGTTGTTTTTCTGGGGGTGATGAAAATATGTGAGTGCGGTGATGCGGTGTTAGTTTCCATTGGGGTTGGGGTGACAGGTCTCGGTTGTTGGGTTTGGTTTATTTCGATTTTTTGGTCTCCAAAAATTATGTTATTTTCATCTAGCGTGATTTGACCTTCTCTAATCAGTTGACTAATATATTTTTCTGTAGCTTGTTGTTGTGCCAATTTGGCCCTTTGTTCTAGCAGTGTACTTGTTTGTAATACAGGATCTTTTGGTAGATTTAAGTTAATTAAATTTTTTCTGGATGGAGATTTGTTGAAGGATTCTATCTGGGTGATGGTTTGTTGTAGATTTGTGGGTGATGTAATATTAATCTCGGGCGGAGGGTCATTATCTTTAGTATTCATGATTTTGGAGACAAGCTCGGCGTAAGAGGTTTCAAATGGATCTTGAAGTAGATTTTGCTGGGCAATGTAGGATTGTTCTGCAATACGTTCCTTATGAATTTTATTTGCAACCGCAGGTACGGGCGGTGAATAAGTTTGGCTGCTTTCGTAGGCACTCTGAAATTTCTCGTCTCTAGACTGTTTATTAATAATTGGTTTGACGAATTCCGCAGATTGTTGGAATTCTTTTACTATCTCTGAGTTACTTTTTGTCTTCTTTTTGTCAGGCTTTTTAGAAAATTGATAAAGCTTAGGTGGTATATTTGCCCACTTACTGTCTTTCTTCTTTCTGATTTGAATTGACTGCACGTCAATTTGTGTTTCCTGTTTGGCTTTTTTAGAGGTCTGGTTATTGTCTTTGTCCTCCTCTTCTGAATCCGTGAGGATCGTTTTGACGGAATGGGGACTCACAGGTTTGCTGGTGTCTATCTCACTCTTACTTATTAAACTAGATGTGTCTATTTCACTTTTCTTAGAAACTAGTTTGGTGTCTCTGTCACTGTCTTTCTTATGTTTGGATTTAATCGTGTCTCTATCACTACCACTAGCACTCGTTGCACTACTGCACCGTTTATCAGGTCTGATCTCTGACTTTTTATGGGGGGTACGTCTTCTCGGCTCCCTGTTTTTAGCTTTAGGTCTTGCACCTGTATTTATAAGTAATTCTTTATGACTTTTTAAGTATAAATTAGCGGAAGGTTTCGCAGCGCTGACCTCTCTCTCCGACATCGGCGTTGAAAACTCGGAAGACGACGCCTTAAGCACTCGGCCACCACCCTCTCTGAGGATACTTACCTAAAGACTTTATAGTTGGAACACGCAAAACGTATAAATTTTGCTTTTTAATGCATTTTAATCTAATTTTATTATTAAAAGAATAGAGACAGAAATATAATTTAAACATATAAACTGCCGAATCTTTGCAAATTCTTTCGAATATAAATTATTTTGGATAATGTTAAAAAACATTATATCCTCGAATAAACACACCAATACTTATCCCTCACGACACGGTTTATTTTTTTTTTTTAACTTTACACTCTGCTTACGATAACAAAATGCCATTAGCGAGCTTTAAAGTTTGTAATCCGATAAAATATAAATAAATTTAACACCGAAAAAAGACGACAATATGACGTGATGTGTAGCACGTCATTTTAATGTCATTTATAAGACGTCATTCTGTCGTCGATTTTTAGTGCCCTGACGTCTTTTTGACCAGAATCACCAGATTTTGACGTCATTATAACGTACCCTTGCTACCTGGGTCATGTCCAATCACCCTGTAAAGTAAATTGTAATTCTGACGATGGCTAAGGATTTTTCAGAGTAAGCAGAAGTTTTTATGAAGAATTACTTCGTATCAAAAAACCAAAAATTAAAAAGTTAAGTATAATTAAGTTCGTCTGTGGACACACTGTATATACCTTCTAACATAGCTGTTAATGCAACAATTATAGCTTTACCAAATGGGAATTAGGTAAGTTCAATAATTAAAATAAAATAAATATAAAGTTGTAGTTACTGAAAAACTCCAAAACATTCACATAGCTCCTTCAACCTGTTTTGTAATGCTTCACAAAAATAACTTACTCTATTGTCTATATACAGCGTGTCCTCCGATTGAGTTCGCTATATGTGAAATGGACAAAACATTTTCGAATTTTTTTCATATTTGGAGGTGCTTACCTAAAAAGTAATTTTGGGTGTACTTTTGTTTTTTTTAAATCATGTAGGCCATGACAGTTAAGCAAAAACAAATTTCATGTTAGGTAAAGTACCTTTTCTGTAAAAGATACAGGAAAATGTCATTAAGGAAAGTTATTCAGATTAAAAAGTCATAGTCCAATACAAAATTTCAAGAACATACGCCTACTTTGATGATTTTGATTTTTTCAATATAATTGTATTTTACGAAAAAAAAATAATATTGTGCCAGTTTACTAACGTGTTTGATTTAGTACGTAATGGGAGTAAACACTTTAGTAAACCGGCAACATGTTTTGTTTTTTTCGTAAAATGCAATTATATTAAAAAAATCAAAATCATCAAAGTTGAAATTTTGCATAGGACTTTAAAAAAATTTTTGTCCATTTCACCTATAGCGAACTCAATCGGAGGACATGCTGTAGATATATTTTTAGTGAATTGTTTTTGAAATATAATTGGAATTGTAAAATGTATGCGCAAAATTGGTTAAAAAATCATAACTTACACAAACTTATTAAAATTTATGTATTTTACATATAATTTAATTTAATTTAATTATATATATATATATATATATATATATATATATATATATATATATATATATATATATATATATATATATATATATATATATATATATATATATATATATATATATATATATATATATATATATATATATATATATATATATATATATATATATATATATATATATATATATATGTCTGTTAATTTTCTAGGGTAGGTACCTATAACCCTTGTTTATAAAGATTTTATAAACAAAGGCTATAACTTATTAGTTGTTTCTCAATTATTATTAATTAACTTTTTAGTTGTTGAATTAAAAATTACACTCGCACAATAAATGAAATTTATCATAATCCTTGAGTAAATGGCCGTACAGGGTTTTTAAAAGCAATTTACAACTTTATTGGCTAAATCTAGCCGAAAGAATACAGTAAAATGTGGTTTTAAAATGGAATTTATTAATGCAAGTACAAACAATAAGTGGTCTTATCTTAATTAGGTTATACCCAGACAGCACAATATAATCTTAGAATATTCCTGGAATATACTCTTGAGAATAAAGAATCATTCTTACACAAACTTATTAAAATTTATGTATTTTACATATAATTTAATTTAATTATATATATTATATATATATATATATATATATATATATATATGTCTGTTAATTTTCTAGGGTAGGTACCTATAACCCTTGTTTATAAAGATTTTATAAACAAAGGCTATAACTTATTAGTTGATTCTCAATTATTATCAATTAATTTTTTAGTTGTTGAATTAAAAATTACACTCGCACAATAAATGAAATTTATCATAATCCTTGAGTTAATGGCCGTACAGGGTTTTTAAAAGCAATTTACAACTTTATTGGCTAAATCTAGCCGAAAGAATATAGTAAAATGTGGTTTTAAAATGGAATTTATTAATGCAAGTACAAACAATAAGTGGCCTTATCTTAATTGGGTTATATAAGCTTGGTCTCTGTGCTGACTAAGCCTTTGCATATCCTCCGGTGTCCGGATCGACTGTGTTAAACTCTTGGCTTGAATGACAAAATTTTTAAACATTTATTGAGATTATCTCTAGTTTGTGATATTTTTTTAAAAACCCTTTTAAATGAGTTGCGTTTAATTGGATTTTAAAAAATGATATTGGCGTCAATATGAAACAAATTAAGAAAATAAAACAAAATGAAAATAAACGTTATATAAACCGTAAATTTGAGGTTATGCGTGTGTCATATTGTGTACCCCAAGGATGGTTTACTGAACCATCCTTAGGTGCACCCGCCTTTTATAAAGCGTCATAGAGACAAAGATGTTAAAGATCTTTGCATAGAGACAACCAAAGATGTTTTAACTCCTAGATCGCTCAGCCCTATCTCAATTTTGTATAAAACATATCCCACTTTTTCAAGTAAAGAACCGCCCATTATCTCTCCCACTTTGCTTCCACTCCGGGCCCAACTACAAACACTCGTGTTGTCTATGCTCATGCCTCGCATCTAGTTGGTGTCCTGTCGCAAACCTTTGGGACGTTGTCAAAGATCAGAGACAAAAGCCGCTGAAAGCGGGGAATTTTGAAGTGGTCAAACGCAATAACGTTGAGCGATCGGAAAATGTAGAGAAAATGGTGACAGTCCAGCAACACCGCTGGTTGCTTCGATCAGTTGTTAGTGCCGCTTGAGATTTGATTGCGTTTGCGCTTTAAGAGCCTAAAATCTTGTTGAGAAACTCGAACTGACCCGACAATAGCAATGGTAAAGTCCGACAATTTCAACATTGGTGTCTCGCTTTTTGAGGCGTGTTAATATTGCTCTCTCCGTTGAGATGTTTGCTGCTTTGTCATATACGAATTCCTTATGGGTTAAACCAGCGGCGGCTGGTGAAATTTCAATATTTTTTTTCTCGTCTGTGGCGCATGGGACCCATACGAAATTTGGGAATTAACATCTAGAGAAGCACTTCTCTAATGACCCCTAAAAAATTTTGAAAAAGCAGTTTGCGAAAAAATTTTTGAAAATTTGCTAGCCTCCCCTGGGTCTAGGGACCCCTGTTTACTTTTTTTTTTTTTTGTCATATGCATTTGACTTTTCATAAAAATGCATCGACAGATTTTAGAGTTTGAATATTTTCATTACTAACTGAAATACAATGAACTGAAATTTTGTAATTTACAATTTAACAAATTACAATATTTCAATTCGTTGTATCTCAGTTAGTAATGAAAATATTTTCACAAACTCCAAAATCTGTCGATGCATTTTTATGAAAAGTCAAATGCATATGACAAAAAAAAATAAAAGTAAACGGGGGTCCCTAGACCCAGGGGAGGCTAGCGAATTTTCAAAAATTTTTTCGCAAACTGCTTTTTCAAAATCTTTTAGGGGTCATTAGAGAACTGCTTCTCTAGATGTTATTTCCCAAGTTTCGTATGGGTCCCATGCGCCACAGACGAGAAAAAAAATATTGAAATTTCACCAGCCGCCACTGGGTTAAACCATCTAGTAGTTAAAGATCTTTGGAGACAACTGTGCGCTATCTGTAATATTGTGGTACAATCAGTGTTGCCAACGAGTAGATTTTAAATACCCGCAAAATCACAAAGAAAATACCCGCATTACCCGCCAATTATATAAAATTACCCGCCAAAATACCCACACTGAAAAAACAGATAGGCATTGCGATTTTTTTGGTTGTTTGTGCCTTGGCTTGGTGCTAACGTTTTTTATCGATTTAATAGTGATGCTCGTACGAAGGAATGGGAAGATAATAAAACAATATAAATACATAACTTGATGGGTATTTTTTAAATAAATATAAAACTCAATAGAAACTATTAAAAAAATAACAAAACTCTAACAATGTAATAACAAAATATAAATATAATACAAAAATAAATATAATGAGTAATGCCACAGCGCCAGCCAGTAGCTCATCTGTACGTAATAGCTGTTTTCTTTCGTGCTGAACTAACTGATTCCAATCACTAAACAGCCAATCAAATCGAGGTATCTTTGAAATCCTTGATCTCTAAGAAAATAGCCAATGGTGAACTCGAACAATAGAGGAAAGTTTTTGTGTCTCCCTCGCACTTGTTAAACTATGTATTAGGCAACAGAGACAGAGAACCTGCGGATGCGAGCTTCTCATTTTCGAGCACACTCCAGTATGTATAAAGCTCACTGGTGCCAGATCTCTAGAAGATCTTCCAGAAGCCGCAAGGCTCTGCAAAGCCCTCAAAAAAGACAGTCCGTCACGACTAGTGAACTTGAGGCTTCCCTCTGGTGGACTAACGACTACCACTGAGGAGTGCCTCAAGCATCTACTAGCAACTCATTTCCCCGAATCCGTAGTGGAGACGGAGGAAATGTCAGCCCATCGGTCTCCCCGTGCTGCTGTTACGGCAGCGGATTGGAGGACGGCTTCAAGGGTGGTGACAGTGGAAAGAGTCAAGTGGGATATTTCCACTTTTGATCCATACAAAAGTCCAGGACCGGATGGGGTGTTTCCGGCACTTCTTCAAGAAGGATCGGAGACCCTCATACGTCCTGTTTATCACCTGCTGAGAACCTGTCTGGCCACGGGGTATATTCCCGTACCCTGGAGAGCCGTCAAAGTGGTTTTCATACCAAAAGCAGGACGTATATCGTACGACACTGCCAAATCGTACAGAGCGATCAGCCTTACATCCTTCCTGCTCAAAACATTAGAGAGGTTGGTTGAAAGGTTTGTTAAAGACGGGACACTGACCTCAGCGCCTCTGCATCCGTCGCAACACGCTTACCAGGCCGGGAAGTCAGTGGAGACGGCCCTTCACCCGATCGTTTCCAGGATCGAGAAGGTGCTGCACCACAAAGAACTTGCGGCCGGTGCTTTTCTTGACATCGAAGGAGCATTTGATAACACCTCCTTCGACTCGATCTGCGCCGCGGCTGCCTATCATGGTATCAATGACACCATCATTAGATGGTTGAGGGCCATGTTAGCGGGAAGCGGGAATTATAGCTGCCAATGAGGAAACGACAGTAAAAGTCTCAGTAAGGAGAGGATGCCCACAAGGAGGCGTCTTCTCCCCTCTGCTATGGAATCTCGTTCTCGATGGTCTACTCCAGGAACTCGAGAACGAGGATCTTTTTGCTCAAGGTTATGCAGATGACCTGGCAATTATCATCTCGGGAAAATTCCCAAATACGGTTAGCGGACTCCTGCAAAGGGCCCTGTAGATCGTACAGAGATGGTGTAACGACCAGGGCCCTAATTCTCGAGTGTGAGAGAACGGGAACGTTCACATCACGGAAAGGATCATTCACATCCCTCGCTATTCTCTTGTGCTCTAAAATCGGCATTCTCGAACACGTGGGATGTCGATCACTCGAGGAACAGATGATTCAATGTTGCCACATATTTTACTGTAGAATCCACCAATAGAAGCCACGTATTTTTGGCGCTTAAAAGAGAACATTAGTTTCGTAATCGTAACTAACCTAGTTTTTATAAATGAATGCTGTTTATGCTATTATTTTATTGAAAATAAAATTGTATTATTTAAGTGCTACGAAGAAAAGCGAAAGTATTTAATTTGTAAGGCCGAATATGAAAGGAGAAATTACAATGTTTAAAAAGATCTGTGGAAATGCGAGAAAATATTTTGCAGGAAGTTAAAGATGTGAAAGAATATTGATCATAATTATGATAAATATTCATTTATAACAATTTAATTATACCAAAGTACCTTTGGACTAATTCATTTTCAATACCTGCCGTTTTCAGATGAAAAGAAGCATAGATTGCTCATATTTATAACCTCAAAATTGAAAACTGTTAACTATTTGCCGTTTGTAGGATGAGTTATTAAAAAAGTGAAACTTTTTCGTATTACCAATGTGTTTTCAACGATTTTGTTATTAGCATAACAGTTACTAGTTTATGCATAATGTTTGTTATTGTCGTGTAAGAGGTTATTTCTTGTTTTTAGGGTGGTTGTGGTCACCACACTAGAGAAATTCGTGCATAGAGTTTTCTATTATACTATACTCAAATTTACCAATGGACTGTAATTGTGATAATTCAGTGTACCTACCTAGTTTTAAGTATTTTCATAAATTGTTCCCTTTTTATTACCTATTATTTTTTTATATATATAAAACTATATAATAATAAAAGAGATAATAAAAGAAAACGGATATTCCATAATAAATTTATTTTTTTTTGGGAAAAAATCATAGTAATAAACGTTTTAAAAAATCAAATCCGCATAAAGCACAA
Source organism: Rutpela maculata (assembly GCA_936432065.2). NCBI lineage: Eukaryota > Metazoa > Arthropoda > Insecta > Coleoptera > Cerambycidae > Rutpela > Rutpela maculata. The sequence continues at coordinate 36,895,607 of OW386294.2, read as the reverse complement.
ATACACAAATATTGAACATTTTATCATGATAAAAGTTGGTGCGTAGAAAAAAAAATGCTTTTGACATGGACAAAATTTAGGTTGTGTGCTAGAAATAAAAAGTTGTGTCACCTAATCAAAAAACATTTAAAATCAAAAAATCTTAAAACAACCAAATTAATTTCTGCTCGATACACATTTGAGAAAATCATTTTAAAAATTGAGAAAATCCAGTTTTTTCTTTCAATATTTAGGCATGTGATTTTCACAGAAAATGTGCATCGGGCAATAAAACATCAGCGTTTTCTACATTATATATATTTAACGCTTTTAATTCTGATCTCTAAATATTTTGATTTTAAATATTTTTGATTTGGTGCCATCACATTATTTTATTCTTTGCATATTACCCTGTACACGCAACCTAAATTTTGTTCATGTCAAAGTGTTTTTTCAAGAATAAAATTTTCTGACAAATCAGGATTGACTCTGTTGTTAGGCCTTTCTTCAACGTTTTGTTCTTGATATATCCCAAATTCTACCTGTTCGGCATTAACAGGTATATTTGCTTTTATACATGTTATGAAGCACGAAGCACACAAGCTTAATTGTTTTTGATGCTCTATTAGGGGTATAGTGTATACCATATGCTTGAGTAGACACTGAAACCTAAGGCATATATTTTTATTCTAAACAGCAGCTCTTCCTTCGGCTTTATTAAATGAACTTATAGCATTAACTCAGCTAACGATAAAAAAAATAGTCAATAAACTCTTTTCGTCTAATGAAAATTATTGATAACCACATATTTTAAAAAGCGAGGTTAAGAACGCACAAAACAGAATCATTGCGCAAACTCCAGCGATATTTTCCTAGGAGAACGCTCCGTTCCCTTGAAAAATAGAAAGAGAAGAGTATTCTCTTACAAACGTATGATGTGAACGATCACTTTTGCTCCAGAATACCATTTAATGCTTTGTAAGAGAACTCCGCCCACTTTTCTCATGAGAACGCTGTTCCCCGATTTCGAGAATAGGGACCCAGGGCCTTAGAGTCAACCCATCTAAGGCAGAACTGGTAATTTTCACTAGGAGGCGCAGGCTAGACGGTTTCGTCGAACCTGTACTCTATGACACGACTCTAAGGATCTCCAGGTCAGTGAAGTATCTGGGTGTCATCCTGGACTCTAAGCTGACCTGGAAAGATCACATAGACAGACAAATACAAAGGGCCACTGCAACCCTTTGGGTCTGTAGAAGGACCTTTGGTAAAACATAGGTAACAATGTGGTACTGTCGACGTAAGCGGGGTGGATATCAATGGGAGAATGGTTGTGGATGGCTGTTCGGTTGTCTACCGGTCGAATTAGGTGAGATAATCACAATTTGTTAAGGGCGCCAGCGATTACCTGGAAAACTTATCCACACCACGTTGTCGAACTCTCAGGGCAAGGTTCAATAAGCTTCGGGGCTGTTCAGGTTAGTGGAGGACGGAGGACCAACCCCCTATCCTTCAATCACGAAAGTCGCCCTATCCTTCAATCACGAAAGTCGGCGCGTTAAGCGCAGCCAGTGAGGATGCCTCAGGTCAGAGAAAAAGAAAAAAGTAACAACGCGACGAACACCGTAACCAGGCTTAAATCTACCTGGCTCTCAGAGAGTTAGTGTTCGTCGTTCTTCCCACGAATGGGGCTACTGCGCCCGAGACTCTAAATTGTTAGGTATTCTGACCTGCGCAGGGGTCCTCAAAGGTGGACGGGCCGACCGACAGGGCTATAGCGGATTGTCACCTGACGATGACTACTTTACGCTTGGAACTTGGAAACTGTCCCGGTAAGATGACAGAGTAACTAACACCAGGTAATTCGTTGGGGGTTAATCTCCGCTTAATAGTCCATGTACAGATGTACCAGCAAGCAACAGCAAGTCCCATCACAACTATGGTGGCTAGTACTAAGATCCTCACATTAGAGGGTGATGCCAAAGACCTGTCTTAAAAATCCTACCAAGCCCTGCCTCTGGCTGGGATTGAGGTGTGATAAAAGTTACTTTAATGAAAGAGACGGAGTTTTTAAATTAATTAAGAGCAATAATGTATGAGTGTAAATAAGTTTAATAATAATATTAAGGAAATAAATGAAATAAAAAAATTATGTATAATAAAATAATAAAAAAAAATTATTAATAAAAAAAGATTAAAAAAAATTGAATGGTATATACATATACAGCTAACCGCTGAAGGATTGTATACCTTCGAATATATATATAACTATATTAATGTGATTGAAGCAATAATAATGTACAATTACGAGAAATTTCTAATTAATAATGCATTCCACTGAATGGAGAAAAAAAAAACAAAAACGTAAAAAAAATTAAAACCTCCCCTAAAACTAAAACCTAAAAATTAAAAATAAAATTCTAAAAGTCCTAGATATATCCGATTTGATTTCACAACGATTTAAAACCTAAAGTACCTGCCGTGATTAATTAAAATTATTAACACTAACTGAGCCAGGCAACACAACTATAAAATAATAAAATAAGTAGGTACAAGAAGAAGTCCCTTAGTTCGTTACTAAAATGAAAAAAAAAAAAAAAAAAAAAAAAAAAACGTGGTGCTCCACCTATGGTTTTAAGGAATTTAAACTAAGTACCTATCCTACTTGTAACTTATGAATTTGAAATTTAGAATCAGGGCCTAAAGGATGAATAATAATAATAACAATAATAAAGAACAATAAAAAAATTAAAAGGAACCGGGCAAGTTCTATTCTTAGGAGCTAATTCACCTCTCGGTAACTGAACTTCGGTTTCACCTGTTCGCCGTTCTATGGTGAAGTTTAGGATCCAGGTGAGTCGCGCCTAGGTACGGTACCAGAGCCGCTCGATGACAGTTAACATCAGTTAATACAGAGTCGCGGTTTTTGGTATCTCTAATACTGCATATATTCTACGGACGAGTGACAGGTGGTTGGTGCAATACCTGTACACTTCTATACAACAAGCGAACGGTAAGATAAGTAAACAATACAGACAAGAGAACGGAAGCACGAGCAACGCACTTTGCCACAAAAAATACGCGGCCTCTACTTGCATGAAGTGCAGGCAAGGTTTCACGGTTTCGTGGCCTTCGTACCTGGACGCTAACACCCTTTACCTGGCGCACCTGGAAGTAGTACGACGAAGGGGGGCTATAGTCGTGCACTTGCGAGATAGCGAGTTGTACTCTCAAACCTTAAGCTCGATATGAGTCCCGAATAGCTTACACTATTAATTTGTTATATTTATTTGGGCGCTAATGACATTTGCTAAGGCTAATTGCTTTAACTAATATAATTTGTGAATTCTAGACAGCTGATCAATAGCAAAAGGGGACATAACGCTTGAAACTCGGTTAGTGGGTCACTAAATATGGGTCAAGCACCGGGTAGCTACCTTCGACAGGTAGTTGACAGGTGTCTGTGTCTGCAGCAGGTGATTATTGTCCCCGCGAAACGTTAAGTCCTTGACAACTGCTTAGTGGAGCTTAACCTTTTAATTTAGGAGGTGGCAGTTGTATCTGCGATGATTGAAAAGCCAGAACGAAAAGAATTTAAATGATTTAGAATTTGTTTTAGTAATTTTGAAAGGACGCTATGCTAAAATTTAAATGGCGGACCTTCTTGTTGATTTCAAGATCCGTCGTAGAGGGAGGCGGAGCTTCCCACTGCGCAAAAGCAGACTCTAAGCTCCTCGCGTCTCCGCTAGGCGAAAGACGCGCAGGATATGCTAATGGATGCCCAATGGCTCACTGTAATTTAAATAATTTAAAGAGAAAAATTATTTTGACACAATTTAGATGATTCACGATTACGCGGTTTCGCGCGTTCCACTAGCCCTTGACCTAGGACCTACTATCTCGTACTTTACGCCACTGATTAGGCTGGTAATTAACTTTGACGCGAAGCCACTCTCGTAACAACTCCCCACGCCCTCTAAACGAACAGACACAGCACTTTACAACCCTGTAAAAATGGCGACTTCCCAAGCGTCCTTTATTTTATTTGAATTTAATTTAAATTTTTTTTTAAAAATTCGTGATTTTACGCAATTTTGGCAGCGATTAGCCTGAGGGACTAATTCATCATTCGAGGAGGCTGTAAAAGCACTTCTTGACAACCCTCGAGAGTCGGGGTCGGCTTAAGTTTATTATATTTTATTTTCAAGCAAAGGTTTATGAATCTTATTGTTGTTTAGATCGACAATAGCTCTCCCTTACGTCGCACTATTTTTTGTACACACTAACGATAAGGCAATGAAATCAATGCGAAAAGAAAAAGGTACAGACCCGTGCTCAAGGAGTTAGTTTCGCCCAGCCCACCTGTGATAGGTAATAATTGAGAGTTGGTCTGCAGACAATACAGGTAGCTATATCACAGGTGAATACAACGAAACTGTTCGCCTGAGCTTGGCTCGATGACGTCGAATATAAAAAAATGCTTACTCCTCTCCCTCGCTGTAATCCCTGAAGAATACACTACACCTGTTGCTCGCACTATGGTTTACACTCGCGGATCGACGGGGGAGAATTTAATTAACTCAGTTAGGTTGAGTAACTCGCGATTCCAGCCAGGGTTCCTAGAGTGATCTAGATGAATTTGAAAGTGTGAAAGAAAAAGACTTTATGATTGTCTGAAATTATTCTTTGAAGTCATAGATGAATATATAAAAAAATTAAACTCAGCGGAGATACTCTCCGTGGTTTCGCTGACTGTCAAAGTGCTTTAATTAATGTTTAAAAATGATCGTTAATTTACCGAAGACTCAGATACAACTCGGCGTCGCGTCAATGACGCCGCGGAATTTCTCGCGGTTTGCGGCTAAGTTCTACTAGCTCGTGGAAATCGCTAATAAAAAAAATGTTTTTTTTTTTTATCGACTGGCTGAACGTGTTTGCGACACTGCAATGATTTGTTTCACTGAATTTACATGAGATTTAACATTAATAGAAAGAACAAAGAACTCGACACGGCGAACACCCTTATGCAAGGGAGTGTTTCTTACTTGGCGAAAAAATGGAGACTGACTCCCTTTTTTCCTTGTCTTTGCTTTTGTACCCTCGAAGGTTTGGGTGTTGCTTTTTGGTGGCGTAGGTTTCGAGCGGAGCATAAGGACCCTTATTGCCATAGGTCAAGTGGTCATATGCAAAATTGCATAATTGTGATTCATTTGATAATAATTCGTGAACCACCCCGCAGATTGTTCCGCGGATGGTCCCATCGTAAAGTTGAGGATTTTCTACCCCTCGTCGCCAATTTTTAGCGCTTCACCGTGAACGGCTCGGCAGCTATGAATTATTTAATATTAAAGAGTTTAGTCTCCCCGCTAGAGTGCCCTCCGCGTTGTTTTTGGAGTTACGCCCCGCGGTTGCGACCTACTAGGTTAATAGCTCGCGCCCTGTGTGCGGGACGACGAGCCTCGTCGAATGAGACCACTTGACTACCTGTGAGTCGCGAGGCTTCCCCGTGCTCATCGATTACCTGGCCTAAAAGCGCGATCCGCACCTTTGAGGGCAAAAATAAAATATTTTCCTATGCCGTAGGGATCTGAAATTTTGACGAGATATGACTGAAGGTTTCTAGACTAATTGTGTGAAATTTTATGACGATTGGTTGAATTTAAATATTTATTTAATGCAAAGACGCGTAATGGTGCGTAATTGTGTTCCTACGCGACAACCGGCGCCTAGCCAGCCCTTTCAAGCGGACCAGTTTTGCCTGCCGGGTCGAGGTGAAGCCTCTTGAATGCTGGCCGGACAGGGGCGTCTCGTGTTGCCTATGAAAAGAAAAGAAATAGTTTTTTATTTATTTATTTATTTTTTTTTTCATTTTCAAGTTTATTTGAGCACTTCTTACTTTGTAATTTCTTGAGATACGAGGCTGGAATTTTTTATGTGGTATAGTGTGAACATACAGGGTGTGCCTTATAAATTGCAGGGAGATTCGACGGTCCTGTGCAAAAAGGTCCGTCGACACCCCCCTTCTTTTAAGTGAGACGTCAACGGCCAAGCTCTGGCTGAAAGAATTTAGTACTTAACCTATTTGATTTATTGTCTTAGCCTAGAAAAAAAACAATAAAAAGAAAGTAATTGGTATGACGGACGGCATTACAATAACTTGTCGTCCGTGTGCTTAAGTCTAAGTGTCCGAAATTTCTAAAAGCGTCTCCCCAGACGAAGGGGACGCTCTTCACATGGTAACGCGGCGATACATTATCTTGATGCGTTTTGTGTCTTCCTATTTTCGTTTCCCCTACTGGAGTCTATGGAATGGGGTGGGCGGGGGTATTGCTTAGCACTGACCGCCAGACTCTTAGCGCACTGAGTCCAGGGCTCGAAAATTGGCTTTTCACGCACTCGGCCGTCCCTCCACGGCGACACCGAGAGGAATAGGCGGAATACGTCGCGCACTACTTAGTGTTCTGCTATGTGTGTAGCGGTTCGTGTACTACACTCGCGGTAGGTAAGATTATTCGTGTGATGATTGTCCTCGCGCCTTATGGTAGTTCCCTAGCTTAATATTATTATTGTCTTTCTGGCCCTTGCGCGACGCGTTTTGGACCCGCGATGATCGTCAGTGTTTTCCTTTTCACGGCACTTGCGATGGACTCCTCACCGGAGCACACGGAACATGCGATTTTCCGCGTTCGGCGTCTTCGTCGTCGTGCTGGGTCTGGGGAATGTGTGGGAATCGGTACACTGGCTGCCGGGCCCTGATTACTGCTTCCCGGTACGGCCGCTATACCCTTGGCGGCGTCGTACCTTGAGGCTGGATCGTCAAGCGCATCGGCTGGCTCTAACCTGTCTTTCCGACTTCCCTCACGTAGTTCATTTTCTCTTTCGTCATCGGCGTCGTCTGCCGTGCAGGACTCGTCCGTGATTTCGTAAAACTCGTCCGTCTCTTCTTTGTGCTCAGTGCCATCTCCCGGTCCTGGTGGCTCGTCCATCTCGCTGTCTGTTCGCACCACTTCATCTCTGGGCTCGTTTGGGTCTTCGTCTGTCCCTTCTGCCTGTTCTTCCTCTCCTGAATGGCTCTCTCCTTCGAAGTGCTCTGACCGTGATGATGGGGATATTAGCCGCGGTGTTCGTCCACCCTCGGACGGACCCTCCGAATCTGATGGTTCCCCAGATTCTGTCTCCGGATCGGCGTTGATCCGGGGAGGTGCTGCTCGTAGGTCGTCAACGTGGAAATCTACCTTCCTGTTGCCCCTCTTTATGGTGTACACTTCCGGCGAAAGCTTGTCTAGTACCAGATACGGCCCTGCCCACGGAGCTTCGAATGGGGCTTTGTGCGGTCGCAGCGCTCTTGCCATGACCCGGTCTCCGGCACAAAATGTGACCGGAGGAACCGCCTCGGTCGGTGCGTACCGCCCTTGGTACGACCGTTGCCGAGCCTGCACTTCCTCGATTCTCTGCTCCCTGGAGACCCTGGATTGCTTCCGTCGTTCATCTTGGTATGCCCGGAGAGCCCATTCTCCTGGCCTAGGGGGTTCGAAGCCCAGAACGATCATTGCTGGCGTTTTTCCGGTGGCTGCGTTCCTCCTCGTCCGGAGAACACGCAGGGCGCCCGGGAGGTGTCTGTCCCACTTCGTCTTTGATTTACCATATGTGAGTGTTCGTAGTACCTTCTTTAACTCCTGGATCCTCCTCTCGGCTGGATTGGCCCGTTGGTGGTACGGGGCTGAGTGGAAAACCTCCACGTGGTTTCTCTCGCACCACGCGACGTATTGCCCTCCGACAAAATGTCCCCCGCGATCTGAGATTATGTTGCGCGGGTATCCGTATCGTGAGGAGATCGAATCCCTCAAGAAATCCACGAGTACCTTCCCGGTTGCTCGGGGCACTGCAATCGCTTCTACCCACTTGGAGAAGACATCCTCCGCCAAGAGAATGTAACGGTTCCCGGTGCCCTCCGCGGCTTTGTATGGTCCCAGTATGTCTAGACTGAGGGTCTCGAAACATGTGCTCGGAGAGTGCGCTTTAAATGGAGCTTTATCCTGTAGTTGCCTAGCCTTGACTGCGTGGCAAATTAAGCATGATTTTAGGTAGCTCCCGACGTGTCGGGAGACGTTTGGAAAATAATACCCTCGGAGTATAGCCCGTGTGGTCTCATCGCGCCCCGGATGTGCTGCTCCCTTCGTATCGTGGTGTCCCGCTATTACTCTCGGGATTCGTGAACAAGGTACGCAAAGCGTATGTTGCCCATCAGTACAGCGCCATAACAACCCGTCTCGTACTCGGTGTTTGCGGTGGAATTCTATGTCACGTACTGTTACTGCTCCATCTGTATTTAGTCTATTCCAGCGCTCGATCCGGGCTTGTGTTGCCGTGGATCGACGCTGGGCGTCAGTTATTTCTCTGTATAGTCCGGTGGTAGTCAATGTTCGGATGGCCTCCGATTGTTTCGCGCGATCTGGCAGTAACATCCTGCCTTCATCGAGTTCCGGCCGGGCGGCTTCCCTGTCGGGGTGCCGACTGAGGAAGTCCGCCAGCAGGTTCTCTTTTCCCGGACAATGCTCTATTTGGAAGGAATACTCCTGAAGGAGGAGTGACCAACGCATAAATTTAGTCTTTTGGTCTCGGTGTTTGTTGAGCCAAAGCAACGAGCGGTTGTCTGTACGGACCGTGAATGGTCGGTCCTGTAAGCAGAGTGCGTATTTTTTGATGTACGTCACCAGACTGAGGCATTTGAGCTCATTTATATGATATTTCCTCTCAGTCTCGCTGAGCGTCGAGCTGGCGTACGACACGATGCGTCGTTCGCCGTCTTCGTCCAGCTGGTACAGTACCGCGGCCATCCCGATAAGAGATGCATCCGTCTGAAGTACGAACGGCCTCGCAAAATCTGGCCGGTGTAGCTGAAGCGGCTGTGAAGCAGCCTCCTTCAGCTCATCGAACGCCCGCTGACACTCGCTTGTCCATCTGAATTTCAGGTCTTTGGCCAACAACTGGGTCAGGGGCTTCGTCAACAAGGAGACGTTTGGTATGTACTCCCTGATCCAGTTGAATAACCCAAGAAAGCTCTGAAGCTGTTTCTTGGTGGCCGGAGGTTGAAATTCTTTGATGGCTAATACGTGCTTGTCTTGCGGGGTCGTCGTATAACCTCTAATCCGGTGTCCTAGGTAGTCCAGCTCCTGCGCCGCGATGGTGCATTTGCTGGGTGACACCGTGAGGTTATGTGTCCTCAGTCGCTCAAAGACTAGTCGTAAGTGTTTGGCGTGGTCTTTCAAGTCATTGCTAAAGATGATGATGTCATCCAGATACACCTGCACGAAGTTGTGCAGGTAACCCGTGAGGACATCTCGGGCCATCAGTTTCTGAAAAGTTGCCGGGGCAGATTTTAGGCCGAACGGCATAACTCGGAACTGATAAGTCGCCCCGTCTGGAATCGAGAAGGCGGTGTATGGTTTACTGGCAGGGTGCATCGGCACTTGCCAGTAACCGCTCTTCAAGTCGAGTAGTGTGAAGAACCGTGCATCCCCGAAGTCTTTTATGGTGTCGAAGATCTTCGGCAAGACTGAGGCTTCGTCGAGTGTCACCGCGTTTAGACGGCGATAATCGACGCAAAAGCGCGGTTTCTTCCCCGGCCTCTCTATGATAACCGGAGGGAAACTGTACGGTGACGTGCTTGGCTCAATAACGCCCGCCTCAAGCATCTCCTCAACCTGTTCATTGAGGATCCGCTTCTTCCCCGGTGATAGGGGGTAAGGGCGGACATGTATCGGGGTAGGATTTGTGAGAATGATTCGATGACACGTCGTTATTGTGGTGGCTTGGGACGGAGAGTCCGAGAAAGTGTCAGCGAACTCCTCGAATAGCGGCGCCAGAAGAGTGCTGCCTTCGGGAGGTATTTCAATTGTCTCTGGCAATACGGCGTCAGTTCGCGGAACGTGGTCTCTGTTGGTGTTATCCCAAAACACCGTCTGTCTGTCGTCAGTGCCAACGTACAGACAACTTCGTTGGTAATCTAAGACCGCGCGTTCCTTGAATAGGAACGGGGCCCCGAGTATTATATCCTCGTTAAGGTCGCTAATTATATTAAATTGCGCCGTGTATTGGCGGTCGTCTATGTAAAAAGTTATAGATATGTTCCCTAGGGAAGTGATGGTATCGGCGCCGCAGGCCATGCCGAACTGTACGTGTCCTTCGCCGGGTTGGTACTCAGACGCGAAACGAGCATTAATAATATTACGGGTAGCACCTGAGTCTATGAGCGCAGAGTGGCGGTGTCCGCCAATCTGGACGATTACCCGTGGAAGACGCGGAAGCTCTTCCACGGCGTTCAACGTTTCTAGTGGGCGTCGTAGTCGTTTGTTGGTCAAGTAGTTGTTGGTTCTAGACGCAGGTGAACCCTGACGGTCACTAACATCGCGACATGAAGGGGGGGCAGAACAGAGGTGGTCGAAGACGTGACCTGTGCCTCCCAGTCCTTCGTTAGGTTGAGGGAATGAAATTTGACTCGAAGGTCGGGGAAGTGAAACTTCTTTCGGGGAGCTGGAAGGACACTCTCCCGGAGAAGGGAATGAAACTGCCTCCGTAGAGGTGGAAGAAGCAGGGATGTCGGCGCTGACGTGAGGCGTCAAGCGCTTGACGGTTGGTGTCCCTGCTGGGATGATTCTGGTTGCGTGCGCGACCTGAGGTAGGGCCTCTGCTGTGGTCGATGTGGTGGGGTTCTTATGCATGTGTGGGACTGGGGAGTCGTTGGTAATGTGCTCCGGTTGGAGCGGGGGTTCAGCGAATGAGAGGGGGGGCTTGTCAACCGATGTGGCCGAGCGGGGGAAGTTGTCCCAAGTGGACGTTCCGGGAGGGTCACGGTGAGCGGCGAGACCTCCCGGGATAGGGAGGGTGTGCGAGGGCAATTCCTCGAGGCGTGGGGGGCGGATTGTGGACCGTGAGAAGTGGGCGGGGTTTCGCCTTGGAAAGGCTGGTGCCCCTCGACCTTGGCTTCCCTGTGGGGAAGGCGGTCCGCGTCGTGCGGGGGGACTCGTGTGATTGGATCCCTGAATTGGGGTGGCGCCTCGAGAAGGGGAAAAGCGTCGGAGTCTGGGCTCTCTCCGAGCTCTGGGGTCTGTTTTGAAGTTAACGCCCTCTGGCGTAGGTCGTCCAGTAACTGGACCCGGTCATCGGGGTTGGCCCTGTTCCACGGCGTGCGGGAGTGCGGGTAGCGGCTAACGGGAGTTGGGGGGTGTCTCCAGTTGGCGGAGTCTTGTGTTTGGGGAAGCTTTCCCGAAGGGTTTGGGCATTGGGGGCTTGATGACCGGTCAGGGGCTGAGCTTAGCGCCCTCCGGCGGAGGAGTTCCGAAGGTGGGAAGTTACCGCCGGAACGGGGGGGACTCCGCTGTGAGCGGGACTCAGGGGACTTGGCTGAGCTTAACGCCCTCCGGCGGAAGTCGTCTGGTTGACGAGGGTCAGTTAATTTTGGGTCGTAGTGGGGTTCGAGTTCGTGGCCGGGGCTGGGCGACCGTTGTTGCCCTCGGCCCGATCTCGGTTTCCCGAGAAGGGATTAGTACTACCTCTGGATGTCGCGCCGGTGTTAAACGGGCGGTTGGCCGGATAGCCATTGTCTGGCCTAGACTGAAACCCATTAGGTGAGTTGCGAGGGGGATGATCCCTCCAGGATTGGCGATTATCATCGCGTGAGGGTGGGGGTCGAGCGCGGTCGGTCTCCCGACCCGCGTTCTGTCGTTGGTTTCTGAAAGGATTGTTAGGGCACTCGTTGTGGAAGTGGAATTGAGCGCCCTGACAATAGCGACATGGGGTAGACGGTATGCGCGCTGCTGGCGGGGGGTTACGTGTGGCTCCCTGGGGAGGTGGAGGAGGCCTGTTGGGCTCCTCGGAACGTTTGGGACGAGTTCCACCTTCAGCATTAGGACGATCAGGCTGCCGGTGGGTTTTGGAAGGAGCTGCGCGGTTCATGTCCGCCTCTACTTTACTCGCGAGGGTAACAAGCTGCTCTAGCGAGCGGAAGGGGTGGCACCTAATCCGGGAGCAGAGTTCTGGCTCCAGGAGGTCTAACACGATGGAGATCCGGGCGTATTCCGGTTGACTTCGGGCCACCCGGTTAAACAAACACATTTTTCGGGTAATAAAAACCGCAACGGCTTCGCCGGACTTCTGCCGCTCGCCATAAAGTTGGGTGGTCGCCCGCGTTAGATTTTCTGTGGCGTCGTATTTCTCGACGAGGCGTTCGCAGAATGCCTCGTACGAGTTGAGCAAATAGCGGTACGGCTCATACCAGGTTTTAGCCTGGTCGCGCAGCTGATCCACGCTCAGGGCCAGTTGGATCGCTGGATCCCTGACCCTAAGGTGTCGGAAATGATCTTCCTTTCGCTGGAGGAAGTCTCCCGCGCTCTCGTGTTCGAGGCCTCGGAATTCCGGCAGGGGTAGTGGCTTGTGGTGGACCGACGGACTGGGCGTTACGCGTCCGAGAGCGGACACGAATGCGTCCGTCATCTTCGAAAACATCCGTTCCATGTGGGCCTCGAAGTCCAGAGGGGACTGGGCTTCTCGAGGCCTTGGAGCGGGAGCGGGGGATGCCCTCTCGAACGAGGGTTCCATGTTAATCGACACGTACCTATTACCAGCACGCTCGATAGGTGTGGACAAAGTCCTTGAATCAGGCAGGTCCATTGGAAATGTATTTATTGCCCCGAAGAACTCGTCCGACTCTCCGGACTGGTCCACTACTAGAGCGCGGCTTCTATGCATGGGGGAATCTTATCTAGTTGTTATAGCCGAATACGCATAGAACGAAAGAAAACTTAACGTGAAGAGAGGAAAAATGAAAAAAAAATGAAAAGAGAAAAAAATTTTAGGAACCACTGAAGGGCAAGTTTAATTTCTTCCGGGAATTCCGGAGAAGTGATGCTGGGTTTTAGCGCTCTTTAAATAGTGGGAGCCCTGACGTTGGGCGCCATGTCGACGTAAGCGGGGTGGATATCAATGGGAGAATGGTTGTGGATGGCTGTTCGGTTGTCTACCGGTCGAATTAGGTGAGATAATCACAATTTGTTAAGGGCGCCAGCGATTACCTGGAAAACTTATCCACACCACGTTGTCGAACTCTCAGGGCAAGGTTCAATAAGCTTCGGGGCTGTTCAGGTTAGTGGAGGACGGAGGACCAACCCCCTATCCTTCAATCACGAAAGTCGCCCTATCCTTCAATCACGAAAGTCGGCGCGTTAAGCGCAGCCAGTGAGGATGCCTCAGGTCAGAGAAAAAGAAAAAAGTAACAACGCGACGAACACCGTAACCAGGCTTAAATCTACCTGGCTCTCAGAGAGTTAGTGTTCGTCGTTCTTCCCACGAATGGGGCTACTGCGCCCGAGACTCTAAATTGTTAGGTATTCTGACCTGCGCAGGGGTCCTCAAAGGTGGACGGGCCGACCGACAGGGCTATAGCGGATTGTCACCTGACGATGACTACTTTACGCTTGGAACTTGGAAACTGTCCCGGTAAGATGACAGAGTAACTAACACCAGGTAATTCGTTGGGGGTTAATCTCCGCTTAATAGTCCATGTACAGATGTACCAGCAAGCAACAGCAAGTCCCATCACAACTATGGTGGCTAGTACTAAGATCCTCACATTAGAGGGTGATGCCAAAGACCTGTCTTAAAAATCCTACCAAGCCCTGCCTCTGGCTGGGATTGAGGTGTGATAAAAGTTACTTTAATGAAAGAGACGGAGTTTTTAAATTAATTAAGAGCAATAATGTATGAGTGTAAATAAGTTTAATAATAATATTAAGGAAATAAATGAAATAAAAAAATTATGTATAATAAAATAATAAAAAAAAATTATTAATAAAAAAAGATTAAAAAAAATTGAATGGTATATACATATACAGCTAACCGCTGAAGGATTGTATACCTTCAAATATATATATAACTATATTAATGTGATTGAAGCAATAATAATGTACAATTACGAGAAATTTCTAATTAATAATGCATTCCACTGAATGGAGAAAAAAAAAACAAAAACGTAAAAAAAATTAAAACCTCCCCTAAAACTAAAACCTAAAAATTAAAAATAAAATTCTAAAAGTCCTAGATATATCCGATTTGATTTCGCAACGATTTAAAACCTAAAGTACCTGCCGTGATTAATTAAAATTATTAACACTAACTGAGCCAGGCAACACAACTATAAAATAATAAAATAAGTAGGTACAAGAAGAAGTCCCTTAGTTCGTTACTAAAATGAAAAAAAAAAAAAAAAAAAAAAAAACGTGGTGCTCCACCTATGGTTTTAAGGAATTTAAACTAAGTACCTATCCTACTTGTAACTTATGAATTTGAAATTTAGAATCAGGGCCTAAAGGATGAATAATAATAACAATAATAAAGAACAATAAAAAAATTAAAAGGAACCGGGCAAGTTCTATTCTTAGGAGCTAATTCACCTCTCGGTAACTGAACTTCGGTTTCACCTGTTCGCCGTTCTATGGTGAAGTTTAGGATCCAGGTGAGTCGCGCCTAGGTACGGTACCAGAGCCGCTCGATGACAGTTAACATCAGTTAATACAGAGTCGCGGTTTTTGGTATCTCTAATACTGCATATATTCTACGGACGAGTGACAGGTGGTTGGTGCAATACCTGTACACTTCTATACAACAAGCGAACGGTAAGATAAGTAAACAATACAGACAAGAGAACGGAAGCACGAGCAACGCACTTTGCCACAAAAAATACGCGGCCTCTACTTGCATGAAGTGCAGGCAAGGTTTCACGGTTTCGTGGCCTTCGTACCTGGACGCTCACACCCTTTACCTGGCGCACCTGGAAGTAGTACGACGAAGGGGGGCTATAGTCGTGCACTTGCGAGATAGCGAGTTGTACTCTCAAACCTTAAGCTCGATATGAGTCCCGAATAGCTTACACTATTAATTTGTTATATTTATTTGGGCGCTAATGACATTTGCTAAGGCTAATTGCTTTAACTAATATAATTTGTGAATTCTAGACAGCTGATCAATAGCAAAAGGGGACATAACGCTTGAAACTCGGTTAGTGGGTCACTAAATATGGGTCAAGCACCGGGTAGCTACCTTCGACAGGTAGTTGACAGGTGTCTGTGTCTGCAGCAGGTGATTATTGTCCCCGCGAAACGTTAAGTCCTTGACAACTGCTTAGTGGAGCTTAACCTTTTAATTTAGGAGGTGGCAGTTGTATCTGCGATGATTGAAAAGCCAGAACGAAAAGAATTTAAATGATTTAGAATTTGTTTTAGTAATTTTGAAAGGACGCTATGCTAAAATTTAAATGGCGGACCTTCTTGTTGATTTCAAGATCCGTCGTAGAGGGAGGCGGAGCTTCCCACTGCGCAAAAGCAGACTCTAAGCTCCTCGCGTCTCCGCTAGGCGAAAGACGCGCAGGATATGCTAATGGATGCCCAATGGCTCACTGTAATTTAAATAATTTAAAGAGAAAAATTATTTTGACACAATTTAGATGATTCACGATTACGCGGTTTCGCGCGTTCCACTAGCCCTTGACCTAGGACCTACTATCTCGTACTTTACGCCACTGATTAGGCTGGTAATTAACTTTGACGCGAAGCCACTCTCGTAACAACTCCCCACGCCCTCTAAACGAACAGACACAGCACTTTACAACCCTGTAAAAATGGCGACTTCCCAAGCGTCCTTTATTTTATTTGAATTTAATTTAAATTTTTTTTTAAAAATTCGTGATTTTACGCAATTTTGGCAGCGATTAGCCTGAGGGACTAATTCATCATTCGAGGAGGCTGTAAAAGCACTTCTTGACAACCCTCGAGAGTCGGGGTCGGCTTAAGTTTATTATATTTTATTTTCAAGCAAAGGTTTATGAATCTTATTGTTGTTTAGATCGACAATAGCTCTCCCTTACGTCGCACTATTTTTTGTACACACTAACGATAAGGCAATGAAATCAATGCGAAAAGAAAAAGGTACAGACCCGTGCTCAAGGAGTTAGTTTCGCCCAGCCCACCTGTGATAGGTAATAATTGAGAGTTGGTCTGCAGACAATACAGGTAGCTATAGCACAGGTGAATACAACGAAACTGTTCGCCTGAGCTTGGCTCGATGACGTCGAATATAAAAAAATGCTTACTCCTCTCCCTCGCTGTAATCCCTGAAGAATACACTACACCTGTTGCTCGCACTATGGTTTACACTCGCGGATCGACGGGGGAGAATTTAATTAACTCAGTTAGGTTGAGTAACTCGCGATTCCAGCCAGGGTTCCTAGAGTGATCTAGATGAATTTGAAAGTGTGAAAGAAAAAGACTTTATGATTGTCTGAAATTATTCTTTGAAGTCATAGATGAATATATAAAAAAATTAAACTCAGCGGAGATACTCTCCGTGGTTTCGCTGACTGTCAAAGTGCTTTAATTAATGTTTAAAAATGATCGTTAATTTACCGAAGACTCAGATACAACTCGGCGTCGCGTCAATGACGCCGCGGAATTTCTCGCGGTTTGCGGCTAAGTTCTACTAGCTCGTGGAAATCGCTAATAAAAAAAATGTTTTTTTTTTTTATCGACTGGCTGAACGTGTTTGCGACACTGCAATGATTTGTTTCACTGAATTTACATGAGATTTAACATTAATAGAAAGAACAAAGAACTCGACACGGCGAACACCCTTATGCAAGGGAGTGTTTCTTACTTGGCGAAAAAATGGAGACTGACTCCCTTTTTTCCTTGTCTTTGCTTTTGTACCCTCGAAGGTTTGGGTGTTGCTTTTTGGTGGCGTAGGTTTCGAGCGGAGCATAAGGACCCTTATTGCCATAGGTCAAGTGGTCATATGCAAAATTGCATAATTGTGATTCATTTGATAATAATTCGTGAACCACCCCGCAGATTGTTCCGCGGATGGTCCCATCGTAAAGTTGAGGATTTTCTACCCCTCGTCGCCAATTTTTAGCGCTTCACCGTGAACGGCTCGGCAGCTATGAATTATTTAATATTAAAGAGTTTAGTCTCCCCGCTAGAGTGCCCTCCGCGTTGTTTTTGGAGTTACGCCCCGCGGTTGCGACCTACTAGGTTAATAGCTCGCGCCCTGTGTGCGGGACGACGAGCCTCGTCGAATGAGACCACTTGACTACCTGTGAGTCGCGAGGCTTCCCCGTGCTCATCGATTACCTGGCCTAAAAGCGCGATCCGCACCTTTGAGGGCAAAAATAAAATATTTTCCTATGCCGTAGGGATCTGAAATTTTGACGAGATATGACTGAAGGTTTCTAGACTAATTGTGTGAAATTTTATGACGATTGGTTGAATTTAAATATTTATTTAATGCAAAGACGCGTAATGGTGCGTAATTGTGTTCCTACGCGACAACCGGCGCCTAGCCAGCCCTTTCAAGCGGACCAGTTTTGCCTGCCGGGTCGAGGTGAAGCCTCTTGAATGCTGGCCGGACAGGGGCGTCTCGTGTTGCCTATAAAAAGAAAAGAAATAGTTTTTTATTTATTTATTTATTTTTTTTTTCATTTTCAAGTTTATTTGAGCACTTCTTACTTTGTAATTTCTTGAGATACGAGGCTGGAATTTTTTATGTGGTATAGTGTGAACATACAGGGTGTGCCTTATAAATTGCAGGGAGATTCGACGGTCCTGTGCAAAAGGTCCGTCGACAGTACTACTGTGATAGTTAGACCAATGATCACGTATGCTTCTGTTGTGTGGTGGCCTGCCGTAACCAGGCTATACATTCAACAGAAACTAACACAACTCCAAAGACTCGCCTGTTTGGGAGTCACAGGAGCAATACGCACGACCCCCCACAGCAGCTCTGGAGGTCCTTCTGGATCTCGTGCCCCTTCACTTGGTGATTGAGGCCGAGGCTCGGAAAGCGGCCTACAGGCTGAGGTGTGGTGGTCAGTGGAAAACCGGAAGAGAACAATTAGGGCACACGAGGGTCCTTTCCGACGCGATAGGGACTCACTCACTTCTGGAGGCCAGGAGTGATGACATGGTGCCTTCCTTCTCCTTCTCGGAACCAGTTGAGGTTGTCATCCCCAAAAGGGAAGACTGGAACCCACTCGAGGACATACTCAGGCCTGCCGATATCGTCTGGTTTACAGACGGATCGAGGTTTGAGAAAAGTGCTGGAGCAGGGATATACGGTGAAAGGCCCAGAGCTGAACTTTCTTATGCCCTGGGCAAATTCGCCACGGTATTCCAGACCGAGATCTTCGCTATTTTGGTCTGCGCACAGGAGAATATCCGAAGGAGATATTCCAACAAGCACATATATATATGTAGCGATAGTCAAGCGGCCCTCAAGGCCCTTGCATCTGTACGGACCAAGTCAATATTGGTTCAAAACTGTAAACAGGCACTCTCTGAACTTGGCTCATCCAACTGGGTCAAGCTTCTCTGGGTGCCAGGACACAGCAACATTGAGGGTAACGAACGGGTAGACGCTCTGGCCAGAGGGGGCTCTCAGAGACCTCTACTGGGTCCGGAGCCTGCTCTCGGCTACCCTAGATCAAGTGCCAAGAAGTCAGTAGAGAGCTGGACACGGTCCCAGTTCCGTGACTTCTGGGCCTCACACCCAGGACCCCGGCAAGCGAAGCTCCTAATCTTAGGGCCCTTGCCGAAGAGATCAGAACAAATCCTGCGACTAAGCAGGAAACAGGTCAGAATCGTGGTAAGTCTTTTGACTGGACACGGCTCTTTCAAAAAACACCTGCACACTATAGGGGTGGCCGACAACCCCGACTGCAGGTTCTGCGGGGACGAGGAGGAGACTTCCATCCACGTCCTTACTTCCTGCCCTAGTCTTATGAACTTGAGGCACAAACACTTCGGCATTGGTTTTCCGGTGCTGGAGGAAATAAGGAATGCCCCTATAGGACGGATTTTGGCCTTTGGGTTAGAATCCGGCCTAAATAGGGGATTCCAATAAATTCGTAGCGGCAGCACAATGGGCCACAAGGCCTGAGTGCGGCGACCCTTCGTCGCCCCGCTAAAAGAAGAAGAAGAAGAAGGTGCCAGATCTCAAAATACCCGTATTTTATCCACATGAATCCATTACCCACCAAAATACCCACACAACACTAAAATCCCCGTAATTCGGGTAAATACCCACCAATTGGTAACACTGGGTACAATAGGCGAGTTTTATTATTAGGCGAGTTTTATTGACCCCAGAAATCTACTACTCGTAGAAGTAGGAACGCATCCTGCCGTTTTATTGACCACTATGTTTTCCACGTTTGCTACTTTTCTTACGACCGAATTTGATCGTGGAAAGAGTAGAATCACTGGTCATAAAACCAAAAGTAACTAAAATACAAAATAAATAATAAGAAACTGAAACTATACTTATTGAAGTTATTAAAATATGTACAAAATGAGTGTCGTAAAGATTCTAAAAAAAATAGATAATCATTTGGATATGGAAATCCACGAATTTGGATGACAAGATATATTTATATAATAAGATAGATTAGATAAATAAGCAATTCCAGCAGCAGCAACAGCAGCTCTATAAGCAGTAGCTTATTATGTCGATTCATAATGTAAGAGCCAAAGAGAAGTTAGAGCTTGTACCTGTACTGTGCGTTTAGTTTTTTCTTAAACATGGGGTTATTCTTATTCGTGGGTATTTGCAGTAACTTGGTACATTTTGCTAAATCACTGAAGCACTTGTGGCAACATTGACAAACCGTTTTATTGACACCTAAAATTTGCTACTCGTAGTAGTATATTCGAACTAGCAATAAAACACGCCTATTGACCCCAGAAATCTACTACTCGTAGAAGTAGGAACGCATCCTGCCGTTTTATTGACCACTATGTTTTCCACGTTTGCTACTTTTCTTACGACCGAATTTGATCGTGGAAAGAGTAGAATCACCGGTCATAAAACCAAAAGTAACTAAATAAACAAAATAAATAATAAGAAACTGAAACTATACTTATTGAAGTTATTAAAATATATACAAAATGAGTGTATTAAAGATTCTAAAAAAAATAGATAATCTGGATTTGGAAATCCACGAATTGGATGACAAGATATTTATATAATAAGATAAATTAGATAAATTAGCAATTCCAGCAGCAGCAGCAGCAGCTCTGTAAGCAGTAGCTTATTATGTCGATTCATAATGTAAGAGCCAAAGAGAAGTTAGAGCTTGTACCTGTACTGTGCGTTTAGTTTTTTCTTAGGCATAGGGTTATCTTATTCGTGGGTATTTACAGTAACTTGGTACATTTTGCTAAATCACTGAAGCACTTGTGGCAACATTGACGAAGCGTTTTATTGACACCTAAAATTTGCTACTCGTAGTAGTACATTCGAACTAGCAATAAAACACGCCTAATGTATTCCCTACATTCTTGTAATATGGGTGGCACTACATCGGGATGCTTAAAAATATTGCACCCAGTACCAACGTTTCACCGCCGTTTAACCGTGTAAGTTGGCTGCTGTTTCAAAACGATTCAGGGGATGACGTTGCATATCTATGTTGGACCAATCTAACTTGAAGTCGGCAAAAATCGTTCGTTCAGTTATGGGCCGACGAAATTGTGTTTGCTGGGACGGGGCTTATTATAATTAACTCGCGCAAACGTAACCAAGGCACCTTTATTTTCCCTTATATGTTCGAAGGTTATCATATTTTCTCATGGAGGTAGAATATAAATAAGGAGTAGCCATAAAGCTTATATCCTACAATGAGAAACGACCGCAGAAGGCGTGGCTTGTGATCATACTGTCATGAACGGCTCGCCAGGTCCTGATTTAAAAAAAAAGTTTATACAGCATTTGAGGAGATACATGTTAGTTGACTTTACACATTGACACTACCATATATCAAGCCAGTAGAGTAATGAATGAGATGACGGTTTCACATTTCAAGCAAATATAATATAATAAAATCTAAAATACAATCTAAAATAAATAAAAAATATAGTTTCAACATATCTTTTGAGTAGAGACCTGTTTTAACCTATGAAAAGTGATTTCAAAATATTTCTTCTTATCGATACTACTTTGATTTGTACAGTTACTTGGCGGAAACGAAATCATATGCTATGACGAAAAACACTATTTTCTATCAAAAACATTTATTTTATAATAATATTAAACCAAGATACATGTCGCGTTTTGCTGACGTTTCGATCATACTAAAATGAGGAATGTGCTGCCACCAGTGTTGCCAACAGAGCTTTCTAAAATTCTCCGCCTAGTGCCTTAAAATTCTCCGCAAATGGAAGAAATTCTCCGCCAAAAATAAAATATCAAAATTTTCTATACAACAAAAAATATATTGATCTTTATTTGCTTCTTAATATGTAATCCATTAGTCTATTACTAATTTGCACAAATTGATATTTTAATTCATCAGTAATGAATTAATAAAACCTGGTTGTGAGAATCAGCACAACCGTTTGGAGCACGCTTGATATTACTGCACTCTATATACACTTGCTTTCAAAACTTTCGCGTACACCTATTTTTCGCTGAATTAAATCAGGGTTGTAATTATTGAACTCTGACATTTGAAATTTTGAAAAGTCAAAATGCCTCGACTGACAGGCAAGACAAAGTTTTGATGCTTTCTAAATTAGAAGAGGGGTGGTCCATAAGAAGGGTTGCTACTGATAAAAGCACTGTTCTACGAGTTTTAGTATAGTTGTATTTATTTTTATGTTCGTTTTAATTAACTTTTAATTAAACGTCAATGTCGTCTTTAACCTAATCTCAAAATTATCAGTTCACACAGCTAAAATTTTGCAAAATCGTTGTTACTTAATTTTGAATGTGTACGCGAAAGTTTTGAAAGCAAGTTTACATACTGGAATGAGTATGAACAATTAGGAACCTATTGTTCCCTTTCAAAGAAACTTTAGAGATAACCCAGTAAACATTAATGTAACTTTACCTCTCTGAGAGGTAAGATTAATAGAACATTTTTATATAAAATATTTTACATAATTTTACATAGCATATACGTAAAATAATATCATATTTAAGTCAACATATTAACTTAATTACTTATACACAAGTTTACATATTTGCTACATAATTTTACTTAAAAATGTTTACCTACTTCATTTTACGACATCGAACTCATCGAACGCGTCGGTGTCGCACGCCAGTGTAAAATGATGTAAAATCTAACGTTTGTGTTTTTTGATCATTTTTGTGAAAAATTGTGGATGATGTCTTTTATTAACTTTGATGCAGAAGTGTGAACCATAAAGCGTTGTGACTTCTTTAAATATTATTTTGTTTGGACGTTTTATTAGTGTAGAGGTTAGGTGCAAACATAAACATGCCCTCTTGTTTGCGAATTTGGTGTACATACCTATATTGAAGGTGCAGCACCATTTTTCAGTGAATGACCCAAAAGTAAGTTTGTGTTGTACCATTTTTATAAAGATATTTATTTAAATGAAACGTAATCTTTTTATAGGTTAGAATTATTTCATGGGCAATCGTTATTCTCGACAGACAATTATATCATTACATGGATTTTGTTACACAAAAGCTGTATGTTGGTGCTGCTCCCACATTATTAAGTTCAACTGAATCCAGCGTAAGAAGTTGTAATTCAAGGAAACCTAGATCTCAAGCTTTTGCGAAGTAAGTACTATGCATAGGTATGGTTATTGTTTACCGACATCTTATAGCACCTACTTTGTGTTCGTTATTGTATTGTACATATATTTCAAGGTTTTGTATGTGTAAATAAGTAGGCTAATATTTTCCTGCAATTTTTCTTTTGTCCAAAATTGGCTTAAGCACGTCAAAATAATTCAGAAAAATTAGATCATAACCTTAGGACAAATCCATTGCCCCTTTTTAGGGGATAAAAGGGGTGGTAACCAAAAACTGGTAATTTTTTTTTTAATATCGGAATCGGTTTCAACATGTTAAAAAACAGGATTAGATGGTTCTGATTAAAAGCGCAGCCCCTTTTCTTGTTGTCTTGTGATTAATGATATTGCTTGTATCGCCATTAAAAAAATTAATTTGATCATTATAGAACTACGAAGAAAACTAAAATTGTCTAAAACTTCATGGTTAATTTTGTTGCAATAAATTAAGACAATTAAGATTTGTCATTATTAAAAATATGCTTCTGGTAGAATTAAATCATCTTGGTAAAGGTCCCCGCACATTTTCTTATATCAAATGGCTCTCGGTGAATGTAATAGTATAATATAATTTAATATTTATACAAAAAACGCTTAAGAAACAGTAACAAGTTTGAAAATTGAATCGTTGATTGTTTACTTTTCAGTGGCGTTAATTAACAATTTGTTTATATGACTGTTAAAGAAACTACTTTTATCATGGGATTCTCACAAGATTGATGCACTCGTCTACAACTTATGGATGAAAAAAGTACTGCTTTACACACTTGTTGCATAAATAAGTAGGTATTTTAAAATTATTTAAAACAATTTTTTGAGTTATTTAACAAATGCATTTTTTTCATGCTTCACGGCTGCCAATTGCCGTTTTTTTAAATTGTTTCTTTTTTGTGATCTTTTGAAGCATTCTAATAATTTTTAATTGTTTAATTCTGAGAAAAAACGTTCTTTATAAAAAATTTAAAATGATTTTAAATAGTTTAAAAAAATTTTGTTAACACCACTGAAGAGTAGGAGAAAAATCTACATTCTAAAACAAATTGTTCTATGACTTGATGCACTTAAACAGTCAACGGTTCAATTTTCGACTTTGTTATTGTTTTTTTGTCGTTATAAACATTTCCACTTGAAATTTGGTGTGATGATTTAATGGGCTTATTTAGCATATTTTTTTATTACATTTTGTAAAAAAATCTCTTAATTTTAGAGCAAAATTCAAAAAACCAGGATATTCTAAGATCTAAGATCTATCTAATCAAGAATATAGAAGCTGCTTGAAGTCATTCACTCCTAGTTGCATTTTCATTCCCCTTTTTTTTGGCAGTTATATGCTGCATACTCTTATGTTGAAATACTCCAATAGTCCCCAAATCACCATCTCTGACAGATTAGGCAAATCTGATTTTAAATAGCTGGGTTTTAACAGTGTAAACTCAACTTTGAGGCAGACTTTCGGATTGAATGACAGGACTTTGAACACATCGTTTCATGTTTAAAGCAGTATACTTCTGAAACTTATCGGATCGACCTCAAATTTTCCATTCCATTGGAAGCGTGTTTTCATAAAGTTTTGTTAAAATATATACATTATTATTTAAGCTATCAAAAATTGTTTAATAACTTAACAAATTGATCAAAATAGTTTGCATCTAGTTTTCTTCACAATTTAGTAAAGGGATACAAGCTATATAACCAGATTTACTACACTATACTGGGTGCGCCACTTAAAACTCCCCAGACTTGTAACTTTTTTATTTTCGAAGCGATGACCATGTTGGGCACATCAACTTGTAGACATTTTTAAAGCCTTTAAATATCCATACAGACTGATTAATTTTTTTTTGAATGGTTAAGAAAGGAAACTTAATTTCTTTGAATATTTTTTTACCTCACCCTGTACATGGACTGTGTTATTGTTTTCTTATAAAGGTTTTAATTAGCTTCAATTTATGATATTAAAATAAAAAAACTTAAGAAATAAAAAATTTGCAATTTCCTACTTAGTACATTTTAATATAAGTTAGTTTTTAAAAATATTTTTTTAAATTTTTTGTTACTGTTTTATTACGCTGAATATTGTTTGTGATATGTCTTTTACAGATAAAGCATAAAATTATTATTTACATTCCTTTCAAAGTAATTAAAGAAAAAAATCAGTTTGGAGTGTTTTTAATTCCTTTCTCTAAAACCAAAAAGAATTTCGAATATGACGTAATAATATAAATTGAAGCTAATTAAAACCTTTATAAGAAAACATTAATGTAGTTCATGCACAGGGTGACGTAAAAAAATATTCAAGGAAATTAAGATTTCTTTCTTAACAATTTAAAAAAAAATTTTTTTTTAAATGCTTTAAAAATATCTACAATTTGATGTGCCTTAAAAAATAAGAAAATTACAAGCCTGGGGAGTTTTAAATGGTGCACCACCCCCTATATGAAATAGACTAATATTTCAATTATTTTCACAGGTTGTGTAACTGATGTTCAAATAGCAAATGTCAGAGTGATGAAGGCTGACCAAAGAACGAGTACAATCAGAAACGACCCGAGAAATGCTTAACACTTATTGTAGATACTTAGTTAACTTGAATATAGAATAGTTACACAAAAGACACTAGTATTAATCTCTCCTAAATCAACAGTTAATAAAATAAATTAAATGAAATTTGAGCTTTACTAGGAATGCAAGGCAAGATAGGTAGGTGGGTATACATCAGTGGAGAAGAAAAAATATCGTATAGCTGCTTTCTAAAGAACATATAGGTCACTATCAAGTGGTTGAATATACATACACTGAAAAAAAAATGGTTTGATTCAAGCATATATTGGTTTATATATACGCAAATAAATGTATTCTTCATATAAAACAAATACATTTGTGGCAAGTAATCAAAAGCTGGTAGTAAATTAATTATTCTTGAAATAAATGTACCTGTTTTATATGAAGAATATATTTATTTGCGTATATATATATAAACCAATATATTCTTGAATCAAACCATTTTTTTTTCAGTGTATATGCTACATTATAAAGAGATAAAATTAGTTACCTATGCTTTACATAGCAAGTGGTTGAATATACGTATACGCTACGTCATTTGTTCTATACCGTGTGGTCACAGTGTTACCTCTTCACTATGTAAAAATCATATGCACATGTTGCTGACATTTCGCAGAGTATGCACATATGATTATGCGTCACATTTTACATAGCACGTTACTTCTGCGAAACTTAGTTTACGTAGCATTTACGTATATGCTATATATTTATGTTTGCTGGGAAGCTAAATTTGGAGGCACTCTGGCTTCATCTCACTTGTAAACTAATTATTCAGGAAACTGAGACAGGTAACCTTCAAATATGGCTTTCTCTCTCTAAATCTTCTTCCAGCTCCAGCCTCTCGGTCCTCACTCCAATATAGTAGGTCCTTTCCTTTGTTTTTGAGTGTAGTGTGTTTTACACTATACTCAAAGTCAGCTGAAAATTCAGTGTACATGAGTGTGATATAAAAGCAATGGATTGGACAAGTGTAATTGAAATTGAAATTTTACTAATTTATTTTTTTCGAAAGCTTTCTGGAAGAATTCCTCAGTGAATTGATCATCTAAAAAAAATTGTTAGATTAGGTAAATAATACATTCTTATACGGTATTTTTTATAGTTAACATTTCTTAGAAGATTAATTACTTGTGGGTCATCTTCCAACCTGCAATTTTGAACTAAATTTCTTCAATTGTCCTACACCAATACACAAAACATAATTCACCTAAAAGTCCAGAAACTACCCTATTAATTCAAATATTTCTATTGCTCATGCCCAGTGCAACTCACACCCACGGTCAATAAACGATACGGTTACATCAACCAGCAGCTTTAGGACGAGAGAGACGCGGGGAGCGGGAAATCGAATGAAAGAGACAGACCTATCTGATTTCCGTGCAGAAGACAGAGACAGAGATTCCAGTAGGGTCTACAGCCTATACGTCACCTGTAGACACTACAAGCATCTTTGTCTCTGTCTTTTGCACGGAAATCAGATATGTCTGTCTCTTTCATTCTATTTCCCGCCCCCCGCGTCTCTCTCGCCTTCAAGCTGCTGATTGAGACAACCGTATGATTTAATGACCGTGACTCACACCTGCCTTAGACCAGGTGGAGATAAGCTACACCAATGCTGACCAGTGGACCTTACACTGGGCAAAGGAATGGTAAAGTGTAGTGTATGTAACACCATATCTTTGCAAAGAAACGACTTTGGGTAATTTAGTGTAGTTCAGTGCTACACTTCGAATGCAAAGAAAGGAGCTAGTATCGAGCTCACTACTTGAGATCATTGGTCGACAACCGGCCTCTGTTGACCCTTAAATGAAACTGAATACGCACATATCGCCATCTGTTATCATTTACATAAACTCGTAAACTGCAAGAAAACAGAGAGGTACATTATTTTGTTATTTGTTT
The DNA here is from genome assembly GCA_936432065.2 of Rutpela maculata. Taxonomy (NCBI): domain Eukaryota; kingdom Metazoa; phylum Arthropoda; class Insecta; order Coleoptera; family Cerambycidae; genus Rutpela; species Rutpela maculata. The sequence continues at coordinate 36,868,515 of OW386294.2, read as the reverse complement.
AAATAAAGAAATAATTATAAATTCTGTCACTCTATATTCTCCGCCAATTCTCCGTCAAAAAGGCATTATCCGTCAGATTCTCCGCAGGCAGTCAAATTCTCTGAAAAGCGGAGAATTCTCCGGCAATTGGCAACACTGGCTGCCACATTCTGGTCCCGTTCGACTGGCAGGCGGACCACGGTCGGACTGCTAAAAAGCGTTCTAAACAGCGGTCTGAAGTTGGTCGACATGGTCACGTTTTATGATACGACTGTGAAAGCGTTCGACCCTTCGACCATATATTACCTAGACCCGGTATCTTAGCCAAAGTATAGAGAGTTTGTTATGTATACTAAGGCGGCGCTGACTATGGCAGCCGCGGGTGCTGAAGGGGGATATTTTTCTGTGTACGGGACCCTTGCCAGTGGCGTGTATTCGCGAAAGGGTCTGTATGTTGGATAATATATAAAATTAATTAACATTGTGATGTTTAAAATTAAGACCGAGTAAAAATTTATAAGCATACTTTTACAACAATATTCTACTACTGGAAAATTGCAAATGGAGATATTAATTTAGCTTTTCTAGATAATAAAAAAATACTTCTGTTATTGTATAAAGCAGAGATGTTGCCAAAAATTAGTAATACAATTATTAGTCATTATTTAGGTTTAGAAATTACTGTTTTTCACGAGGGAAAAAATATATTTTCATATTTTTTTTCAAATAGTAATAAATAGTCACTGATGGTATTCCCTTTCTTGTGTGTATTGTATAATTTGTATTGGTAGGTAATGTGTGACATAAATAACATAAAACAATTCACACAAATCACATAAATTCCAATAAAGTTAAGTACATGCGTGCATTAAAAAATTTGCCATCTCAAGCTGCCATTTGAACCCAGGGCTATATAGACACCAACTAGTTTATCCTTGCTCAGTCGGTGTACTTTATGTAGTACACCGACTGAGTTATCGTGGTCGATCATCATATGAAGTAAATGTTTTATAGGCAAAATGTTTTTTCACAAAAAAAAAGTAAGAATTAAAACACACATTTTGTATCGATATTTTATTAAGTATAAGTACATCTTAATTAGATCATAATTTAATAAAGACGTTGCTGAAAACAAACAATTTATAAATAAGTAATTAAATAAACAGTAAAAATATAAAAAGTGTCATGTTCTTTATTAGAAGATATAAATACATTAAATTAATAATACTAGGTTATTATAACTGATTGCCGTTTATTCTATGTTAATTAACAAATACACCTTCAATACAATAAATGAGTCGATTCTTAATCGCTGCATATATCCATATCAGCTGGGTTAACAAAAACTTATTCTCTACAAAAATTGGTATATATGAAATCCATTCACTAATTAAACTATATACAATATATTAAAAGACTAAAAGCTTTGCGTACTCTTAAGTAACGCTCAAATGTCAAATAAATACTGTCCAAAAATTAAAGATATGACACCAAGACTGAGAATAACTTCAATTATGATTTTTAGTTTCTAAAATTCGCATCACTATCCTCATCGAAGTGATGAAAAGTATATGTACTCTGTGCCAAAGGGGGACGATTTGAAAAAATGAGAAGTACAACAACTTTCTACTATACTCTCTAGCAGGGCCAAAAGTCAAACTTAAAACTACGATAGATATGGTAATTAGTTGCGTTGTTCACATAACACATTCTCTTGGCTGATGATTAGGCAAAAAATTTAAAATCTAATGACCAATTCATTATACTATATTGAGAAATGCACCCAACATATTTTACAGCCACTTGCATTATCTTTACTGAATGTCTAGTGGCATTTAGGTCAAACCGAGAAAATTATTTGATGATATTATTTAATCTTATTTTAAAACAATAATTTTTCATTTAATTAATTTCTACTGAAATCGATATGTTTTTAAAACTAATTTAGAATATTTTAAGGTTATATATATAGAGGTAATAGGTACCTTAATAAATTTGGAAAATCTGTCAGTGCATATCTAGTATATTAGCATTATTAGAAAATATTACTAGCAGTTAGTTCGGTAATAATTCGTTATTATAGCTTAGCGAGTTAAGACTGTCAGCTCCTGTTTTAACGATGTTAATTTTTACTTTTTAATTTTTCTAGTGTCGCTAAGCTCTAAAAGTAATTTCTTGTATGTTGAGCTTCATCTGGCTCTTCTTCTTAGACTCTGTGTATGTATATCATCTGATGAACCATCCTCAAAGCAATGTGGTAAAGGTTGGTACTGAAATAAAACATAGAGAGTATTATTTTTAATGTAATATAAGTATACAAAAGTCTCGGAAAAGAAATAAAAGAAAAAATAATTACCTATTGCATTTGATGATGACTTTCCAAAAAATAATGCAAATATATTTGAATCAAATATTATTAATAAACGGTGCTTTAACAAATGATTGTTTGTTAACAAATAATATGAATAATTTGTCTTTTTCATAAAATGTACCTAATGTCAGGTTTATACATGCATGAATTTACTGGCGCCAGTTGCCACGCCAGCCCAACTTGCGCGCCAGTAGAGGTTTACACACAATTTTAAATTTTATCTAGTCAGTCTTATTCTTTGACTTCTGAGTGCAGGTGGTTATTGAGACAAAATGTCAAGTAATAAATTAAAGAAAATAATAATTCGTACCGAGTGCTGCATTGTTCTATGAGGGATTGTTCCAATAGATTAGCAACGTGGAAAATAAACTAAATGATAAGCAAAGAGACCGTATCTGGTTAAGAAAATGGATTGCAAGTAGAGAAAACTTAGGTGCATCAGAAAGAGTGTTAAAACTTTCAATAGAAGATCCTGAATCTTTTAGAAACCGTTTATTGAACGAATCTTAGCCTTACATTCACACTGTCAAAACCATCAATCGCCATTGTTGTTGCTATTTTTTTCATGAACAATTACTCGAGATTCTCTATTTTTATAACAATTAAAATGCGCATCCCATAAACACGCCTCTTTTTCATATAATTCAAGAAATTTTGTAATTTCCTCAGAAATCCACTGTTATTTGTTGTTTTCTTAATGCTCATTTTTAAATTCTATAGACGAATTTATATTAGTATAGTTACTTGTACTGCTGTGCGCAAAAAAAAATGGGACAAGTCTTATATCGTATAAAATCTAGTTTTGTACATCTAACTAATTTTTGTGACATTGTCAGTTATTTGTCAAAATTCATTGCAAGTGTGCAAATAGAGACAGATTTATATTAGGAAAAAATAGTTGTCCTATTTTTTTTGCTCACGACAGTACCAGCTACTAGTACAAGTAACTAGCCAGGATAGTGTCTCTAGACAACTCAAAGTTTATGTCAATTTTACTTCATAGTGGCGTACAACTTGGTACTGGCGGGCCACAAAGTTGGAAATTCCTAACATTTTTGCATCATTGCATGCAAGGTCAAGACTTGCTCGCCAGTTCTCGCCAGTAACTGTTTATACGTTGAATATTTTTTTACTGGCGTGCCAACATCTACTGGCGCCACTAAATCCATGCACATATAAACTCGCTATTAAAGCAAGTATTGTGAATGTATAAACTGACATTCAGATTTTCATGGAAATGTACATTGTTAACCTAAATTGAATTCAAAACAGCTGTTTTTAAAAAAATGTTTACTGTCTGTATCACCTTTTTTTTTGAGATATTTCAATTTGTTTCTTTTCGTACTCCATACTAAGATTATCCTGATTATTTTTTTTATAAAATAAGTCATTCGGAAATATTCTTTATTATCTTGCAATGTACCAATTTTTAAAGCAACAACTGTTATATGAGCAGAAGTACAAACATTTTATTATTTATTCATGCTATACATTCATAAAAGTCACATAAAAGTAATTGTATTGTATTGAAATAGAATCAAAATTGAACGTCGCATGCAGTTGATCAATACGTTTTAAAATATCATCAGTAGTGTAGATTATACTTACCCAACAGAATGTGTTATTGTTATATATGTTATTGAACGACGTTTTGCATACATCTTGTGGTCTCTATAACTGGTCCAATTTTCCGTCACTATTTTTGGGCATCCAATTCTTTTAGAAATCTAAAATATTAAAAATAGATATAATATATGACACTTAATAAGTTGTACTACCTACTTAAAATATCAGTTTATTAACTTATATTTGATCTCATGCAATACCTATATAATTTAAACCAAATATACAGAAGCTGGTTTAATAAGCAGTACCTATTTGAGTTTTATTTGCATTGAAAAACTAAGAGTACCTAGTCAATATTAGTTAGTCTAAGATCTGAAATGCCTCATAGACAAATTCAACTTTATTAAAAAATATGTATTAAGTCTGTAAAATAATTATCTACTTATATATTATTTTATTTTAGAGAGCACCTGAAACCCTACGACTACGCCTGAGGAATAATTACAAATAAGATAATACTTGCCTACAAAATGATTTATTCCATTCTTTCTGTAACGCGGGATCGTATATAAAACACTATTTACCGATTTTGAAAACAGAAAAATTGTCTGGATGTTATGGAAGTCTAAGAAACACATAAATAAAACAAAAATAGCCACAAATAACAATGGCGATGTAAACAAAGTTTTAATGCATTTTCGACATTCGACCCGCGACGTTTGAATTAGCCAATAGAATTCAGGGTACCTTGAAACCCCCCGCAAAAACATCTTGTAACATGCGACACGCCCACATGCCGAGTCTAGATAATATATGGTCGAAGGTTCGACCTCGTCCACTATGGGCGTGCCCACGGTGGTCCCAGTCGAATATAGCCTCTGCTTCTTCTTATGGCGACTCCTTATTATCAGCGTTGCCAACTTTTGTGTGAGCGGTTTCCCTAGACATACGAGGATTTTTCCCTAGATTGACCAATTTTTCCCTAGACCCTAGTAAACCTAATTTAATGAAGTACATAGCACAAATTTCTGATTTGTAGAAACCAACGCAGGACGCTGGCAAGTTACAGCGACTATATATAGATGACGTTGAACTAACTGTTTACTTCATGGAAATATAATATGAAGAATTAATTATTCTTGATTTTTACTTTTATTTCTTGATTAATATTATTCTATTCAAATTTAGTTAATTATAATAATTCTGTATATTTTCAAAATTCCCTAGAATCCATAGAAATTCCCTTTGCCCCTAAATGATCCGAGATTTCCCTAGAATAGGGAAATTTCCCTAGAGCTGGCAACGCTGCCTATTATTTTCTGTGCCTTCGCTACCGGCTGAAGTCAAATCAGCTTCAAAATTGAATTAATTATTACTTAATAAAATGTACTTACGTGAATTTGTACATATATCCTCAAAATTTTAAATGAATATGCCTATTGTACCTATTTTATTACAGCGGAAAACTATTTTCCCTCTCTATGTTCGACCCAGCCCGCGAAATTTAAAATGAAAGCCACATACGTGTATGTCATCGAAATTAAAACATTTCGATGGTGTATGCACAAAGATTTTATACAAAATCTAAGGTCATTTTCAGTTTCTTCTAGAAAACTTCTTTCCCCGGCCCTCGCCACTATTAAAAATTTTATAGACCTACCCTGTGCTCCCTGACAATCGTGTAAATTCATTTACGAACCTACACCAGCAGATAGTCTCAAAAATTTTGAATCTCCGACAGACACATAAGCACATTAATGCTGACCAAAATAGATCGCCCTTTGCATAGTCACCACACGATGCTTGCGTTTCAGGAACACCCTAAGGGACTCGAAATTACACATATTAATATAGATGGATTACACTCCCCACCTTTGGAGAAACCAGGCCATACAAATGAACAGACATTAAAAAAAAAAATCATGCAAAAACTTGTAGTATCTGTTTATAAAAATACAAGTTCAGTAACATGACATCTAGCCCAAATAGCTTTTCTGTATCAAGTTTTAAGACCTGTATCTTTTCTTCTATTGCAATAAATTATTAAATGCTAGGTACGAAATTTTAGAAAAAAAAAAGAATAACCGTCAGTTATAGTATGGAAGATTTTAATGATGTAAGTAGTTGCTTCATTTGTCGGTTGTGTAACTTTTATGCTACGATTTTGTTTTAGAACAAGTGTAGAGTTTGCAAGATACTTTTTTGTTGCAAATCGTGTCGAGAGAAGCACGAAGCTAACAAGCACAACGTATTTCCCGAGTGCGATATTTGCGTTCACGGAAAAACAGTATTGAAAAATCCTTCTGAAGCCTTGTTAACGCATTTATGGGCCGTTCATTGGCCATTACACTGTGTGTTATGTAAAAAAGGATTTGGATCTACCGAAGAACTTTTGAGACAGTGTAAATGCCCTGTAGGGCATAAAGTTGCTGAAGATGTGGAAAAAAGCCCCGCTTGCGTTTCTTTGCAGTCTTATAACGAACATACTTACGAATCGCCTCCCCTCTCAGTGCTTTACCCCACCAACGAAGCAAGTAAGAATCCAAATTTATTTTCTTCCTTGGCAACAAGTACACCGATGCAAAAAGGAGAGGAGAACAATTTATTAGAGAAAATGCAGGGTATCATTACACCTGTGGACTATTCGGAAAGTAACAAGGAGAGCATAATCAAAAAGAAAAGACTGAACTCTAATCGAAGCAGTACCCCCAAAAAAGTTACATTTTCCGACACTCCTTTAGCTGAGAGTGACAAAAAACAGAAGAACATGTTAAAGAAAGGTAATTTATTACGTGTGGGTCTTGTTCTTTATTTGTATTTATTTTTCTAGAAATTGAAAGGCGCTATACAGGGTGTCCCCGTATGAGATTACCTATATTATACCACAATTTTTTTTTATTTTATTTTATTTTTTGCGGACAAGTCTACCTTTAACATGAACGGCGTATAGTGTCATCCCAAAATTGTCGCTATTGGGTGCAAGATAATCCAAACTGTACAGTAATTACAAGTAGTCAAAAATTCTCAAAAAAGTATGGTGTGCGATTACAAAAAATAGAATTATTGGTCCATACTTCTTTCGGGAAAGTCTTTTATCAATATTCAACAGAATACTTACTTTTGGTCAGAATTTGAAGAAGAAAATTTAGAATACATACACACAATTCCTGTTTACAACAAGACCAATATCCTCCCGTGTTCGATACTGCAGGTTCGAAATTGGGTTCGTAGACATTTTCCTCAAAAATGGATAGGTAGATTTGGCCCCATTGAATAGGGGTTTGGTCCCCTGATCTAAAGGCATGCGATTACTCTCTTTGGGATTTTTAAAAGGTTATCAAGATCATTTAGCCTTTGATGTTGAAATTTTAAAAGAAATAATTGAAGCTATCGCAGAAGTAAATAACGAGATGAACGTTCTGTTTACAATGAATTTAAAGATGACTACACTGGCCACCACACTGTTTTATTTTATTTTTTGAGTTAGGGAGCCCAAGTAGCACAGACTGGTTATATAACGGTTTGTTATACGTTAAAGGCACTTTTCTTAAAACTTTGTAACTTTTACTAAAACCGTAATAAAACCAAAACATAGCTAAATTGATGTATAAACGTTTATATCAACAAAGTGGGGAATCTATAAGACTGTTATGAAACGTTGCAAAGTGGTTTTAATAACCCTTTGTAACACCACTAAACAACTTACATTAAATCGTCTTGTTTTTATTTAAAATAACGTCTCAACAACCTACGTATAAAAATATGTAGACTTCAATACAATTCATTTATTTAAGTCAAAATATATATATATATATATATATATATATATATATATATATATATATATATATATATATATATATATATATATATATATATATATATATATATTATATTAAAATATAAAATAAAAAAATAAATAAATAAAACATCAGCTTTTCCAAATTATTTTTAATATAAATTTTAACTTGTTTATAATATATAACTATTTTTTAAACTATTTTAACTATTAATTTTACTTATGTGTGCGCATATTAGTATTTCTTTGTAACTGTATCCTTGTTTTGATGTGTTCCACACCCTTTAGGTATTGTAAATTTTTTTACATGAATAAATAAAGACATATCTATCTAAAGGCAATATGTGTCAAAAATTAATGTTTGGTGTGATTTATGGAATGACCAGATTATTGGGTCCTGTTTCATTCTGGGATTGAATGGGGTAGTGTATTCAAATTTGTTGCAATACGAAATTCAACCCTTTCTCAATAATCTGTCACAAGATGCCAGAAAATACTTATTGTATCATAAACTTGATGACGCCTGGCTCATAACTTGCAAGGGGTCAAGTGCAGGAGTTTCCCCCTAGGTCACCTCACTTGACACTACTTGATTTCTATTTGTGGTGCCGTTTAAAAAATATAGCGTATAAGAGAAGACCACACATAGCCAATAAGAAGAGTTAGTGGTCACAATTAGACAAGCATGTGCTGAAGTCATTCTGGCTGAAATTAGAAAAGTTATAAGGATTAAGCAATGTATTCGGAATGATGGTGGTTACATAGAAACGCAAAGAATTATATAATTCAATTGACACTTGCAATAACTTTTGTTTTCATGGCTTACTTATGTCTTTATTGAAGATTATTTGTTAGAAAAATGGTAATTATGTACAAATTAGAATTTTTACCTTATTAAATAAATAATTATTTTGTTGGAAAATCAGTTCAAACTAGTACAATTCATTATTCTGAACAAAAAATGAAGAATACATTTTTTTCATTTGAGAATCCGTTTTACAGATAAAAAAAAATTTTAGTTGAAGAAATTGTTTTATTGAACTCATTACGATGTAATCTTGGACAAAGGGGTTTTTCAGAAAATGTAAATGTGTTGACAAGAGTACCATAAGGGAGTGTGCTAGGCCCATTATTATTTATAACCTTTATTAATGACATAATTGTAAATGGTAACAGTTTTTTAACCCTTTTGCTGATGATACTTTGGCTATTATTACTGCTCAAAATATTGATACAATTAGTAAAAGTGCTACGAAATGTATAGAAGAAATATCAATTTGGTGTAATAAAAATGGACTAGTGCTAAACGCACAAAAAACTGATCTCCTGCTATAACACCAGTTGTAACTAACAATGATTTAAGTGTACTGGTTAGAGCTAATGACAAGTCTATTTGTCAAAAGGATTGTGTAAAATTTTTAGGTATTCAGTTGGATAAACATTTATCATGGCAAAACCATACTGAAGGTGTAATAAAAAACTTGGCTAGTAAAAACTTTGTAATTTTACAAATAAGAGATTCAGTTAATAGTGGTACACTAAAAACTTTTTATTATGGCTGTATAAACTCTACAGTTTCATATGGTTTACTTTGCTGGGGTAATTCTTCAGGAATACAAAAGTATTTATCATGTAGAAGAGAATTATAAGAAGCATGTTTAACCTAGGTTACACTACATCATGTAGACCTTACTTTAGGCAGCATGGAATACTTACTGTTTATTGTATGTATATCTTACAGTCAGTGTGTTATGTGAGAAAAAATATTAATGATCTACCAAAATGTAATGATATAAATACGTATAACACTCTCAGCGGCAGTAATGTGTATATACCAGCATACAGAATAAGCCAAGTAAATAAAGGTCCCTTCATCACATCAATCAAGATGTACAACCTTTTACCAAAACAATTAAAAGATGCTAACAGCTTCAATTGTTTTAAAAGTGTAATTCAGAAGTTCCTGATCGACCAATGTCTTTTACACTTATCATGAATTTTACAACTTCTGTACTACTACTACTTGATATTTGAGCCATAAATGGTTTATTTTTATGTTGTTAATGTATTTATTTGTTTAAATTTTTGTTTGTTTGTTATTTATTAAATTTTAAATTTGACTAAGTATGTGTAATATTATTATTTTTTTATTGTATTTAGTTTCTTTGACTATGTTTGTATACTATGTATTTTTTCTTAGTTTTAATTTATATTTGACTCGTCCAAAACTTGTATTGTAGCAGGTCAAAAGGAAATAAAGTTATTATTATTATTATTATTATCATTAGTAAAGGTGGTGATCAGGAATATCTTATTAGTTTTTTTCTAAAGAAATCGCTAATACTTTTTTTTTGAAAATCGACCCTCTTTTTCCATCATAGAATCGGACGCTTCTGACTAAAATCAAATGTGGTTACGTCTAAAAACTCACTCTATAAGTATGTATTCACAATTGAAATTTCAAAATAGAGAGATATCAGATGAGCGAGATATGAGGGTGGCTCCATGAAAAATGGGACACGCTGTACACAAATTTTAACTTTTTTTTTTTCAATTTTAGAAGACTGCCAAACCGGGGACTCAATCTCCAGCCCTCCTAATTTGGGTAGGAAATATGGCGACTTCTTTGTTGTACATTATTTGAGTATTTTGTTTTATTGCAGGTACTACATTTTACACCACCTCAGAGGAGGCTCCTCAGGAGAATACCGGAGTAGATGAAAACAATATACAACCAATCGAACAAGCACAAAACGCCGCTCCTGCAATTATTATAACCCACACTGCTGTTGAAATAGAGGAAAATAATGAAGAATCAAACCATCAATCACAAAACGGCATATCTGCAGTTGTAACATCCGATGCTCATGTTTTCAGCATCAAACCGGATACAGAAAATACTCCAATGAAGCAGGAAGACAGTGCTACATGGTTAAGTGCTATCGATATATCACCTTCTGAACTAACTAAAGAGAATGAACCTACTTCATCTAAAGCAAATCTTTATACACCTGTCGCACCTATGGTAGGAAAGTTTAAAAAAAGGCAAGTAAATATTGTGTTGCCAACACCGGTCGTGAAAAAAAATGAAATAAGCATCACCATTGATTTACCACTGCCGGTTTTTTCAACACCAATGCCATTGGAGTCGGACATGGAAGAATTACCAGCAGTATCGAAACCAAATACCGACATTGTTTGTGAACCCAAAGAAAACACTCCTTCAACTTCCGACATAGAATTAGAAGACTTTGGCAACGCAAATCAACATGAGAATAGTAACGTGGAAAATAAAGCTCCACTTTTAAATAACAAAAATGGTATAGAGGGAGAAATTTCTGCATCAGATACTATGCATGGACGTCTCTGGTCATTAATGAGCAAAGTGACGAGTGTTATCGGACAAGGATTTTCTAGTGTCAATGAGAGTGCGAATCGTATTGGTGAATTTTCCCTGAAGCGTTCATTTATAGATAGCGACTTGCAGGACGTACCGCCTGCCAAAAGGTGCAAATTAACACAAGTGAAATGCCGACAAACGATTCGAAAATTGCCAAACATTGAAGTAACCAGAGGTAATACTCGCATCGTTTACACTGCACAAAGCATGAAAGTATTCGTGGATATGGCAACGCAGACAGATGAATGAGCATGGTATTGATATTTAGTTACGTAAAATTCCTGTTAACTTCGAATTTGAATATACATTTTAAAGTTGAACACAAAACCAACAAATACATGTTTCATTAGTGCAACGTTCGTGTTCACGAAAAAACAGTACAGAAAATTCCTGCTCTACTGTTAATCTACTTACAAATCACGCAATGACAATGGCAAATTGAGAATGTAAATGTCCCATAAGTCATGAAGTTTCTGAAGATGTGGAAATAAGACATTATATTCTTTTACGTCTTATAATGAACACACAAATCATCTCCTCTTTCAGGGACATCGAGCAAGTGTAAAACATAGGTAGAGAAGAATTTCCCAATACTATTTTTCTATAAAAACAATGATAAGCCACAGGAAATATGTTGTATATGGGACATATGTGTTTTATAAATTCTACAATTTTTTTTTAAGACTTGCATAATGATTAGGTACGACTTAAAATTTGTAGTTTGTAGCGTAATAAATTATAAAAGAGTTTTAAAAATTGTGATTTATTATATAAATATTTGTTAAAAAACTGCTGCCTAAGGAATCACTAGTTCCACATCCAGATTTTCTGTCCAAGTCTCACAACGAAAAAAATTTGTATGTGGAAATAATTGTTTATGGAACTTTAATAATATATTTGAAATCGTCTACCCCAAAAACCCATAAAACGATATCCCACAACGGTAGTGTGGGATAGACGAAGTAAAAAAAATATATTGAGGCCTTTGTTTCTTGTACACTATGTATGTTAGATCACTGTTTGCGTGATTGACTTTTTAAAAACTTTTTATTTTGTTACATGAGGAATCAACGTTGATTCCTGAATAAAAGATACAATTTATGTATGATACATTTAATATGAAGTATGATAACTGCCGGTACAAATGCTCGTTAGTCTTATTTATAAGTTTTCAAATGATGTGTCAGCCAAAGTTGAACAAAGGAAATGCAAGCTAGCTAATCAGCATAATATTGTGAGAAGTTAAAATGAAATTTAATATCTAGATAAGCAATTCAAAGGAAACTGTTATCTAATACTGTAATATGATGCTATCTGTAATGTCGCTTTATATCTTGATGATATTGCGTATAGTTTTATATAACAACTTCCCCCTTAATAAAAAAAATGATGTTATGCAGCAACTTTTGAAAATTGTTAGAAACGTTAAATGAATATAATGCAAAATAAATTGAAACAATGTTGAATGAATACAAAGCAAAATAATAAAATACATAAAAGTTAAAATTGGTAGATGATAATAATAATAAGCGAGTAGTACATTACATAAATGTAATAAGAATAAAATACAATGGTCTATATTAATAGACAAGGGTAAAACTCCACATATGAAAGTCTATGTTAACTCGATGTCCTCTTCTTCTTGAGGTTTAATACCGGGTCGCTTTCTTGGAGGGATCAGTCTAGGAAATTTGGTAAAAACTCTGCTTCGCTCTGAAGGAGGTGAAGCAGGGTTGTCCGTTGAGGGTTGGATTCACAATGCTCCACATCTTCTTCTTCTGCATTTACAGGTTATGTAAAGTAGAACTAATAGAATGATGAGAGTGATTATGAAATATGTGAACCAAGATATGTGTTTGGTCACAAAAGGTTCATTTATGAGGTCATCCAGGTCTTTGGAATATTGGTCCAATTTGTTTTTAGCAGTATCTAGGTCTTCTACGTCGAGACTGTTTAATTTGAGAGGTTTTAATTTTGGAATTTCGATTTTGTCGGGCATGTGATTACAGCATTCAAAAGGAATTTGGATAGGGTGTGAGTTGTCCTTAATTTCGGAAAAGTCTTTAGCACTGGCTTGTATTCGGGTGATGCCTGCATAGGCGTAACATCCTGGTTGTAGTTTGATGATGGAATTTTTGTTGATTAGCTCTGTTGTGGATTCTCTCTTTGGACAGTTGATGGTAATGTGAAGTGGTTCGGAATTAATTATTAGCCATGAGTTGTCTTCAAGTTCTTGGACATTGTACCCGTGGCTGATGATGAAGGAGGTCTGGCAGTTTTCTGGGAGTCTAACTAGTGGTTTGAGGATTCTGGCTTCGCATATGGCATTTTGATCGATGGGATAAGCGTATAGGTTTGAGCATAGTTTGGTTCCAAAATAAAGAGGTTTACATTCTTTCAAATTTTGTATAGGTATGTACATTAAAGAATCATCGTCTCTCGCGATAAACTTTTGTGAAATAGATAAAATGTGATGTAGACCAGTTCTGTTATCAAGTATCGGGATAGGATATAGGCGATAGGTGTTATAATTTTGGGGTTCAACAAGTGGTATTGTTAAAACAAATACTAAGTTAGAATCCATTTGAAACGCTTGTAATTCAATAATATCCAAATACTTAGCAACTGCCGATAATTTAATGGGGAGAGGCAAATTGTTCCTTCGTAAGCTCTGTGAAACTTCTTGTAGTGCTGTCACTAAGTGATTAGGGGTTATGATTGACGTGTGAATGATTCCTAGTCTGGCAAATGTTATTGAATTTAGAATGTCGTTTAAATTATCTTCGATATACAAATAGCTCGCCATTAGTTGTTCGGAAATGTATAAGAATTTTAGTTTTATATGAGCAGCCTCAATAGCTTGAGTCATGGTTTGAATTGTGCGTTCGATTTCATCGAGATCTTTGTTAAACGTTTCCTCGTCAATTTGTAATTTTTGTATAGTCGAGTTGAAGTTTTTAATAACAGAAGTCGTAACTGAAATTTGATTTCCAGTTGATGTTCGTCGTTATTTAGTTTATTTATACAATTAGTATAGTACTGGCCATCTTCAGCATCTAGGTTTCCAGTTATGGATTTGAATATTGTACCGATACCGTTAAGTATTCCTCGTTTATATCTTTTTGTATCTGAAAAGATTTCGTCAAATTTCATTTTTATAGAGTTGGATATTTTAATTTCACTCGTAAAAATAATTGACTTATGATCACTATTATTGAGAGTGTACAAGATTCTGTCTAAGATATTTTGATTTTTGTCAAAAGATATTTTGAGAGATGAAATGTTTTTATGCACTAGCAGAGTCCATTTGTCATTTGTCACCACGATGTCCGTGTCTTGGCGGTAGTATACACCAACAGTGTTATTGATCGGGGTAATTTTGTATTGACAGAGTGCTGATCCGAACAGCAGGAGAAACCTGAAAATAAATTTAATTTTCAGTATATGGTTTCATTCTATCAAAATTTACTTTAGTTTCTTGTTTTGTTTCGAGATTTAATAAGGTAGCAGAATTTTGGAAAATTTGTTTTATTTTAAAAGGTCCGTTAAATTTGTTTTGCAATTTGTTTTTGATTTGTGATTCTTTTACGTAAACTAAGTCACCTATGGGGTCAAGGAGTCAGCTACTTGGCCACTGACTCTAGGAGAAAAGCTGAGGGGAAATGGCCATCCTTTATGAAGCTTCTCTCAAGATCGTCCGTGCGCGGCTCAATGTCGCATCCTGCCCGAGGTGACCCTGCGTTCAGCTAAATACGGCGGATCTAGACAAGGTAAATCGATAAAATCCTCCAAGCCAAGGTGTACGCAACCCGTGCCGAAGGCTGAATGGCACCGGGGCGAAAGGTGTCATTAACGGGGCCTCCGGAAAACTGGGCAATCTTCCGGAGTATTTTGCCTTACCACAGCAATGCAGGACTCTACTGTGGCGGACCAACATTCCTTTGCTACTCGTGGGAACCATATGGTGAAAACGACTAACAAAAATAAACCAAACGAGAGGTGTACAACCCCCGATCTTCAAATCGAAGAACCTATGGAGATTGGGATAAATCCCACTCCGCAAACACGCCCGATCCCACCGGATCAGGAAAGGAAGCTGTTAAAGCCGATTCCTGAGTCCGAAGGAGAGGACAAATGAGAGAAGGAGGAGCCCAGAGCTTTGAGCAATCTCTCTTCTAAAAAACCCAACGAGAGCGGTACAACCCTCGATCTTCAAATTGAAGAACCCTTGGGGACTGGGATAAATCCCACTCCACAAGCTCGTCCCATCCCGTCGGATCAGGAAAGGGAGCTGTTAAAGCCGGTTCATGAGTCCGAAGGAGAAGACAATTCAGGGGAAGAGGAATCCAAAGCTTTGGACAACTTCTCCTCTGAAAGAGAACAGCTAAGGGAGGCTGCAACAAAGCTCCTTAGCCGTTCACTCAAGAGCGGAATACCATATGAAACCGCCTTGCAGTCAGTGTTGGAACGACGTGACACCAACCAGCCACCGGAGAAGGTTCAACAAACTTTCTCTGAAACGGGAAAACGTCTACAGTCCAACGGCAGTTCACATAACCAGCGGGTAAAGAATCCCTGCGAAAGTGAAACTGTCAAACCCTCCTTTAAGGTAGTCGCAGAAGGAATCAACCTGAAGTCTACGCACATCAGGTGCCTACAGGCGAATCTACAACATGCCAAGGCCGCCACATACGTCCTTGGCAGAAGATTCAAGGAAGGGCAGATTGACATTGCCCTTATCCAGGAACCTTGGACAACCAATACAGGCCGAGTAAACGGACTAGGAAACACTTCTGGCAAGATAGTATCAGTCGGCTCTGGAGAAAGACCCAGAGCCTGTATCTTGATCAGAAATAACATTAATTACTTTGTACTCTCAGGTTACTGCACCCAGGATGTTGTAGCCATCCGCTTATCGCTACCGGTGGGGGGAAGCAGAATGGACATAATAGCCTGTTCTGCATACTTCCCGGGAGACAGGGGTGCTGATCAACCTCCTCCACCTGCGGTTAGGTCGTTAATCGCCTACAGCAAGAGGAACAACATTCACCTTGTTATTGGATGTGATGCAAATTCCCACCATACGGCATGGGGCAGCACAGACATTAACCAAAGAGGTGAGTCACTTTTTGAATACATACTAGGTGAAGGGCTAATTGTGAATAACATCATAACGGAACCAACCTTTGTCACTAGAAATAGAAGAGGGGTACTGGATTTAACAATCAGCTCAAGCTTTGTGAGCAACAAGATTACTGATTGGAAAGTATCCTCTGAACCCTCGTGTTCAGACCACAGACACATTCTATTTAACATAGAAACTGGACCAAGACCTGTGGTGACGTACGGGGATCCTAGGTGTACTAACTGGAGTGGGTATAAACAATCCCTCCAGGCACACCTGCAATCCACTCTCACCACAATCAGGAATCGTGATGAAATAGAAATTGCGGCGGAACAGACCCGGAGCGCAATTATTTCAGCATATCATGAAAACTCTCCACTAAAAACGAAAAAAGACAACAGAGGGGCATCTTGGTGGAACAAAAAATTAGATAAAATGCGAAAAGAAGTTCGACGCCTCTGTAATCGAGCTAAAGATTCGGGCAACTGGGAACAATATAGATCTGCGCTAACGGACTATAATAAAGAAATCAGAAGGGCAAAAAGGGAATCTTGGAGGAGGTTCTGCGAGAGTATTACTGACTTACCTAGCAGCACTAGAATCCACAAGATCATTTCCAGAGAGCCGGCAAGAGAATTTGGTATGGTAAAACGTCCAGATGGCTCATTTGCTGAATCTGGAAAGGAAACCCTTGAACTCCTTACACTGAACCACTTCCCAGGGAGTTCGATCCTGGATAACCAACAACCACCACCATCGGGAGGCCGAACCAAACGACCTCACAAAGACGACTGGCTGGTGGCCAAAAAGGTTATCACAGCACCAGCGATTGAATGGGCGATCAAATTTTTTCAACCATTCAAATCGCCTGGTGAGGATGGCATTTTTCCAGCGCTGCTACAAAACGGACTGGAAATACTGCTACCTTTCCTCATCAGACTATACAGAGCTGGTCTGGTATGGAACTATATCCCATCCAGTTGGGCGGCGGTAAAAGTGGTATATATACCAAAAGTGGGTCGGACAGAACCAGACCCCAAATCGCTAAGACCCATCAGCCTGACATCATTTCTGTTGAAAGGCCTAGAAAAGGTTCTGGATGGACATGTCAGGGGAAACATCCTGAGCACCTATCCTCTGAATGTTCACCAGTATGCCTATCAACCCGGCAAATCAACAGAACTAGCACTAAATAACCTGGTCGGGAAAATCACACAATCTCTTGAGGAAAAGAGATTGCGGTGGCAGCATTCCTTGACATCGAAGGAGCATTCAACAATGCATTGCCCAACTCCCTATATACAGCTGCGGCTGCTAGAGGGGTTGAGCTAACTATAACTGGCTGGATTCAAGCTATGCTTGAAAACAGAATCATAACGACTTTTCTACAGAGAGAAACGGTCAGATTCAGGGCCGCAAGAGGGTGCCCACAAGGCGAGGTTCTTTCCCCCCTTTTATGGTCACTGCTTGTGGATGATCTGCTGGCCATTCTCTCTCTGTGGGAAGCCGAGATTCAAGCATATGCGGACGATCTAGTCATTATGGTTAGAGGAAAATCTGAAGAGGTACTCTCTAATACCCTTCAAGAGGTGCTAAA
Organism: Rutpela maculata; assembly: GCA_936432065.2. Classification (NCBI taxonomy): domain Eukaryota; kingdom Metazoa; phylum Arthropoda; class Insecta; order Coleoptera; family Cerambycidae; genus Rutpela; species Rutpela maculata. Next base: position 36,850,678 of record OW386294.2, on the reverse strand, counting down.
TACAGTCCATATTTGGTGTGAGAGGGAGCAGATGACTGTGAACCCCCACAAAACTGTAATAGTACCCTTCACCAGAAAAAGGAGGCTGAACAATTTAGTGCCGCCCTCCTTAGCAGGTGAAACTATTCCATTTGCGGGGGAAGTGAAATATCTAGGGGTTACACTAGATAAATCACTCAACTGGAACTCCCATCTGGAAAAGGTAATCCACAAGGCGCGACTCTCCTTGTGGACATGTCGCAGAATTTGTGGAAAAACCTGGGGTATAGGTCCCCAACAAATATACTGGTTATACGTTACGGTCATAAGACCAATGGTAGCGTATGCCTCCATAGTTTGGTGGTCGAAAGGGCTACAACAAACGACCAAAGCCAAACTCTCTGGTCTACAGAGACAAGCATGTCTGGCAGTAACTGGTGCGATAAGTACCACACCGTCAGCAGCTCTGGAAATCCTCCTGGATCTACCTCCTCTCCACATCTACTTGGAGAGAGAGGCCAGGTGGGCAACATACAGACTTCAACAAGCGGCAAATAATATGCCGCAGGCTAGCATCATGGAACACAACAGGCTGTCAGATGACATGGAGTGTCATGGCATCCTGGGAATGCTTTCAGATGTGATGCCTACCGCGACCAACTATGAACTGCCTTTTACCGTCCTTTTTCCTGGAAGAGACGAATGGGATCGGAATAAAACTGACCTACAAAGAGCAGACATCTGTTGGTTTACAGACGGCTCCAAAACCCCTGAGGGAGTTGGAGCTGGCGCATACAGTCGCAACCCAAAGGTAAGAATCACTTCGAGCCTGGGTAACTATGCGACTGTCTTTCAGGTAGAAGTTCATGCCATTGAACTGTGTACAAGGAGGCTTGAGCAGATGCATCCTAGACACAGATCAATAAAAATCTTTTCAGACAGCCAAGCAGCTCTTAAAGCTCTTGGCTCACATCGCTGCAATTCTAAATTGGTCTGGAATTGCCAAAAGGCTCTAGCCCGATTGGGCAGATACAACAAATTAACTCTGGTCTGGATACCGGGCCATTCTGGCTTGGAGGGCAACGAAGTAGCCGACTCCTTAGCCAGGGAAGGTGCGGTATCAAAATTTATCGGACCGGAGCCAGTGCTTGGCATATCGGCAAGCACTGCGAAAACCACCATCTTGGCCTGGACTGAGGGGAAAATCCTCCAGTACTGGCAAGAACTACCAGGATTAGTTCATTCAAAGGAGTTCATCACATACCCTTTGAAATCAAGAACTAAAAAACTATTACAGTTAAATAGGTTACACCTAAGAACTCTAGTAACCACCACCTACACAGACTCGGAATAGCGGACAACGCTGAATGCCGACTGTGTCTGGAGGAGGATGAAACGGCAGCGCACATTTTATGTACCTGTCCTGCTGCAGAAAGAACCAGATTCTCACTTTTTGGCAAAGGGCAACTGCTGCCAGAGGATCTGGACAACCTCTCACCTAATAAGGTAGTCGACTTTATCAAAAAGCTGAACCTATTGGGTGAAATATAATTAGGAGTGAGCCACAATAGACCAGATGGTCGCGGTGGGGGGTCTGTTACTAGCCCACTCACATATCAACCTAACCTAACCTAACCTAAGTCACCTATTTTATACTCAGATCGTTTTTGAGGAACATTTCTGTCGAAACGAACTTTTGCTTTCTCTTTTTGAGATTGTGTTCGACTACGGGCTATTTTATAGTAGTGGGATATTGTTGTTTAAATCTCTAACGTATTTGGTTATTAACTCTTTTTGGTTATATAAGGTTTCAGGTGGTCTGTTAGACGTATGACCAAAGATAAGTTCATATGGGGTAAAACCGTGTGTTTTATTTACCGAATTGTTATAGCATATTACTGCATATGGTAAAATCGTGAAAGGATGTTCGTTTGGGTTTTCAGTTTTGTGGATTCTTATCATTTCGGCTAAAGTAGCATGAAATCTTTCTATGGATCCATTCGATTGGGGATGTCCTACGCTTGAATAAGTTAATTTTATGTCGTAGAGGGTGCAGAGATCTTTGAGCAAACGGTTGTCAAATTCGCCACCGTAATCGCAATGGATTTTTAGCGGGGTACCGTAATGTTGAAAGTATAACAACAAGGTATTTACGACGGATTTTGCGGATTTGTCCGGGACTGCATAGGCTTGTGTAAATTTAGTTAACTCGTCGCGAATAGTTAAAGCGTAATTTCGAGTTGGGAATTCAAATAAATCGATATTAATTCTTTCGAATGGTGTTCTTGGAGTTTCTGTGACTACTAGAGGGTTGTTAAGGTTTTTCCGGCATACTTTAGTCTTTTGGCAAGTTTCGCAATTTTTTATAAAATTTTCAACGTCTTTAGTTAGACCTTGCCAAGTGTATTTTTCTCTAATTCTTCGAATCGTTTCATTTATTCCACGGTGTAGATTATTTTTACCAAAATGATTTTGCTCCAATATAATTGGAATTTCATCTTCGTCGGCAGTTCTGACGATATCTTGACAAATTACTACTTTTAAGTCTTTTTCCGCAAAAATGAATGATAGGATTTCAAGAATGGGGAGGTCTAAGTTATTTTCGACAAAGTATGTCTTAGAGAGATCTAGGACATCTTGATTTTTAAATAATACCGAAAATAGATGTTCAATTACAGATTCGATATCAAAAGGTAGAGGGATGATAAAATATCTCCTATGTCTGACCGTTTTGCTTGATACAATATTGATTTTATCGTTATGAAATTCGGGATCTTCTTCGAATATGTCCTCGATAATTTTATGATGGAGGTCTTGTAAGTTATTTTGTTGGAAGAAAGTTATAATATCTTTGTGTTGTCGGTATAAGAGTTGTTTGTTTGATGCTTTGATTTTTGAATAGTCTATTAAAGATGTTGTTTTATATAAGTTGGCGAAAGTTTCAAATTCTTGAGAAATTTGTTCGTTAGTGATTTCGTTATTATCGTCTGGGTTTTCGTCGTTGTCTGACTCTTCGTAATTCGCGGCTAGAACCTTTGAATAGAATTTGGAACATTCGGAAAAATGATTAATTTTGATTCTGGAAAGTGTGTCCGCGTTCTTATTGATTTTGCCGGGTTTATAAATTATTTCGTAATCGTACTCTTCTAATTTGAGTCGCCAACGGGCAAGTCTACTTCCTGGGTCTTTTATAGAGAATAGCCAGGTGAGTGGTCTGTGGTCGGTTACAAGCTTGAACTTTCTACCATACAGATAGGGTCTAAAGTGCTTTACACTCCATACTATCGATAAAAGCTCGCGTTCAATCGTTGAATACTTAGTTTCTGCACTGCACAAGGTTCTAGAAGCATAGGCAATGGGTAAATCTTTGCCAATAGGCCCCTGGCTCAGCACCGAGCCGACGGCAAATGCGCTCGCATCAGTGGTTAGAACGAAAGGTTCATCAAAGTTGGGGTTGATTAATATCGGAGTTGTCGTTAATGTTTGTTTCAAATTTTGAAAAGAATTTATACAATCGTTGTCGAAGAGAAATGGTATGTCTTTTTGTAGTAGTTTTGTTAAGGGCTTGGTTATCTTGGAGAAATTAGGAATAAAGCGCCTATAATATCCGGCTAAGCCTAGAAATGATTTAATTTCTTTTGGATTTTTCGGTTGAGGAAAATTTAAAATAGCGTCAACTTTCGAAGGGTTTGGTTTTACGCCGTCTTTTGTAATTAGGTGTCCTAAATAAGCGACTTCCTTGCGGAGAAACTCGCATTTGTCTGGTTGAATTTTGAGGTTGGCTTTTTGAAGGCATTTAAAGACTTCAGTTAGACGGGAAATGTGTTCGTGAATTGTAGGAGAGTAAATAATAATATCGTCCATGTAGACGAGACATCGTTCATTTTGAATACCTAACAGGATGTTATCCATAACTCTTTGAAAAGTTGATGGAGCGTTTTTGAGTCCAAATGGCATTCGCACGAATTCATAATGACCGTTCTCAACTGTGAAAGCAGTCTTTTGAATATCTGCGGGATTAATTTCGATTTGGTGAAAACCAGAAGCCAAGTCTAAGGTTGTGAAATATTGGCATTTGCCAAGTTGGTCTAAAAGATCGGAAATGTTGGGTAGAGGATATTTGTCACCGATTGTAACCTCGTTGAGTTTGCGGTAGTTGACTACAACGCGCCATTTCTGTTTACCAGAAGCGTCCAGTTTTTTGGGAACTACCCAGAGAGGAGAGGACCAAGGTGAGATTGAAGGTTGAATAATACCTTGACTTAGCATTTTCGATACTTGGGACTTAACTTCTTCTTTATGGACCTGAGGATATCGATACGATTTAGTGAATATCGGTCGGGAATTTTCGGTGTCAATAGGGTGTTTGATTTCATTAGTAAAGGTCAAATTGTCTCCTTCTAAATAGAATATATCTTGAAAGTCTAAACAAAGCTGCGTTACTATTTCGGCCTCTTCTTCGTTTAGATGATCCAAGCGCAATTCGTTCCTGATTTCGAAGGATCTGTCCGTCGTTAGTTGTTGGTCAGAGTTTTGCGCGTTTAAGTTAAAAATTGACTTGAATTTTTGTACTGGTTCCAGGTTAAGGTTTAAAAAGTTTATGGTTTTTGGAATAGCGTTTGCGTTTATTATTGAAGTTAAAAATTCTCCATTGTGATCGATTTTGACAATTGCATTTGGTAAGCGTACTTTCTCGTTTTCCTGGGCTAACAGTATAGCCTCGGTATTTCGCAGGTTACATTTTAGTTTACAGATTTTTTCCATGCGAGGTTCAATAGAAATTAAATTTTTGATGTTGCTTAAATTCGAATTTTTTGTAACAGAATTAATAGTTGGTTGTAAAGGTAAATTTACCGTAGTTTCTTCCGTGACCTTAAATAATGGTACGGTTTTAAAATTCGTGACTAGTTGTTTGTTTTTAAAATCTACTTTACATTCGTAATGTTCTAGGAAGTCCGCGCCTAGTAGTCCATCAAAATCTATATCTAGATTATAGATATAAACTTTGTGTCATTCATCTGAAAAGGGAATGAGAACAGATTCGTTGATATAAATTTTTTGATCAGTAATACCCTGTATAATTACATTTTCAGGAGATCTACGTCTATAATTTTCAGCTGTTTTAGGTTTAAAAATTGATATGCCTGCACCTGTGTCAATTAAGATTTTAAATTTACCAGTTGCGTCTTTCATATAATAGAGATTTTTTGAGTTTACAGTTAGTAAGGTATGCGGGGGTGTATTTAAAAGAACTTCTGTTCTGGGAAGTTCAGGGACGGGTCGAAACTGTCGTTGAGATTCATAGTTTGTATTTGAGTTTCTAGTTCCGTAATTGGTTCGAATTGGTCTGGTTGTTGTATTGGAGTATCCGTGGGGTACTCCGGATCTAAGCGAAAATCCTGAGGATTAGCAGTATAATCCTCGTACTGTTCATATTGAGAATTAGCTGTATAATTCTCTTGGAAATTTTGGTTAGTTTCGAAATTATAATTTTCATAACTGTCACTTGCATTTTGATAATCGGGTGAATAGTCATTGTATTGATTATTATAATCACATTGATTGTCATAAGGTTCATAGTTCAAATGATGCGTTTTTTGCTGATTAAAGCGGTTAAAATTTGGGTTAGGTTGAATAGCAGATGGTCTCTGTTGATTGAAATTTGGATTTGGCCTTATAGCTGAGGGCCTGTTTTGTTGTAGTTGACTAGATTGATTATTTTGAGGAAATGTCCTCTGATTAAATTGATTGGTTTGAGAAAAATTGTGAAAATTTGGGTTTCCTTGATAATTTGGCCATTGGAAATTTTGTGAAGTTGACGGCATTGTTTGTGTTTGTTGCCTTGTACGGCATTCATTTATGACATGTCCGTTTCATTTACATTTAAATTTCTGTTGCTCGAAATAAGAGAGTTGTAGCTCTCTACGAATTCTGCTTACGGCTTTCAGTATGCTAGGAGGGTTGCTAGCGCGTATAATTCGGCTAGATTCGGCTCTAAACCTGTTAGTAAATTATTAAGCGTCATGGTTTCTATGAGGTCTGACTGTGCAGCTCTTTGCGTTGTCGAGAGAGTTTGTTTTTGCACTGCGGCGTGCATCTTCGCATTGTGCGTTTGTAAACGCGATACGAATGTCAGGGCGGATTCACCTGGCAATTGGTGAATGCGCTGCAGGTCCTGAATTAGGGCCGTTAAATCTCTGGAGTCCCCAAAGTGGGTTTCCAGTAGTGCTTTTCTTTCTGGCCATGTGCCGGGATTACGTGAGTTAATTAATTCGGCAGCTTTGCCTTTTAATTTATTTTTAATGTGGACTGTTAATAAAATTTTCTGGTCGTTAATGGCCATACTTTGTGCACAATGGCATGAATTTAAAAATGTTTGTAAATTAATGGCATTGCCATCGAATTCGGATATCAACGAAGATATCTCAGAGAGCTTGTAAGGCTCAATTTGCTCTGGTTGTGGTTGTTGTTGTAGTTGTTGTTGTTGTTGTTGTAGTTGTTGTTCGGCTGGTGCCGGTGGCACTGGTTGAACTGTCTCTGGTTGAGCTCTATCTGGCATTTTGCTTTTTGTATTCAGAAATTACTTGGACAAAAATTGGTTGCGTATCAGCAGTATGATACGATAAATGAATTAAATTAGCTTGTTACGTTGCGTGCGTAAATGGATTGTATATTAGCTGTATAATACACAATGTTTCGTATTAGTAGTATAATACGAAAATAAATAAACTTAAAATTAAATAAACTTGTTTCGTTGCGTTTGTAAAGGAATGGATTTCACTTTGACAATAGAACTGTTCACTTAAATAGGTTGTGAATAAAGTAAGCGAGATGATTCTTAAAATGACTTACGTGAATATTTTCTTCATCTGGTTAGTAGGTTCTTCTAATTAAAGGATTGGGATCCACCACCACGGCTAAGAAGTTCTCCTTGTTCTAATGGTTATTTTCCAATGGTTAGGCACCTTTTGCAGATGGACTCCTTGTTCCGCTGGATACGTTTACCACTAGTTAGGCTCCCGAACACGCGATGTTAGTTAGATCCTACCGACTGTGTCATTTGTTAGATCACTGTTTGCGTGATTGACTTTTTAAAAACTTTTTATTTTGTTACATGAGGAATCAACGTTGATTCCTGAATAAAAGATACAATTTATGTATGATACATTTAATATGAAGTGAGTATGATAACCGCCGGTACAAATGCTCGTTAGTCTTATTTATAAGTTTTCAAATGATGTGTCAGCCAAAGTTGAACAAAGAAAATACAAGCTAGCTAATCAGCATAATATTGTGAGAAGTTAAAATGAAATTTAATATCTAGATAAGCAATTCAAAGGAAGCTGTTATCTAATACTGTAATATGATGCTATCTGTAATGTCGCTTTATATCTTGATGATATAGCGTATAATTTTATATAACATGTATACACAATAAATCACATTTTTTTATAATGGGATGGGGATAGTAATGGGGGTGGCTAATGCCAAATTTGTTTTTAAGACATTAGCTTCTCTTGTATATATTAAATATCAATTTTATGGACTCTTACCTGCTTGATTAACCAATTTACCCCCCAACCCTTCAACTTTCAACAGAATAAGATGAAAATATAATCTCGTTCCAGATCTTGTTAAAATACATATGTGTACCAAATTTCAAGTCAATATCTTAAACGGTTCCAGAGTAATCGTGCACACAAAAAAAAAGTTACAGACAGACCGACAGACAGAAATTTTTTTTTGCTTAAACTTAAAATCTCGACGTTCATGACATTCTAAGCCTATTTGAACAATAAACATTTTAGAATATTTCTTTGTCGTTATTATACTTCCACTGGACGTGGAAGTAAAATTAAGTGTTTTTTTTATCATTTTAAAAATCAATGCTTGATTGTTACTTAATGATTTGTCTAAGTTTTATTAAACAATATTATTTATTTAAACAATATTTTAAAAAAGTCATAGTCAAATTATTGTCTATACAACGTGATCTACCAGGACATGCGGAAAATTTAACAGTAGGTTGTCCCCACCGAAAGGAGTAAAAAAAAGAAAATTTTTTAAAAAATGACCAAAAAAATTACCTTATTTTTTTGTAGGAATGCGCCGCCAATGACTTCAACCAATCTAACGTAACGCGGTACAACCATATCACTTTATCAGACTTGGGATTGACACTACTGACAGCAAAGCTGGATAATAAGATAGAAGTGACTTTTTGGTTTTATTCAAATCACACTACAAAAATACCGAAATAAAGACATTGATCTCATGCTGAAATGACAAGCAGATATACGAGATATTTAGTGGCACGGAGCCAGCCTTGTCGGCATGCTTTGAACTCATTCGTAAAAGTGAATTGGTCCGCTGGAATTCCAATTATCTTCAAAGCGTACCAACAATGTTGACTACCTGCCGCTAGATCGTGTGTAGACCTCTTTTTTTGATCTCGCAGGCCGGCTTCACTTTTTATTCCAATTAAGGAAATGTAAAAAACTCGAATGCGTTCTTTCACCTGTAATTTCGTCGACCTCTTCAGAATTAGGTCAGGACTTACACAACATCAGTAGTGTATCTTCGCAAATTGACTAATAATTTAATATAATAAATTACCTCAGAATCCTCTAAAATTTTGCAGGGGCTTTCCCACATTGAAGACTAGCACACCATTTTATTTTCCGCATTTCTTGGTAGATCACGTTGTATAATGGTAGTAGTAAAGAGTTTGGTTAATTCTAAACACTTGAAATGAAAGCAAATTGTTTTTTTTTTTATAAATGAAAAAATGTAATATTAAAAACTGGCCTAACCGTGACTTGTTTTATTCCTTTGGGTTTCTATTTAAAAAAGATTAGAGAATCGTGTAGATCTCACAACACAAGTCCAAAGAACTTATCTTATGGAAATTGGATCCTGGTTAAATCAGCTGAAAACGTAGTATGTTGTACTCCCAGCCATTCCGATCAAAAGTCTTCATGGGCACAAAGTCCAAAAATGGATAGATTAGAAGTTATCGAACGTGGAATCAGTAAAAAAACACTGAAAAAATGCTATTTTTGCATTTTTTTAAGAACTTTGACCAGGACATGATTTTATGAAAAATTCCAACGGGATTACATTTGTGCATTGCATTACATTGTTTTGTGCTGATTACACAGCCCCACAAAAAAAAAAAAGTTCAGACCAGCGAACCAGACCCATGTATCCCTATGTATTTTCGGTCGCTGAATCCGAATCCGAGGTCAAAAAAATTCGTACACCCTCAAAATCTTTAGCTAGAGCCAAAAAACACCCCTGGACTGGGGTAAAAAGAATATTAAGTTACGAGAATAGTTGTTACATCCTAATCGATCGAATTATACAAATTCAGGTTAAACAGCAGTGTACATACAATAGATATGAGAGGCGAAAACTAGCCCCCATTTATAAAAATCGATCAAAACAAGAATGACTGCTGATAAAGCTCAAAATGTCTAAGTTTTGTTAAAGTGATAAAAAACTGCATCAGGTCCGACGTAATCTTCATAAACCGCCCCTATAGGGTTGAGAACAACCACCCTTAAGTTTAAAGGACGCAAATCAAGAGAAAACGTAAAATCCAACAGGATTTCTATTTTGAGTAGTACTCTAAAATAGAACTAGAAACTTACGTACCATCAACGCCCTACAGTGTCAACCCTCAGATGGTGTGAAAACTACCCCCTATGTAAGATTTATCCATAATAAGTTAGTGACTTCTATAAAACTTCGAAACACCTGCATTGTGTGGAAGTGAGACTATGTTCGACGCTGTGCTTGAAAACCACCCCCACGAGGTTGCGAGATGCCATCCCTATATCCGTAGGATGCTGGAAAAACAGAGAGAAACTAACCGGATTTACATTTTTATGGATACTATGATTAGGAAAAATCGTGATGCACACTTCCAGCGTCCTACGGAATAGGGGTAGCATCTCGCAACCCCATGGGGGAGGTTTTCAAGTACAGCGTCGAACGTAGTCTAGTTTCTTCTCACTTCCACACAACGCAGGTGTTTCGAATTCTTATAGAAGTCACTGTAACTTTTTATAGATAAATCTTACATAGGGGGTAGTTTTCATACCAACTGAGGGTTGACACTGTAGGACGTTGATGGTACGTAAGTTTCTAGTTCTATTTTAGAGTACTACGCAAAATAGAAATCCTGTTAGATTTTACGTTTTCTCTTGTTTTGTGTCCTTTAAACTTGGGGGTGGTTGTTCTCAACCCTATAGGGACAGTTTAAGAAGATTACGTCGGATCTAATGCAGTTTCTTATGGCTTTAAGAAAACTTAGACATTTCGAGCTTTTTCAGCAGTCATTACTGTTTTGGATCGATTTTTTTATAAATGGGGGCTAGTTTTCGCCCCTCACCTGGGGTGTGTTTCATATCTATTGTATGTATGCTGCTGTTTTACTTTAATTTGTATAATTCGATGGATTAGGATGTAACAACTATTCTCGTAGCTTAATATTCTTTTTACTCCAGTCCAGGGGTGTTTTTTGGCTCTAGCTAAAGATTTTGGGGGTGTACGAATTTTTTTGACCTCGGATTCGGATTCAGCGACCGAAAATACATAGGGATACATGGGTCTGGTTCGCTGGTCTGAACTTTTTTTTTTTTTGTGGGGCTGTGTTATGAATATAATACTTATTTTGAACCAATTTGATTTTACTTTCAAATAGTGCTTACTTTGGTCAATTTTTGAGCCTTTTCTGGATGCAATCCGACTAGAACACATAAAAGTTATACTTATTTTCAACATCTCTAAGGTAATTGTTAAGAATTAATGGTATGGTGTAAATTGTTCTAGTCAAAATTAGTCTTAAAAAAAACACAAAAATAACATTTTTTCAGCGGTTTTTTTACTGATTCCACGCTCGATGACCTCTAATCTATCCATTTTTGGACTTTGTGCCCATGGAGACTATTGATCAGAATGGCTTGAAGTATAACACACTACATTTTCAGCCGATTTGACCGGGATCCAAAAGATTAGTGCGGGGTTCTTTTAGAATTGCAGTGTGTACACATCTTATTAGATATTTAAAGCTATCTAGAAAATTATTCGTTCATTTTTCTAGGTCTTTATCATTACTACATTATGAAACTTTGAAATAAAAGCGAACGAAAACAAAACGCACAATATTTATAGTATAAGTTTTAATTTCATTTATTTACAATTTGAAATAACTTATATAAGCTACAAGTAGTACTTTACTAATAACTGAAACAAGCCAGTAAAAAAATCGTTTTTAAAAAAATGATTAACACCAATTAGAAAAATCTCCTAAAATTTTAAAATATTGCACAGGGCACAAATAAATATATAGCAATAAGAAAGTTTTTCTGCAAACAATTTTCAAAAATGAAGGAATGACACCTATGAAAACTTTCAACATGGAATTGGTGTTAACTTATTCTTATTACACATATATTTCTTGTTAAACATACATAATATTGGAAAAAGAGTTAAAATGCTGACATCAAATCCAGAAACCGACTATATTACCTATCTCTGAGTAAGTCAGTAAAGACGATATCGAACGAAATTTTTCATTTATAGTACCAAAACCTCTAGAACAGTTTCTTTATATTTCCTTAGTGCTCAATATTTGCATGTAATTAATTTTGATATTTCCCTCCTCAAATAATTTGTTTTCATGCGCACTATAAATGGAGAATTCACAATGAAACTGTACATTTCATTAACTCACCCTACATTAACACAGAAAAATCAGTGTTGTATTTCTGAACTACCTAGTTTTATGAGAATTACGTAACTAACAAATATTTATAAGACGATACCCTGGATTGCTCTGAATGAAATTTAGGGCCCTAGAAAACGATAATTATCCATTAAATCCTATAAACCAGACAGTTCTTAGCTAAACATGTACATACAGGGTAGTCCATCACATATATTAACACCTATATAAAAGAAATATCTATATGCATAGAAGACTAAGCTAGAATTAAATACGAGCCTTTTAATTTTCTCCCATTAGAGATGACAAATAAACTCTACAACTCTAGAATGGGTATTTTGAAGAAATTAGGCAAATCTAATGGAAGCACACCACAAATGGAAATTCGGTATCTGTTACATTTCTTCAATTTTTGATACGTTGTTCTACTGATCCAGTAGATCAAAAGTCTCATTGGGCGCGAGTCCCAAAAACACATCCTTCTCCCTTTTTTTACCCTCTATGAGAGTGAAAAGCGCTCGTATACATTTAAAAACTACATTTCTATAAAAAAATATTTGTACCTTTCAGTACGGTAAAAATCTTAGTCGAAGGATCTGACTTACATACACTTTTCCACTCCTTCCGGGATGTGAAAATAGCTTTCACGGCTGCAAAGCGATATCTTTATGCCAAAAAAATTATGAAACTGCTCAGTTGAAAAGAAAACTTTAAAAGACCGTGCAAAAATCACTCAGAGCTTTTCCATCTCATTTAAGGGTAATTCTCAATAAAGTGGCTCACAGCGGTGTAAATCTAAAAAAAAAAATAATAATAAAAAAAAAAAGATGCAGCAGTGACTCTGAGCCAATACCTGACTATTTTTCAACCCTTCCGAGAGGTGAAAATCACTTTCACTGCTGCATAATGGTATCTTTCTGGAAAAAAAGTTATGGAACTGGTCAGTTGTGCAGCAGATCTCAAAAGATGGTGTACCAATTATTATGAGCTATGCCATAACGCTTTTCCACCCCCTACGGGGATGAAAATCGTTTCACCTCTGCACAGTGGTACGTTTCTGGCAAGAAAGGGACGGAACCACTCAGATGAGTACTACATCTCAAAAAAAAAGGTGTAGCAATTACTATGAGCTGCCATCTAACCATTTTGCGCCTCTGGACTAACTAGAAGAATGTCTATTCAGATTCTTTCATCACTGCACCCATACATCGCAGAATAGTCGTACTTGTACTCAGTCACACTTCTAATATTTTTCAATCTTCATATAAGTAGGTGAGAAGAAAATATAAAATAACGGTACATTAATTTTTTAAAAAATGCCCGCTCGGGAGTGACAAGAGCAATTAAAAAGATACAGAAGTATCGTCTCATTGAATAATTATAAGCGTTTCAAAATGTTGCGAGAATCGTACAGTTTAGATACTTCCTTGTATTCCCTAGGATGTTTGCTTTTTTGCATCCTCTACAGGAATAAAAAACTCTGAAAGGTACAATTTATCATGGCATATAATAAATACCGCATTTAAACCATACTTTAATTCTATGAACATAACCAATCACACTGTCCATTGCAAGATCATATTTTTTTTATAGCAGATGAGTTTTTACCCCAAAAGTATCAGTAACAAATACTCTGAGTGGTAAAACTGCTTGTACATTTACAATACTAACCATATCGAAAAAAGTTTCTTGGAATATTTAAGGGAGTTTCCTACCCCACCAGGATATTCTAAAAATAAATTCCTTCTCCCCGTGTGGTCTGGAATTGCATTTATGGTATATTAAGATACACAGTTAAGAAAAAAATTTTATCGAAAAAGTGGTATTAAATGCATTTTTCTGGTTTTCCTTATACTTTTCCCTGTTATAGAATAGGGTTCGAGGAATCTTTAAAGAAGTTACCAACTCTTTGAAGATAAAAAACTACGGAACTCAGGAAATATAACAAATATTCTAGGATGATTTTGTGACCATTGATACAATTATCATTTTTTGAATAAGACAATATTGTATCTTATTAGGCTGTAGTAAAAAGAATGGTGTGTAGATGCTCTGTACTTTTCTATCAGTCGTTTAATTGATCATCACACCCAGAAGAGTTGGAAAATGGTCAGGGATTGGCTCGGAGTCGTTGTCGCACCACTACTCATCTACTTTATTGAGAATCACCCCCAAAGGGGTGGAAAGGCATTAAAGGATACTTCAGAGTGATTTCAAAGATATCGCTGTGCAGACGTGAAAGCGATTTTCACTTCCCAGAAAGGGTGGAAAACGGTGGAATGATGTTTAAATGTCAGTCAGATCCTTCGAGTGAGGTTTTTTTACAGTGCTGAAAGATGCAAATATTTTTTTATAGAAATGTAGTTGTTAAATGTACACGAGCGCTTTTCACCCCCATAGAGGGTAAAAAAAGGGTAGCAGGGTGTGTTTTTGGGACTCGTGGTCATTGAGACTTTTGATCTACTGGATTAGTAAAACAATATATCAAAAATGGGAGAAATTTAACGGATACCAGATTTCTATTTGTGGTGTGCAGGGTCCTTTTAATATATGGATATCCATCACCGACATTTTGTTGTTAATATGGCACTGCGACTCTTGAATATTTATTTTGGCATTATGCATGTGTTATATTTGTAAACGCTACATTTAACCAAGTGATAGACAACCCTATATTTAATAACGAGATTACATCAACATAGATTAAGATACGTATCACAAAATGGTATTTGTAACATCAACCGATCAAGATAAATTACATTTGGAACAGTATATATAGCTTCAAAAAACATAATCACAGACATATGAACAAAAATAAAGAGGCAAGTTATGCACAACTGCCTCCTCAAAAATCAATTGAAACAAACACGTTCATTGTTCTCGTTTGACTTATGAGAACTTTAAAATTGGAAGATTTGACGCGACTTTCCTGCTAGCTAAGGAATGGTAGGTGTGCATAAAACCTGCCCTTATAGAATAATCAACTAATTTGATAACAATTTCTTTCGTATCTAGTCCAGTTATATAAGTACAGAAATACTTCCTTTACCCTTTATAGAACTGTAACAAAATGTCCTTATTAGGATAAAATACAAGTTAATTAGATGCCACAAATAACCTACAACAGTAAATGGATTAACAACTTAATGTTTGTTGTTGATTAAAATAGCCACGCCAAATCTCAGCAAAGTTACAACCTTTTAAATTTATATCAAACGACTCGTATTTGCAGTAATAAACATACACATACTAGGACACATAAAGCACAACAATCATGAACGAAGGGTAAATACCATTTTGTGTGCTGCCCTGTTCGTTAAATAGCCTATATAAATGTACACATTTTTCAGGGGCACATTACAATCATCGCAATTTTAGGGTGCTCAGAATAGTAAAAAAAAAACTGATTTAGAATACGATAAGAGTCATCATTATCACTGCACTACAGAACATCCCCTACTGTAGAACACCTCCCTTCACACTCTGATTATGCTTAATTAGATTTTATTTTCAGTTCAGACACTATCATCACAAAAATAGAAATATGAAATCTATTAATGCTTTCATATTTTTGCCGATAGCTCCATCTAATCTATTTTGAATAATGCAAATTTTTCTTTTCGGATTTATAACCTCAAAATTTAACAAACTTAACACCCTGTTCCGAGTATTCATTCAACATTACGTTTAGTAATGTTTTGTTAAAATACTTGGTAATGCTACTATATCAGGAGAATTTACAATCTTGACTCAATGTCAAGATAAAACATTCTCTCAATTCTCAATTCTCTCTTGTAAACTTTCTTATTTTTAATTTGCCAAGAAAAAGTCATTCTTTATATAAAGTTTTGACTGTCTTAGGAAGTCATAAACAGTTGTCAAGCTTAAGATCAATTATACAAGATATTAAAAATTAGAAAATATGAAATCAACTTTAAGCAAACTACCTTTTTTTTTTTACAGTTTTACTGAAAATGTTATTTAACAAACCTTTTTCAATACGGAGTTTAGTACTACACATTTTTCTAATCTTTTTCTAAATTTTTCATAGATAAATGAGATTACATCAAGTAACGCCATGGGATAATCAGCGTGTTCTTTTATTCATCGATGAGTCGTACACATTCAACAGACATCCATCTATCCATACTTTTATTCATCTCTTTCTAAACGATGAAATGATTGGAGCGTTCTTATTTTCAACGCTTGGTCCATGATTTGTCAAGAGATAAGCCATCGGATTTCATCGTGGGTAAGAGCGGATGGATCCGATGAAATAATTAAGAGAGGTTAGGTCATTTGGTATTTAAATTCATAAGGTGTATATGTGAGTACCATAGTTTTAAAATATCCTGAAGAAACTGAAGAAGTTCTTTATTTAGGATATACAGGGTGGGCCATTAATAATAGGCCATACTTCAAGGGTAGATTCTCTGGACTCACATATGAGGATATAACCAAATATGCCTTAGTAAATTGTTGCTGTGGAAAAGACACAGGGTGATAAAATTGTAATTTATCTTTCTTTTTTTTTTTTGCAATGTCTCAACTACCACTTGACCGATCTTCTCCAAATTTGGTAAGGAAACATTTCTTAAGCTAAGAAACAATAATTTATGTATTACATCACGATAGCCCGTGGACGGCGTCTCATGAGCTATACCTGATGATGAATATTTTTTCTACAAAACGTAGTGGCACTTTTGACTAGAAAATCTTGTGTGCTTTGGTGACGTCTTAGTTCTGTCAAAATATCAAACTAATGAAACTGTACGTAAATGATAGAACTAAGACGTCACCAAAGCACACTTTTCAATAAATACAATTTTTCCTTTTCAAATTGGGTTTGTTTTCAAAGAATTTTTGAGAACTATGCGGCAGTTTTCTCGAAAACGGTTGGAATTATCAAGTTCTATCAAGCGTACCTTTTTTACGTAGAAATGACTCCCGCATGAGATTTTGTAGTCAAAAGTGCCACTACGTTTCGTAGAAGGCACCCTCCACGGGCTAGCGTGATGTAATACATAAATCATTGTTTCTTAGCTTAAAAAATGTTTCCTTACCTAACTGGGAGAAGATCGGTCAAGAGGTAGTAGAGATATTGCAAAAAAAAAGAAAAATAAGTTACAATTTTGGCACCCTGTATCTTTTTCCACAGCAACAATTTACTAAAGCATGTTATATCTTCATATTTTGGTCCAAAGAATCTACCCTTGAAGTATGGCCTAATATTAATGGTCTACCCTGTATAAATCCATTTCCTCTTCGTTATCAGACTCAGTTGTTGGGCTTCCTTCGGACAAGGAAGAATCGTACAGTAATTTCTTCGTTTTAATGAACATAAATTCCATATTTTCAAATAAAGGAACAAAACAAATAACTATCATAAAATTGTACCGGTATACATAATAGGGTGGGCCGAAAAAATTTTTTTCAGAAATTAAAAATATATTTGTGCAGAAAAGTTGTGTCATGGACTCATTAGTACTCATGAATAATTTCATAATTTTTGTAAACTATTTAGCCGGGCGCCCTGGGCCCTAAACTGGCCAAATTTTATCTTCGACAAATCAATTGAATATTAGTGAGGAAATGGTACTTCATAACTTACTGAATACACAAAAAAAAATCCACGTAATTGCTTTATGTTTAACCGACCTCCTCTGAACGTACAATTTGCACGGATCGCCCATCAGAAGAACATTCAGGAGCCAGGAAAAAAGTATTTTGGCCAGTTATCTATAAGTCCACCTGTCACTGGAAAAAATATATCAAAAGAAATTCTATCCTACTTAGAAAACAGGAAAATAAATATTGCAAATTTGATGGTTATAGGTTGCGACGGAACAAATGTAAACACAGGATGGAAAAATGGTGTGATTCGGTGTATTGAAAGTCGTATAGGTAAACCACTTCAGTGAAGTATATGTCTTCTACACTCAAATGAATTGTCACTACGACATCTTCTGCAGGAACTCGATGGTCAGACAACAGGGCCATATTCGTTCTCAGGGCCCATAGGATCACTCCTAAATTACTGTGAGAAAATGTCAGTTGTAAATTTTATGCCCATTAGTACCGTATTGCCTAATTTAAAAAGATTGAAAAAGATCTGAGCACAGATCAAAAGTATCTATACAAAATGACTAGTGCAATAAGAGACGGTCATTGCAGTGATACCTTAGCAAGAGAAAACCTAGGAACAATGTCTCACGGTAGGTGGTTGACTACTGCCAATAGGCTGCTGCGGCTTTATATTACTACCCCAGATCCACCTGAAAATCTTGTGACACTAGGTAAGTTTATTGTCAAGGTTTAATCACCAATGTGGTTTGAAATAAAAACAAATCCACTTTGTCAGTAAGGTGCAATACATATATGGAAGACAATAAGTCTATCAAGAGAGTTTTCAGAGAAGGTGAAAAAGATAATTGATAGAGTTATTGCAGGAAATGCCTACTTTGCCCATCCAGAAAACATTTTATTGGCAATGCTGAGAGATCCCAGAGAACATGGAAGAGAATTACCTATTCGGAGAATTATAAATAGGGATTGCATTACCGGTTAACCGGTTATCAGGACAAAAAACACATGACGATAATTACCGGTTATTTTGGTAAACTCTGAACTTACGATATGTCACGTATTCAACGTTTTTATTTATGTCACTGACTAGTATTCACTAAATACAGAGTGACTGTCCCAATACCGAGCACTTTTAACAATAAATAAATAATATTATAAAGAGTAAACTCCAAACACCAAGCCCTAAGAAATACAAGAGAGACATTGACAATATCTTACGATAGAAAATTGAATATTTCACTGCCGAAAATGTCCGTGGAATACATTTAGAAGTATGTTATTACCAATTCTTATTAACTTATCGACCCACCAATATCGATTGAGGAAGGGCATCTCCAGCTGGTGGTATTCTATGCACAAATATCAGACGACTAACAGATCTAACCCTAACTAACTAACTAACTAACCCTTTTAACAGGCTATTTTAAAAAAATATTGTATTTTTAGATTAGGTATTCAGTAAATGCCCTATTTGAGTTTATGTTTATAATTTTTGTTATTTACAGAATTATTTATTTATTTAAATTTATTTCATTTATATTTTTTCCTTTTGATAAATTAACTTCTATATAAAAAAGTCTATCTGACAGTCACATTTTTGTCACTTTGACAGCGATAAAAAAAAAAGCGATAAAAAAAGGTGCATCGTTTTTTATCACCGATTAATATATTCTTACTTTATTAACCAATCAAAACGTACATTTTCAAAAAAAATCGACCAATAGGATTTGTTTCAAGTGAGAAAAACGGCTAATGGAGAAGTGGAAAAAATCGAGAAAAATGCATGTTAGTTTTTTCGTAGTAGCCATGTGTCAAACTAAAAAAGTCATTGAAATTATTAAAATCTGACATTTCACGTTTTCGTCTTGATTTCTGTACACAAAATGAATGAGAAAAAGCGATTTGGTGATGTTTCACAAGAAAATATTAACGAAGCTATGAATGAAAGTGTCCCAGTTAAAACGAGAAACTAAAAATTCTATATGGAAACAATTTAAAGCTTTTTGCAAAGAGCATTATTCCCTCGAAAAAGATACGACTACTATGATGAACTTGCAAATATTTTGACTGGCTGGGGTTATAACATGATAAAAAACATTAAAATGTTTTTATTTTTTTATTATAAATCGTTATTTTTAAAACATTAAATAAACAGTTTTGTTGTTTTAATAATTATTTTAGATAATATTTTTTAATCATATATTAATCTTCTGTAATACACACGAGGTTGATTTTCAACTTGGGTACATTTTTTTGAGTGACTCAAACCTATTTTCCATGAAAATTATGCTCGAATTAAGGGACATAGGAAAAATCACTCCACTTCGTGTCGCAATTTTTTCATGCCCTTAATTCTCGAATAATTTTTATGGGAAAACAGGTTTTTGTCCAAAAAAAATTTACCCGGTAAAAAATCGACCTCTTGTGCATTAATACCCGATAAAAATGCATGTTCCTCAAAAGCAGAGTACATCTAGTAGTCGCACGTCACTTTAAAATCTGTACTGTCAGCTATAATTTTTAAGTATTGTGGAAAGTATACTGTACAATATGAGTCGTTTTGGGAAAATTATGCACAGTCGAATGCAGAAAAGTGGTTCTCAACAAATTTGTTGACTCTAAATAAAAGTAAAACCTTAACAATGACATCTTCATTAAGACGCAACACCGATACTTTGGAGGAAAATCCCAAATTCTTGAAATTTTTGGGACTATACCTAGATCCAGTTCTTAAATGGGATGAACATACAAATTATATTGCTAATATAATAACCAGAAACATTTATGTACTTAGACAAATGTCTACAAATCTATCAAAAAATGTATTGAAAACAGCATACTATGCACTTATTCAATCACGCTTGTCCTATGCTATTTTAGCGTGGCGACATGCCGCGGGAAGGCATAGGCTATTTGGTCTTCAGAGAAGAGCAGTCAGAATAATAGGCAACGCAGGTTACAGAGACGAAACAAGTCTCATTTTTCAAAACTGTAAAATCCTCACATTACCGTGCATTTATGCATTAGAATGCATTACTTATGTCAAAAACAACATGGCGCTATATAACAGAAATAAGGATTTTCACAATCACTTAACTAGACGCAATGATGATCTTAGAGTTAATAATATCAGACTTAATCGAGCTCAAACTGGCATCAACTCCTATGGAATAAAATTATTCAATGCACTACCTAATACAATAAAAAGCCAGCCTCCAACTAAATTCAGATCGACTATTAAACAGTATTTAATCAAATATGCTTTCTTCACACTTGAAGATATTGAAAATGGTTTTTAAAATTTTTCTGTAATGTAACATGCCAGTTTTTTAATTTTTTTATTTGTTATACAAATAATTTTATCATTATTATTTATAATTTATATTACACTTTTTCTTATGTAAAGTATAAAAGTTTTTATGAAATTTGTCTTACGTGTTAGACTATATATATATATATTTTAATTGATTTTACTCACTATATTTAAGAAACACTTCTTTGACGTTGTAAAATATTTAATATGATTACAATAAATAAATTCTATTCTATTCTATAATTATTTTTAATAAATTATTGTTGTTGTTCGTTCACATATTCTGTCGTTAATTTATCTTGCCAAAAAACATTCGAGCTTTTCTTTTATGGATAAATTTCTTTTTAACTCAAAATTTTTCCAATTAGTAATTTTGCTAGAAAAACTGACATTTGACAAAATCGCTCGACCTCCGGTTTCGTGGTTTTTTCATGTCAGTTTTTCTTATAAAATCACTGATTGGCTAAATTATTTCGTTACAAAGAGAAATTTATCCGATAAAAAAACGCTCTTGTGATTTTACTGTTGATAAAAAACCTTTTGTTTGTTCATTATATTAAATATACGTATATAAAAATGTTTTTTGTTAAATTTAGATAATTTTATACATGAAAAAAGACAATTGCCATTTTCGCCACCCTAATCATCCATTCTAAAAATTACCGGTAAATACCGGTTAACCGGTTATTTACATTTTTATTTACCGATTTACCGGTTATTAAAACTTCCGGTAAATTGCAATCCATAATTATAAAAGCCAGAAAAGACAGAGCGGAGTGGTATACTATTCTTTAGAATTCCAACAATCAATTTCACAGCCACTGACTATATAAATTTAATAAATTGGGCAGAATGCAGTGTTACAGAACCTCCTCTAACAATGAATTTAAGTAATGAAACCTTAAAAACACTACTTGATGGAAAACAGGGACCTTGTTTCGAAAACTTTCCGTGTCACACTCAAACTCTAGAGGGATGCGTCAAAGTTATGACTGACGCATCAGCAAGTTTGTGGTGAGACCGCAAGAGATGGACACATTAGAACAAAATTAGAAGCCAGGAAAAATCTGTCTTCTTTTGAGAACAAGAGTCAGTACCATAGTGCTCAAAAAATGTAAGTAGAAACTAGAAACAGATTGGATGGGTGGTGGAACTCCATGTGCAGCTACCTCCCCGTGGTGAGTTCTGGGTTGATTCGGCATTCCTTGAGGGTTTTTTAAATTAAAATAATATAGATACTAAATTACAATTGATTTTACCTAATACCTAATTAAAAGAATTCCTAGTTAAGCGAAAGGTTGTGTTTTATAATGGGAAAAAATCTTAGTCTAAGGGGCCCGGCTAAACCTTGAACAAAAAAGTTCATATTTTTTATGTAAACAGCTAGATCCATAATTTAACTATTTTCGAATAATAAACTAAAAATTTTGTAAAAAAAAAAATAATTTTTTTTAAGGGGCAAGGGAGGCGGCTAAATATTGAAATATATCGCCCATCTTTTTTTAGGGACTTTTCGCTAACACTAAACAGCCTTTTCATAGTAATATATACTTGATTTGTAAAAAAAAAATTTTTTGGCATTTTTCGGCCCACCTTAATACATAACCTTATTCTCATTCTGTAAAAAATAAATAAATTTATCATTTTTGGGGCTCGTTCTTTTATTAAATACATTGTTGACCATCGGAAACTCATTGATGACGTCATTTGACATTTATTTTAAAGGAGGGGTGTCCATAAGCCCCTTATTTGGCCCCAACAACACTTTTTTTTAAATTCGAGGCAAAAAAAATTACTATTTTTTCAGACTTCAACATTTGAAGATACGACAAACAATATACATTTTACGTAGTTCGATTTTTTACCATTGATAAAGATCCAAAAGTACGTCAAAATCACCATTTTTTTGTGCTTTTGTTTGGTTGTTTTACAGTGAGCGCAAGAGAGTATGACAAAGATTTTTAAATATGTAATGTGAAAACGTAAAATCTGACATATGTAAGAATCAGAGTGGTACTGGCTTGTGCTCAGCTGAGGCAAAATAAGGGGCTTTAGCGCAGTCATAAACTGTTAAATAAAAGAACATGCTGAATGTCAATGTAATAGATATTTATTCGTATTTTGTATTTTCTATAAAAATATTAATTACTGAATATTGAATTATGCTAGCATTGTATTTTGTGTTCTGTCAAAAACCAATCGAAAATGAGTAGAGAAAATTTAAATGAAAATGAAAACGAAATTGAAAACAGAGTCGACGAATTACCCTCATTCAAGTTAAACGAATTATTTTCATTAATTCCAGAATATGACGGAGATCAAATACTCCTTGAATCATTTTTAAGTTCATGTCAAGCCGCCTTACAGATTTCAAATGTTGAACAAAAAGTATTAGTAATCATTCACATTAAAAACAAACTCAGAGGCAAAGCTTCACAACTTGTAAATTCAAAATTTACGAATGATTGGACGGAAATAAAAAACTTATTAATATCAAACTTTGGTGAAACAAGAAATCTTCCCAGTTTAATACATGACTTGCAATACATGAAACAAGGCAAAGATTCTGTTCTCACTTTTGTCCACAAAATTCAGACTCACAACGCAAAATTGCACTCAGCAATAAACAAACAAAAATTTAAAGAAAACGAAAAGAAATTTCAAACCGTGTTAATTGACAATATGTGTCTCGACACATTATTAACTGGTTTAGACTCAAAATTAGGTGCAATAATAAGGGCCTCAAACCCTGAAACAATTTTAGATGCAGCACAAAGAATACGCCGAGAAAATCAGTTAGGTTACCTAGAAAACCAACGACAAAATTTAAAACCAAATTTTACAAACAGACCACCACAGTTTCAAACAAATCAGTCACAAAACAAAAATCAAAAATTTTGTAACTATTGCAAAGAACCAGGTCATTTAATAACCGAATGCAGAAAAAGAAATTTCAACAACAATCAAACACAATTCAACCCAAATCAAACATTTTCAAATCAACAAAATTTCCAAAGATTTCCACAACAAAACAATTCATTTCAAAGATTTTCAAATCAGCAACCAAGCACATCTTTTCAAAATTCAAACTTTCAACAAAATCAGAGACCTTCGGTAATTCAAAGAAACCCGAATTTCCAAAGACCTAACACAAACAACACACATTCAAATCAAAATCAAACCCAAAATTTTCAAAGACAAAAGCATCATTTAAACGAGCAAATGAGCAAAGAAATGACTGGAACTTTTGCTCATTTCCCTCAGACCAGTCAACAACAACAACACCAACAACAACAACAAATAGATCAACTTTCACACCGTGTACAAAACTTATAAATTCGACACGATCTGAAAATCTCTATTACATTACTTCACAAAGCAAAACTTGTAAATTTTTAATTAATACAGGCGCAGGCATATCAATTATAAAATCACAAATTGTCCCCCCAAATTTAATTCAACCCACAGAAAAAATAAATGTTCAAGGTATAACGAATGAGTTAATTCCAATTTCAACTTGTGTAAACTACACATTTTTTACTGAAAACAGTAACTATCCATTAAAGTGTTACGTATCAAACATCAACATTGATTTCGACGGATTATTAGGCGCAGATTTTCTTGATCATTATGAATGCGTAATTGATTTAAAAAATCGTAAACTAATCATCAAATACAAAACACTTGACCTTCACAAAACCGGAGAAGAACCCCAAAATGCTCATCTACACGAAGAAACCATTCAACAAAATTTTCATGAAGAAAAAAATCAACAAATCACTCAAGAAAAATTTCAACAAGAAAGGAAAATTGAAAACAAAATCAAAATTGAACCAAGAACAGAACAAGTTTACAAATTCAAAGGCGACAAACCAAACAAAGAACTGATTTTATTATCAGATGAAAAAGAAGAAGTAATTATCCCAAATGCACTAGTCAAAACAAATGAAAAAGGAGAATTTTTCACAATTTTAAACAAGTCAGTAAAAAAAAAAGGAAATAAATTGGAACAATCTACAATTTGAGGAAATTCCAACATTGCACTCAAACGAATCAAACAACAAAAAATTGAATTACACTCAAATCAACAACATAGACAGACAGGCAGAAATTGAAAGACAACTTCGACTAGAACACCTAAACGAAGAAGAAAAAGAAAAACTCATAAACACATGTTTAGATTTTTCTGAAATTTTCTATCTAGAAGGAGATCAATTAACTTTCACGAATGAAATCAAACATTCAATCAACACTAACGACGCAAACTCATTTTCACAAAATCTTACAGGTATCCACATATACACAAGCAAGAAGTGAAAACCCAAATTACAAAAATGTTAGACCAAGGAATCATCCAACCCTCAATATCACCATGGTCATCACCAGTATGGGTTGTCCCGAAAAAGTTAGACGCAAGTGGAAAACAAAAACGGCGTGTGGCAATCGACTATAGAAAATTAAACGAAGTTACTGTAGACAACAAATACCCACTTCCAAATATCACAGACTTACTTGATCAGTTAGGAAAATGTCAATATTTCACAACACTCGATCTAGCATCTGGATTCCATCAGATTGAGTTAAATCCAAAAGATGTTGAAAAAACAGCATTTTCAGTGGAAAACGGACACTATGAATACAAAAGAATGCCATTTGGACTCAAAAATGCATTCAACATTCCAACGTGTCATGGACAATATACTAGTAGGAATTCAAAACGAACGATGCTTAGTGTATATGGATGACAGCATCATTTATTCAACAACTCTTGACGAACACATCAACAGATTAAACGAAATTTTCACCAGACTCTCAGAAGCAAATTTAAAAATTCAGCCAGACATGTGATTTTTAAGAAAAGAAGTAGCCTACCTAGGACATTTAATAACGAAAGACGGAGTAAAGCTGAACCCAAGGAAAATATTAGCAGTTCAAAACTTTCCAATCCCAAGCAATCCAAAGGACATCAAATCATTTTTAGGATTAGCAGGTTACTACAGAAGATTTATAACTTGGCAAAAATTGTCAAACCTTTAACCTCTTTACTACACAAAAACACAGAATTTAACTTCAACGAACAATGTCATGAAGCCTTTAACAAATTAAAACAAGCTTTAACAAACTACCTCATTCTCCAATACCCAGATTTCGACAAAGAATTCATTCTAACCACTGACGCTTCAAATTGTTCTATTGGCACAGTCCTGAGTCAAATAAAACAAAATAAAGATCTACCAATCGCATATTTCAGCAGAACACTCAATCAAACAGAGTCAAAATACTCAACAATACAGAAAGAACTCCTGAGTATAATCATATCAACAAAGACCTTCAGACCATACCTTTACGGAAGAAAATTTAAACTCGTAACAGACCATCGACCTCTCACATGGTTATTTTCAATCAAAAATCCAGGCTCAAAACTAGCAAGATGGAGACTAAAACTAGAAGAGTATGGTTATGAGATAATCTACAAACCAGGAAAACAAAACACCAACGCTGACGCATTGTCCAGAATAAAAACAAATTATTTAACTCAACTACAAGCACTCAAAATATTTCACAATGGAATACAAGAAGAAAGCGACGGAAGCGAAACCACAGAAATAGCCCCCGAAACAATACAAGAAGAATATTCAAGATACAAGAGACTAAAAGACCAAAAATCGCTAATTGACTATTCAAAATGCAAAAATTCTAACGAAAACTTTCTTGACAAATCTCACAAAAACATATTATCACCAATCATGCAAGGAAGCATAACTGAAAACCAATTCAAAATAATTGAAGACTTTTTAGAAGAAAATCACCAATATCGAGATGACAAAATAAACATCCAAAACAGCAAAACAGTAAAAAACAGAAAGTATATAATACCAACACCTTACGAAAACACAGAACAGCTTTTATTCCACGTAATTTACGAAAACAAAAACAATCTATTAGAAAATTCAACTTATTATTTAGAAGAAACAAAAGAAATACCTTTACTTGAAATTTTATCATACGTATTTTCAGACGATGAAATCGAATTCATCACGTGCAACAAAGAAATAATAACTCCAACAGAAGATGAAAGACCAATTATAATTGATCAATTTCACTCAGGTAAAGCAAATCTGCAGAGGCATAAATGAAACAATCAATCGTATAAAACAGAAATACAACTGGCCAAATCTCAACAAACAAGTCGAACACTTCATCAAAAATTGTGAAACTTGTAACAAAATAAAAACTTGCAGAAAAAATTTAAGCAATCCCCTTGTAATAACCGAAACACCGAAAACCCCATTTGAAAGAATAAATTTAGATATTTTAAAAGTCCCAGAAAACAATCTCATTTTAATACGAGACGAATTAACAAAATTCACTCAAGCTTATCCTTTACAAGATAAATCAGCAAAACAAGTAGTAAACACTTTACTTTTATATTTCCAACATTACGGAACCCCTTTACGTATACATTTGAATTTGATAATCACCTATTAAAAGACCTTTGCACATTGTATGACATAAAATTAACTTATTCCTCAGTAAATCACCCCCAATCAAACGGATCACTCGAAAGATTCTACGCAACCTTATTAGAAATGATAAGAGCGACAGTAATAGACAATCCCAGAGATCACCCACTAACATGTTTACCTTACGCGATAATATGTTACAACAACTCAAAAAATCAAACACATGGATTCACACCGTATGAACTGATATTCGGACATACAAACTCGAGACCCCCCGAAAAAACGTATAATCAAGAAGAACTAATTACAAAATATGTACGCGATCTAAATAACAAAATTTCTTATTTTTATGAAGTAGCACGAGAAAGAACATTTGAGAAAAAAGCAAAAGAAAAAGCAAGATATGACTGGAATTTTCAACCAAAAGAAAAACAATTTAATGTTAAAGACCAAATTTTTATCAAAGAATCTCAAAGAAAATCAAAATTATCAAATAAATCAAACGGACCTTTTGAAATAATTAAAGTTTTAGAAAATAATGCATTAAAAGTAAAAGACCCTGTAACAAACAGAAGAATTTATTATTAACTCAGACATGATAAGTTCAAAACTAGAATAAAACATTTTCTTTATTTTCAGATTATCATTCGCGATAACGAGAGTAAGTACACACACAATGAACTATGACTTAAAACTATTAAACAACATAATCGGAATTTATTATCATCCTGAAACTGAAATGAAAATTGCAAACGACAAATGGACAATATTAACTTACAAAAACATATCTTTATTAAAACAGGTTTACAATCAAAATGTTGATTTAATAAACAACATAAACACGAGACTATTTTATGAAAACTCTCCAAGATTAAAATTCTTTTACACAGAAGTACAACCACACATAAGTTTAATTAACAAACAATTAAAATCTATTGAAAACAAATTAACGGAAATTAAATATGATACCCCAAATAATCGTTACAAAAGAGGAATATTAAACGGTATAGGATCAGTATGGAAAGCAATAACAGGAAACTTAGACGCATCAGATTGCGAATATTACACAGATTGTATTAACAAATTAAAAGACGACGAACATCAAATCGAAAATCTTTTAAAAAATCAAATTTCATCAACAATCAAAAATTTTAATTACACAATAAGAAAATTACAAATAGACGAAGAAACATTTAATGAAGACATTGTAAAAATTCAAAATACTTTCTTAGATATCTCAGATAACGAAAATTATTATGGAGCGAGATTTCAATTTATCGAAATTTGTGAGCAAACCACAGAATCAAATATAATTATTGAAAATGAATTAGATGACATAATTGAAAGCATAACTTTTGCGAGATTAAATACTTTACATCCCTCAATCATTCAACCAAACGAACTAGTAAACGAATTACGAAAAATTTCTCAAAAATTACAAAGAAGTCATTTGCCCCTTTTACCAGATCTATCAAACGTAGCATCTTATTTTGACATTATAAGCCTCAAAGCATTTCAAACTCAAGGAGAAATCGTATTTGTATTAGATATACCAATCGTAGAACCTTACAATTTTAAACTGTTTCCATTTATACTCTATTCCAATCAACGAACACAACTTTTCCATTTAATTTTACCAACTTCAAAATACATTGCACTTTCAGATGACAAAACATTGTACATTCATATGGATAATTTTGAAAATTGTAAACAAATTGAATTTAAATTATGTAAATATTTATTACCAAACCCTGTAGATTTAAATGCAAACTGCGAAGCACAACTTCTATTACACCCATTGAAATTACCAGAAAATTGTGTAACAACATTACTTTATTCTGAAGACTACAAAGTACAATTAATTTCGCAAAATACTTGGCTTGTAGTAATTACAAATTCAGTACCTTTCGTAATAAATTGTTTAGGACAATCTGAAACAAAAATTGTAGAACAAAATGTAATTTTAAATTCGAACCCACATTGTACAGCATATATAGGATCAACAAGAATATATACAATTTATGAAAAAAAGACATCAATTGAAGAAACAATTCAAATTCCTAAAATTAAATTTAATTGTTGTTCTCATTTACCAAAAGAAGTACCAAAATTAAAACCATTAAAAATCTCAAAACTAAATCTTGACGAATTAAATATTGCTGAACATAAATTAAATCAGTATAGTAAAGATCTTGACAAGCTAATAAATGAACCCTTTATTCAGAAACATATTTCATGGTTCACTTATTTTATAATAGCTTTGGTCATAATACTTATAATTTTAATTATACTATGTAAATGTAGAAAACACCCCAAAACCAGATTACCCTTATGATAACCCTAGAAATTTCTTAACGAAATTCAGAAGACATGTAACCACATTAAGAAGACAGCCGATCAGAAGAAATTTTGGCGATCCAACCGCAGAAGAAGAAATTGAATTAAATCCTAATTCACAAATATTAGCTTCAAGACAAACTTGACCCATAATTTTTAATCTTCGTAGGGAGGAATTATTATATCGTATTTAATCATAATAATGTTAAGATTTCACCTTGACTTAATTATTTAGCATTCATTAAGATAAGAAGTTCTTTATATTCATTATGCATTATCCATTCATAAAACACAGACGCTTACTAAGCTCAATCAGCATAAAAACTGCAAACCATGTAACCTTCAAACTAAAATACCTCTTTGTTAGAAACACTAATAAGTAGGGCTAGCATTGTATCGAGCCATCATTCTCATTCTAATTCTCATTCTAAGTCCTAATATAAATTCTAATTATAACTCTATGACATTATTGTAATTTTAATAAAAACATTGTACAAAGTGTAAAAGCTTCGAACAAAATAAAAAATCATTTTTTAAAAACCCACCGTTCTTGTTACGACTATAACACAAATACCAACAGCACAAAAAACACAGAGATAAACACACCTGCAAAAAACCAACAAAACAAAAACACCGTAATGTATACAAACAAAAACTATTAGCAAGGATGAATGAAATGCTGCACAAAAAATTCAAATACCTATTTTACATCACCATTATGACTGATATAACTAGAAGAAATATGGGAGGCAGCACAACCACAATCAGATGAGGTTATAATACAAACAAAAAAAGGATTCCTCATAAAAACAAACAAGGAGAAATTCTAAATAAACTCGTTTCTGACAAGAAAATTAAAAATGACCAAGAAACCTCAGACTCGTACACGCCCAATCAAGAGAAATCTTTAACGTCAAGTTCATACTCGGTAATCATTGGATCAGTCGAACACGAAATAACAGACTCTGAAATAAGTGGACATATTAAGGGGATGAACTTAAAACACCGTTACTGCAAAAGAATAATTCCAAAAGCTAACAACAAACCGACGCTGATGATTCGAATAATAACAGAGTGTTTAAAATCCAGCGAGCAACTACTCAATGAGGGCATATATTACAAACACAAACACTACCCGGTCTTTCCAAGCCTACCACCTGCACCAATCCCACAACCATGCTCACGATGCCTACAATTCACACACACACAAAGGAACAATGCACAACTCCACTAAAGTGTACCGAATGTAATGGACCCCACCACCATTCCAAGTGCAACTCCCCACTGCCGATGAAGTGCACAGGCTGCAGATCGGAAGAACATGCTGCATGGTCACTTAAATGTCCAAAAAGGCCAACACAAACAATAGAAGGTGTACCTAACGCGCAGATAAAGCCACTTAACAAAAAAAGCCAACAAATTGACAGGAAAATTACAAAAAACTCTAAAATACATTCACCAATTACGATACATGACATGATAATCCACACATATATATAAAAAATAAACAAAGAAAAGAACAGAGATAGGAGAGAACTATTAAAGAAACTAAGGAAACGATTTATAACACAGTATAACATCGATACAGTGGCCTTGTTTTCGGGGAATAGGCTGTACATTCTAATGTTCGACCTGGACGAGCCCTTAACCATTTCACCTGAACCACTGCCTGGAAAGAACAGTATTCAAGTTCACGTCGATGCTTAAGATACTATAAGCTAATGTAAAGTTATATTCCAAAAAAACATTTAATCAATAACATAATAGAGAGAAACAAAATCAACTGCTCACTCTTCGTGGAAACCAAAACAAAGGAAAACAGCAATACACATTACAAAAACTGGGATGTCTTGCAATTCAATGGAAATGTGGTAAATAACAATACAAGCGGTGGAAATTTAGTACAGGTAGATCCTATTTTAAAAATGAGAAAAGAAAACCCTCCGCGGATAAACAACCCCCTTAATGAAGCAACCCATTTTTCGGTACCATTCCAAGACGATAAAATCCACATATTCTTGGTGTACATTCACCCAACTTCGAATATCGAAGAAACAATATTTACTAAAGTAGCTTTATACAAATATTGCATAATAGGGGACTTAACAACAGAACAAAAAACCGCCAAATTCAGTCATTCTTAAATAACTCTTCATTCAAAAAAGCAGCAACATTTATTATGATGAATAATTCGGATACAACACCAGATTTATTACTTTACACCGATAATATTGAAAACAATATAAATAAAATCGAAAGCCACCTTGACATAGGATCTGATCATCTGGCAATAGAGATAAATATAGAACTCGACAAAACAATAAGCGATGCAGACGAAGAAAGAATTAATTTCCGCAAATGTGACATCGAAAAAGTTAATATCACAATGGAGCAATATGTAGAAGAATGCCAGCACCTCCCAATTGATGAACAGACAATAAATAACTTCAATGAAAAACTAACCGAGACCATAATAAATAACTCTCCAAAAAGAAGGAATAAATTCTACTTGTACGAACTTCCGCCTTTTATTATCAGGTTAATCAAAAACAAGAGGAAAATATATAGAGACTACCTACAAAACAAAAATGAAGACTACAAAAGATTCCTCAACGATTACAACAAAAATATTCAGAGATTTATTAAAAGTACAAAGAACACAAATGGACAAACGCTTGTAATGAGATAAATCAACAACAAGGAAGAAATTATTGGCAGCAGATCAGAAAATTATTCAGATATAAATAGTCCTCAGCCGTAGTAACCCTGGAAGAGAATGGCAAATGCTATAACAGCGACCTCGAAAAAGCAAAACTGTTTGCTGAACATCTCGAAAAAACGTAGACGATAAAAAATGACAATCAATATGATGAAACAGTTTATGAAGATATAGGAAATTTGTATGACAGGTTTTTTTCAGAGGAACTACAAGAACAAAACAATACAATAAATGAGGATATATTTTGAGATATTGAATAAAGGAAGAAGCACAGCCCCAGGAAAGGATAACATATCCAAAGATATCATTCGAAAACTAGGATACAATGTACACCTCTACATCATTAGAATATACGAATACTGTCTTAACAAACAATACTTCCCCATGCAGTGGAAACATGGAATTGTCATCACTATCCCAAAACCAAACACCAATCAACATAGAATAGATAACTATCGTCCCATAGTTCTGCTATCGGTGTTGGGAAAAAATCTTGAACAGCTAATTAAAAAACTAATATTTGAAGCCATTGGGCACAACATTCCCAACTATCAGTTCGGATTCCGCAAAAAATGCTCCACCACACATCCACTGACAATCGTCACATCAAACATTCAAACGTCAAAACTTGAAGGACAACATAGTGTGGTAATCTTGTTGGATATTAAAAAAGCATTCGACTGTGTGTGGCATGGGGGTTTACTGTACAAACTGGCAGTGTTGAACTGTCCAAAATATCTTATATACTTAATAAAGTTATCTAAACCAAAGAACTCTACAAATTAAAATAAACACAAGCTATTCCAAATTATTTAAAACACAACAAGGATTACCACAAGGCTCCCCACTCTCACCACTGTTATACAACATCTACTGCTATGACATCTACAACTTTGAAGAGGACTTTGAATACTTTAATCCCAAAACATATATTCTACAGTATGCTGATGATACCGCTCTAATTAGCCATAATCGTACCCTAGAAAAAACAGTTGTCGAATTACAAAGCCTAATGAACAGAACAATGACATGATTTAACAAGTGGAGATTAAAACCAAACCCTATGAAATCACAATATATTATATTTAATCATATCCCAAACAACAACTCACCAACAGTCACAATCAACAACAACACCCTTACGGCCCAAACAACAGTCAAATATCTAGGTGTAAGCCTAGATCACAAGCTGAACTTCAACAACCACACAAAATCCATAAAGAAAAAGTGCATCTCCAGAAGTAAACACTTTCGCTGCATGACCTACAAAAACAAGGGAATTAGCAAAAAGACAGCAGCCCACATTTACAAATCAATATGCAGACCCATATTAGACTACAGCCATCCCCTTTACCTAAATGTCAGAAAACCAGCATTAAAAAATATCCATGTCGCAGAAACATCAGCGCTTAGAGCCATCACCAAATGCCGACACCCAAGAAATCTTATGCACACTCCCCCAAATGCTCTTCTATACCAAATCACCAACACAGAACCAATCCTGCAGAGGCTACCCAAACTATTCACCAAATTTGCCACGAGTGATCACAACAGGGAAATACTACGACCTCACGTTAAAACAAGAAATCACCAAACAGCCGGTCACAGGAAATTTCCAGAAAAAACCTTGTGGGAACTCATCAGCGAACTAAGAACCACATAATGAACAATTACCAATGATTACATTGACATGTTTGTTTCTTTTTTTTCCATGATATGTATTCAAATTTGCTACATTTGCTATCACCATGTTAGAAATTTTAAAACTTACCTAATATATTATTGTAATACGGCTGAAGGACCTCGGTCAATGGCCATTTGAGTTATTTTTTTTTACTCAATAAAGTACTTTTATTATTATTATTATTATTAATATAACCTTCCACATAAAATTTACCTCAATAAATTGAAAATTGTTAAACCTAGATTAAATTTTATTTCATATCATATTACATGTTTTAAGTAAAAAGTAAAATAAAGGTTAGGGGGATATGTCAGTATTTCAGAACATTCTTGTTTGTTGTAGGGGGAGTAAGGGGGCGCCAAAATCAGACCTCGCATAGGCAAAAAAAACCCTTGGACCGGCTGATTGTTAAATAAAATTTTCAATAAAAATGTAAAAAAAGGTAGTTTGCTTAAAGTCGATTTCATATTTTCTAATTTTTAGAATACCCTGTATAATTTATCTTAAGTTTGACAGCTATTTATGACTTCCCAAGACAAGCAAAACTTTTTGTGAAGAATTACTTTTTCTCGGCAAATCAAAATGAAAAAAGTTTACAAGAGTGCGATCCCCCTTCCATAGCGCAGTCAAATTAGCTTGAAAACCACTGAAAATTCGGACGAATTTACATAAAGCTGTTTTCACCGGAAATGGGTATAGGTATATGTACTTAATAATATATATGTATATTAGGTTATCCTATTTCAATAAACATTATTATTATTATTATTATTATTAAAAGTCCCCATATGTAGAAGTGCCAGAACCCTAAAAAAAACGCAATCGTTTAATGAGAGGCGCAAGATTTATGTAGACTCTTGCACTGCGCCTTCAGGCGTGTTTGCACGCATCCAGCAATTTAGTCGAGTCATTTAGTAATTTAGTACTCGACCAATGCGGACAGCGCTTTCCACAAAGTCACTCGACTAAAAATTACTAGATGCATGCAAACGCGCCTTTCAGATGATCTTTATAGTAGATTACTAGTTGTTGCTTGTGTTTGTGGCCCTTAGTTGTTTGCTAAATAATGAGTATTTATTAACATTATGCGTAATATAAATAGTGTGTTAAGAAGTTATAACTGCATTGGATTATATTTGACACAATGATCGTTTCATGGGCGCAGCCAGGGGGGGAGCCATGGGGCCCGGGCCCCCCATGAGCCAAAAAATAAAGAAGCATAATCTCTATCAGTACAAAGCAGTATCCAAATTATCCCTTGAAATAAATATTTTGTAATTAATACCAATATTATCTAGTAGAGGAATCTACATATACATCCGTTTTCAACCATTTTCTGAAAAATTTTCCTCATCCTCTGGGGAGGCCAGTTCTATTGCCCCCCCCCTCCCAGATGAATTTTCTGGCTGCGCCACTGGATCGTTTATAAAATTTGTTATTTGTTGTTGTTCCTGGTAAATATTTTTAAGACAATATGGAAGTTAATACGTGTATTTTATGCAGAGAGTGTACGTGTTAAATCGAAAGGACTTGTGACACTAATTAATATAAGCAGAACGAGAAATGATGATAAGTGGAAACATTTTGAGGGTGTTGAACAAATTTCTGTACATAAAACATGTAGGAAAAATTATATTCATGACATAGTGGCACATTAAATATTAAGAACCAAGAACAGCGAAGATCTGTTAAAACAAAACATTGAAATTGTTGTGACTGCTGAGACAATGTTTTCAATTAATCAAGCTGATTTCCTCTCGAATAGGAAAAATAAACATTTTATTGAAGCCATGACAATAATTTTAAGAAAATCTGGAATCTACGTTATACAGGCCCCAGATGATGCTGATACAGTAATTGTATCTATTGCTATAACACTGGCAGCAACTAATAAAAATGTCATTGTAGTAGGTGATAATACTGATTTGATGGTCCTTTTAATACATCATTGAAATAAAAACTTTCATTCGCTAAGACCAGGTCAGCATCTAAACCAGATCGGTTCACAAATATTTCGAATGTCCAATGTTTGCTAGGCCCAATAAAGGAAGTTTTAGTATGTCTACATGCCATATCCGGTTGTGATACATCTTTTATAAAAAAAAAGAGGTAAAAATGCTGCTATGAAACTTGTCCAAAGGAATGAGAGTTTGATTGAGCATATTGAAATAATTAACAGACCTGATGAGGATGCAGATAAATTAATTACAGTTGGTGAAAATGTTATAATGCGACTCTATGGCAATAAAAAAGAAAATGTTAAAAGTATTGATGAGTTAAGATTCTATACACTATTATGGCACGTCACAATCTTCATGGAAATTTTGAACTTGCAAGTCTTCCACACAACAAAGATGCTGCAAAATATCAAATAATGTATGCTTATTATCAGATTTTGGGTATTCAGCAGATAACTTTCAAAGAAATCATTCGTTCCTTTCATATATTATTGATCTAAATCTGATCAAGCTAGAATATCAATGAGTAGTCCTCTTACAAACAAACTTGTCAATTTCTTTATACATTTACTATGTCTAACATTCAATATGAAAAACAAGAAAATAACCATTCTTTCTATATATTGAAGATCTAAGTCTGATCATGCCAATATATTGTCAGAAATCCACCCTTAAGAAGAAATCTTTCAAGCATCTCTAGCCCTACCTAGAGGATACTCCATTCAATACGATAAACAAGAAAATAACCATTCTTTCTATATATTGAAGATCTAAGTCTGATCATGCCAATATATTATCAGAAATCCATCCTTGCGAGGAAATCTTTCAAGCATCTCTAGCCCTACCTAGAGGATACTACATCACAAACAAACATTAGTTACATTTCAAAGCCAAGAACTACTGAAAAGCACAATGAAATATAGGAATAAAATTTCACTTACATGTCATAATATATAGAAAGAATGGTTATTTTCTTGTTTATCGTATTGAATGGAGTATCCTCTAGGTAGGGCTAGAAATGCTTGAAAGATTTCCTCTTGAGGGTGGATTTCTGACAATATATTGGCATGATCAGACTTAGATCTTCAATATATAGAAAGAATGGTTATTTTCTTGTTTTTCATATTGAATGTTAGACATAGTAAATGTATAAAGAAATTGACAAGTTTGTTTGTAAGAGGACTACTCGTTGATATTCTAGCTTGGATCAGATTTAGATCAATAATATATGAAAGGAACGAATGATTTCTTTGAAAGTTATCTGCTGAATACCCAAAATAATATTTTATAACAATGATGTAAGCAGAAATACAAGATATTTATTTTTTAAAAACTTATTATCAGATACAGAAGTGGATTAGAAATCAATTAAATCGCAAAGATTGGGGCTGGAAAGAAATTAAAACAGATCTGGTTCCTGTTAGAACAGTGAGGCCTCCAGTTCCAAATTTCATTATGAGTTTAATATGTTGTAGCTGTAAAACTGGTTGTGGGAATTCTTGTAGCTGTAGAAAATCAACTTTGTGTTTTACGGCTCCATGTAAAATCTGCCAAGGAAATTCTTGTTCAAACATAACTGTTTAAGATGATGATGAACTAGAACTGCCTTAAGCTTTGTGGTGAACAGTGGCGGTCTGGATGTCTAGGGCTTAGTTGGCATTTTACAAGCGAAGCAAGAATTTTTTTTTATGGGGGGGGGGGATTTTTTGGGTTTCGCGCAGGTCATTCATTCGGGGGATGGGAATTTGGTACCAAACTTTAATGTTCAATAAATATATTTTTTTTATTATTATAATGTTTAAGGGCTGGTTTAAGGATAAATAAAATCATAGGTTCTTTAGAACTGCAGAACGATTTATTTATTAAAATAAAAAACAAACTCATAAACAAAAAATAAAAACCTTTATAAAAAACAAATACTATCAGGAGTATCAGAAACAAAGAACAGTTTAACGAATCTCAAACTAGAAAACTAAAACTATGAAAACAGAACTTGAATGAGAATTAGAAATTAAATGAATAAAACTCTCAATTCTTCAAATGATTGTGCTATCTTATTTAAAAGGACAAGGATAGATAAGGGCCTTTTTTCGCCCATCGGCCATGTTATACGTCATTATATTTTCCGAGTAGTATATATCTTGACGAGTAATAAAAACAGTTTTTTGGAATAGTAGATTATTCAGTGAGGGTATAACGATGGCTATCACACGCGAGGGTAAATCATCCGAGCATGTAATAGCCATTATACGCGAGCTGAATACTATAGTTTATCCACGACTGTCGTATATTTTAACTGTTTTAATCATTTAAAAGCAAAAAAATAAAGTTCGTTTACAGTAAAACTTTGACGTGTTAAAGATCAAACATGAAAATATGCATGAAAACATGGACTCTCTCTGGAAAAAATGGATTTGCCGTTTCTTTATGAACATTGCTAATTCAAGATCAATGGTGCGTTAGAATGAGATTACGTTCATTATACGGTGAGTTGGAATAATGACTATCATTATTTGTCAATTGCTAAATGTAGAATGCAATGATTATACGATAGTCGTGGATAAAAATATTTTTATTCAATACGCACGACAATATGTGGTTATTACTTAAAAGCTTAAATACTGAACAATGAAGTGAGGTATAGATTTTCTTGGTTCATCGAAGGCATCTAACTAAAATATATATTCAAAGTTCGGATAAACGTCAAAAATTACAAAAAAACTGCAAACATACTTACTTTGAAATGTTGTATTATCACGAATTACTGTTCTTTTTCAAATGTAAAACGTATAGAAACAAAGATCATATGTTCAACTATAAATAAATAACGTTTAATGATTTTTAGGAGAAATTTTTATTTTTATGAAATTACAGGGTGAAAATATATAGCTTATCTACCCTTGTCCTTTCATAGGTATTTGGAATCATTTCTGCTTCAATGCTCATTAACATGCTCCCACAGGCTCCAGAAAGTCTCCGAGTCATGTTACTTCCTAGCCGACAGAACGGCCAAAAGAAACCAAAAGTACTCACACTCACCAGCTCACCACATATGCCAAAACTTTTAAAAATAAATAAACATTCAAACGCAGTTCGTCAGCGATTTGAATGTTTTTGCTTCGCATTTATATAAGCGCATTACGTACTCAAAAGGCAAAAGGCCCAGTCGGTATTTACCGACTCGCCGACCTGGCCAGACCGCCACTGGTGGTGAAAGTTTTCTTCTACAGATAATGGGATATTGTTAATGTAATTTCTATCTTTTAGGTCTTCAAGTCGTTGAAAATCATATATTAACAGAAGAGGTTTATTTTTTTAATCAAACTGACTAAACATATTTAAACTAATTATTTTTTAAATCTGTAGTCAATTTAATTGTGTTGTTTCGTTTATTAATAAAAAAAAGTATAGCAAACTATGGGATATTTTATATATATTTCAATTTTAAGTAAATTTTCTATCTTCTACAATTTTCAAAAAACTGGCCGGTTACAAAAAAATCTCTAAAAACTATATAATCCAAGATGGCGACTGAATTTCATGAGTGTTCCGGCACCTCTATGTTCGGGAACTTTTAGGATGGTAATAATACGGTTCCCTGGAATACATTGCCGTCGAGAACAGCTTTATGTAAATTTGTCCGAATTAAAATCTTAATTTCACTGTACTACCAGGGACACATTGTATTTTGATAAAATTTTGTGCAGGGGTAGACATCTTTCATAGAGGAAAATTGATGAGTAGGTAGGGAAAGATAGTGAGGAAAGGTGGTGAGAAGATAAGAGCAGATGGGAAGTGAGAAAGGGTCAGTAGTGTAGCCAGCTGTTTGGAGCTGAGGGGAAGTCGATTACAGAGCAGTATAAAAAAGTTGCAAGTAAAAAATAAAACAAATTTTTATACATAATGAGGGCGGAGATTGTAGAGTGCCCTTCTAGTTAGGTCACTGGGAAAAGTAACAGGGAGGAGGGGAAATGTGAAAGATAAAGAAAAATAAAGGCGGGAAAAGATTTATATCCACATGTGCTGTGTCACAGACATAAGTTAGTTTTTAATAATTATGAAAATACATCTGGATTTTTATACAATATAAATTTGATCTTGACTCTTTCAAAATTTTTCAAAAATTACCACAAACATGCAACTTTCAGATGAATCTGAAAATAGTAGAGTAAGTTAGTACTTGGAACTTTAATTTTTGTGCAGATTTGTACGCATCCAAGCGCATCCTTACACAGAATACAACCTTTCTGAAATTTGGCGGGCGGCAGTGGAATATATGGACAGTAATTACTGGCTGAACATTTCTATGTAATTATCTTAGACTGCCTAATAAAGCTTCCAACAAATCATCCCTTATTGTATTTTTCTTCAAATAATTAGAGGGAAGAATCACATAATTGACTTACAACTTTATACAAACTGTTAAAAAAAATCCAATGTATCAATAAATAAGTGTAAGGCAAAATTAAACATAACATAATTAATATTATTTACAAAAAGAGCTTAATATATACAGAACCTCCAATCGTATTCTTTCCTCTAATCATTGGCCTACTATAATTAAATACAATGAAGAATTAATGGCGAGAAATTAATTTGTTTGGTCCTTTACACGCATTAGAGAGAATTTGAAGGAGAGATACTCAGCAGCCAAGATGGAAGCGATGCCTGAAGAAGAAACTTCGTTGTTTGGAAAGAAGCTTTTTCACAAAATAATTTGGTACGTAACCAGCTAAAACGATAAGTATATATAGATTAACAAAACCTCTTATCGTGCCTTTTGTAAAAAAGCTCCTGAAATCAAACTGTGGAAAATATTTTAAGTACAATGAGTTGTACTTTTTCACTTTTTTACGCACCAGCCCTAGTATATACAGTAACAGCAACACAGCGATATCTAAGAACAATACTCACAGGTACATCGATACAGAATACATAGTCATTTTGTCCAGGCGACCACCATCTACCTAGGATTGTGCTACACCCATGACACTCATTACTCACGCACCAATAATCATCCAATAAATAATTAAAAACTAGAAACGGTCTTTTCACAGAAAATCACAGATGTACATATTACCGAAATAAGCTCCACTGAAAAATTCTCTGAAATGTCATGGGAACACGAAAATATTTTCACCAAAACATGAATCTGCACAAGTTGATTTTCAGTAACAAAATTACCATCACTCATACTTTGGAAGCATTTATCAGAAAGTTACACCATCCTGATTACTAAAAATAGTTTAAATGATCTCGGGAAGAATTTGGATACGTAAAATTACAAATGCTGCTAGATTTTAAAAAATAATAACGCAAAATTGAATACCGAATGAAATGACTTTTGGCCGAATCGGTTTTTATTTATAATAAATTTCTTTGGAAATTTGAACTAAAAAAATACAAATATACTAAATAAGTAAAATAATAATAATAATAATAATAATAATTGTGCAATTTGTTTAATGGTATCATCTTGCTCCAAAGGCGATAATATTGTTGCAACCCACTAAAGTGGTGAAAGAGAACGATAATAATAATAAGTATATAAGACTTGCATCATTCATTGGATAAATATTTTACAAATTGATGGCATTTCAAAGAAATCAGTTGGGGCGGAACGCTTTATATACAATACACATAAGCGGAATTGAAAAGATCTTAAAACTATAGAAACCTCGGCATTGGTGGATTGTAAGACTGAGAATCAGATCTTAAATGTGGGTAAGTGGAAGGTTGATATCGCCGATATGACAAAGGATGTTGTAACGAATTAGGAATTGCTTGAGTCCCACCTAAGGAGCTGTGAATGCGAGTATTTCCGTCTCCTAGGTCTAATTCCATTTCCTGCTGCTCTTGCAACTGTATTTGTCCAATGGAGGCTGTAGCCATGGCTACGTCGGGCATTATGTCAGACAAGTGCCCGTCGCTGCAGGAACTGCTTTCTGGTTCTGTAGAAAAGCGAAAATCGCCATCGGGTACGATGGCAGGTAGTTCTTGCCTTTGAGAATATCCGGGCCTTTGAAAGGTCATGTTTTTTCCATAACAATTGTGCGATGACCCAACGACAGCTTTATTGGGCGATATTTGTAGTGAATCGTTGTCACCTTGATCCGGAATGCAGTAACAATTTTCTAACATATCTGCCACCGGATCTGGCAAATTAAATTCTCGAACTACCCTCAACCTAATCTGGCGACTGATTTCGTGTCTTGAAGATAAAGGCATATTAAGGGCACGTTGGCAACTGGGTGATTGGCGTAACTTTTGCTCTCTTTTTAGCATGGCATTCATCACAGCCGGATCGGGCACGGGTAATACCGAAGCCAGAACGTCAACGCCAGCAGGACCGTGAGGTCTCGGTTTCTCCTCTACCTGCAATAAAATAAGAAACTTAGAGACAGGCACGAAGAATACTTTATAAAATCGATACGTACCATGTATAGAGTATCAGGAATGTCTTGCATGTACCGAGCTCGACGCAATCTCATAATTTCCACCTCTTGTACTAAATGGTCCTCCACCAGAACCTTAACTTCATCGTAATATGGCATAAACAGTCTTGGTTGCACAAACAGTCCGTTGTTTTTACCTCCCCGGATCCAAGCATTTACACGGAGATTTTCACGGTCTCCTCCGATCATATGACTAGGTGGAGTACTCACGAGTCCTCTCCGTATAGCGTGATTCAGTATATCACTATTTGGGGGCAGTACATGATCCATTCTAACTAGAGGTAATAAATCAGATAATATCTCTCTCAGTTCCACATCGCTTAAGTCTCTTTTCTTAACTCCTTTCCGAGCAACGGAGTGTGCGGTATGGCTAACGATATTAGGTTCTAAAAGATTTAAAGCAATATATTAAATCCTTCAAATTAACCATGATACTTACCTCTGTCTTCCATTCTCCGAACTAGTTCGTTTTCACCCCATTTAAGTACAGCATGTAAAACTTCTAACTCGCTGGCTTGTAAAAATGGACTTCTGAGTACTTCGATCAGATGAATTTTGTCTAGCTGATGCAAAACTGGAGACTGGGAGACAGGCTGGAATTCTTCCCGAAGGAAATGTAAAGCCTGAAATAAACAGAGTTACATTATTTATAATAAATGTTTTATTTATTCGTTAGACATGTCAATGTGTCTTTTATTTTATAATTTTTTATGTAGTTTGTGTCAAAATCAGCTTTTGACTTGTTTTATACCTGTGTTGGTCTTTTAAGTAAATAAACTTATTATTTTTATAATTTTCCTCTTTGTCCGAGAGTAAGTTTCGCATACCTGCCGATGTACCCAAGCTGATCCGTGTGGTTGCCTTGCC
This sequence comes from Rutpela maculata, assembly GCA_936432065.2. Lineage (NCBI taxonomy): Eukaryota > Metazoa > Arthropoda > Insecta > Coleoptera > Cerambycidae > Rutpela > Rutpela maculata. The sequence continues at coordinate 36,807,585 of OW386294.2, read as the reverse complement.
CATTGCAGAACTGCTGGCAACGTATCGAGCGACAACCACTCCAGAATGAGATCCTCACAACCTTGGGACAGAATATCTAATTCCAAAAATCGACCTATCTGATACAATTCCATGGCTTCTTCCAGAGGCGAAGGTCTAGCTCGACCCGTATGAGCCAAGGCCTGGGCCTCGCCTAACCCTCCACCGCACCCACCACGGGATATCAGAGATAGATCTACTTGGTCCAAATATATAGCATGCAGAAGAACTCTAGCATATCTAAAAAAATTGACTCGCAAAATAAAAAAACTCTACAATATTTCGCATTACCTTTTGGGGATAACCGTTTCATCCAGAACAATCCTTGTGGGAATGTGAAGTGCTCTCTCAGTATGGTCCTCTCCGCTCTTAGACTTCCTCTGCAACAGATTCCTGAAAAACGGAGACCTCGCCGACAATATGGCCTTGTGGCAAGGCAGCTCTAATTTTGGTCTAAAACCATACTCGGAGCTTCCAGAATCTGGTCGTTGACAATCAGAACCATCGGAAGTAAACACTAACGCCGCATCTGCATAATCACCAGTCTCGAGTAAATATCTTAAATCGGCTTCAAGAGCGTTGGGTGTACCGAATTCTTCTCTCAGTCTTCGCAGCAAATTCATATCAATATTAGTATTATGTGGACAAATATCACCGGTATACAAATATCTTAGCAAGGCAGAGAACAATTGCACATCGACAGTAGCAGTCCTTAATTCCAAACAAATACGGGCGCCATATCCGGGACATCCTGCTAGTAAGTCACGGAAATAGGGACACCTGGCTGAAAGAAGTGCACGGTGTATGGGAAAGCAGGCCCCGCGGTATACTAAATCTGCATCTGTACAATACTTAAAATCATATAATGCGGAGAGATCCTGTTTAAAAGTGGCGGCAGGTGGCCTTGCCAGCTCTGCCTGAACACATAAATCTTTCAAAGCTGCTAGAGCTTCATATTCTTCTAGTAATGCTGCTACTTCTAGAGGACTCCAGTCGGCCACCAGCTCTCTCAGCATTCGACCATGGTCGCATGCTTTCGAGGAACGCCTTCTCCTTATAAACTTTTTCTTCAGCGTTGCAAAACCGGTTACCTTCTTCTTCCTCTCCCTGAAAATAAAGATATGTGTTACAGCACTGGGATCACAGGTGAAGACACAGATGTGCTACGACTTTCGTCTCTCATCCAGGCAGGCAATTTGATTTCTGGCCTAAAGGGACACATATAAGACAAGTTGACATGACACAAGAAACTGAAAGAATGTACACACAAAATATACTTCCTAACTCCTTGTCAAACCGGTATCATCCACATGGCATGGATTGCACAGGCAGAGGAAGTTTTTCTGGAAACTTTCCATTGGGAATATTTGATTTTGATACCAAATAAGTGCATATAATTAGGTGTATGATTACAGGCTTTTACTAAATAACTGATATATGATAACCGCTATTATATATTATTATATTATTATTATTATATATGTTTACTGTGCTTTATGAAAAATATGGAGCGATTGAGCATTTTTTGGTTGGAATTATTAGATAATTAAATATAAATAAAATGATTTAAACAATGCTATAAATATGTGAATTATAAAATTAAAATATTGGTACATTTGTTATAAGATTCATAAGTCTTTTTACAATTAATTATTATTTATTTATTTGCTTCCATCATGATTAGTGAATATTATTTAGGTATTAAGCAAATCACAACTTACTCCAAAAAACAAATAAGAAAATAATATTGATACAAAAATATATTACATACAGTATCGGAAAGTCCTTCGTTTGGCATTGCGGTATTAACCGACCGCCCACAATAAAGACGTCTTCCAGTACTCTAGCAGAAGCAAACAGTGACACACCTTTAAGAGTTGCTGCTCTCGCTTGCTCTTATTGCCGTACCCAAAAAAAAACACTTTCTGATACTGTATATTACATTAATAAACTATCGAATATATAATTTGATTTAAACAAAAACGTTTTTTTTTTTTAATGTAATAAAAAACATTGCTAAAGTAGAGTGAAATTACTTAAAAAAGATAACATCGTCATAGAATGTGTAGAGATCGATATCTTTACCGCGTGCTCGTTACCTAGGTAACGATCCTATTTTTACAGCTGCATGGGCGTTGCACTGCCTATTACCATTAATAGTTAAATAAAAAATGGATGGCACGGCACTGATATTATGCCAACTATTATACACGATACGCAATGCCGTGACGTATGTTATCTTTTCTAAGTAATTTCACTCTACACTCATCGAGAAACGATAATACTAATAAACAAATAAAAACTGAATTTCTGACATTTGAGGTTGTTACCAAACTAGAGGTCACCAGATCGCCATGGCAGCAATTTTAAATTATGAGGACAAGCATAAATATTTGTGAAAAATTTGGAAACTTTAGCAAATTTTGGAAACATTCTCGGAGTTGTGAAAATTTTCGGCAATATTCAAATATCTTATAGGAAACTTTCATTTTTATCAAAACTTGTCTCCAGAAACCTCGGAAAATTTTCTGCAAACTTTCATACGGAAAGTTTTCTTTACCCATCTCTGGAAAATGGCCTCTAATAATCTTTTTTTTGTTGTGTGAGAGTTTGGGTTAAGTTTATGGTCTAATTGCATTCAAAGATATTTGTTTGTTAAAGGAAATTGTGAAAGATCTGTCGTTTGGGGTGTGATTGAAAATAATCAGTTATGATTTGGAGGAATTGATACTTTGTCTCCACAATTTATACATGTAGAGGCCACATTTATAAGTACTTAGTAGTAATTTATAAGTACTTGTAGATTTGATATTGTATTTCTAAAATTATTATTGTAAGCCCGTTAATGCTACGTCATCAGCAAATTGAAGAACGTACGAAATTTTGTTAAAATGATCAAAGTACAAAAAAATACTTTGAACTTTATAATATTGGCTACATCAGCCAATATTATAAAGTTCAAGTTTTGCTATAAATTATAATTAGTTTGTGAACAAAATTTTAAAAAATCAAAAGCTCAAAAAAAACGATTTTTTAATTATACCTTTTTTAAATCGTAATTTTTCCCAACCCTGCCTGCCACTGATATGCTAAGTTATTTGCTAAAGCATGAGCTGGACATCGTCAAATCATTTACCGATGACGAAGACACCAAGAAGAAAACTAAAACCAGCATCGAAAAGAGGAAAATAGTAGTACTTTGCGCAAAGCCAATGCAGAGACAATTCGTCTGCGACTTTGATCGACCAGCAATAGAAAAATAGACACCAACGCAGTGGCTAAATGGCTTGGGCGTGACGGGGAAATTGGAAAACGTCATAATAGCAGCGTATGACCAAGTACTAAATACTAGATATAACCAGAGGATGATCTTGATGGAATTGGCTTAGACAAATGCGCTGCAAAAGTCCTCCAGCAAGGTAAACATGTGAAGAGTCAGAACATTGTGCTGAGAATATGAAGTATGAATTCTGGTGAAACATACAACGTGATCTACCATGACATGCGGAAAATTTAACAGTAGGTTGTCCCCACCAAAAGGAGTTAAAAAAATGAAAAATTAAAAAAAAATGACCAAAAAAAATTACCTTATTTTTTTGTAGAAATACACCGCCAATGACTTTAACTAATCTAACGTAACGCGGTACAACTATATCACTTTATCAGACTTGGGATTGACACTACTGACAGCAAAGCTGGATAAGGTAGAAGTGACTTTTTGGTTTTAATCAAATCACACTACAAAAATAGCGAAATAAATCGAAAACATTGACCTCATGCTGAAGCGACAAGCAAGTATACGAGATATTTAGTTAAACCGGTCAATGACACAGCGCGGCGTGTTCGACCGAAAACAAAAAACGCGGCTCTCAAGAGGTCTACACACAATGCGGCGGCAGGGAGCCAGCCTTGTCGGCATGGTTTGAACTCATTCGTAAAAGTGAACTGGTCCGCTGGAATTCCAATTATCTTCAAAACGTACCGACAATGTTGGCTCCCTGCCTCTGCATCGTGTGTAGACCCCCTTTTTTGATCTCGCCGGCCGGCTTCACTTTTTATGCCAATTAAAGAAATGTAAACAACTCGGATATGTTCTTTCACAAGTAAGTTTGTCGACCTATTCAGGAGTAGGTCAGGACTTATTCAACATCAGTAGTGTAACTTCGCAAATTTACTATTAATTTACCTCAGAATCGTCTAAAATTTTGCAGGGGCTTTCCCACAATGAAGACTAGTACACCATTTTATTTTACGCATTTCTGGGTAGATCACGTTGTATAAATACCTGCGTGTTGCAGAGTATACCAGAATCTATAATGACGAGATGAAAAGTAGGGTTGAGAGCGAATATTATTGTTGCATTAGGCAAGCTTTTAAAACCGAGTTAAACGTCAAGAACAAAACGCAGCAATAAACACTTGCTGTCCCCGTAGTTACCTACAGTTTTGGAATTTTCTATTGGCATCAAAGTGACAGCGAAAATTGACAGAAAGACACAAAAAATCCTTACAATCGGCGGAATTCATCTTCCGAAAGCATGGGTTATATGTTAAGAGGAAGGACGGCAGTAATGGATTGGATTAATAAAGCTGGAATCTGCTTATGGCTATCTCTATTGTAGGACTGTGTGCATATATCTAATAGGAGAAGGACAAATTCACACGGCCAGTTAAAGAGCATGATAAGAGCAAGAGTTTATATTCCATTTGGAAGAAAATGGTTAAAATCCAGGAAGGTTATCTGGGAACCGAAACCACTAACGATGACACCAAGAAGAAAATAACAGTACTTTGCACAAAGCGGAATATGCGGCCTAACAGAAGAACATATTAGTCACATGGTGGCAGGATATCTACTACGTAGGCACCATCAGGATACATTCACCGACACAACAGAGTGCCCAAATATCTACACTGGGTCATCTACAAACACTTCAATGTACCGGTGCCACAAAAATATTACGAAACATCCCTGAAAAGGTTGTCAATACTTGTGGGATGTCCTGATTATAACTGACAAATAAATTTGCGCCAATCGACCAGACATCGTCATACTTAACAAAAAGGAGAAATCAGAATACAGAACATGACTATTAGGGACAAAATTCCTCCACACCAATTTGGTTTCAGGGAAAAATGGGCTACTATGCATCCATTAACGACTGCCAAACACCAAAACCTCAAATCTGCCACATTATTCCAAGACATTAAAAAAGCTTTTTATTCTTTATTCTGTATGGCACAATGGCTTACTATTCAAACTTAAAGAAATTGGAAGTCCCAACTATTTGATACAATTTGTCAGATCATTTTTAGAAAATAGAAAAATATGTGTGAGAATTAACGAAATAACATCAAGAGAATTTTCCATGAAACAAGGATTACCCCAAGGCTCGCCTTTATCTCCGCTTCTCTACAATATTTACAGCTATGATATTGTATTACAACAAAACGCCACCTATATTATACAGTACGCAGATGACACAGCCATATTAGCACATGACAAAATGCTAGCAAAGGTCGCAGCTAATCTACAGGAGAAATTAATGGAAACAGAAATCTGGTTTAATAAGTGGAGACTTACTCCTAACCCCTCCAAAACACAATTTATAATATTCAACCACACTATATCTAACTCATCTCCAACAATAATAATGGGCAACCAGAATATAAAACCTTCACCATCGGCAAAGTATCTTGGAGTAACCTTAGACCAAAAACTCAACTTCAACGAACACATTAACTTAACAAAGAAAAAAGTAATAAGCAGGGCAAAATATTTTCGGTCACTCACCTACAAAAACGAAGGAATCTCACTAAGGTCAGCCTCGACAATCTACAAATCAATTTGCAGACCACTAATAGAGTACGCAAATGTTCTATTTTCAAACTGTAGAAAGCCTGTGTTGGATCTCATCAGAATAACAGAGACTACTTCATTGAGAACCATTACAAAGATGAGACATCCACTCAATCCACTCCATAATCCACCTAATGAGTTACTGTACGTACGAACACATGTACAACCCATCAATATAAGGATCAAAGACCTATCGAAGAAGTTCGCTACCAAGCAACACAACATGCAACTGTTGCAGCCACATTGTAGAACACGTGATCAACAAATCAATTCCATATATAAATTTCCAGAACAGACCCTATATGAAACAATCACAGGTTGGGCTGAAGACATCCCTGAGTAGTTCTTTCCTTTTTTTTCTTTTTTTTACACACAGTTATTTACATATCTTTATTCTGTATCTATATATTAAAAACACTAATTTTGTTAAAATACTATGGGCTGAAGGACTGTGGTCAATGGCCTTTTGTTAATCAATAAATCACATTTATTATTATTATTTATTTCAGAATACAGAAAATCGCTCTAATGAGAACCATGCATATTTTAAGAAAAGTTTTGGAGTAAGAGTCTTGTGATTCCTTGTGGGTTCTGGAGTCTGAGCTATTGGAGCAGACATCACCAACGTCGCTGAAAGGGTCCAATAACCTAGCTACAGCTGAGAAAGTGCACCGTTTGCTAAGTCTATAATAATATATTGCCTTATCTGTTCAAAGAACTTGATGTAGATCAGCTAATCATCCGAATTTATATGTATGGAGAAGAATAATGTGGTGAGTACGAACATTCCAAGCCTCGTTCCAAGCTATGAATTACTAAAAATATGTACAATATCTCACCTGACAACTCCGATCGTATCTCTGTATGCTGGCGTGCAAGAATCACTTCCCAACCCGGCAGAAACCAAGCCGGGATCGTTCCCTGGCACTGTAGATGCGTTCACTCCCATTCTGTGCGTAAACTCCTCAGACATGCACTGCTCGTTTCCAACACTCCACCAACTGTGCTGCAGTGCACACGGAAATAGGCAGCCAAATAAGTTCATAGTTTGCCCAGACTACAGCCTGACACGCAGACACAGCCTGAAATGCATAAGTAACTGATATTATTATTGGAATCTTATTAAATTGGAGATCATATCTTACTTAGAAAATCGCAAATTAATAATAAACATTTATTTATTTATTTATGTATTTATTTATTTAGATTCATCATCCAATAGTCGCACGACCAATTAGAGGATGAGAACGCATACATATTTACAGAAAAGATTACAACATAAAATTCTTGTAATTATCATCATATATTGATATTTATATACAGTGTGTCCCCGGATTGTGTTTGCGATAGGTGTAAAATACCAAAAAAAAAAATTAGTACAGCTTTCATTTTCTGCAGTCTGCTTGACGTAAAATGGATTTTTACCAAATTTCAGTTAAAATGGGATCCAACTCGTGGAGTTAATCTAAGAAGAAAATAAAAGAAAATAAATCATTGTAGGTAAACTGGTCTTTCTGTTAATTTTACGGAAAAATTCTATTTGGAAAGTTAGAGCCATATGCCAACTTTCATTGCATTTGAACAAAAAAAAAAAAAAAAAATAATAATAATAATAATAATAATAATAATAATAATAATAATAATAATAATAATAATAATAATAATAATAAGCAGGAGGGGCTAAACCGTCGTCTATCTAGCCTTTGGTGAGTAGCGCCACCACTTACTCCAGCTGGGGATGCAAAATCGAACCGGCAGCCCTAGCGCATCCGGGAGGGGAGAGCATCTTCCCCTCTGGTGTCGGTCGTGGGCTTGCTGGGCTAACCACCCACAAGCCCAAACCTCCGGTTCCTATTGGCCGAGGACAGGGCCCCCACGATCGACCCCGTTCGGATAGGGGTCAAGGGCAAGGTGGTGGGGCCCAACAAGATCGACAGCCCATTGTTGACAACCGCGATGAACAAGGACGCTTTGAGTGGACAGATGAACTGAGGGGCGACCTTATGCAGTGCTACGAAAGCAGTGAGCCCGCGCGAAGGGGATACATGGGGCGAATGCACGTTCTGTGGTGTGCAAGGCACCCAGAACACAACGCCTTCACGCCACAAAACCTGCGTGATTATGTGTCCCACCTTCGTCGCAGGGGCTACGTGAGAACTGCTCCTCAGCCGATGAATGAGGTGGCCGAAGGTCCACCGAATGAACCGGTTGAGGTTGCAGTCCCAGTCGTTCCACCAGTACCAGAGGGCCTCAGTACCAGAAGGGGGTTGCACAACATAAAACCCCCCGGGCCACAAGATCTGGCCAGAGTGGATGCGGAACTTCGTGCAGCGCTACCAGAAGAGGCTGACATCTGGCACATAAATTGTGCCGTGTATGCTGCCGCTCAACGCTTGTCTCAGGTGGAGAGGCGGAACAGTGCTTCTCCACAAGAGAGAGCGAGACAACGCATACACAAGATGGAAGCCAAGATCCGGTCGGCGAGGCAACACGCATCCCGTATCCAATGTGTGATGGACTATATGGCGGCCAATAGGCCTTTCACGCCTAAAGTGCGGCGAGTAGCTGCTAACTTAAGACGCGTCCATCACACACTCAATGGGGCAGTGCTACAAACCACCAAACAGCACTGCCTCGACAGGATACGGATGCTAGTGTCTTGTAAGAAGTCACTAGTGAGGCGGGCGAGGGGGCTAGCGGAAAATCAACTTTTCCGCAAAAAGCCCTCGCGCCTTTTCGAACCGCCTCAGCGTGTTGCCGAAAATCCGCCGACTGCAGATCAGGTGGAAAACTTCTGGAAAACGTTGTACGAACAGAAGCTTCCACTCAACAGAGACTCTCCAGCCCTGGCACACTTTGAAACCTTTTGTCAAAGGTTTCAGCAACCACAACAGGTGTGCCAACCGATAACCCCAGAAGAGGTTCGAAGAGCTCTTGAGGGCTCTAAGAACTTTGCTGCTCCAGGTCCCGATGGGATCAATAACTTTTGGTGGAAAAAATTATCCAGTACCCACCACCATTTAGCCAGAATTTTCAATTCATGGCTAAATGGGGAGCAGCAAATTCCTTCTTGGGTTGTCGAGGGGCGGACAGTGCTGATCCCGAAGAACGGAGATTTGTCTAATCCAAAGAACTACCGGCCGATAACCTGTTTAAACGCATGTTACAAGGTGTTTACGCGCATCTTGTACATGCGAGTGCTCCACGCAGTTGAACCGGTTTACGAGCGGATATATGAGCAGCGAGGGTCAAAGAGAGGTGTCGCTGGCTGTAAGGAGAACCTGCTGATTGACAGGTGTGTCACGCAGGACTCCATGCAGTATAAGCGTAACCTCTCCATGGCCTGGATCGACTACCGCAAGGCATTTGACATGACATCGCACGAGCTTATTGAACACTTGCTCCGATGTCTTGCGGTACCTGGTCCCGTAGTGAGATGCATCGAAGAACTGATGCCGCTCTGGAGGACTCGCTTTACCATTACATCGGGTAATGATAGAGTCCAGACGGAGTCGGTAACATTCAGAAGGGGAGTATTTCAGGGAGACTCCCTCAGCCCCCTTCTATTTTGCATCTCATTACTGCCATTATCCGTTTCGCTCCGGAAAACCCGTGGATACAACTGCGGTACCCCTGGCGATAGGAGGCATAAGGTCACCCATCTGTTTTATATGGATGACCTTAAACTTTATGCCTCCGGAGAGAGGGACCTACACCAGTCCCTCAGGGTGGTACAGGAGTACACGCAGGCTGTCGGCATGGAGTTCGGATTAGATAAATGTGCACTGGTCCATCTCAAGAGAGGACGATGCGGGAACTACGGAGAGGACGCGCAGCTCGTGGACGGAAGCATCTTACATCATCTAGATGCCGGAGAGTCGTACACTTACTTGGGTGTCGAGCAACGCTCCACCCAAGAAGTGAGTGTAGTGAAAAACGCTCTCCGCGGCAAGTATCAGCACCGACTCCGACAGATCTGGTCTTCAGAGCTGTCGGGGAAGAACAAGGTGTCTGCTACCAACATGCTTGCCGTTCCGATCCTTCTCTACTCCTTTGGAGTAGTGAAATGGACTCAAGAAGAGTTGCGTCAACTCGACGTAGGAACCCGCAAGAAGATGCATCTCAATAGGAGTTTGCATCCTAAATCGTCTGTTCCACGGCTATACCTCCCACGACATCGGGGAGGCCGTGGACTCTTGAGTTTGGAGAGTCTCCATAATAGGATGGTTCTGGATGGAGCCTGTAAGGTCATCAGGAGTTCGGATCCCCTCCTCTGCATGGTCCGAGACCATGAAAATGCAGGGGTAGGAGCCTTTCTGTTTAAGGCAGCACAGAGAGCAGCCGATGAACTTGGTCTCTCCTTCGACGTCGAGCGGGTAAATCGCGACTCTGTCACCGAGTTAGAACCTGCTCGGCGAAAAGCCCAAATTAAAGCTGCAGAACACAACAACTTTCTGCAGCTTCACACGGATAAGCCAATGCATGGAGTTTTCTATAAAAATATAGAAAACCTTGGCTTATCCGAAAGGCTGACCTTTGCCTTCTTAAGGTCAGCCGGGCTGAAGTCTGAGACCGAGGGATTCATAATGGCTTGCCAGGATGGTGTATTTAACACCCTCATCTATCATAGTCGTGTCATGGGTATAGAGGTCCCTGATGTCAGCTGCAGGGCCTGCCGCAGGGCGCCAGAGACTCTTATGCACTTGCTGTCGGCTTGCCCGACATATGCAGTCTCGGCCTATATCCAAAGGCACGACGGAGCATTACGAGTGCTTTACTACCATTTAAGGCACTCGTATGTGATAGACGAAACACCAGTGCTGCCTTACGCTACGGGGGATATTGAGTCCGTTGTGGGAAATGAGAAGTGTCTAATTTATTGGAACGACTCTTTTCCCACCGTCAGGCAAATACAAGCCAACAAGCCTGACGTAGTACTCCTCGACCATCAACTCAAGACAATGTTCGTCGTGGAGTTCTCGGCTCCCGCGGAGAACAACATTGTCTTGAAGGAGGAGGAAAAACGGACAAAATATCGAGATCTGCTCTTCGAACTCCGCAGACTGTATCCAGACCATACTGTTAAGATAGTGGTACTGATTATAGGAGCCCTCGGTGGAACGAGACACACACTGCTTTCGGAACTTAAGATCATACCGGCATGCCGAAACTCGGCAGAGGTCTTAGCCGGCAGAATGCAGAAGGCCGTCATTCTCGGTTCATTACGTCTGCTCAGGGCACACGATTCACGGACCCAGTAGTCACTCACCCCACGGGCGTGGGGAGTGGCTACCGGTACTACCAGCTCCCCTCTGTGAGGGTCGGAGCCACAGAGAAGGGTGACTGGTTTTTAGCTAGCTAAAAAAAAAAATAATAATAATAATAATAATAATAATAATAATAATAATAAATATCGTGATCTCCGGTATGAGCTCCAAGTGCTGTACCCAGACTACTCGGTCAATATGGTCGTCCTAATAATCGGCGTACTCGGAGGGATGAAGCCTTCGCTGCTCTCAGAATTAAAGATCATACCGGCCTGTCAGAATTCGGCAGAATGGTTGGCAGGTCAGATGCAAAAGGCGGTTATCTTGGGGTCCCTTCGTCTGCTTAGGGCACATGATTCAGGTGTTTACAGTCACTAACTCCACAGGTCGTGGAGAGTGGCTGTAATGAATTAGCCGGCGCGGCTACCGTGTGGTGTCGGAGGCCACGGAAGCCCTGTCCGGCAGCAGGAAACCCGGAAAAAAAAAATAAAAAATAATAATAATAATAGGGGTCAAGGGCAAGGTGGTGGGGCCCAACCGGATCGGGCGCCCGTTGATGACGAACGCCATGAACTAGGACGCTTTGAGTGGACAGATGAGCTAAGGGACGACCTTCTGCATTGCTACGAAAGCAGTGAGCCCGCACGAAGGGGATACATGGGGCGAATGCATGTTCTGTGGTGTGCAAGGCACCCAGAGCACAACGCCTTCACGCCACAAAACCTGCGTGATTATGTATCTGTGAATGTGAATGTGAATGAGACACAATGTCTGGTGTGTGCTCGTGCTATAAATGTAAAAAAGATAGTCCAGACTCCACAGCAATATGTGAAATATGTGAAAATGTATTCTGTATAACTTGTGCAAATATGTCAGCAACTGAAGCAAGAGTATTTGCACTGAAAAACAGAGTTTTATTATTTTTATGCATTGAATGCAAACCCATAGTATACGAAAAAGTAAGTTTAGCAAAGCAAATTATCTTGTATAAAAAGTTAATTCAAGACAAAGAAATTATGATAAATGACAAACAAAAAATTATTGATATCCTTGAGGACAAGAATAAAAATAAAGTTGAAAACAGGAACAGTAAAAACTCTATCAAATCAAATCATGCAAATAATGAAATACCCAGTGGTTCTAAAACAAAACCTGATAATAACAACACAAAAATTTATGAATTGGAGCAAAGGAAAATTATGAAAAGTATTATAGATCTGGCTAGTCCAAAGCACAATGATCTTCCCATCTCTTTAGAAAATCAAAATAAGATCCAACTAAAAGAAACTGAAACTTGCAATAATGCCCAAAGTATTGCCAATAACGATGATTCAAAAAGCTGGACAACAGTACACAGAAAAAAATTCCACAAAAAACAGCTTGGTCAAGGTGAAGACAAAAGCGGTAATTTTGGACGTATTACACCTAAGGTGTGGATGTACATATATAGAGTAAACGCAGAGGTAACAAAACATGACATAACTGACTACATAAAAAGACAAACAGATGAGAATGAAAAGGACATTGTAGTTAATGAACTAAATCATGAAGTGGAATATGTCGATAATGGCAAATATAAATGTTATATGGTTGGCGCTGATTTTAAATTTAAAGACAAATTTTACACTCCGAGTTTCTGGCCTAGAGGTGTGGGATACAAAAGGTTCAATTTTAAGGATCATGTTAAATATACAATAAGAGAGAATAGCGATAAAGAGAGGCCAGAGTCTTTTTTAGAGACGTAGCCTATATGGAATCCAACATATACAATAATAGTAGCAAATTCTCATCGGATCAACTCACCACACAGACAACAAACAATAAACCTAAACTAACCAACCCAAATATTTGTCAACAGAAGATAATAACTGGCATTCATCTCAATATACAATGTATTTCTAACAAAATAGCTCAACTTGAAGTTCTACTAGACAAACAAAAACCTCAGTTTTTATTACTCAGTGAACATTGGATGTCTTCTGAGCAAGCAACAGTTACTGGATTTCCAGGTTACACTCTTTTAGCCCACTTTTGCAGAACATCGTCCATTCATGGAGGAGTGGCTATCTTCGGCCAGGATAATATACCATACAAACCTATCAGACTTTCTAATCAACTTGTTTGTGAATTCTTGTGTGAGTGTGCAGGCATAAGCCTCTGTATCAACAAGGACAAAATCGCCTTATTGGTGTTTTACCGTTCTCCAGATCATAAATTTGATGTTAACGTATTTTTAAAATATTTCAATTCAATAATATGTTCTGTCTTAAAAACCCACAAATATATTGTAATATGTGGTGATATTAACATAGATTTTCTAACAGATAATGCCACTAGACGCTTACTATGTGATATATTTGATAGCTTCGATTTAAGATCAAGCCTTCCTATTGAACCGACCAGGTCTTTTAATAACTCAATTTCAGCAGTAGACTATGTCATTTCTAACATGCCAAATATTAAAAGTCATAACTTAGATTTAGATATATCAGATCATAAAGCACAAATGTTTAGTTTGGTCATTCCTGAACCTTGTCAAACAAAAATCACCAATCCCAAGTATTGTTATAAAAGAATTTTCTCGGATTCCAACCTTTTCAATCTTAAGCATTTACTCTCAACTACCGACCTTGCTGATCTTTATCAAATAAAAGAGGTCAATCAAGCGTGGCAATATTTCTGGGGAAATTTACTTTACTGCCTTGATAAAGCATGCCCAATGAGGAAAATTAAAATTACAAGTGAAAATCAGGAAAAAAACTGGATAGACTCCAAGATTATAGAAGAAAGTCAAAATCTAAAAAACCTATATTGGCTTTCAAGAAATATGAACGATAGTAAAATAAACGAAGAATATAAAACTGCAAAAAAAAATTATTCGGACATGCTAAAAGTACAAAAACAAAACTTTTATGAAAATAAAATACAAGAGAGTGCTAACACTTCTCAAGAAATTTGGGCTATTGTTAATTCAAATTTGAGCAGAAATAAAAAAGAAACAAATATAACTCAGATATTAAATAATGACAAATTAATTTCAGACCAAAAGGACATTTGTGACTTATTCTGTACCTATTTTGCAGAAATAGCTGTAAATTCCTTAAATAATGTTTACAATAATCTTGATGGCGACTGTTCCACAGGTCCCGAAAGCCTTTCGTCACTGTTTTTCTTTGATATTACTCCCGAAGAAATAAATCATCAACTTTCTCTTATGCAGAACAAATCTTCAAGTGGGCCAGATGGCATACCAATCAAAGTTCTGAAATACATCTCGCAATTCATAGTTTACCCTCTTTGCTACATTTTTAATTTGTCTGTAAAATCTGGAGTTTTTCCTAGTGATCTAAAAATGGCAACTGTAATACCCTTACATAAAAAAGGTGATACAGACCTAATCGAAAATTACAGGCCGATTACTTTACCATCTTGTTTCTCAAAATTGTTTGAAAAAATTATTCATTGCCGAATATATACTTTTACTAATAAAAAAAACCTTATATGTAGCAGTCAGCATGGTTTTAGGCCCAATTTCTCTACAAACACAGCATCTTTCTCTTTAATTACTCACATTTACAATGCACTAGATAAAGGTGAATATGTCCTAACACTGTTTTTTGACTTAACACGTGCGTTCGACTGTGTTAACAAGAATTTCATGAGTAAAAAATTAAAAAAATTGGGTATAAGAGAACCTTTAAATGACTGGATACATTCTTTTTTGTCTGACAGAAAAATCAGGGTTAAAATTGATGAACACATATCACAACCCTCTCAGATCAACCTAGGTGTTCCTCAGGGGGGTGTGTTATCTCCACTATTATTCTTATTATTTATTAATGATCTTGAACAACATATTACAAACAATGTAAATGTAGTGTTATATGCTGACGATACCACAATCTGTATTACTGCTCCATCCCCTGAGGAACTCCAAAGCAAGGTGAACTACACCTTACATCAATTTTACTCCTGGTGTTTTAATAACAAACTTATAGTTAATCCTACAAAAACAAAATACATCATGTTTCACAAAAGAAGGGAAAATCCACATATGGTGGTTAAACTAAACAACACGGCAATTGATAAAGTCCAAAGTGTGAAATTTTTGGGTCTGTATTTAGATGAACAACTCACCTGGTCACACCATATTGAACATGTTATAAAAAAACTAAACTCAGCTTATTTTGCTATCAGAAATCTAAGGAGTGTTATAGCTAAACAATATCTATTAAACGTTTATTTTGCTTTGGCATACTCGCATATGAAATATTTAATAATATATTGGGGAACTAGCTGTGAGTTCCAACGTATTTTTGTTCTTCAAAAAAAAAATCATTAGGTTAATATTTTCACTAAATCCCTTGCAGTCATGTCGACAAATTTTTATACAAAACAAAATTTTCTCCTTGCCATGCCTGTTAATCTATGAGGCAGCTCTTTTTGTTAAGCTTAACGCAGCACACTTTCCTCAACACAATAGTGTGCATGGCCACGACACAAGAGGTTGTAATCTAATTTACATCAATAAGTTTAATTTAAGTACTTACAAGAAAGGTCCTTTCTATCTGTGTGGAACAGTATTCAACAAACTGCCAACTGAGATAAAACAGGAAGCGAACATAAATAAATTAAAAAAAAAACTTCGTCTATTTCTCTGCGACAACTGCTTTTATTCTTTACATGAATTTTATAATTTCGACTTAGTCAGTTAAATTTTATTATATAAAGTATTTGTATTTGTATTTATTTGTAATTGTATTTGTAACATCTTAATGTAGTATGTATATTTTATTTTGTAAAATTGTATTCTTGTATATGTATTCTGTATTTTAAAAAATTCTTTCCCAAGTTTTGACTGTTCATATCCTGTAAAATGGCTTACATGAATAAATACATTATTATTATTATTATTATTATTATTATCCCACCTTCGTTGCAGGGGCTACGTGAGAGCTGCTCCTCAGCCGGTGAATGAGGTGGCCGAAGGTCCACCGAATGAACCGGTCGAGGATGCAGTCCCCGACGTTCCACCAATACCAGAGGGCCTCAGTACCAGACGGGGGTTACACTACATAAAAGCCCCCGGGCCACAAGACCTGGCCAGAGTGGATGAAGAACTTCGTGAAGCGCTTCCAGAACGGGCTGACATCTGGCACATAAACTGTGCCGTGTATGCTGCTGCTCAACGCTTTTCTCAGGTGGAGAGGCGTAATACTGCCTCCCCACAGGAGAGAGCGAGGCGGCGCATACAAAAGATGGAAGCCAAGATCCGGTCGGCGAGGCAACACGCATCCCGTATCCAATGTGTGATGGACTATATGGCGGCCAATAGACCGTTCACGCCTAAAGTGTGTCGAATAGCCGCCAACTTAAGACGCGTCCATCACACACTCAATGAGGCAGTGCTGCGAACCACCAAACAGCACTGTCTCGACAGGATACGGATGCTAGTGGTTTGTAAAAAATCACTAGTGAGGCGGGCGAGGGGGCTGGCGGAAAATAAACTCTTCCGCCAAAAGCCCTCGCGCCTTTTTGAACCGCCTCCGCGTGTTGCAGAGAATCCGCCGACTGTAGATCAGGTGGAAAATTTCTGGAAAACGCTTTACGAGGAGAAGCTTCCACTCAACCGAGACTCTCCGGCCCTTGCACACTTTGAAACCTTCTGTCAAAGGTTTCAACAACCACGGGAAGTGTGCCAACCAATAACCCCAGAAGAGGTTCGAAGAGCTCTCGAGGGCTCTAAGAACTTTGCTGCTCCAGGTCCCGATGGGATAAATAACTTAGTGAGTCGTACACTTACTTGGGTGTCGAGCAACGCTTCACCCAAGAAGTGAATGTAGTGAAAAACGCTCTCCGCGGCAAGTATCAGCACCGACTCCGACAGATCTGGTCTTCAGAACTGTCGGGTAAGAACAAGGTGTCTGCTACCAACATGCTTGCCGTTCCGATCCTACTCTACTCCTTTGGAGTAGTGAAATGGACTCGAGAGGAGTTGCGTCAACTCGACGTAGGAACCCGCAAGAAGATGCATCTCAATAGGAGTTTTCATCCTAAATCGTCCGTTCCACGACTATACCTCCCACGACATCGGGGAGGCCGTGGACTCTTGAGTTTGGAGAGTCTCCATAACAGGATGGTTCTGGGTGGAGCCTGTAAGGTCATCAGGAGTTCGGATCCCCTCCTCTGCATGGTCCGGGACCATGAAAATGCAGGGGTAGGAGCCTTTTTGTTTAAGGCAGCACAGAGAGCAGCCGATGAACTTGGTCTCTTCTTCGACGTCGAGCGGGTAAATCCCGACTCTGTCACCGAGTTGGAACCTGTTCGACGAAAAGCCCAAATTAAAGCTGCAGAACACAACATCTTTCTGCAGCTTCACACGGATAAGCCAATGCATGGAGTTTTCTATAAAAATATAGAAAACCTTGGCTTATCCGAAAGGCTGACCTTTGCCTTCTTAAGGTCAGCCGGGCTGAAGTCTGAGACCGAGGGATTCATAATGGCTTGCCAGGATGGTGTATTTAATACCCTCGTCTATCGTAGTCGTGTCATGGGTATAGAGGTCCCTGATGTCAGCTGCAGGGCCTGCCGCAGGGCGCCAGAGACTCTGATGCACTTGTTGTCGGCGTGTCCGACATATGCAGTCTCGGCCTATATCCAGAGGCATGACGGAGCATTACGAGTGCTTTATTGCTATGTGTGTGTCTTTCATATATATATATATATATATATATATATATATATATTCGAGCAACGAGGAGCAGCAGTAGGCAGCTTTCAGCGAGAACCTGAAGATGGCAGATGGGATTCTGCCGAAAAGTCGTTTAGACAACCGTGGCCCCAGCAGGAGCCTGTCAACTACGCGGGAAAACACCCGGAAGCACAACAACCTTTCATATATATATATATATATATATATATATATATATATATATATATATACATATATATATATATATATATATATGTATATATGTATATACATGTATGTGAGTACAAGCTAAGCAGTGATAGAGTGAAGACCTATTGATTAGCTGTGATAACTGGTTTAGTGTGAAAGGCTAAAAATGACCACGGATAGTGATGGATCTTATAGTGAGATGGAGATGGATGACCAGGGAGAGTGGAGGAAAGTTAAATATAAAAGAAAATCCAGGGAGAGGCTAGAAAGCATTTCAAAAAGAAACAGACAATTTACACCAGAAGAGATAAGGCAAGCTATTTTAGGACAAACTTCCAATATAAACAGTCAGCAAACAAAAACTACCCAGATAAACTCATCTACAAAAACACAAACAACAAAAAACAGTCAACATAAGAACTATTCCACAATCATGAATGAACTAACACACAAAAAATATAAACACATGTTTTATTTAACAACAGATACAGGGTGTTCGAGAATATCATTTTGCGATCTTTGGGAAAAACTTTATCCAAAAACAGATGATGAAATCTTAAAAACAAAAACTGGGCCACTTCTCAAAACCAACCAAGACAAAGATGACATTGTAAGAACCCTTCAAAATCTGGTAAAAGTCAAGAGAATACAAAACTTCAAGGAAACTTCCACAAATAATAAACCTACCCCGTCTACACCCACAGTAAGCTACTCCGTCATAATCGGTTCAGTTGAACAGGAAATCGAGGATAAACTAATTAGTGAGCATCTGCAATACCTTAAACTTGAACATCGCTACTGTAAAAGAATTATATCTAAGGCAACACAAGCACCAACAACTCTTATTAGGATCATCAGTGGTTCTTTGCATACATTTGAAACACTACTTAAAGAAGGCTTATTCTACAAATATCGGCATTACCCAGTATACCCAAGCAAACCACCCAACCCAACCCCTAAACCTTGTAGCAAATGCTTATCCTTCTCACATCCCACAGAAGCATGTAATGCGCGGCCAAGCTGCCCAAAATGTTATGGTACACACCCTTTAAATAAATGTACTTCCACATTACCTCTGAAATGTACAGGTTGCGGCTCCGAAGAACATCAGGCATGGTCCTTCAAGTGTCCCAAAAGACCAACGGGACCAATTGCAGGCGTACCAAATATCCAAATAAAGTCTTTGAATAAAAAATCACAGAACATATCACCTGAGAGGAAAAAATCGAGAATACATGACCCTGTAACAATACACAATTTAATTATTAACACCTATATTAATGGGCTCAACAATCCCAAAAATGTAAATAGAGCTGAATTACTAGAAAAACTAAGAAGAAGATTTATAGACAACTTCAAAGTAGACACTACTGCGGTTTTTTCTGGAAGCCGGGTATATATTCTCATATTTGATCTTGATAATGAAGACGCTTTGTCCCCAACTGAACCTATCAATAACAGTATTAATATCCAGCATGTTCAATCGTCAAGTAGTTAATTTTTTATACTGTAACATCAATAGCTACCCACAGAGAAAACTTATAATAAACAATTTTATAGAAAAACATCAAATTGACTGTACCATGTTCGTTGAAGCTAAAACCAACAATAGCACTAACACTTCCTATAGAGACTGGTCAGTTATACAGCACAATGGTAACCAAATTCATAATAAAACAAGGGGAGGCTCTCTGGTACAAGCTCACCCCCGTCTGAAAATTGGAAAAGCTAATCCTCCCTCTGTAAATCACTATTTGAATGAATGCATACATTATACTGTTCCATTTACAGACGACAAATTGCACATTTTTGTAGTATATATCCACCCGAATGCACGAATTGAGGAGAACATATTCACTAAGGCGAGTCTCTACAAATATTCCTTGATAATTGGAGATTTTAATATCAATAACAGAGGCAAAAAAGGCAACTGAATAACTTCTTACAGAATAGTGATTTTAAAAAATGGGATACTGCTCCAACATTTATTATGCCACACAATAACGACACCACTCCTGATATCATTTTACACACATCCAACATAACCAACAATATTTTAAACGTAGAAGAAACTCCAGATTTAGGTTCCGATCACCTAGCATTCAAAATAACGATTTACAAAAAGACACCCAACACAAAGACGTCTTGAGGTACAACTTCCACAAAACTAACATAACGAAAGTAAACGAAAACATGTTAGCATATCTACAAAGTGTCGAATCTAAAGAAATTGACAGGCAATGCATATCTGACTTCAATGCCGAATTAACATCACAAATTTTAGAAAATACGCCCAAAAACAAGTATCAGTATTGCACATATGAATTACCACCGTTTATCATACGTCTGATTAAAAAGAAAAGGCAAATGTACCGGGAATACCGAGCTATGGAAGATCCTGCAATGAAATCTGATATCAATCGATTTAATAAAAATATTCAACAACTGATTCAGGAATTCAAAACCCATAAATGGATACAGGCTTGTGAAAACATAAACGAAAAGAAAGGTAAAACTTATTGGCAAGAAATCAAGAAATTATCCAAATATAAAAATAAATTTGCTAATAATAAAGTTATCGAGGAAAACGGATTAAAATATGAAACGGCTTCAGATAAGGCAAATATTTTTGCCCAACATTATGAGAAAAGCTATAAGCAAAGCAGAGATAATAATTTTGACGAAGATCATCATGAACAGGTAATACAATGGTATGACACATTTTTCGAAGAAATATTACCAGATGAACAACATCACATAGAAGAAGAGGAATATTTTGAGATACTCCAACAAGGAAAAAGCACAAGCCCGGGATATGACTATATTACAAAAAGTATATTGAGAAAATTAGATGACAGAATTCATCTGTATATTATTAAGTTATATGAATTCTGTTTGAAAACACACTTCATACCCGTTGAATGGAAAACGGTGACACCATCCCCAAACCCAATTTAGACCACACTAAAATGACTAATTACAGGCCGATTACAATGCTACCAGTTATAGGAAAAATTTTGAAAAGATTATTAAAAACAGACTGCAGCAAACTATAGGAAACAAAATTCCGGGATATCAATTTGGCTTCAAAACTGGGCATTCAACGCTTCACCCACTAACAATACTTTGTAATAATATAGAAACCAGCAAACTCAATGGGAAGTATTCTGCCGCTGTATTTCTCGACATTAGTAAAGCTTTCGATAGCGTGTGGCACAAAGGTCTACTATTTAAACTTAATAAGCTGGGATGTCCCAAATATATCCTCTTTCTCCTCAATAACATGCTAAGTGATAGAAAAATTAAAGTTAAAATCCTAAATGCCAATTCATACGAATTCACTCCAGAACAGGGACTTCCACAAGGGTCTCCACTGTCTCCTCTGCTATATAATCTATATTGTGCCGACATATATAATTATCAATATGAAGATCCAGAGTTTTTCTCTCACATGGGATACATCCTGCAATTTGCCGATGACACGGCCCTAATTTCACATGACATCACCATAAACAAGGCAATTCAAAACCTACAAAGCTTATGTAACTCAACATGCACCTGGTTTAATACTTGGAGACTTAAACCAAATCCTCTAAAGTCGCACTTTGTCATATTCAACCATCTAATATCACCAGATTCTCCAACTATCGACATGTATCAACACACCATTACTCCTGAATCTTCTACAAACTATCTTGGCATCCTCATTGATAATAAAATTAATTTCAATGCACATGCAGAACTCAAAAAGAAGAACATGATTTCAAGAGCCAAACACTTTCAAAGTTTGACATACAGGAGGAATGGTATAAACATATCTACTGCAAGCAAAATATACAAACTAATATGCCGTCCTATGATTGAATACGGTCATACTTTGTTTTTAAATTGCAAAAACCAAGCTTTAAAAAAACTAAAAGTAGCAGAAACATCGGCAATCAGGAAAATAACAAAGATACGACATCCCAACAATCCCCTCCACAACCCACCCAACCCCCTCCTTTATCAACTGACCAACATAGTACCGATTGAAGAACGTCTCATCCAACTGTCTACAAGGTTTGCCCAAAACCCTCAGAACATGGAAATCATAGTAAAATACTGCATCAGAAGAACTCCAGGAATTAGAACCAGGCACAAGCATCCCGAACACACCATTCTTGAAAAGATTGAAAATTTATAATATATTTTATTATATATATGTGTATATATTATTATTATTTATTTTTTTTTTATCTACTTAAATTGAAGATTGTAATATAATGCATCACTTTTTTTTTTTTTAATGTATATATGTATATGTGTATAAAAAGCACCTCTAGAATAGAATAAAAAAAAAGGAAAAAAATTATATTAATATTGTAACAATAGGCAGAAGGACTTCGGTCAATAGCCTGTTGAATCAATTTTGGTTCAATAAATTCATTTATTATTATTATTATTACATGTATGTGTGTTTGTGCGTACATATTTATTTTTGTTATATATTTACTTGTTTTTTTGACTTTTTCTTTTGTTAGTGTATTTTATACATTTGAATGAAATAAATAAAATATATTATTATTATTATTATTATTTATTATCACCTAAGGCACTCGTATGGGATAGACGAGACACCAGTGCTGCCTTACGCTCCGGGGGATATTGAGTCCGTTGTGGGAAATGAGAAGTGTCTAATTTATTGGAACTACTCGTTTCCCACCGTCAGGCAAATACAAGCCAACAAGCCTGACGTAGTACTCCTCGACCATCAACTCAAGACAATGTTCGTCGTGGAGTTCTCGGCTCCCGCGGAAAACAACATTGTCTTGAAGGAGGAGGAAAAACGGACAAAATATCGAGATTTGCTCTTCGAACTCCGCAGACTCTATCCAGACCATACTGTTAAGATAGTGGTACTGATTATAGTAGCCCTCGGTGGAACGAGACACACACTGCTTTCGGAACTGAAGATCATACCGGCATGCCGAAATTCGGCAGAGGTCTTAGCCGGCAGAATGCAGAAGGCTGTCATCCTCGGTTCATTACGTCTGCTCAGGGCACACGATTCTCGGACCCAGTAGTCACTTACCCCACGGGCATGGGGAGTGGCTACCGGTACTACCAGCTCCCCTCTGTGAGGATCGGAGCCACAGAGAAGGGTGACTGGTTTTTAGCTAGCTAAAATTAAAATAATAATAATAATAATAATAATATCTCCTGAAGAAATTGGCTTTCATTTTCTGCAGTCTCGGTCTGCTCGACGTAAAATGGATTTTTACCAAATTTCAGTTAAAATGGGATCCAACTCGCGGACAGAGCTGCAACGAATCATTTGAAAAAAGATTTAAATAAAAGATCAAAGATACTTTACTTTTTATCAAATGATTTAAATCAAAAATACTTTTGTCTATAAAGAAGTATTTAAATTATAAATCTTTTTGAGATTTAAATCTTTTATAATACTTAATCATTTTGCAAACAATTTAAATATTTTTTACTACTTTTGCTGTTTTAAATCAATGAGGTATGATCTAAGTGATTTGAGAAAGTGTGTTACAAAATTGATGAGCTGGGGGAATATATCTAAAAAAAAACTGGCGAGTAGGGGTGGGGTGGGCGAAGTTTAAAACCAATAGAGAAGCCGGTGGCATGGCAAATCACAACTCAACACAAACCCTCTGCCCTCTTAGTGTGTGCTGGGAATAAAAATCGTTATTGCTTATCCAGAAATAGTTATTTACATATTATTAGATGTGAAAGTTTACTTTTAGGTGTGAGATGATTTTAAAAAAACACCGAATACCTAAAAGGGCTTTCGCATCGTGTAATGTATTATCTTTTTTTTCCTACCGTATTATAGAATTTAATAATTTAAAACTAATTATTTCATGAATTTATTTGAAGTTCTTAATAAATTTTATAGTTTAGGAGGCTGTCTGTGAAAATTGTTTCCATGCCAGCGAAACAATTACTATCTGTCATCGAGGTTATGTTAAACATTTTAATTTCTGGTGGTTTCAAGCTAAAATAAATAAATATGTTTGATGGCGGTGAAACTGAGATACAAGAAGCAGCCAATATTGCTTGTGCCTCGCTTTACCCCAAGAAATCCAAAGCAAGGTAAATGCAAACTTATGAAGCGTTAAAATCTGTTTCTTTTTATTTTTCTGTCCTGGCTACAAAAGTTCTACTTTCGTAGCTAGCAACGCCTTAGCAATCAAGTAACTCGAATGTTTACCGTCGTTATTGCGCATGTTGCTAGGGTTGCAAAGATCATTTATATACACGGTAGTAGAAAAAGATTTAAACTACTTCTTGCGTGATTTAAATAACTTTTGTAATATTTAAATATTAAGAAAAGATTTAATTCATTAAAAAAGATTTAATTATTTTTGAAAATATTTAAATTTTATTTTTATTAAAGAAAATCAAAGATACTTTCTAAAAAGATTTAAATCATAAATCAAAAATCATTACTAAAGAAAATATTTAAACTCAAAAGATTTAAATCAAAAAAATGATTTAAATCTCCCGTTATGTTGCAGCTCTGCTCGCGGAGTTAATCTAAGAAGAAAATAAAAGAAAATAAATCATTGTAGGTAAACTGGTTTTTCTGTTAATTTTACGGAAAAATTCTATTTGGATAAAATATTTGGCATTGAAAGTTAGAGCCATATGTCAACTTTCATTGCATTTGAACCAAAAAAAAAATACTACTTAAAGTAAATAGCTTATTTTTTAACACAATTAACAATTTCAACGAATTCAACTAGAAACCTTTTCAAATAATACCCCATCTAAATTTCTACATAATTCCATGCTTCTTTTAATTCCTTGTAACTTCTAATCTCTTCAAGAGATATTATTATTATTTTTGTACAAATGCAATGAAAATTGGCATATGGCTCTACCTTTCAATGCCAAATATTTTATCCAAATTTTTCCGTAAAATTAACAGAAATTTTAACTGAAATTTGGTAAAAATCCATTTTACGTCAAGCAGACCGAGACTGCAGAAAATGAAAGCTGTACTAATTTTTTTTTACACCTATCGCAAACACAATCCGGGGACACACTGTATACATCACATTACAATCATTGTAAAATTATGTAGTAAAAGATAACACTTACATTTGACGTAAAACAAACAAATACAAATATTTACTACCTAATAGTTTCTTCAGAAGTTGACAATACCTACTTACATCGTATAATTACTACATAACAGTAATAAAAAATAAAATAAATACCACAACTGCTCCTAAACAGTATTTAGCTGGACCTGGAACATTTTTTAATCTATTGGTTAAAAAACAATAATTAACGAATGTAAAGTATGGCACAAAACAAAGCACACAATGCAAAGTCTGACATGTACGAATGTCTTTCGCTTTTCACTTAGTTCTAATTTACGTAATGTGTTCTTATAAGTTTTATAAACTGATTGTATCCATTAGCGTGTTGGATATGGTGCGGAAGACTGTTGTAAGTTTTGATGCTTCTAATTATGGGGTTATTTAATCCTCTATTTGTTCTACTATAATCGGTATAGATTTGTTCGTTCTGTCTCGTTTGGTACAGGTGTACTTGATTGCAATATGTTATAGTCATGTTGGTTTTTTTGTCTTTGATTTTTAATTCTATATACGTGTTTAAGACTTTGAAACACTGTGTGAAACGTTAAGCAGTAAAAATCAAAAAATTTATTATAGTTGGTGATTTTAATATTAATTATAAAGAAGATTCTTTTTATTGTAAAAAACTGATTAATTTAATAACTATATTTGGATTTGAACAAATTGTTAATGATTATACAAGATGTACTGATACAAGTAATTCATTAATTGATCTTGTTATAACTAACTGTGAATTCAATTAAATGTGAAGTTCATAATTGTCCGAAAATTACTGATCACTCTATAATCTCTATAAAAATGTTAGCATGTTCCATGGAAAGTAATAATAAAGTGAAAAAAGTATTTAGAAATCTTGGTGATCATAACATGAATAACATTTGTTTAGAACTGATGCAACAAGATTGGCCTTTAAACTCTGTTGATGTAAATGATATTTATGATAAAATGTCAAATAATTGTGAGAATGTGGTAAATATTGTATCTCCGATACAAATGTTTGAAAACAAATGTAATGATCTACCATGGTATGATATGGAAATAAAATATAAATCAAAAGAGAGAGATGTTGCATATAAGAAATTCAGGAAATGTAATAATAATGAAAAACAAAATTTATGGGTAATTTTTAAACAAAAAAGGAATGAAGTGGTTAACACATTGAAATTAAAAAAGACCCAGTATTATGAACAAAAAATTGATGCTTACAATAATAATCCTAAATTAATGTGGAAAACTTTAAAATCCTTAATTAAACCAAAAAGTTATAAAGTTTGTGAAAATAATATACGTTTTGAAATAAATAATTCAGTTTATGTATCTTATAGAAATGAGGAAATTGCTGAAGGTTTTAATAACTTTTTTATAGCTAGTGTTGTTGAAATAACTGACTCCATCCCTAATGCAAATCAGTGGTCATCGAGCAACTATGAAACTATTAAATCTGAATTTAATGAATTTTCACTACTATCTTTAAGTCAATTAAGATCAATTGTATTAACCTTAGACAATAAGTCTAGCCCGAACTTGGTATTAAATTCAAAAACTTTAAAACACATCTTTCAAGTTATAGGACACGTTATTTTACATTTTGTTAATATCAGTCTATCTAAAGGAAAATTTCCTGAAGCACTGAAAACTAGCACAGTTGTTCCCATTTCAAAAATAGAAAACTCAAATGAAGCATGTGATTTTAGACCAATTAATACTTTACCACATCTCGAAAAAATATTGGAATTAGCTGTTTATCATCAATTATCAGCCTATTTTAATAATAATAATCTCTTTATAGGTAATCAATCTGGTTTTAGAGCTAAACATTCATGCGAAACTGCACTTCAGTTGACGATTGCACACTGGAATAATGAAATTGATGACAATAAATACGTAGTGGCAGTATTCTTGGATTTTAAAAGAGCATTCGAAACAATTGATAGAAATATTTTGATAAATAAACTTAAATATTACGGCATAGGAGGAACTGTGTTGGAATGGTGTAAAAGTTACTTGTCTAATAGGTTACAGTGCACGAAATTTAACGATAAGGTATCAAGTACAATGCCAATTAATATTGGTGTACCCCAAGGCAGTGTACTTGGACCACTCCTGTTTATTGTATATCTTAATGATTTAAATTCTTTTAAATTCTGCTATTAATTGTGACTTCATTAACTTGTTTGCTGATGACACCTTGATTGCAATTACACATAGTGATGTTAACATTGCCATCAAAAAAATGAATATCGAATTAAATAAACTATCAGGATATCTCAACACTAATAAATTAAAATTAAATATAAATAAAACCAAAGCAATGATTTGTACTAAAAAATATAATTACTCTAAATTAAATATAAATAATGTTAATATAGTCTTTGGTAACAATAAATTAGAATTGGTAACAGAAATAAAATATTTAGGCTTCATGATTAGTAATGACTTAAGTTTAAAAAAACATTTTATATATGTACAAGAGAAAATAACGAAAAAACTGTTTTTCTTTTCCAGAATTTCCAAATGCGGATTATATTAAGATGCAACAGACTTACCCTTATTAGAACAATGTTGAATGTACTTGACTGGTTAAGTGTGAAACAACGCTTAAAATATTTTACTTTAATTTTTATATACAAGATTTTGAATGGTTTACTCCCTTCTTATTTCAACAAATATATTACCTTTAATAATCAAGTGCATAATCACTTAACTAGATTAAATAGTCATTTATACATTGAAAGAAAAAAATGTACCAAACATATGCACACATTGTTTTCTGATGGGTGTCGGGAATACAATATCTTACCAAATGAAGTCAAAGAAAGTACTAACTTGATTGCATTTAAACAAAAGTTATTGGAACATGTTAAAAGTTCTTAGCATGGCACCCATGCACATTATGCACATTATTATTTTTATTTCATTATTGTTTTTTATTATCTTATTCTCTTTCTCTTTCATACTGTCTACTAGTTTTTATATTTTGTTGGTGCTTTTAAATGTAAGATATCGTTATAAAATTGTTATATATTGTGAATGTGTCGAAGACATGTATTAGGTTTGTCCTATTATTTAATAAAGATTATTTACATTGTTCAAATTTGAAAAGGTTATCCAGCAATTGCAGTTTAAGCTTTCGGTATATGTCTACTGCTGGTGTTCTGTAATTAAGTTTTAAAAGAATTTTTATTATCTTATTCTGCAATCTCTGATATTTTTTAAATAAGTATGTAGAAAATGTTCCCCATATTGTTATTAAGTACCTAAATACCGAGCGGAAAAATCCATTATATATTTTGTATTTTGAAGTTACATTAAGATAGTGTACTTCTGTGTAGGTAGTCCCAATCTTTGGTAAATTTTTTTTTACAATTTTCTGATAATGTTCTTGCCAATTTAGTTTGTCATCAATGTTTAAGCCTAGATATTTTGTGTAACTGACTCTCTGCAGTGCTTAGTTGTTATCTTTATTTCTGCTAGTATCACTTGGGTATTTATTTGCTTAAATAGCATATAGGTTGTTTTCTTACTGTTAATCTTTAGTTTGTTTTGTTGTAACCATGACATGTATTTTTGTAAGTCACTATTAACCTCATTCTGTAAATCTTTCAAATTATTATTATCATACACCAATATAGTGTCATCTGCGAACATGTAATACTGTGCCCTTAGTTGAGCATTTTTTAAGCTCAGAATGTACAGGGTGTACAACAATGGACCCAAGACTGATCCCTGTGACACTCTGCAATTACAAGACAACAATTACAGAAATACAAAAAAAAACACAAATAAGATAATAGCAACAATACAATACAATAGTACAATACAAGTAAAAACACAAAATGTATACAAAAACTAGTGGAAGCATTATATTCTTCACCGATTTACTGAGCTTTTTATATAATTGTTACACATTCTATAGGATACTCTTCGCATTTTTCTTGTAAATAATGTTAGTTTTTGGACATTCTAAATTTTGTGATACCAACTTTGTTGTGAAAAAAAAGATATGAAAAAAAAATCGCCATGTGAGGAATCGAACACGAGACCTTTGGATTGAAAGGCAAATGCTTTAGCCATTGGGCTATCTTACCAGCAAACTTGAATGAATATCGTTCAAAAATTACATTTCAACGGATTAGATACATTATTATGAAATATATATATTGGTAAAATATAAAAACAAAAAAAAATTATAGGGAATAACATTTCGCAAGATTTCTATTTAAATACAAATGACAGAAATTATGAAAAAAAATTTTTCTTTATTTAAATGATTAATAACTTTTTTATTTACTGATTGATTTTTTTCAAAAAAGGGTTCTTCCTCTAGCCAACGCTAACTTACTTTCCAAATTTCAATACAATCGGACTTTTCTTTCTTAAGCTATCGTGCTTACAAGAAACGTGACGGACGGGCGGGCGGGCGGACGGGCGGACGGACGGGCGGACGGACGGACGGGCGGACGGACGGGCGGACGGACATTTTGAAAGTTGTTCAGAATTCGTTCACTAATATAATGATATGAAAATTTTTTCTCTACGAGCGATATTTACTGATTTAGAAATGTGCCGATCAAATACAATATACTCTTCGTTCTTGCGAAGAGTATAATAATTACAAAGGCCATGGCAGGTTAAGATAAGTGTCCGTGCCTTTGTAACCTTTTTGCGTGTGGTTCCTTCCAGTGATGTATCTTTGCGTAAGATACTACCACAAAAAGTTTTGACCTCAAAAACTTCATAATATCTGGGAAAAATTATTTTTTTGAAAATCCAAAAAAATTTTTTTTTTTCTTAATCGAGTGAACCAATTTGTTTGTATTTCACATATATTGTAAATATACTCAAGATAATTTATTACTGATATTTTCATGAAATCTTTTCATGAAGAAAACAAAAATTGATGCTTTTGAATTTTTCGAAAAATTCCCGTTAGCGACCACCTCTATTTTTTTACTAATTATACACCATACAATAAGCTATAACATATATTTCTACAAAACTCTATCGAAGGGGTAACGTAGTTAAATTGGCAAAGATAATGTTACGTGCTGTCACCCCCCTTCGTAAACACCCTGTATCGTGGGTTTCGGAAATTATAACACCAGGATAACATTAAACAATAATGTATTTACGTACGCACTAATTACAACAAATAAAGAAAAAGAGTATAAATTGGTTAGAAATTCGATATATTAATAAATTAATAAATGAACAACAACTGCTTGGATTACACGTAATGAAAATTTTTTGGAGCAGCCTACGTATTTTTTTGAAATAACGAGATGTATTTTTCACAATACATATATTTTCTACAAAGCTCCATCGAAACGGTAATACATAAAAAAATTATGTGTTTAATAATAAGAATACATAATAAAAAAACACGGTATGCTAATGATATAACGCCCTGTCTCTCTTGGGGTTATTTAAAATGAATTCTAAATAAATAAAAATACGAAATTAACAATAAACTAATTTATTAACAAAGTGGTAGAGCAAATGAGAATAACACTACAGGGTATGGGCGAATAAATTTGTGCTAACGAATAAAGAAGTACAAACAAATAATCAAACAAATGCACAGATATACGGAGAGACAGACATAATGGTATAAAATACAAAAGATAAATAGGTAAAACGTAATAAAGGGAGATTGGCCAATTCCGCAAGAAAAAAACTATTAATAATAAATAAATGATTGTTCATTCACTTATCAGAATTATTTTCCGAGCAAATTATCCAAGAATGAGCAATTAAATATTTATTTAAATTTAAATGCAAAAACAAGCTAGAAGACTTAACTAAAAGGTACAAATGGGAGTATTTATACACCCACAAAAATTTACATAATTCCTCGAACGAAATACGTAAAGATAAATTTTAATATTAAACATATAGCACTCCAAAAGTAAATTTGAGTGTTTAGTCGAGATAAAAAATTAGCAAGTACAAATTAAGCTTGCTTGAAGTGTTCACGAAAACGTAAAGGTAACGAACACGCACTACACTGTGATCAACTTGATAAACTACTGGCTCAAATCTTCCCAAATTGATGACTCGTGCATAAACAGGAAAATATAAAGTTCAGATCGGTACTTACATAACTTCACTTTGGACATTACCAATAAAACTGCAATCCTATTTAATACTTATTTCGAATGTACAGCTCACAAAAGCACACATAATCTGGCTGTCAAATTCCTTAACCAGCTTAAACGAAGGAAAGAGACTAAATAAATAATTAATTTATAATTTTTATGGTTTAACTAAACCATTTAAATTCTGGAACTTTTAATATCTTCACTCAAATTTGGTTAAAAGATTGACTGTGGGCTCGCTTAAAGCGGCCGTGGAAAAGTAATGGCTACCGCTCGGCTCGGTATTTATCTCTTCCCCCACTAGTAGTCGAAATACCTCACTCCTTAAACCCGCGAATTTAAACTATGGTTTCTCATTGGAGGAAAGGCATTATTTTCAAATATTTACCAGTAAAACCGAGAACTAGGCGACGGTTACGTTACCTTCTAGAACCTTACAGTAGCGGCGATAATTTATTTTTTAAGAGGTAACAAAATAGGTAATTTATGTACGGAAAATACGAAATAATGTAATTTAAGGGCTTTTATGCCTATGAATAAAAATGACCGTTACACTCTCCCTCTCCTTACTAGCGGGATCCTTCCCAAAAGGATGGAGACCGGAATAACTAAGGTATAGGAATATAATAGAGAATATCTCTTTAGCTTTTCAAACATACTACATTCGCGTCACATACATCAATACATCTCAAGCTAAAAAGAGGAACAACACAACTAAATACTCGACGTTCGGGTTTCACACATACTTCACACAGGAAGGGTAAGGGAAACATAAGGTAATATAGTAGAAGGTAACGTAGTAAGAAGAAGAATGTAATTAACTGTATTAAATTTAAAAACGAAGCTGAATAAAAATGAACCACATCAAAATGAAAACGAACATATGGACAAAGTCGAACCCACGAGGAAATATAAAATTTTAACTTTAAAGTTTATTGATAAAAACCAATAAAGGGACTAAATCGGGACAAAATAGTATTAGAATAAACTAAACAAATTCATTTAGCTTACTAGACACAAAAGTTTCCAAATGACAAGGGAAGTAGATCTATAGAAAAGAACCAAGTCATTTGAAGACCTCCAGAGACTAATACATAGGTAGAGTAACAACAAAAATATTTGGCCTTAAAATTTTTTAACTAAGACCATTAAAGTAAATATACAAAAACAAAGCGGTGCAAAGATAAACCAAGACAAATTCACTCAGTCTGCTAAGCAACAAAATTTTTCCAATCAGGAAAATAACACTATATACGGAAAGCAACTTGTTAGCTTTTAACTAAAAAAAATCATAACTATCCCAAACTAGGCAAGACTAGTCAAGATAAAACGCATTTAAAACATTAGCCTTTAGCCAATAACATCACTAAAAAAATCCCATACTAGACTTAGCTAGATAAGAAAGAACGGAAATATCCTCTGCTAATATATTTTAGCCAAGGAAGCGAAACGTAAACTAGTATAAAACTAGCCAGACCCAGCTTGCAACTAACTCTTTTGGTCAGCCAAGACTTACATGGACCTCTGCACTCAACTCTTTGAGCCAGGAAAAGGTAAAGGTAAACGTATATTCTTGTGCTAATTATTATCTTAGCCAAGAAAAGGTAAAGGTAAACGTAAATATGACGCACGAAAACAAAACGTACGACAAAGGTAATCGCACATATCGTATGCACGACAAGATAACCTGCACTAAGTAAAACTTAGCCAGTAAAAAGGTAAAGGTAAAACATATATTATCCTGCACTAAGCAAAACTTAGCCAGCAAAAGGTAAAGGTAACGTATCGCACGAAGAATTCGTACGAAAAAAGTAAATCTGAACTAATGCTTAGATTAGCCAGAAAAGGTAACGTAAGGTAACAAATATAAAACATCACTCTGTACTTACACACAGAAAACCAGAAAGGTAACATAAGATACATAACAAAATGTACGATAAGCTAACGTACATCAAAAGATAGAACAAAATAAAATCCACATTTGCACACAGCAAGCGGGAAAGGTACTTTATACAGATAAATGTACGACAAAACGTACAACGCATAATTATACAAAAAGATAAAAGCATCCTGTGCTAATTTTAGCCATCCAGGAAAAACACTAAACAAAAAGGTACAAAACGTAAGCTATATACAAAAATACTAAACGCAGCCCTGCTCAAATATAAGTTTAAGCAGAAAAGGTATATACATAAAACATAACGAAGAAAACCATAATAATTATTTCAGGTTACCAAAACTGTAAAATGTACTTAAAAGGCAAAATAGAAAATATACAAAAGGGCAGAAAAATACAAACTAGAAAGGTAAACACATGTGAAGGTAAACAAATGAAAAGGTAAAATGCAAAAAAAATAAAGGGCGCCAGGTATTTTAAGGGGAAACACCAACCGAAAGGTAACGTAAAAGACTCAAGACTTAATTTCAAAAATGTACTCCAAGAAATTTACTAAAAGAAACTCTACTAAAAAAATGCTCAAAAATTATATGACATATGGAATCTCGAACTTTAAGCAACTGTAAAAATCTAAAACTGCCTCAAGCACTAAGAGAGGACCAAATTATATCCAAACTAGTACCCAAGCCAACAAGACCCAAACACTAACAAAAATTGCTACTTACATCCGTATTATCATAAGATAACGCAATATAACCGAAATATAGCAAAAATCTATTGCCAGGCCAAACGCAAAATA
Organism: Rutpela maculata; assembly: GCA_936432065.2. Classification (NCBI taxonomy): domain Eukaryota; kingdom Metazoa; phylum Arthropoda; class Insecta; order Coleoptera; family Cerambycidae; genus Rutpela; species Rutpela maculata. The sequence continues at coordinate 36,773,628 of OW386294.2, read as the reverse complement.
TGTATACTGAAACGTAATAAAATAGTAAAAATTTAATTACTAGACTGAACACAACAAAATGGTAAAAACACCAAAGCACAACGAAATACGTAAAAATGTATACACTAGACAAATCCAGATTTAAATTCAAAACGTATATAAGTTACAAAATGTGCTTATTTAATTCAACATAAATGTACGGCAAAAACCAAAGTAAGGTAGGTACTAAACCTTTACTTACTAAAACTGAACGAAGAAAGGAAACAAACAATTTGCCAACTAACAAGATACTAAAAGATGTACGAATTGGACTGAAACAAAGTTTAAATTACCCCAAAAGGTTAAGGTAATAAACTGAACGGAAAGAAATATGTCACATGACGTCACACACTACTCACTAAAACTAAACATAAATTAATGTACACTAAAACACATTACAAGATACCAAAAACATAGACTCATACTTTAAGAAAAGGTAAAACATAAAATGCACTGCTTATTCACAGATACACCAAAAAAAACAAAAAAGCAATGTAGACAATGTAAAAGGTATCAAGAAATGTAAGGTACTAAAGAAAATATAAAGGACATCAAAAAAGGAAATCTCGAAGGAAATAAATTTAAAAATGCAATAGATTCAAAATGTAAGGTTATGCCAAAATCTTTAAACAAAATCGGTACAGTAACACGGCACAATAACAAAATTAAACAAAATCTACAAAGTCAAAAATATTAATGATTTAATTCAAAAATCCCCAAGCCGTCTCTGTCCATATAAAAATTATCAAATTCCATAAAGTTCACATAAACCGAGACTAAACTCAAAAGATATTAAATCCAACCGAACTTCTACTACTAATTTTACTGAAATAGCCAAAAGATATAATTTAATTTCTAACAAAATTTAAATTGTAAAAAGTGAATCTTCAACAAAATTACTAGAATGCATAAGCACAAAAAACGAAATCGTTAAACCGAACATAACGCACGAAATGAATTTAAAAATTTAGTTCTATTTTCATTTTAAATTTATTACGAAAAATAAATATTTTACCAAAATATTTTTAACTTAAGACGTAAGCTACTGTACTCAAATAATGAATGTAAACAATGTGCGTCAATATAGCCAAAAACCACAGACTCAAACATAAACAAAAAAGTAAAAGCGGAAAAGTACTACTGAATCATAGAAACACCAAAGAAATGCAAAACACGACAAAAAATATAAGGGAATCCAAAAATGCAAGGGAGACATAAAATGCTTAAGTAAAACAAAAATGACAAATAGTCATACTAGAAAAATACTCAAAATCGATAAACATATAAGACACCAAAATCACTAAAAAATAAAATCGGTACGGTAGCATCAAACGAAAAACAAGAAAAATGTACTAAGTGCAAAAGTTGAACTGAAAATTACTAAAATGTAACGGAAAATAGAAACTGGACGATTTTTATTGGCCTATACTCACTAAATAAATACTTACAAGCGACCAAATAGTTAACCATTAAAACCTAAAAATTCCTAAGCTAACGGCGAAACCATTGAGCCACTCACATATGCGTTCAAATCTGTTTCGAAAGTCAAAAAAATTCTACTTAAAAGTTTGTAAGGCAACTAAACAAAAAGGTAGGTAAAGGAATAAAAAATTTTAAAGTTAAGGCAAATTTAAAATTTCACAAATAACTTATTCAAAAACAAATAAGTCCTTAAAAAATTTTAAAGAACCCAGAAAAGATATTAATAAACAAAGTTAAAAAATATTAATAATTAAATTCAAAAACTATATAGAAATTATCAAATTCTTTTAATCCTACAATAAACCAAGACTGAACTAAATGTAATTTAATTATAACTCTACTGCACTGACTCTACTGAAATAACAAACAGAATTTACTTTAGTTACTCAATATAAAAGGTAAAATATACACATTCGGAAAATGTTGGATTTGGGTGGCACGCATAGTTTCAACGGCCTGACAGACCCGCCTACAATAAAGGCGTGTACCAGTGCTCTAGTAGAGGGAGCAAATAATGACGCGCTATCAAGAAAACACGTACATACATCATTATTGCTATTAAAAATTTCAGTACCATTTATTCAAAGGAAGGATGTAGTTGGCTCTGTTCAGTATAGGTAATATTATTACGTGCTTTAATAACTGAAATTATTTAACCCGTTTTACTTTCAAAACGAGTCAAATAATTCTTTACATTGCAAGTGGAAGACGGAAACAAATTGAAATTCCGCAAGCAGAGTTGCCCACGCACATGTGGTGGGGAAAGCAGGTGGCATCAGAAGGATGTGTTATACGATAAAAAAGAATAGCCTAGTTGCTTCGCTCTCGCTTGCTCTCATTGCCGACCCAAATGAAAAATTTTCTGACTCTGTATAAAAAGTTAACTAGGTACGCACAAAGTTGCCAGAAAAACTGAACAAAAAACTAAATAATTAAACTAGCCACTTAAAGCCATACTACATAAATTGAATTTAATGTTACCATTTAGGTATAGGTACCATACCGAAATTACAATATTTTATTTAATTTCTTTAAAAAAACGAAACACATCAACAAAGAATTTATTACGCGACGGAAACCTCTTTTCTGTTATCCTGATATCTGCTTTTACATCATGTAGAGACAAGAAACTTACAAACGCAATAAAAATATAACACGAAATTTACCGGAAAGGCTTACATACAAATATATTGAAAAGACAAAAACTTTCTGCCGAAAAGATATACGTAATGTTTACTGAAAAGGTACTTATTAATTTACTGATGAAAACATTAGTTAATTTGTTATTTATCAACACAAAACAAAGATAAAAACGGTACTGCAAACGGGAATTTTACGACAAGGTTATGTTTGCTTTTTTAACTTTGAGCAATACAATTTCTTTACACAAAAACGGAATATAAAATTTACATAGGTACATACACAAAAATCACAAATAGGTAACCTAAATAAAATATTTTTCGAAAGCACAAATTTTATTCTCTAATTAAAATTTTTAATTAGACCTAGCCCCACGTTGGGCGCCAGTTATAACGCCCTGTCTCTCTTGGGGTTATTTAAAATGAATTCTAAATAAATAAAAATACGAAATTAACAATAAACTAATTTATTAACAAAGTGGTAGAGCAAATGAGAATAACACTACAGGGTATGGGCGAATAAATTTGTGCTAACGAATAAAGAAGTACAAACAAATAATCAAACAAATGCACAGATATACGGAGAGACAGACATAATGGTATAAAATACAAAAGATAAATAGGTAAAACGTAATAAAGGGAGATTGGCCAATTCCGCAAGAAAAAAACTATTAATAATAAATAAATGATTGTTCATTCACTTATCAGAATTATTTTCCGAGCAAATTATCCAAGAATGAGCAATTAAATATTTATTTAAATTTAAATGCAAAAACAAGCTAGAAGACTTAACTAAAAGGTACAAATGGGAGTATTTATACACCCACAAAAATTTACATAATTCCTCGAACGAAATACGTAAAGATAAATTTTAATATTAAACATATAGCACTCCAAAAGTAAATTTGAGTGTTTAGTCAAGATAAAAAATTAGCAAGTACAAATTAAGCTTGCTTGAAGTGTTCACGAAAACGTAAAGGTAACGAACACGCACTACACTGTGATCAACTTGATAAACTACTGGCTCAAATCTTCCCAAATTGATGACTCGTGCATAAACAGGAAAATATAAAGTTCAGATCGGTACTTACATAACTTCACTTTGGACATTACCAATAAAACTGCAATCCTATTTAATACTTATTTCGAATGTACAGCTCACAAAAGCACACATAATCTGGCTGTCAAATTCCTTAACCAGCTTAAACGAAGGAAAGAGACTAAATAAATAATTAATTTATAATTTTTATGGTTTAACTAAACCATTTAAATTCTGGAACTTTTAATATCTTCACTCAAATTTGGTTAAAAGATTGACTGTGGGCTCGCTTAAAGCGGCCGTGGAAAAGTAATGGCTACCGCTCGGCTCGGTATTTATCTCTTCCCCCACTAGTAGTCGAAATACCTCACTCCTTAAACCCGCGAATTTAAACTATGGTTTCTCATTGGAGGAAAGGCATTATTTTCAAATATTTACCAGTAAAACCGAGAACTAGGCGACGGTTACGTTACCTTCTAGAACCTTACAGTAGCGGCGATAATTTATTTTTTAAGAGGTAACAAAATAGGTAATTTATGTACGGAAAATACGAAATAATGTAATTTAAGGGCTTTTATGCCTATGAATAAAAATGACCGTTACAATGATATATGATAATATTAGTTGTCTTCATCACTGTCCTCATTTATTGTATCACTGATATCTTCTGCGAATAATTCAGACTATCCCAGATACAAACAGGAGTTTCCTTATGTTTTTGTAACACTTCTTAAATTATCAGGTAAATAGTAGTCAGGGACCGTAACCGAAAACCGCACCGTAATTACGGTTTTTTCTAACCATAACCGAAAACCGGAATGTGAGATTCTGGAAAACCAAAACCGTAACCGAAAACCGAATTGGCGCTGCTTTGAAAACCGAAACCAAGCCTAAATAAATTTAGTTTTCGGTCCCTGCAAGCATTTATTTAATATTAACCGAAACCCTAACCAAAAACCACCCCATAATTACGAATTTTTCCTAACCGTAACCGAAACCGAAAACCGGAATATGAGATTCTGGAAAACCGAAACCGTAACCGAAAACCGGATTGATGCTGCTTTGAAAACCGAAACCGAAAACCAAATTAACGCCTCTGAAAACCGAAACCGTAACCGAAAATGGTGTACGTCAGTTAACCGTAACCGAAACCAAACCGAAATAAATTTCGGTTTCGGTCGCTGATAGTAGTAGCATCAGATCTATAAGGACTTACGAAAAACAACCTTAAAATTGCGCTGGGATAATGACGGCAAAAAATTGTTTGTTTAAGGAAAGACAAACATAAAAAGCATTTGTACGGCTGTAAAATTTGTATAAACCACCATATATGTATTTTATGTAACTAATTTAGTTACATTTTACTATATAATACTCATATTTAGGGATGGGACGGATATCCGGTCTGGCTACTGCATCCGGCCAATCCGGCTTCCAAACCGGATATTCGGCTTCGGCCGGATATGAAAAAATATCCGGTCAACATCCGGCCAAATAAAAACTGTCCAAAATGCATGAAACTTAAATGTTATTTATTAATTGTCAGTTATATATCAAAATGTTTATAAAATTAACAATGAAATAGAAACTGCAATCAAAATAAATAACAAATATAAAAAAATAAGTCTTAAATTCTTCAATAGGCCTACATATCGATAATATGGATATATAATATACAGGGTGGTCCACGGGAACCTGACGATTTTGGAACGGGTAGTGCTCGGCATATAGATGGAGTAGGGACGCTTGAACGGTCCCATTCGAATCGTCTTGGAGCAGTTTAGTGTATGCCATGGGGATGAGACTTCGTATGTTTGCGTACAATGCATTTATAAGATATGGTGAATCGGCCATAAGAGTGCAGCGAGAATTTCTACTCGAGTTCAATATTGAACGCCATGGAAGCATCCCAAGCCGCAACACTATACTCAAATGGGTCTACGACCTTCGAACAACTGGAACCATAATGAAGAAGAAACCACCTGGCCCCGCTCGTATGGCACGGACCCCCCGAAAACGTGGAGATAGTGAGGGAGGCATTCATAAGGAGTCCAGGGCGAATTTAAAAAAAATAAAATGGCATGTAATTGGCTAATGAAATATATAAATAAAAATTTTATAAACTAAAAAATAACTGCATTTCTCATTCAAAAATCATTAGGTTCCCGAGGACCACCCATTACTTATTAAATAGTTGCGTAGTTGCTTTTGACGTGTTCGAATTTGGAAAATGCGCAAACTCCTGACAGTTCTCGGACGGTAATTTTTAGAACCCGTATTTACCTATAGTTTGACCTCGCTCTGGACTCAGGGTACAAGAAAATATATTACTGACCTAAGACCGAATTTTTCGCGAATACAATAGTGGTGGTAGTGGTATGTATAACTATTTTTCTCCATTGTATTGTTGATGACAAAAACAGCAACTACTAACGATCGCGAGAAATTACTTTTTAATTTGATTGTAATTACACAAAATGCATGTAATTTCAAAAGACAGATGCCGGTTGCTGGTTTTTCTGAGAATGAAGTTCCTTAGAAAATCATATTAATAACTACAAAAATACCATAACTGTGGATAGAACCAAGTACACACATATAAATATTTATTATTAATTATTATTAGTTCTGTTCCGGTGTGTCATGCGCAGTTCGTGTAATTACAGTTACTTGCAGCAATGTGCAAGAATGGCAGGACAAGACAATACGGGTGCGACTTGAATTTAATTGTACATGTCGCGGCCTGCTTGTAGATAAAGCGACTGCTTGGAAAGGCAAGATATCCGGCCGGACCGGATTTTGAACTGGCCGGATATACTGTATCCGGTTATCTGGCCAAAAGCACATCCATCCCATCCCTACTCATATTAAGAATCATAAATAACAATTTATTTACTTATATTTATTTTTCAGAGATCAGGATCTGAGAGAAAAGGAAATAAACTGATACAAAAAATGTGATATTATTTTAAGTACAGTCCCTTACATACGTTTAAAATAACTATCGATATCTAAAGCTTTTATTGCCGTAATCCTTTCGGCTATAGCTTGGGGCCATCTTTATATCTGCGACAATACTATACTTGGCTTGATTCAGGTATGTGCTTCAATAATCAAATCACACTTGTGTGGAACGCTGCGTACGGCTTTTTATGCAATTTTACAAATAGTCATTTTTAACTGTAAAGGGTGTATTAAATCCTTACTACACTTTTCTTTACCATCATCTTTCCTGTAACGCCATGTCTTGGGGTGCTGCCACTGATCTAAATAGTTTTAATTTCATTGTTTTCTTAAAATGTTTTCTTAACCGCTTCTCAAGTCACCGAAGTAACTCCTTGAAAATCCAGAATGATTTTGTGTTAGGTAAAGAAAATACTTAGGTAAAGAAAATACTAAAATTAATGTTTCATTTGGACTATCATGCAAGTTGTCAACAATTCTTTAAGAAATATGCAATTTTCACAGTGCTATCTATATATACAGTTTAAAATGGATTACTTTTACTAAGACATCTCATGGGTTTCGATGGATCACATATTCATAATTACTATACAAGAACTTCAAATCTCCAATTACCTATACATAAAACAACTAATGTTTGGCAAATCTCCGGGCAGGTTATAACTGTAGTATCCTCTATAATGCACTATCTGATGGAATTAAATTATTAGAGAACTACATAACTTAAAAAAACGTGTAAAATCATATTTACAAATTAACTCTTTTTATTCTGTTGATTATTTGTCTCCAGAACACAATTTTACTTCCACATGCAGTGGAAGTATAGAACAACAAAAAATTTTTTAAAATTTTTTATTCAAATGAGCTTTGAGCAAAAAAAAAATGTCTGTCTGCTTAAGATATTGACTTGAAATGTGGTGCACGTATGTATTTTAACGAGATCTGGAACTAGATTATATTTTGATCTTATTCTGTTGAAGGGTTGGGGACTAAATTGGGGTAAATTGGTCAATCGAGCCAGTAAGAGTCTATAAAATTTGTATTTAGTATATATAATACTGTCGTCCTTAGCTTAAACGTGGTAAGTTCGATTTTTACAAAAATTGAGATAAGGCCAAGAATGTATCCTAAGCATCATTCTACAAGTGTACACTAGCTTAGAAAGTGGTATCTGCTTTTTTTTATTGAATTATTCCAAAAAATAATTATGCCATCCTACATCACTAAAACGTGGTAAGTTCGTTTTTTGAGTTTTTTTGCAAAATTTGAGCCGAGAAATATAATTTACGAATGCTGATAAATGTTATTTATTACTAGGTAGATACAAAAATGGAAAATTAAATAAGAGAATATGCCGAAACTGACATAAATGTGACATAATCAAATGTATAAAATCTTAATTTTCTCAGTTTTAACATTTAAGGACTTACCACGTTTAAGCTAAGAACGGCAGAATAGAAGCCAAGGTCTCAAATTGTTTGACATTAGCTACCCCCATTACCACCCTCACCCATTATTGAAGGGGGTGAAAAAAATAAAATTGTGATTTAGTGCGTGTATAAGAACCATAGGCCTCAAATTTTTGTTTTACTTCATCAACCCTCACTCCCACTACCGATGTGGCATATTGCTTTATGGGTTTTTGAGGTAGACGATTATTAAAGTTCCCTAAACAAATTTTTCTCATTGTGAGATTTGGATGGAAAATCTGGATGTGGAAGTAATGATTCTTTGGGCAGCGGTTTTTAATTGGCTTTGTGACTTAAATATTTTACTGTATTTTATATTATAGGTACTTAAATGTAATCAATAGTACTGTGACTTGGCTTTTTATCTGATATATGTTGTTTGAGTTAATAAATTATTCTATTCTATTATATTAAAGACATCTGTGAATTGTTTATTCCTTGTAATGTTTATCGTTTCGTTTATCATTTATCTTATTTCTATTTTTGCGATTCATAAGGCTCTCAATAAATTAACCATTATAGTTTTTTATACAGTGTGATCTACCAAGAAATGCGGAAAATAAAATGGTATACTAGTCTTCAATGTGGGAAAGCCCCTGCAAAATTTTAGAGGATTCTGAGGTAATTTAGTATTTTATATTATTAGTAAATTTGCGAAAATACACTACTGATGTTGAGTAAGTCCTGACCTATTCCTGAATAGGTCGACGAACTTACTTGTGAAAGAACGTATTCGAGTTGTTTACATTTCCTTAATTGGCATAAAAAGTGAAGCCGGCCAGCGAGATCAAAAAAAGGGGTCTAAACACGATCCAGCAGCAGGGAGCCAACATTGTCGGTACGCTTTGAAGATAATTGAAAATCCAGCGGACCAGTTCACTTTTACGAATGAGTTCAAAGCATGCCGACAAGGCTGGCTCTCTGCCGCTGCATCGTGTGTAGACCCCTAACAAGTCATTGACTGGTTTAACTAAATATCTCATATATCTGCAGTGCGTTTCAGCATGGGGTCAATGTCTTCGATTTATCTCGCTATTTTTGTATTGTAATGCATTACGTTAGATTAGTTAATCATTGGCGGCGCATTTCTACAAAAAAATAAGGTAATTTTTTTTGTCATTTTTTTTTAATTTTTCATTTTTTTAACTCCTTTCGGTGAAGACAACCTACTGTTAAATTTTCCGCATGTCATGGTAGATCACGTTGTATAGATCGATTACGCTGGACGATATGAGCCAAGTTTAAATGCATATAAATGAGTAAAACAGATGTAAAAATTATACAAAGCCGTTTTTGTTCGTATCAATCGAATCGATGCTAATTAGTTAAAAATTAGCCTCGATTCGATTGATACTAACAAATACTAATGATACTAACGGCTTTGTAACACTGATACTGTTTATATTACCTGTTAATAACTGCCATTTTAGAGATGCATAAAAATATTTAACATTTAACACCTTTTTCTAGTTGTCCAAACACATTCTTAGATTATTTTTACCTGATTCGCCGTTACTTGCAGGGTTATTTAATTTATATAACAAATACATACATACTTAAGTATCATTTTAAATTCCAAAACTGCTTTGGTAATATTCACAAGGTTGGAAAAAAAATTTTTTTTTCATTTTAAACAATTTTTTTAAACAGTTTTTTGTTTAAAACAGTTTTTTTTCAATGTTTTAAATGGTATGTTTAAAACAAGTTTAAAACATTTAAAACTCTATTTAACTAAAAAACCGCTGCCCAAGGAATCACTACTTCCACATCCAGATTCTCTATCCAAGTCACTCACAACGAAAAAAACTTTGTATGTGAAAATAATTGTTTATGGAACTTTAATAATATAATATTTGAAATCCTCTACCCCAAAAACCCATAAAACGATACCCCACATCGGTAGTGGGGTGGAGGGTGGTAGTGGGATGAAGTAAAAAAATATTTTGAGGTTTCTGGTTCCTGTACATAGGTAGACTAAATCACAATTTTTTTTTTTCATCCCCTTTAATAAGGGGGTGGGGGGTGGTAATTGGGGTGGCTAATGCCAAAAATTTTTTTGAGACCTTGGCTTCTCTTGTATATACTAAATACCAATTTTATGGACTCTTACCCGCTTGATTGACCTATTTACCCCAAATTTACCCCCCTTCGACGGAACAAGATGAAAATATAATCTAGTTCTAGATCTCGTTAAAGTACATATGTGTACCAAATTTCAAGTCAATATCTTAAACGGTTCCAGAGTAAACGTGCGCACAAAAAAAAGTTATAGACAGGACCGACAGACACGACAGACAGAAATTTTTTTTTGCTCAAACTTAAAATCTCGACGTTTCATGACATTTTAAGCCTCTTTGGACAATAAAAATTTTTTTGTCACTATACTTCCACTGGACGTGTAATTAAATGGTGCCAAGTTACTGTGTCTGCTACTACTACTTGATGACAGATGGCGCTCTTAAACGGATTTTACATCACTCTATAAATAAAATGCTCAGTATACCATTGTGAGTTAACTATCAGGGATGGCATGTTTAAAACATCGCACTATGTTTTAAACAAATGTTTAAAACGTATTTAATGCAAAATGCAATGTTTTAAACAACTGTTTAAAACACAGTTTAAAACACAGTTTAAAACACAGTTTAAAACACAGTGCGATGTTTTAAATAAATGTGTAGTCATGTGCACTAAACTGAGCATTTTATTTGTAGAGTGCTGTAAAATCCGTTTAAGAGCGCCATCTGACATCAACTAGTAGTAGCAGACATAGTATGCCTGGCACCATTTAATTTTAGTTGAATACAGTTTTAAACGTTTTAAACCTGTTTTAAACACGTTTTAAACATACCATTTAAAGATTAGAAAAAACCTGTTTTAAACAAAAAAAACTGTTCAAAACAAAAAAAACTGTTTTTTTTTGTTTAAAATGAAAAAAACTGTTTTTTTTCCAACCCTGTTAACTATGGATCTGAACTGGTCGGAATGGACCATCATCGGCACGTTTCCTGCTTTTCTGCAAACTTCAAAATAATACATTTGTTTAAAACATCGCACTGCGTTTTAAACTGTGTTTTAGACAATTGTTTAAAATATCGCACTGTGTATTAAATATGTTTTAAACATTTATTTAAAACACAGTGCGATGCTTTAAACATGTTTTAAACACTTTGTTTAAAACATTTTGTTTTAAACATGCCAACACTGATTCACGATAATTATTATTTCCCAAATTTTGAACAAAATAAAAACTATACCTTAAAAAACCTGTTAAGTTATTTGATAAAGTAAACAACTATAAGGTAGGGTATAATTTTGGGAGAAAAATCATAATGTAAGTTTATAAACCATTGTTCGTTGCAACTAATCTATAGCTTATTCAATTTTCTAACCTCTAATGCAAAGCTGTGCAGAAAATGCGAATAAAAATAATCACTTTTTTATTTTATCAATTTAAGCTTTTAAATCTTCATTTACAAGTGTAAGAAAAAGTGTAAGGGTAAAAATAAAAATGATGAAAACTTATTTTTAACCAAAATTATATAAGTGGACCATTACTAATGAGCCATAGACAGGGATCGAGGATATATATTACTTGATATATTACTTGATATATATCATGATATATATCACGATATTTATGGAAAATATCACACCATAAATATCACCATAAATATCATGATATATATAGCAAATATAAAAAAAAACGCCTACGCCTATGGTGCGTGATTAAACACCTACGCCATTAATGAAAAATATATATGTATATTTTTTAAATTAGTTTCATTTTAATACTTATAGGTACTTCTTTATTGTCCTTATAATACTAATATTGAACATCTATGAGAGCAATTTTGTTATGTTTTTTTAAGCCAAATTATTTTCAGCTGCTTAGCTTTACAGTTGGACGGGGCAAGATCGTCATTTTAATTTTGATGTAACAAAACTCATGATTCTCTTCCCACTTGTACGAACCCAATGATACCCAAATGCAGCTGGGAGGATAGAGGAGGTAACCCGGGTAAAGTGATACATCATTGGGCCGTGAGAAGAACTTTTGGGCGGGTGCCTTGGGCACCCGAGGCAGCTGAACAGAATTTGACTTTATTTTAAATTGTTAGAATTTATGTTTTGTTTGTTACATTTTCAGAGCCAAGACATAATAAGCTTAAAAAACATTGGATAAAAACGATTTAAAATATGATATGCACTCTTTTAAATTCAATCGTGGTTTTATTTGCATGAATAAGTTACATGAATTAAAAAAATTAAAATAAATATCATAAATATCAAAAAGTGATATATATCACGTTTTTTGTGATCAGTTTGTCTGATATTTATATAAATATCATGATATTTTCGATCCCTGGCCATAGAGCAATGACATATACACTTTAGTAAAATGTTTGCGAGCCTTTTTTGAGTGTTCGAGAGCACTTTGTAAGATGTACTTGGACCACTAAGTAACAAGCATCGATTTTAAATGTGTAAGCACTGTGCTCACCCAGTGCTTCCAAGCAGAGAAGTGCTTAGATGAGCACTAAGAACAGTGCTTAGGAACCACTCTGCTCTAATGTAGGTATTTACCAGTGCAGCACAAACAAGAGATGAGATGTTTGATTAAAGGGTCACTAACATGTACATAATATATAGGGTGTCCATGCAGTTTTAACCCTTTCGCGGCGGGAAACGGACGAAAAATTTTTTCGGGGTGGTCAGCTGGGAACTGGATATCTACGCACGACAAGAGGTGCACTTAATTACTGGAAACATAAGTATCCGCCTATTACTCATCATTAGTTCAACCTTTTTATTACTCCTCCCACCGTTTTTTTTTATATATATATATACAGTGTGACCCACTTTTCACGGTAACACCTTTGTAGTTCAGTTATTAGTCACCCAATTTTAACCAAGTTTGGATGGGTATCAAAGACCTTTATTATACCTTTTTTTAAGTAAAACAAAACTTATTTCAGTCATTGGCGTGCATTTTTATTATGAAAAAAAGGGTCGATTTTTCGAGAAATTATATTAGGCATTTTTTTGTTGAAAAACTAATGCAATATTATTGATCAGCATGCTGTAGAACCGCTATATCCAGAATTTAACAACATTTTGATTTTTGGTTTTTGCATTACAGCCCACTTAAAATTATACCTATTTTAAACATTAAATAATCAATAAATTGGTAACGAAATTTTTTTCGAAAAAAAGCCATTCTTTATTTTCTCTTTAAATTTGTTTCTTCTACCACCCCATATCATCGATACTTTCAAATTCGGTAATCCTTAATGCCCGAATAATTTACAGGTCTGATGACCCAAAATTTTTCAAGAAAATTCTTGGCTTTCGAAATTTGAAAGTTTCGATGACAGTAAAAAGTGAATTTAAAGAGAAACTGAGGAATGACTTTTTTCGAAAAATATTTCGTTACCAATTTATTGATTATTTAATGTTTAAAATAGGTAATTTTAAGTGGGCCGTAATTCAAAAACCAAAAATCAAAACGTTGTTAAATTCTGGATATAGAGTTCTACAGCATGCTGATCAATAATATTGCATTAGTTTTTCAACAAAAAAATGCCTATTATAATTTCTCGAAAAATCGACCCTTTTTTCATAATAAAAATGCAAGCCAATGACTGAAATAAGTTTTGTTTTACTTAAAAAAGGTATAATAAAGGTCTTTGATACCCATCCAAACATGGTTAAAATTGGGTGACTAATAACTGAGCTACAAAGGTGTTACCCTGAAAAGTGGGACACACTGTATATTTATATATTTTTTTATATATATTTATATTTTATGTTTGGTGAACAAAAGTCTCTTTTCTATTATTTGTATTTTTTTTATTGACATTTCCCCTAAATGCATAAAAATATTGAGTTTGTTAAATAATTATAAAGTACGGTTCGTGGCTGCAAACGGACAAATCCGCAAGCGCAGTCCGCTGCCGTTTGTGCAGCGCAGCATGTTTAAAACCGTTGCCGTCCTGAAAGGGTTAATGAGCAAGATTTTGTAAACATATAGAGGGGGCAATTTTGCAGGCAAAAATGGTCCTACGAGCATATGCTCTAAACCTCTGTGATCCCGAGATAATTTAAAAGCGTAAAAAAGAGAAAATGTCCAGCTATCTTTCAAAAAAATATGAACAAATTTTTGTTCAACCTGAAAGACCAGTGTAAAAATCGTTCTAATAAGGCTAGAATTTTGCAGAGTAAGAGATTTATTTGTGGTTTATTATAAATATTTAAAAGAACCAAACATAGTATTTAATCTTTAAAATTGTTTTAGACACTTGATATTGTTCTAAAGAATACAACTATATATTTTTCATTGTAAATTTCTGTCGTGCTTGAATATCGTGCTTTTTCAATGAAAATAGTTAATTATTTCATTGAGAGCATGGCATTTAACTTTTAACTATATCAAAAATTTACAATAAAAAATGTATATAGTTGTATTTCTTAGAACAATGGAAAGTGCCTGAAACTGTATTAAAGATGATACCATTTATGGTCTTTTAAATATTTATAATAAACCAAAAATAAACGGATATTTTCCTCTCACTCTACAAAATATTAGCCATATTTTTGGCACCTAAATTCCAACTTTTAGAATAACACTTGGTGATTGTCCGGCACAAATTGCGAGACACCGATCCATATAGATGAATCAAATGAGGTGAATTAGCTTTTTGTTGGCCTGCCCCTTCACCAGATCTTATTACTCTGTATTGTTCCAAGCGGGGTTACAGAAAAGACAAAGTCTATAATAATCCAGTTGTCACTCTGAAAGAAGTAATTCTAAATACTTTTTGTCTATTTTTATGCTGTAGAATAAACATCTGGAAGTATGTTTTTAAAAATGGAGTGGTGTACTGTTTCCTACGGGAAAAAAAAGGGACTTGTGACCACAGTTGCATGGCGCTAACCTTTTAGATAGACTGAAATTTTGTGTAGTAATAGAGTTCCATAGCAACTTTTTTTTTCAAACTGCTATAGAATGTGTCTCGGGAACGAATAGGTTTGAGCATAATTTAGTATGTTTATAGGGCCATTTTTAAATGTACCTAAAAAGATACTGTATATTTACATTCTTATCACTGAGCCAATGAATTCAAGAGAAACATAGAAAGTGTTCAAATCAGCAAATTCAATTTTTCTGATTTGTAAACAAGACACTGGTGCAATTTTAATAATGGGGTTGTTAGGTTATCGAGAGAACCCAAAAATGAACATTGGAAACACTCACCTGGGCGTCGAATAATCATACTGATTTGCAAAGTAACGTTCGTTTTGAGTACATGAATGTCCATTTATGTTGTTATGTTAGATATAAAGATGAGTAGCAGCAGCCATGTTTATATCGTCACAGAGGAAAACAATTATCTGTGCCACATAAATCAAACACTAGAAGCGTTTTCATAAGAGACTACGTACACACCAACTACATTTTCAGGAAACACGTTTCCCGTAAAAAGCTTTTACTCAAATTTAATCGATTATGTACACTAAAGAATCAGAATAATAGAAAACATAGGGAACACATAGCGCATTAAACTTTCAGGCGATTTCTCTCTGTCAATGCCCAGTGGTGTAGCGGACGGCCCATTTGAGGGCATTACGATTGGTACTTTTACTTCATTCTTTCATTAAATATCCTCGAGTACAGTTTATCAGTTTATAAAGCTTTCACCTTTCAAGCTTCAACCTACTTAATATTGGTAATAATTATTATTCGTAAGCAAATTGTTTTATCGTTAGAGATAGATATGTTAGAAGTGTCAAAAATTACCACCTAACAAATCGATATATGAATACAAATAATAAAAAGATAGCATCATGGCGTAAGGTAAATTATTTCACGTCCGTGATATTGATGAAATGTATAAAGAACAGGGTAGCCGCTACTCCACACTATTTGTTGGCCTCTACGCCACTGTGCGGTTCGCAAACCATAGATTTGAGGACAGTTCTTTACGTTAGCTAGTTAGCAAACGTTTTATATGAAGATTGAACACCGGTAATAACCTTGAGTTCAGCTGTATACTGTCATGTATATTACAGAATACCTAGATGAATTTTATTACAATAATAAGAACAATGAATAAGAAAACGTGTTTTCGCCTGGCAAATCAGATGAAAGTTAGGGCACTTTTCAATATTCACCAGTAAATTCACCGGTGGAGGGAACCGGTTAGAGACATTTTTCCCCGGTAAATATTTGGTTGCATGCGGTTGATTAAACATTTTGAAACGCTTCGGTGAAGTTTTCCGGTTTACCAGTAGGTTTGTTTTGGTTCCAACTTCGCGGGCAGTTCCCATCATGCGCAATAAAGAAACAGCCATGCGCAATGTATTGTTTTTATTTCTTCTTGACATATCCCAGGTAGCAAAGGCACGTGAAAATGACGTGAAAAAATGGTCAGGAGTGACGAGAAATGACGAGTTAGATGACGTAAATGAAACGTGAAAATGACTTCCTAATGTCTCAGACGAATGACGTCTTTTTCAGGTTATATTTGGTAATCCCCCCACAGGTTTTTAGTAATAGGAACATATAAAACTACATACTAGTTAGTAATCTACTTGATAAAAATAAACTAATTAATGCATAAATAAGTTTTGTCCTAATGAATTTGTTTGTTAGCCATCCGTAATTTTATTTACATTAACATATCTAATATTGTTTACCATCACTCCAACTTTTTCTCACAAGGGTTGCCTGCAAATTATATTGTTTATTAAGTTATTAAATTCATTTTTACTTACCTTTACCAATTGCGGTCCGTATAGGGTTCGAACCAGGCATGTATCTGCTGTCCGATTACAGTACTGACGCTTCAACCAACTGAGCTAGCTTGGCGACCGCTATTTAGGATGCGAAAAGCAGTATCCCAGCAAACAAAACTTATTGATATTATATAACCTGGTAGTAATGGGTTACATTAACAGTATTTATTAATGTTATGTTAATATTATGACATTTGTTATAAAATAATAACATAATCGTGTTACAATATGTTGTTATGTTTTAGTAATATAATAATTTTGTAACATTTAAAGTTCAGCCAATATAACAAAGTTATATAACAATGTATGGTTTAATAATATTTTTGTTACATAAAAACTCTTATAATGAATATATAACTTAAATAATAAAAATTGTATAACTATTATGTTGAAGTTTGGTAAATTTATATTTAAAAATGTTTGTGGTAGGGCGGCAGACTCTGGCATTCGGCGGAGGCCATTTTGCTCGTGTCTTCACTAAGTTAAGCTCAACGTCCCAGGATCGTTGTGTAGAAACTACAGTTGTTTTGTGCTCTTCGATTTAAATGTAGTTAATATTGGTGATCAGTGTGGATTGAAGATAAGCAGGTATATAAAATATATTATAATTTTTATGTCTATCAAATACAAATATGACTTTTTCAATTCTAACCTCCAAATCAAAATATAGAAAGAAAAAATATTTAACAAAATAATTGTTGAAAAATTAAAAAAGGTAAAGTCACTTAGTCATTTATCCTGTCACGAATCATCAGTGTGTAGAAATTCAATTGAAAATGTAGATAATTAATGCCAATCATAATTTTCCTGAAAATGATATTTTATTGAACTGAAAATTATATTTTTACAATTAAAAGCAGTTTTTCTCTAAAGTATTCCATACCTACTCTGTTAATAAACGACATTTTAAATTAGATACTTTTGAAGTAACCATCACCATTTTCATTTTCAATGTGTTATATAATATTATAACTGAAGTTTTCTGAACTAAACTACCTACTTATATTTGACGGTACTGTATTTTAAAAAATATACATTATTATTATATTGATTCCAGAAAGAGTGGAAAGAAGCAATTCTTGAGATAATATTCTCAGGATACTAATTTATTTACTAACGAATGTACTACGAAATGCTCAGGTAGGGCTATTGGAATAATTTAAAGCGTTGACCTGGAGGTTATCACGGCAAAGAAAGGTGAGGAACTTTTACCAATAACTATATGAATATCTTATTAATATTGCTATCATTGTTTCAGAAGTTTTTGTTGCAAGTTTTTCATATGTGATGCAACACACAATAGAGCAGGTAACATCAGAGTGGTTTCGCTTAGCAAAACAGAGGCATAAGATGGAAAAGAAACACAAGGCATCTTTTGAGTGCAGAAGAATAACAACATTTGACACTTAGAGTCTGTAGCTGTAGGTTTCTGGAAAGCCAGTGTGTGTGTGTCTAGTTTGACTGGAAATTTGTTATACAGGTTTTTGCATAAGTATTCTTAGAAACGACAAAGAATAGAACTTACCAATTTAATAAAAAAATCTAAATAAATCTAAATAAACCTTTGTTAGAAACTAAGTAATTTCCAACACATATTAAGCAGATCAATGAAAAATAATCTCAATTTATTGTTTTTTTAATATTGTTCAGTTTTGTATAGAAGTAATTAGAACTATTGCAAGTTTTATCCAGTTTTACACCACTGAACACAATTTACAATTGTGTTCTACGTGAGTAATTATATTTCCATGATATTTACAATAATTACAATATGTTTTTTTATTTAAATTTTGTGAATCTTGTGCTTAGTCGAAGTTTGTCGACACATTTATAAAATGTCCTACCGTCTGGACTGCTTTGTATTGACAATGCTATCTTGATCTTGATTTTTTTTTGTCATAAATAGAATGTTATGCCACCACAGATATAGTCTGGTAAACTCTAAGGTGGCGTATGTAAGAGTCGGTAACACGACGTACGATTTGATATGCGATGCGCATAAAGCTATCGCAGTGACATAGAGATGAACTAGTTGTGTATGTCTTATTCTCTTAGTTTATATGATGAATTGACCTTTGGACGCGCCAACTTAGTGTTTACTCGACTGTAGCATATTTTGTGTTACAGAGATTGGATGAATATTTAAAAATTTCGTTTTGTATATTTTACACGGTGTATCTAAATTCATGTCATTAATTTCGAGATGTAGTTTTGTGCGCAAAGATATTTTTAAAAAGTCTAATAGACAAGAATTTAAAATGCTTCCAAAAGAAGCTGCGGCCAGGGACGTCCGGATGAAATGTAGGTCAATCGTGTCTCAGTACTGAAGTATGGGACCTAAATAATAATTTAAGGCATGAC
The DNA here is from genome assembly GCA_936432065.2 of Rutpela maculata. Lineage (NCBI taxonomy): Eukaryota > Metazoa > Arthropoda > Insecta > Coleoptera > Cerambycidae > Rutpela > Rutpela maculata. Next base: position 36,754,357 of record OW386294.2, on the reverse strand, counting down.
TATGTAGACCAAATTAAGAAGTTTTTCAGAAAAATTTGCGATTTAAATTTGGGACAAATAATTAAAAAATGAGCTGCCTCACATAACCTATCTTTTTGTGAAAATACTACTACTAAAATAATTTAAAAATCAATCTTTTTTCCAGAACAAGGGCATATCTGCAGATTTAAAATTTTGTTGAGAAATTTGATTTTTTATTTATAAAATTTCAATAGGGTGTAATTTCGTAAAAAAATCAAACTTTTTTTGACGAGATGTGAAATCCTTTGATGAATAATGTTCGCTCCTATTCTGAAAATTAATATTTTATAGTCGCTATGTCTTGAGTCCCATACTTCAGTACGATATATGATATATGGTTAACTTAATTACACGAATTTAGATAAACTGTGAATATTATTTAGTGCATTATTTATGTATGAAGTGAAGTGAATAATAAATCCATTCCACTATTGTAGCAGATGATTTTTATTTTATTTATTTTTTTATAATTTTGTTAACATGTTAATTTCTTCCAAATATAGATTTATAACTCTCACTACTTTATAATAATTATTACTTTTGAATCCATTTCCTGGTAAATGGAATGTTTGACATGTTCAAAAATACATTTTTTTAGCGGTAATCTAGTTTTGCAAAGTTCTTTTCGATAAGTTAAAATCAAATATAGAAGCATGCTACTATGCCATGTGTCACCCGGAATGTTTTATTCACTATGTAAATAAATTTAAATTGTTAATTTGAAATAACATGAAAAATTATATGTGTGCATTTATGGAATTGAAGTAATATTCAAATATGCCAAAAATCACGTAAGTACAAATGTGTTTGCAGTATTTCAAATTACCGATTTGTGTATTTAAAATTGGGTATATAGAGTGTCACACTTAAGAGTGTAACAAACACCCTTATAACTTTTTTCCGATTTGAAACAAATTTTGCTCACAGAACAAATTAGGATCTACTTAGGGCTAAAAAAACATTTGTCACCCCTACAAATAAATAGAAAGATAACAGCGAATTTTTCTTTTTTGTCATAAGTAGATCCTAATTTGTTCTGTATTTGAGTAAAACTTGGTTCAAATCGGGAGGAAAGAAGTTATAAGGGTCCCTACAAACACAAAAAGTCGGCCCTCCATTGGGCCATCATAGGGCCAGAAGTTTCATTTCTGGCCCAGTGATGGCCCGCTGATGGGCCTATCTTTTGTGCTTGTTGGGGTGTTACACTGTTAAGTGCGACACACTGTATATTTGGTAACGGAAGTACGTACAGTTATATAACATTTTGATAAAATCATTATATAACATTCACAGAAAATTGTTACATTTGTTATATAATAATTACATTATAAAAGTATAAATATTATAATGGTGAAACATAACTGTTATTATAACTAGTTATATTAATGTTATATAATGTCTCAGTTAGTCTGAGTGGGAAATAGCAACATTAGCGTTATACTATTATTTTGTATGTGTTACATAACTCGTTACATTTAAAGTTTGTAGGGTTATATAACAAAAATATTTTAGATATATAACGATGTTTGCTGGGATTTATGGTGGTGAATGAAGTCTTTATTATGTGAAATTGAATTTCTTGCCTTATTTAAAATATACGAAAATCTTTCAGGTTCTCGCTTCGAGTTACTAGTATTTTTATTTATTTATAATTATTAAGAAGAATTTCTTTAATTTAATTAAACTGTCACCAGTGTCACCTGAGAAGTACCTACGAGTAGTTGTTGAACAATGTAATTATTACATTAATTAGTATTAGTGGCGGTTCGTTAAAAAAAAAATATTTTCCCCAGATCTCGAAATTGAAGAGCAGAGGGAGAAATCGGAAAAAAAATGAGCGGTGGAGGGGAAGTCAGGAGTCAACTATTTTAAGAATTAAAGTTTTAAGTTGAGGTACTTACCCAGACAGCACAGGATATCCATACGGCATCCAATTCTTGTCCATATCATGTCCGCATGTCCAAGGACAGTATGGATATCCTATGGACGTCTGTTTTATGTCCGTACATGGATATCCGTACTGTATCCATGAGGGGATATCCAGTAGATGTCCATTTATTATCCATTTACTAATATTCCTATTCATCGCCCAGTAAGGGATATACATTGGATGCCCGTTTCTGATCCTTTTACTACTATCTGTATATTGTCCATGGAGAGACATCCAGTGGACATCCGTTCTTATCCATCAACGAATATCCGTACATTGTCCGTTAAGGGATATACATCGGATGCTCATTTCTGATCCATCTGCAAATATCCGTTCATTGTCCATCGAAAGATATCCACTGGATATCCGTTTCTATCCATCAACGAATATCCGTACATTGTCCATTAAGGGATATACATTAGATGCTCGTTTCTGATCCATCAACAAATATCCGTACTTTGTCCATCGAGAGATGTCCACTGGATATCCGTTTTTATCCATCAACATATATATCCGTCAATTGTCAATTCCAGACAGCACATAACACCTATTGGATGTCCACATTAAGTCCATATGAAGTCCTGGAAGTTCGTGTACCACAAACGGATATCCACTGGATGTCCACTTGTGGGTTATGTGGATATATTTTTTTGGACATCCACTGGACACACAATGGATATCCACCAAAAAGTCATACCTATTTAAACAAGTTATATAGCAACTTGGACCTTATATTTGAAGAAACATTGTTTTATTCATTTTTTTTTAAGATACAGTCAAATTTCAATTTTATTAATTTGTTTCATTGTCTATCTGAATTGCAAGAATTGGTATAAATTTAAGTATTATCACACATTATGCTAACTATTCTTCACGCGGCCAAAATGGCCAAACTGTTTACCGTTGATTGGAATATTTTAATCAAGGCCATTAGCTTCTTACCTATCATATTTATGTATTTGTATAACTCACGTATGTTTAAAAACCGCGCGCTTTGTACTTGAACAGCGACTTCTCTCCCGTTAGTCCCATTCGTTTACAAATGGCTTCCATGGCTAAGTGTTTGTTTAACTCTGTTCTACATAATATAGGAATATCTGGTGGCTTAAACGACAATAATAATAGTGATGTACAAGGAACACGTACAGGGCTTATTTTACCTCTACATTAAAAGTGCAAACTGCTGTGAAATACCAAGATTTCATCTGCAGACAAAAAATTTGGCTTCAACAAATAGAAGCAGCTCTGATTTCAATTTATCTAGTTTAAAACCTGAATCTACTGGTGGTAAGTTGAATTTGTTATCCCCATTTATCTATGAAAATGTGTTTATATTTACCTATGTAACCTTCCAACCTGTTTATATTTATCTAAATTATATTTCACATTTATATACTTATCGCCGGCTTAAAGTGCCAGCTAACCCCACTTTTTAAGCAAAATCACATTTATGCACCGTTGTTACTCCACCCTTTTCGCTCCCCGATCCCGTAACTTTCTCATTTTTTTTTTTCACTTAATTGTATAATTTTTTTTTTTTTTCGTAAATGTGCTCTATTTATCATATACTATTTATTACTTTGTAGAAAATTTGTAAAATCCGAGATACATAAACTTTATCAGAGCCCTCAACAGCAAATACCGACAGTTAACTAATAATGCGAATTGGCTCGCTTTCTTCCAAAAGTAATTAGTTACCAATTTAATTTGTTTACTCTGATTTTTTTATTGTTTTTAATTTTTTTTAGATTGTGATTTTAATGTTTAATCGAATGTTTATTATTTTTAGATTAAGGACTTAATACAGCCGGGCGGAAGAACAACATACGATTCGATACATCGATGCTTGCAGCAAACAATAATTCAAATTCAATTTTATTATGTAAGTATTAGGAGTCACCTTTCTTGAATTGTTTCTTTCAGTTGTGAGTATGAACTCTATGAACCCCTGAAAAATCATCGTCAATTAGATGCACCCCCCCCCCCCCCTCAAAAAATGTTTTAAATGAAAATTAAGCAGAATAAAAATCTCCAAAAAAGTTCGTATGACACACTTATTGTTGCATAAAATAAATTTTAGATTTTAGAAATTGTACTTGTTTATATAATGTTGAAACTGCCGTCCCCACGAATTGCTATGATATTTAGGGATTTAGGGGAGTAGCTTATCGATAACTTTTACATTCGTGTACAGGGTGGACCAAATTAGATGGGATTTGGAGTTTTCTGTAAACTATATGGCAGATATGGCAGATAAGTGTCCTGAACTCGATTTTCGAGAAACAAACAATGGCGCAAACCGCGATCGTCTATCTTTTTCGACTACCGAGCTACAGAGCGTTTTTGAAAAATTGACATTTTTGGATGACCTCTACTCTCAATTACCAAGTGTCGAATTAAAAATCGAGTAACACATTCTTAAGACGCTTTTTTGAGTAGAATCCGTTGCTGATAAGAAGAAAATTATGCATGCCTCAGTTTTGTATTGTTTTAATAGGTAATTTTGTTCCATTTAAAAAACACAAGTTATGTCTATATCTCGAAAACTGAGGCAAACATAATTTTCTTCCTATCAGCAACGGATTCTACTGAAAAAAGTGCCTTAAGAATGTGTGAATGTGTTACTCGATTTCGATTCGACACTTTAGTCCACTCAAATTAAGAAAATAACGGAGAAAAATTCTGAACAGCAGTTTCTCTGCATAGGAAGTAAGAATTCAACTTTTAGAACAAGGTTTTGCTTATGCGCAGCAAAAGAAAGAAATTATTTTTGAGATATAAACATATATATACGTTTTTTCGTGTTTTTTTTTTCATTTACATGTATATATATCTCGAAAAGTATGCGTTTTTAAGGCTAAAAACATAGATAACATAGGTATACATGTTCAGAATACGACTTCCTACAAAAAAGCTCCTATACATTTTTCCGATTATCCCATTGATTTTTCCGATTTTTCTTGAAAAATATGTATATTTGCGTTTTCGTGTTTTTTTTTTCATTTTGACATTTATATGTCTCAAATATATAGAACCTTTTTTGTAGGAAATCACGTTCTGAACAAGTTTAGTAATGTTCATTAGCCTTAAAAATTCGTACTTTCTAAGATATATACGTCCAAATGAAAAATAAAAATTACGAAAAATAAGTATATATATATTCTTTAAGAAGATTTTCCGGAAAAACCAATGGGACAATCGAAAAATGTATACGAGCTTTTTTGTAGAAAATCTCATTCTGAATAAGTTTATCTATGTTCATTTATCCCTAAAATCGCGTGCTTTTCGGGATATTTGCATTCAAAATAAAAAAAACACGAAGCACATATATTTTTCAAGTCGCTTTTCCGGAAAAACCAGTGGGATAATCGGGAAAATGCAGAGAACCTTTTTTGTTATAAATCGTATTTTGAACACTTACCTATGTTCGTTTAGCCTTAAAAACGTATACTTTTCGAGATATGAAAGTCTAAATGAAAAAGAACACGAAAAAACGTATATATATCTCAAAAATCATGTCTTTTTTTCTGCGCATAAGCAAAACATTGTTCTAAAACTATCTATGCAAAGAAACTGCTGTTCAAAATCTTTCTTTAAAACGGCGTTTTTTTTCCTAATTTGAGCGGACTGCTTGGTAACTGAGATTATCCAAAAATGACAATTTTCCAAAAACGCTCTGTAGCTCGGTAGTCGAAAAAGATGACGATCGCAGTTTGCGCCATTCTTTGTTTCTCGAAAATCGCGCTCAAGACACCTATATTGGTGTTTGTCTATCTGCCATAGTTTTAGAGAAAACCCTAAATCCCTTCTAATTTGGTTCACCCAGTATATGTAAAAAAATATAAAGTTAACAAAAATGGAATAAAATTGATATTATTTGAAAAACATATCTGGCTTTGTCTGTGAGTGTAATCATGCAGAAATTAAGCAGATTTTTCTACATAATTTACAATTTTTAGGTGCGGCAGAAATACATCGTAACGCTGGTACTGTGGATGCAATAAAAAATTGATTAAGTTGAGCCAATGAGAGACAAAACATGAGGAAAGATAGAAAAGGATAGACAATATATGATAACATAATGGAACTGATGTATAAATAATTTAATTTTAGATTAAAAAGTTCTTTTTTACATTTTAACATACATAATACATAACAACATGTAATCAACAGTCAGTATTGCAGTTATTTGAATTGATTGTTTTTATAAATACATAAAATTTATTAAATCTATTTCTCCACCTATTTATTTTTATATGATTTGAAAGTAGTAGTTTCAACGGATTTAAAGCCAATTTGAAATAAGTTATAAGCAACGTTGGGATGGATATGTTGCATATGGTAAGCATAAGTTTTCCTTTAGCACCATTACAAAATATTGCTTTTGCTATTTGATATTTAAATAATGAAATTAGTGCACATATTGTAGGATACATCCATTAAATGTCAACCAAAAGGGCTTTGCTGATGAGTATCTGTTTAGTCAATCCCAAACCTATAAATTAATTGTTAAGGCTGATGTTGACTAAATAAGTAAATCCTGACCAACAAAACTATTTTGAGTGACCTGCAGTTAATGGACGTCCACGGGATGGCCAGTGGATGTCCACAAGCGGACACAAAATGACGTCCCAATTTGTGACAAACGTATGATCTATGGACATACAGTGGATATCCCTGAGGATTTACGATGGATATCTTATGGACGTCCAAAGTTGTGACAAAAGAATATCCAGTGGATATCCCATGTGGTTCACATGTGATCCATAAGGATATCCGCTTTATGTCCATTTACTGTATAACAAATACGTCCTATATATGTCCAGTGGATATCCTTAAGGATTTACGATGGATATCTTATGGACGTCCAAAGTTGTGACAAAAGAATATCCACTGGATATCCCATGTGGTCCGTATGTGATCCATAAGGATATCCGCTTTATGTCCATTTACTATATAACAAATACGTCCTTTGTATGTCCAATGGATATCCTTAAGGATTTACGATGGATATCTTATGGACGTCCAAAGTTGTGACAAAAGAATATCCATAGGATATCCTATGTAATCCTGTTACGTTCAAATGGGAACTTTACATATTTTTATGAAATTCCTGTATAACACACCTAAAGAACAAGAAACATTGTACAAGTATTTACTATCTCAGAGTTGTTTAGGCCCAGACATACTATTATCATGCACAATATGTTTAGGTTTAAGATCAATACCTTTTTGTATACTTTAAGCATAATTTGTTATCTATGTTAGCAGTTTTTGTCGACGACGCATTAACAATGGGGCTTGATATATATATTTCTACAAATAACGCGAAACCATCAATCACATTTAAATATGACTTTGCCAATTGAGTCTATCTTACACACATTACAGTGGGTAGTATAGTGGATTGCATAGGAGTATGTCTACCCTAGATTTGCAAATCTAGTTATTTGATATCTAGAAGTTTCTGATTTATTATGATATGGCAGCATTAGTCTAATTGGAGGGGATCATACCTTATTTATTGTCACGGAGAGAGATTTAGTTTTAATTTCCAGTTTTGTGGCAGTTTAATCAGTTTCTCCTAAGTCACGATAATTAATTGAGCAAACGCTTTGCTCCCTTTTGATATTGTCGGGTTTTACTTTAGTGAAAATAACAGGAAAAGGTAACTAAAATTATTTGTTAATTTTATTTCTTCAATATTTGACGGCTCGAAGCCATATTTTCATTTCTGCCATTTTTATATCATAATTGTGTAATGATAGTCTCAGTTTCGCAAACACATATTAAACAAATTCTCTTTTCTTTTGAAAACGTAGGAGTTTTGCTGCCTTTTTTTATTTAATTTTTATTTAGTTTTTTTATTTGATTACGTTATTTATTTAATTGATTTTATTCAATTTTATAAATTATTTGTGGACACCACGTGGGTTAGTAGATTAACCTAGTCAAATCATCTGGAATCCACATGAACACGTTTCCGTGTAAGCAGATGAATATTCAATAAAATATGGAAATTACTTTGGTTCAGTTCAGTTTGCCAGGATAAATAAAAGTTTTATACAACTCGTAACAATAGTCCATTAAGTATAGTCAATTTGAGGTCAAGTCAACTTTAGTTTAGTCAATACAGCAAAACACCAACGTATTCGAACAGGTGTCCGAGAGATCAAAGCACAGAGCCGCCCGAGTTAATGAGGTCGCTGACAAAGATTGCCGGAGTTCATCGGAATCCATTTTGTAACGTCCATTCTTCCTGGGACCGGTGAGAAAGTGTTAAGTTATGATTTTCTCTAGTTAAGTTGTGTATCTTTATTGCATAAAGACATTTCATTTTCATCGATAAATATTTTTTTTATATGAAGTCATTAATTGCTTATCAATTTTTTGTAACCTAAAAGTTCAGTATTTCATTGCATTTGATTATTATTTTAAGAATTCAATAACGTCAGTATTATTTATATTGAACTAGTCTTAGTAATAATTCACGAAATTAAATTTTTATACTATAAAATTTTTGATAATTTTTTTTTTACTATAACCATTTGATTTGTCTGAAATATAAAATTTTTGTCATCTTTGAGAATCTGCCTAAAATAAATTGTGATTTTTTTTATCTAAAACGCATCTTCTCATTTTATTTGTTTGTGTCTGTCCCTTGAGCGACCTAATCATTCCACAGCGGTTGGTTTTATCACTCACAGGGTAGCTTAAAAAGCTCATACTTTTCTGTGGATGGCGCCCCTTTTAACATCTTAAATAAAAACTACCCCTGAGTGATAAGACAGACTGGTTTGGTATAAATATCGTGAAGATATTAATTTGCACTCTAACTCACCTAAAAGACATAAAAAAAAGAAACGAATCCACGATCCAGCCACGCAATAATCAGCTAACCGGTTCCACTTGCCCTTGCGTTTTGCCTAAATTTTATTGGAATTTTACCTTCACCGGTACTTCCAAGTTTAATTTTTGCAAAGCAAAAGGGTAATGTAACAATGGCCGCCCAAGGGCGTAGGGCCGATTTGTAGTTTGTTTTAATAGAGTCTTTAGCCCGTGGCACCACCATTAATATCGGTGACCATAGTAAAGTTGGTTTAGTAAAAATTTCAGTTTTAGTTTAGTTGAGTTAAGTAAGATTTTCTTTTAAGTGAGTACAGAGGTAAATTTTCGAGTTTTCACGATATTAAGCATAACCCAGTTTGGTCGCGTAAGAGACAGAAATTTAGGTTTGGTATTTGAAAAATATTATTTGTGCAATATAATTTTATGTCTGGAAGATTTGCTGAAGTGTTGAATAATTTTATGATAATTTATTTTTTCTATAAAATGTACATACAACGTACAATTTATAAATATAAAATTACATATTTTATATATTATTTGTGGGACTATGAATTTGTGTATAACGGCGTAAAAACAAGGAATGTTTTACAAGTTTTTATTTATCAAAAAAAAAAAAAAACTTTATCACATTTAAGGAATCTAATTTCCGTGATAAAGATTAAGTTCAGTACAGTTGTGTTGGGTTTAGAATTGCCTATTAGATTAAAATATATCTAGGCAATTAAAATTAAAATTCGCTATTTTTAAAGAATTATTAATTCTGCGTATTTTAATATTTGGTTCAGTCAGGTATTGTCTACTCGATTTTAAATCAGTGGCAATCACACATTAAAATAAGCGAAGTTTTTATTTGCCATTGCTTATCTGCTACAAAATTATTTAGTTTAGTGAGTCAGCGATTGTGCACAAGTACAATCTTTATTTCAATTTAGTTCAGTTCAGACTTTTTACGCTAATCAAGAGAATATTCTTTACTTGAAAATTAGATTTCAGTTAGGTATTATTTTAATACCACTTATAGTACGTTTTTCTTGTAGAGACATATACAGATATTGACTTTATTTTAAATTATTCTTGAGTTTGTTTAGCAAACTAAACAAACAAATTTGAGTAATTATAGTAGACAAGATGGATGCTCCACTTGTCATGAATCCTTCATATTTAACAGAGGCTGAGTTAGACTATGAACTTAGAATCAGAGGTGTAATTAGTACTCGTAGGAAATTACAAGACAAGAAATTAGTGCTAAAAAGATTTTTAGAAAAGTCGAGTGGGGATATAAAGAAGTTAAAAGATCCAGATTTTGAGCTGGACACAGAAAAAAATGTAATTGATTCAACTCTTATAGAACTCGAATCGATGATTCTAGATTTTTCAGCGACAGTAATTGATACTATGTACTTAGTTATATCTTCGCGTTTAGTTTCTTTGACATACAGGGTGGATCGATTTAAGGTTCCTGATGAACCACCGGAAATCCAAACTTTGTATACAGAATTTAAACAGGATAGTCAGATCGCGTGTTTGGAACTTGAGGCTAAACTGGCTAATAACGTTGTTAAAACGGTAGATTTAGATAATAGTGATATAGTCTTACCCTCAACCTCTGGTAATAAAAAGTCAATACCAGTATATAAATGGAATATAAAATATGACGGCCGAACTAGTGTAAAAGCTTTCATAGAGAGAGTTGTAGAGTTGTCAAAAGCTCGTAACGTAAGTTTTAGAGAACTTTGTGAGTCTGCAATAGACTTATTCGAAGGTCATGCTTTAATTTGGTACAGATCTGTTAGAGATAAGGTCACTTCTTGGGATCAGTTAGTTAGCGAGTTGCACAGTACTTTCTTACCTTTAGAGTATAATGAAACTTTATTAGATGAGATTAAATCACGTAAGCAGGGGCGTAATGAGAAAGTAACTATATATGTTGCCACCATGCAAAACTTATTTAATAGATTAGTATCACCTGTTAGCGAGGCTGAACAGCTGAGAATTATTAGAAAAAATATTCTACCAGTTTATGTTGAGCGGTTGGCTTTGGTTGATGTTAGGGATATTTGTGAACTAGTAACATTTTGCAGGAAAATCGACGATGCCTTGCAGGCTAAAAATAAATATTCGCCTCCAAGTGCAACAAACGCATTAGAGTCAGATTTAGCTTATGTTGAGAGTTCAGAACCGTCATCTTCGAAAAGGCAACATAAAGTTGTAAGAAAGAAATGTAAAACTTTTTCTAGTAAAAACTTAGCTTCAGTAAATAAAGTAACGCCGGCAACACCTAGAGCCCAAGAAAGTAAAGTTTCAAGTATAGGTCCGTGTTACAACTGTAAAAAACTTGGACACGAATTTATGCAGTGCAAAGAGCCTAGAAAAAGGTTCTGTTTTAAGTGCGGTAAGCCAGACTGTATCGTTAAAACATGTACTGTATGTAATGAGGTTAGGTTGGTTCCAAAAAACCAATAAGGAGGTCTGTCGTCTCAGGCCGACGTCAGATGACTCCTCGCACAGGCCGTATATTTTATAATTCACGATTAAGTCAAGGAAAGAATATTCCCAAGTCTAGTAGTAGTAATTATCTCAATATAGTTAGGCCAAAAACGGATTTATCCGATTGGGACACTTGGAAAATAACAGTCAAAAACTTTTTAAAGTCTAGTAAGTCAGTTTTGTCACCAGTTTTCCTAGAAAGGCCCTATGACAATAGGCCCTTTATTTCAGTGACTTTGTTTGATGAGGAGGTAATATCATTGGTTGATAGTGGCGCAAATATCACATGTTTAGGTTTGTTGTCCTTAAATTTATTGGACAAATATGAAATTAAACTTGACAAAAGTTTAAGTAAAGTAGTCAAAACAGCAGACGGAAAAGCCCAGAGCATTACAGGGGTTTGCCAACTCCCAATATGCATTGACGGCATTTGTAAATTAGTTGATGTTCATGTAGTACCGTCGCTACGCTGTAGTTTGATATTAGGTAGTGATTTTTGCAAACTATTTTCTTTAACACTTAACTTTCAAGATAACACCTGGAACGTTTTTAGTGACGTCCACGATATTTTAATCAATGTAATTACCGAACCACCCGAACAAAGTGAGTCAAATTCAGAGAGGTCAAAATTAAGTTTACTAAGGCCCAAAATAAAGAATTAAACGAAACAGTAGATCTTTTTAAATCCTTATCTAAAGATAAACTTGGGCGAACACATTTAATGCAGGCACACATCGAGACCGGTGATGCTTTGCCGTTTAAAAAACGACAATATAGATTATCCCCCTACATGCAGCAGCACCTTAATGTAGAGTTGGACAAAATGTTACAGCAGGACGTAATAGAACCTTCTTTTAGTCCCTGGAACAGTCCGGTATTATTAGTTAAAAAGGGTAGTGGGGAATGGCGTTTTTGCTTTGATGGTAGGGCGTTAAACGAAGTCACGAAAAAAGATTCATATCCGTTGCCTCTAGTCGACGACATATTAAAAATGTTAAGTAATGCAAAGTTTATCTCTAGTGTGGACCTTAAGTCAGCTTTTTGGCAACTACCGCTAGATAACTCTAGCAAAGAGAAAACAGCTTTTTCCGTTCCGGGGAGAGGTCTGTTCCAATTTAAAGTTTTACCTTTTGGGCTGGCCAATTCGGCGCAGATTACCCAACGTTTAATGGACAGAATCTTCACCCCAGAACTTCAGCCTAAAGTTTTTGTATATCTAGATGACATAATTATAACTTCAAGTTCTTTTGATGAACACATAGCTTTGCTAAAAGAAGTTTATAAACGATTGTCACAAGCCAATCTGACTGTTAATTTCCAAAAGTGTAAGTTTTTCAGAGAATCTCTGAATTATTTAGGTTTTGTGGTGGATGCGCAGGGTTTGAGAACCTCTAGCGAGAAAATCAAAGCTATGTTGGATTATCCGAGACCGGAAACAACAACACAAATTAGGCGTTTTGTAGGCATGTGTTCGTGGTATCGACGTTTCATTCCACATTTTAGTACCTTGATAAGTCCGCTTGCACGAGGTCTAGAACCATAAGCTCTGACATGCGTTTAGTACTCTTTAATTTTTGTATGCAGTGCAAGTCTCCAGAGATTAATTTTTAGTTCAGTATAGCTTAGGTCAACCTAGTCCTTTATTACGTATTTTCTTTGTACAGTTAGGTTAGTTCGCCCAAACAATATAGTTTAGTCAGGTTTAGTTTAGTTTGCCCACAAAGTTTGTTTTTACGATAGAGTAAACAAACAATTTTCCAGTTAGATTTGGTTTGTTCTATCATACGTGAGAGTAGATAAACAAATTTCAGTTAGGTCAGGTCAGGTCAGGTCAAGTATGCTTTGGGACGCCAGGCATAAAAATATGCGTTGGGACGCCAAGCATATAATGTTGCAATGTTCTCCCTAGTAGAAAACGGAACATAATAAATTTATTCTGGGGGCACAGTTTTAAATTTAGTTTAGTTCGAGCTCAGTCTCGACAGTTTAGTTGGGTTTGGTTTGTTTAATAATGCGGCAGAGTAGGTAAACAAAAAATTTTGGTTCAGTTTGGTTAGGGACGCCTAAAAAGCATTCCAAAAATTTCCTTTGATAGGAAATGGAATAAATAAATTCATTTTCGCGGACACGAAAATAAATTTAATTTAGAACGAGGCTAATCTCGTTGGTTTAGTTCAGTTTAGTATGGGCGCCGTCTCGACGCCTAGCTCGAGCGACGTCTCAATTTTCAGTCAGGTCAAGTTAGTTAGGGTTATGTCTGAGTATTTACTCGACTTTCAACCCAAGTCTAGTTTGCGGTTTATTTGAAAAATTTATAGATTTTTCAGACCGTGCTTTCAGTTCAGTTTAGTGAGGCTACCTTTGTACCAATTTAACACTTCGTGTTAACGAGAAGTTTGACTTGCAACCAATTTTCTCACCCGCGAATCTTTAATGGTTCTAGAACCTCAATTTTTTTTTGTAGGTTTATTTTGGCTTAGTTAGGTATAGTCAGGTTAGATATATTGAGATAAGTTGTGATGGAGCGTCGCCGTATTCAAGGAATATTTGGACGCTGCCACAATAGTTAGTTAAGTTTAGTAAAGTACTCTAATAGTACCGTTACTTATTTTCGGTTAGGTTTAGCTTTACAGTTAGGTTTTAGGTTTAATTCGAGTGCGCGCTCACTTAGCTTTAGTAACGTTTAGGTTTAGTTCTTCCAGTTCAGTTTTTGAGTCAAGCACTCAATAGTGCATAACACCGCACAAAAAACTTAGCGACTTAAATTTTTTTTTATACTGTATGCATCTACTGTGATACTTCTTGACAAGTGCAAGGATTTTAAATAGTTTTTTTATTTTTGTCGCTGAGAATATTATAGGGTGGTAGGGTGGAGGTTCTATAAATAGGGCCACATATAATGCGTAACTTCTAACTAGGCCGCATTAAAAAGCGATACACAACACCAAATATCAGCTTTAATAATCGTCAAACTTTTGGGTTTAGGTGACATCACTGTCGATTAATTTCGCGTGAAGTCACACGTACAGACAGACATGGTTCTGTCTTGCGTTCTTTTAGTTTAGTTTAGTTTAGTTTAGTTCGGTTTCGCAACTTGATGTGTATGGATTGGTGCATATCCATCTACACAATTGTAAATATTTTATTTAAAATTTTATTTGCGAAAATTCGGGTTTGACGATGTTAAGAATTTTTAGATTAACCACAATTTATTTAACTTAGAGGATTTGAGCGAATACAATTAATTTCTTTTCACTTTTCATCAAATGGACAATAGTCCGGGCACTTAGTGCGAAATATTTTTGAATACGCAGTTGAGATTTCTTTCTTGTAGTGGTATAGTTTAGTTCGTGGTGGTTTTTAAGCATTTATACGTAGTTGTAAAATTTATTTTACACGTGGTAGGTTGTATGGCTCTAGTCTATGGGCATACAAATTAGTTTACAATTTTTTTTTTAAAAATTTGAACTTTGTGAGTTAGTCACCATTTAATTTGGGACTTGTATTAAATAATTTTTAAAATTATTTAGGTTCAGTTTAGACCACGTATACGGGGTGTTTACCACTTTAGTCGTTTTGGTTGTCATTTTGGGACTGCAAGAAAATAAATCTCACACATTCAGAATATTTTGACTTTCAGTTTAGTACAGTTCATAATTTTTTGTACAGTTCATTTTTAGTACAGTTTACCTTTGGTATAGTTTGATTTTGGTACAGTTTAGTTAGTTTGGTCAACTTAGAAAATTTTTCTTCTGGTAACAACTGATAGAAATATTTCAGCAAGCTAAAATATTTCTTCCGGAGGAGAAGGGTGTGTTACGTTCAAATGGGAACTTTACATATTTTTATGAAATTCCTGTATAACACACCTAAAGAACAAGAAACATTGTACAAGCATTTACCATCTCAGAGTTGTTTAGGCCCAGACATACTATTATCATGCACAATATGTTTAGGTTTAAGATCAATACCTTTTTTGTATACTTTAATTTAAGCATAATTTGTTATCTATGTTAGCAGTTTTTGTCGACGACGCATTAACAATGGGGCTTGATATATATATTTCTACAAATAACGCGAAACCATCAATCACATTTAAATATGACTTTGCCAATTGAGTCTATCTTACACACATTACAGTGGGTAGTATAGTGGGTTGCATAGGAGTATGTCTACCCTAGATTTGCAAATCTAGTTATTTGATATCTAGAAGTTTCTGATTTATTATGATATGGCAGCATTAGTCTAATTGGAGGGGATCATACCTTATTTATTGTCACGGAGAGAGATTTAGTTTTAATTTCCAGTTTTGTGGCAGTTTAATCAGTTTCTCCTAAGTCACGATAATTAATTGAGCAAACACTTTGCTCCCTTTTGATATTGTCGGGTTTTACTTTAGTGAAAATAACAGGAAAAGGTAACTAAAATTATTTGTTAATTTTATTTCTTCAATATTTGACGGCTCGAAGCCATATTTTCATTTCTGCCATTTTTATATCATAATTGTGTAATGATAGTCTCAGTTTCGCAAACACATATTAAACAAATTCTCTTTTCTTTTGAAAACGTAGGAGTTTTGCTGCCTTTTTTTATTTAATTTTTATTTAGTTTTTTTATTTGATTACGTTATTTATTTAATTGATTTTATTCAATTTTATAAATTATTTGTGGACACCACGTGGGTTAGAAGATTAACCTAGTCAAATCATCTGGAATCCACATGAACACGTTTCCGTGTAAGCAGATGAATATTCAATAAAATATGGAAATTACTTTGGTTCAGTTCAGTTTGCCAGGATAAATAAAAGTTTTATACAACTCGTAACAATAGTCCATTAAGTATAGTCAATTTGAGGTCAAGTCAACTTTAGTTTAGTCAATACAGCAAAACACCAACGTATTCGAACAGGCGTCCGAGAGATCAAAGCACAGAGCCGCCCGAGTTAATGAGGTCGCTGACAAAGATTGCCGGAGTTCATCGGAATCCATTTTGTAACGTCCATTCTTCCTGGGACCGGTGAGAAAGTGTTAAGTTATGATTTTCTCTAGTTAAGTTGTGTATCTTTATTGCATAAAGACATTTCATTTTCATCGATAAACATTTTTTTTATATGAAGTCATTAATTGCTTATCAATTTTTTGTAACCTAAAAGTTCAGTATTTCATTGCATTTGATTATTATTTTAAGAATTCAATAACGTCAGTATTATTTATATTGAACTAGTCTTAGTAATAATTCACGAAATTAAATTTTTATACTATAAAATTTTTGATAATTTTTTTTTGACTATAACCATTTGATTTGTCTGAAATATAAAATTTTTGTCATCTTTGAGAATCTGCCTAAAATAAATTGTGATTTTTTTTATCTAAAACGCATCTTCTCATTTTATTTGTTTGTGTCTGTCCCTTGAGCGACCTAATCATTCCACAGCGGTTGGTTTTATCACTCACAGGGTAGCTTAAAAAGCGCATACTTTTCTGTGGATGGCGCCCCTTTTAACATCTTAAATAAAAACTACCCCTGAGTGATAAGACAGACTGGTTTGGTATAAATATCGTGAAGATATTAATTTGCACTCTAACTCACCTAAAAGACATAAAAAAAAGAAACGAATCCACGATCCAGCCACGCAATAATCAGCTAACCGGTTCCACTTGCCCTTGCGTTTTGCCTAAATTTTATTTGAATTTTACCTTCACCGGTACTTCCAAGTTTAATTTTTGCAAAGCAAAAGGGTAATGTAACAATCCATATGTGATCCTTAAGGATATCCGCTTTAGGTCCTTCATGTCCAATGCGGATATCCATAGGACGTACATAGGATATACTTGTGCTGTCTGGGTATACAAACCTGGGAAGCGTGTTGGAGAAAAAACGGTAAAGGTGTAAGTAATATCGTCATCTACAACATAAATAGAATATTTAATGGTCTAAAACAGACCTAAAATTGAAAAAACCAATAAGCAATTATTACCTTAAAAAAAAACAACTAAAATTTTGTTCGCAATAAAAAAAAACGGAATGAGCAGGGGTCGAACCGCCGACCTCATGACTTGGAAGACGACGCCTTAAGCACTCGGCTACCAACCTTTCTGAGACTACTTACCTAAAGACTTTATAGTTGGAACACGGATAGATTTTGCTTTTTAATGAATTTTAATCTAATTTTATTCTTAAAAGAATAGATAGAAATATAATTTAAACAAATAAACTGCCGAATCTTTGCAAACTCTTTCGAATATAAATTATTTTGGATAATGTTAAAAAACATTATATCCTCGAATAAAAACGCCAATGCTTATCCCTCACGACACGGTTTATTTTTTTTTAACTTTACACTCTGCTTACGATAACAAAATGCCATTAGCAAGTTTTAAACTTTGTAATCCGATAAAATATAAATAAATTTAACACCGAAAAAAGACGACAATATGACGTGATGTGTAGCACGTCATTTTAATGTCATTTATAAGACGTCATTCTGTCGTCGATTTTTAGTGCCCTGACGTCTTTTTGACTAGAATCACCAGATTTTGACGTCATTATAACGTACCCTTGCTACCTGGGATTCACCAAAATTCCAACTCAAAAACCTGGTGGATATGGTACTTTACCGGTTCAAACAGCTGATCACACCGGTGAATTTAGAAACATCTTATTTTTGGTGAGAAACCGGTCGAGATCGGTGCACTCACTGGTGAATTTAGAAAAGTGCCTTTAATGGATGTTGGCATTCTGAATACTACAGCAGCTATGTGAAGTTGGCGTTAAAATGCAGCCATAGATTAAAGACTTATAGGCCGGGAGCCCGTGTAAAAAATGACTGACTCCGGCGAACTTTGAAAATATATAAAATGGATTGTTCTTATATAAGTTAGCAAGAAATGGACCGTCAGCTGGTTGGGTAGCGGTGGGGGTGGCTGTCAAAGGGTTGAAAATACGTGAAAAAAATTGAGAAAAAAACTATCCGACGAACGCTGAAACTTATATGAGGGGAAGATTATGTTATATAATGAATGTAGAACATAGTCAGCTGGACGAGGGCGGTGGGTTTACCGTCAGCTGATCGATCAAACACGTCCAAAAACATGAAAAATTTAAATTATTCGGTGAACTTTAAAATTTGGGTATAAGATAATATTTATACTGAGATTCACGAAAAACATAGTCAGTTGCAAGTATGTGGGTGAAAAAGTCGTCAACTGGTACAGAACAGTGCTGAGTGTTGATCGCCTGCGACGCAGCGCGCATCACCTTTCTTGCATCAGCTGGCGTCTTTTCCACCCACATACTTGCAGCTGACTGTGTTTATCGTTAATTTTAGTATGAATATTATCATATACTCGAATTTCAAAGTTCGCCATAAAGATTTAATTAGTAATATCGATATTGATAACTTAATAATATACATTATTTTATGAGAATACAAATTAATACATTCGCATATTTCAAAATTATACAGAATGATCTCTCAGAAAATTTATTTAGTTTAGTGAAAATAAAAATAAATTTATTCGGCTTCCGATAACAGATCTTCCTCATTCTCATTTTCATCCAACTCAGAACTCTCTTGATGCTCAGTGGGTAAAAGATTATTTTTCTCTTTGTCACTCGTATCTAAAAAAAATACTTATTTATAAAAAATTGATTAAGATTATAATAGGACGAAATGTGAAAAGCACAAATGATATAATACCTTCAGTATTTTCGGCATCTCGGATAATCATTTCCACTTATGGAGGTAATCGATCTCCATCTAACCACTTGCAAGTTAAATTTGTTTTCCTCAACCAAGGGATCTAATGTAGATGGCACTTGTTTGTGTGCGTTGCTCCAAATCGTATACATACATACACAGTTCTTAAAATGTGCTGTACAAGTTCCGATTTCGACGGAGGCGAGAGAGATGCATTGAAATTTTTGTCTGGTAACCGAAATTCGTTATCATTTTCGCTAAACTTATACACCTTAGTGAAGATAGCTACACGAACATCATTGTTTTTTATAGCTTTAAACCCATACATCCCCAAGCAGCAATTTAAAGTCGTTTCTACGTAATAGTTATCATTAGGGGAACGTTAAAGGTTTCCGCAACTAAGGACTGTTACGTAATGGGAACCATCCTACCAAGTATTCACCAAAATAGGGAATAATAATTACGTGGAAAATTACTATTCCGGTACTTATACCGTTACCGTGTCGAGGACTAGGTTATTACGTAAACGGGATGTAACCAAGTAGTAGAATTGGAACAGCTCAGCTTACCGGAATGAGAGCGCAAACTATATATTTGGCTCTCTGTTATTCGAATAGCAAATTAATGACTTACTGAGTTTGAGCACATGATATGTCCAAGGTCCAAGTTAAGGTGATTATACACAACATGCATAAGCATATATTATAAATCATGATGTTTTGCATTTACCCTGGGTGTGGATATTAAAACCACCACTTGTTTTCTGTAAAATGTTATCATAATGCTTCGATAAAAAAGACGCCCCCTCGAGAAAATGTTTTTTTCGGAAAAAAAGTTTTTTGCAAAATTATGTGTACCAGCAAAACTGCAAAATTTTTTATGGACAACGTTTTTTTTTTAAATTTTATAAATTATAAAGTAATAATCTATTTAGAAAACATATTTGTAAATGACCATAATAAAAAGAAATTTTTTATTGAATTATATTTTTATCTGTGTCAATATGGCGTCTTCATTCAACAACAGAAAAATGGCGATTTTAATTGCAGTAACTTAGAGGTTGCAAAAACCAAAATTATTTCCCTACAAGTTACATTTCCCATAAAGTAGCAGATTCCACCAACGTTATAGTTGATGCTACTTTAAAAGTGGTGACGGGAACTACAACAATTTCACTGTGTAGTTATATTTACCTAGATGTAGCAAATGGGACCAATGACGGTATAAGATCTTGGTAACTATTGCTATCAACTTATTTTCATGTTGGTGCAATTGGCAGATACGAGATAGGTATTTTTTTTTTAATTGGCAACACGGAGTGTCACTGTGTGATGTGACAAGGACACGAATGTGGATTAAAAATAACAATTATTATATTTTTACCAAGTACTTGTTATTATCTTATATTAATTAAGTTGTTAATAAATTTGTGCAAATAAAATATTTGTTTTTTTACTGAAAACGATGTACTTATTAACGTAAGGTGTGTAATAATAATGGAAAAAATACATGAGTTTTCATATTTTAGTTTACATTTAATTTCATTCAAAAAATAGTAAGTAAGTATTTATTTGAATAAGAAAATCCTAATATACAAATTCACTTTTCTAATGTAATTACAAAGAATCGTAATTTATACATAAATAAATAATACACGCACTTACACACTCAGACTAATACATATACATAATACATAAATTAAAAAATAACGAGAAAAAAATACCTATATAAAACAATCAATCAATCGACTTTATGTAGCTTACAACTTTACGTTTGAATACAGGTAGAGAGATAGATTCCTTTCATCCTCTGGCAACTTGTTATATTGATCGAGGCCTTTATATAACATAATTTTCCTAGTTTGACTTAGATTTTGCCTTGGTATATAAAATTTGTTGTTATTTCTTGTGTGGTGTTGATGTATTTGGTTTGCATAAAATATAAACTTATTTAAATAATTGGGTATTAAGTTATTTAAAATTTTGAAAATAAATACCATAGCCATAGAAAGCAATCTATCTTTTACAGACAGCCACTGAAGAGAAGAAAGCATATGTTGGATTGAGGTATATCGGCTGCATTTCAAAATCACTCGCATTCCTCTATTCTGTAGTTTTTGAAGGGAAGTTATTTTATTTAAATCGAAGGAATATAATAGACTGGCACAGTAATCGAAATGAGGTTGGATAATAGCGTTGTAAAATGTTATTTTTGTCCTCACTGATAACTTTTGAGATATTCTAGAAAAGAAATATAGTTTTTTTGCTATTTTTTTTGTATATATATTCAGTTCAATTTATTGTACACAAACAATGTCTTATGCCGTGTATACCGAAATTGTCCGTTCCCCATCGACACAATATTTATTAAATTTGGAGTTTTTAATCGGCAAATTCATTCCCAGCAAACATAAATATATAGCATATACGTAAATGCTACGTAAACTAAGTTTCACAGAAGTAACGTGCTATGTAAAATGTGATGCATAATCGTATGTGCATACTCTGCGAAATGTCAGCAACATGTGCATATGATTTTCACATAATGAAGAGGTAACACTGTGACCTCACGGTATGGAACAAATGACGTAGCATATATGTATATTCAACCACTTACTATGTAAAGCATACGTAACTAATTTTATCTCTTTATGATGTAGCATATATGTATATTCAATCACTTGATAGTGACCTTACGCTACGTAACTTATATACTTTTTATCTCTCTATGATGTAGCATGTATATATTTTATCTACCTACCGTATGTTCAAAAATAGCATATCCCAGCACTTAAATATTGATACTACACAATTGGATTTTTAAAGTTAGATATATGAATAAAGTTCCTTATAAGCTATACAGAAAAATATATTTCTTTAGAATATTACCGAAGTTAACACCACGTTTTATTTTTAAGTCGGATACCTTATTTAGAAAGCCGAGTAGTTTTATATTTTGAATGAAAATTTTTTTGTAAAAAATGGTTATATTTAAAATATAAAACTATCTAACTTTCTAAAAATGTTCAGAGGTATTCTACTTAAAAATAAAAGTTGATGTCTCCTCCAGTTATTTCCTAAAGAATATCAATTTTTCTGGACAATTCATGAGGAATTTATATTCATATATTTAGCTCCAAAAATCCAGTTCTCTAGTATCAATATTTAAAAAGTACTATAGGGTGCTATTTTGAACATTATGGTAGGTATATAAAACAAATACATGCTACATCAAAAAGAGATAAAAAGTATATAATGCAAAATATGGTTGTCTGATTTGTCAACATATATTAGCTTAGGGAAGATTCTCGAATTGAATGACAGTTTAAACTAAGTTAATTAGTATCAACAAAGTTTCAATTCCATCTTAATCTCTGCATATCCCAGTAGGTAAACCAGGCATTGGGCGTTGTCCTCGACGTTGTCATGTATATGTTCTTTAGAAAGCAGCTATACGATATTTTTTCTTCTCCAATGATGTATACCCACCTACCTACCAGAGCTGGGTAATTACTTGTAATTTAAAAATAATTACAATTACAAATTACTTTTTTAAAAAAGGAACTAATTACAATTACAAAGTACATGTCTCTAAAAAAGGAATTAGCAATTACTTTAATTAAAAGTGTTGTGTAATATTGCGTTTTAATATTTATTAGAATCGTTATTAAAATGTTTGACCTTATTAAGAGTAATCAGGAAAAATTAAATAAATATATAGAAAAGGCAGCTTAATAGTGGAGTTGGTTTAGGGAAGGATTGGAAACATTTTTAAGATAGATGCAGACCCTGCGGAAATTGTTTGTCATGACGAGTATAATAAAATTTGAAATTCCAAAAAATGCTTTGGCCGAAAAGGGGTATTTTGGACATTTTAAGGGTCAAATTTGTTGTTTTAATTTTTTTTTATCACTTAAACAACTAGTTAAGAAAATAAAATGGCATACTTTTATTCTCAATATTAAAGGATCCTTCAGTTTAAATTTGGGGAAGATGTCTGACCATCCCCCATCCTGATATTAATATATATATACGAACAAAATTGAGAAAATCAAATTTCGGCTATCTTGATCAGTTTTCAACCGATTTGGCTGAAATTTGGAATGGAAGTAGTCTTTATCACACTAAAACTGTCAACCAAATTTCAGCCAAAAATGTTAAATTGTTTCGCTGAAATTGCAGTTTCAGTCAAATTATCTGAAATTTTCAAATCGAAATATCTTCGGATCAAAATTTGCTTTGTGGCAAAAGGTAGGCGTGGTACAGTATCAAAACACTCGTTTTGAAAAGTAAAAGATAGACTACGATTACCCTTCGATTATACATGAAGCGGCTATCTGAGTCACGTAAAAATAAAAAAAAATTAAAATTGTAACACATTCACATACTTACAGAAATAAATACACGCACGCACACACATATATAATATAATATACATTTATCTATACCTAGTCAAAGCAGTAGGCAGGACTATACAAATAAAAAAACCGCTGCCCAAGGAATCACTACTTCCACATCCAGATTCTCTATCCAAGTCACGCACAACGAAAAAACATTGTATGTGAAAATAATTGTTTATGGAACTTTAATAATATAATATTTGAAATCCTCTACCCCAAAAATCCATAAAACGATACCCCACATCGGTAGTGGGGGTGATGATAGGGGGGTGGTAGTGGGGGGTGGATGAAGTAAAAAAATATTTTGAAGTTTCTGGTTCCTGTACATACACTAAATCACAATTTTTTTCATCCCCTTTAATAAGGGGGTGATAATGGGGGTGGGTAATGCCAAAAATTTTTTTGAGACCTTAGCTTCTTTTGTATATAATAAATACCAATTTATATATATATATATATATATATATATATATATATATAT
This sequence comes from Rutpela maculata, assembly GCA_936432065.2. NCBI lineage: Eukaryota > Metazoa > Arthropoda > Insecta > Coleoptera > Cerambycidae > Rutpela > Rutpela maculata. The sequence goes on along the minus strand of OW386294.2, from coordinate 36,730,490 downwards.
ATATATATATATATATATGTTGTTTCTTAGGTTTTCGCGGGTGTTAAATGAAGTGTTGGTGTGCTTCCGGGTGTTTTCCTACGTAGTTGATAGGCTCCTCCTGAAGCCATTGTTGTCTAAACGACATTTCGGCAGAATCCCATCTGCCATCTTCAGGTTCTCGCTGAATGCTACCTACTGTTGCTCGAACTGGACTGTTCGAGCAACGAGGAGCAGCTTTCAGCGAGAACCTGAAGATGGCAGATGGGATTCTGCCGAAACGTCCTTTAGACAACAATGCGGCTCCAGGAGGAGCCTATCTACTACGTGGGAAAACATATATATATAATATTTATATATATATATATATATATATATATATATATATATATATATATATATATATATATATATATATATATATATATATATATATATATATATATATATATATATAGGAGGAGCCTATCTACTACGTGGGAAAACATATATATATAATATTTATATATATATATATATATTTATATATATATATTCATTATTTTTATATATATATATATATATATATATATATATATATATATATATATATATATATATATATATATATACGGTTTGCTATTATTACTGCGCCCATCCATTTACCATTTACATTTATTATTACGTCCATCGTGTTATTGCGTCCATATATCGGACGCAGCAAATCCACACGTTGTTTTTCGTATTTCCCGTGAACTATTAAAGCTGATATTATGACAGTTATGCGTAACTCTAAGACCCATCCTGGTTCCCGTCGAAACTCCACGCCATCTACACGGATTTCGAAGATATATCCAGATCTTTAAAATTTAAGTGGACGCAGTAATATTACCACCATATACAAGAATGTATAATTTTAGTTCAAAGGAATTCCTGTAGAGGCGTACCAAACATATACGAATCCGTATGTTATCTGTATATTTCACAAATATTATTGCGACCGGCTATTGGCAACGTCGCAAGTGAGCGTTATCGTTGATTTATTTTTAGAAATGCTGATTTGATTATATTGTAAATATTGAATTCAAATAATTATAGAGATATTACTCCGTGCTGGTGAATTGTTGCGTCCGAATAGTTTTTTGTATGTTTAACTAACTCTCTATTGCAAATTGGGAATTTATTTAAATTATTTCTTATGCATTCTTCCGCAACGTTTTAGAAAATTGTGTCTGTATATAAGTTCCATTTAGGAATACTATGTATAGTTTCGCAATAGAAATGGCACATTGCACATGGCACGAAAATTTTAAATTGATAGTCTTTTTCTTCCACAAACGCACGTTTCACCTACCAAGTTGGCATCATCTGGAGAAGATAAAAATTGAACTTCGTCTCGAAATGATGTCAGCTTGGTTGGCGAAATGTGTGCATCGAGTGTTTCTATAGTGTTTATGGAAATACGCATTATGAGATTACTTCCACATCCAGTGAAAGTATAGTAATGCAAAAAAATAGAAAATTTTTATTGTTCAAATAGGCTTAGAATGTCATGAAATGTCGAGATTTTAAGTTTGAGCAAAAAAAATTTTCTGTCTGTCGGGCTGTCTGTAATTTTACTTTCACATCCAGTGGAAGTATAGTAACGACAAAAAATTTTTAAAAATTTTTATTGATATAGGCTTAGAATGTCATGAAACGTCGAGATTTTAAGTTTCAGCAAATAAAATTTTCTGTCTGTCTGTCTGTAACTTTTTTTGTGCGCACGATTACTCTGGAACCGTTTAAGATATTGACTTGAAATTTGGTACACGTATGTATTTTAACGAGATCTGGAACTAGATTATATTTTCATCTTATTGCGTTGAAGGGTTGGGGGTAAATAGGTAAATCAAGCAGGTAAGAGTCCATAAAATTGATATTTAGTAGGTATATATAAAAGAAGTTAAGACCTCAAAAATTTTTTGGCATTAGTCACTCCCATTACTACCCCCACCTCTTTGTTAAAGGGGGTGAAAAAGGTAAAATTGTAATTTAGCGTGTATACAAGAACCTAAAGCCTCATTTTTTTTTACTTCAGTCACCCCCACTACCAACCCTCTACCACCACCCCCCACCCCCACTACCGATGTGGCATATCGTTTTATAGGTTTTTGGGGTAGACGACTTCAAATATTATATTGTTAAAGTTACTTCGAATAGTATGGATGCGCAGTGGCTTTGCTCGATTAGTATGGATGTGCAGTAGGTTTCGCCGAGTATTATGGATGCGCAGTGGCCTTCCTCGAGTATTTTGGATGCGCAGTGACTTTTCTCGAGTATTATAGATCGCAGCGGGTTACTTTAAGTAGAATGGAATCGCAGTGGCTTTCCTCGAGTACAATGGATGCGCAGTGAGTTACCACGAGTAGTATGGATGCGCAGTGGCTTTTCTCGAGTACTATAGATGCGCAGTAGGTTACCTCAAGTGGTATGGATGCGCAGTGGGTTTCCTCGAGTAAAATGGATGCGCAGTGGGTTACTTCAAGAAGTATGAATGCGCAGTGGCTTTCCTTGAGTAAATTGGATGCACAGTGGATTACCTTGAGTAGTGTGGATGCGTAGTAGGTTTTCTTGGAGAAAATGCTTGAAGTAGAGGCTTTACTTCTATCGTGTAGTTTACGGCACACAACGATTTTTTATATCTTTGTCATGCCATTTGTCATCCCTATTATCAATGTGGCAAATAATTTTATGGGTTTTTGGGGTAGGTACATGATTTCAAATATTATACTATTAAAGTTCCATAAACAATTATTTCTACATAGTGGAGTGTAAATATAGTATTTTCGTTGTAAGAGACTTGGATGTGGAAGTAGTGATTCCTTGTTTAACATTGTTTTTACTTCCATATCCAGTGGAAATATAGTAACGACAATAAAAGTTTAAAAAATTTTTATTGTTCAAATGGGCTTAAAATGTCATGAAACGTCCAGATTTTAAGTTTGAGCGAAAGAGAAATCTGTTTGTCTGTCTGTAACTTTTTTTGTGCGCACGTTTACTCTAGAACCGATTAAGATATTGACTTGAAATTTGGTACACATAAGTACTTTAACGAGATCTGGAACTAGATCATATTTTCATCTTGTTCTGTCGAAGGGTTAGGGTGTAAATTGGGGTAAATTTGGGGTAAATGGGTAAATCAAGCAGGTAAGAGTCCATAAAATTGGTATTTAGTATATACAAGAGAAGCTAAGGTCTCAAAAAACTTTCTGGCATTAGCCACCCCCATTACCACCCCCACCACATTATTAAAGGGGATGAAAAAAATTGTGATTTAGTGTATGAACAAGAACCAGAAACCTCAAAATATTTTTTTACTTCATCCATCCCCACTACCCTTATCACCACCCCCACCCCACTACCGATGTGGGGTATCGTTTTATGGATTTTTGGGGTAGAGGATTTCAAATATTATATTATTAAAGTTCAATAAACAATTATTTCCACATACAAAGTTTTTTCGTTGTGAGTGACTTGGATAGAGAATCTGGATGTGGAAGTAGTGATTCCTTGGGCAGCGGTTTTTCTTGTGCGCACGATTACTCTGGAATAGTTTAAGACATTGACTTGAAATTTGGTGCACATATGTATTTTAACGAGATTTGGAACTAGATTATATTTTGATCTTATTCCGTTGAAGGGTTGAGGGTAAATTGGGGCACAAGGGGTAAATAGGTAAATCAAGCAAGTAAGAGTCTTTTTTTTACTAGTGAAATATTTTTGTCGAACTCCTCTATACGTTTCCTTAAATATATAAGGAATAAAAACCCGACTGCAACCAACAGCTATTCTCCGGACTAATGCCTTGCCGAGCGCTGAATTACGAATTACAAGACTGGCCGCGTTGAGTGCAATAACTGTGTATTGCCACAAAACGCTAAAATTTCGATTTTAACAGACACCAGCCGAAAGATTTATTCCTACTTAAAGGAGCTCTCGTGCCAGCCACCCCATACCACTTGCAGACTGCAGTTTCGAGCTATTGGCTCTCGTCAGTGCAAGGTAGGTCTGAGATGGCTGGAACGAGGCATTTGTTCACTCTTGGTACATAACGAGATTTATAAAACCACGACATGCAACAAAAATAGCAGGCTCCATCTATATATTTAAGGAAACGTATAGAGGAGTTCGACAAAAATATTTCACTAGTAAATATTCTTCCCTCTAAAAGCATACCTACTAAGTAAGAGTCCATAGAATTGGTATTTAGAATATATAAGGGAAGCTAATTCTCAAAAAAATTTTTTGGCATTAGCCACCCCCACCTCGTTATTAATAAAATTGTGATTTAGTGTATGTGTACAAGAACCAAAGTTTTTACTTCATCCATCCCCACTACCACCCCCTTCCACCATTCCCACCCCCACTACCGATGTGGCATATCGTTTTATGGGTTTTTGTGGTAGACAATTTCAAATATTATACTACTAAAGTTTCATAAGCGATTATTTCCATATTCAATTTTTTTTTGCCGTTAAACTTGGATAGAAAATCTGGATGTGGAAGTAGCGATTCCTTGGGCAGCGGTTTTTTTGTTGTAAGTAGGTCGTATCTTGAGATCAGGTTTTAACACTCAAAATTTGGCACCTGAGCGCTACGCGTGATAAATTTTGATATTTCAAATGTCCCCGTGTCTAAGCCTACATTGTCTATACTATCTACAGTGATCTGGATATTCAAGACCTCTTATCACATAACCTGATGCTCCCATTGTAGATCTTATCATTACTGAAAACAACTTCAACACAACAAAAAGCAAATGAGGACTATATATTTTTAAAGAATTTTTAAAATTTATTCTTTTATTACTTTTAAGGACGTATTATTGCAGTTATTTATTGCAGTTATTTATTGTTTTCGAAATTTTAGTTATAAACAAATTCAGGTAACTCTCTAGTTTTTTTATGAAATCAAAAACGGTAAACGTTTAGGTCACTTATATATAAACAAATCGATATTCCTTCTTGAAATTTGGGCTGGTTATTCTTCAATGCTTATTATTTTGTTTCTGCTATTTTAAGATAATCCAAATCTACAATTGGGCTGTTGACGAATTTTCAAAAATGGTGAAATATGGTAGTGGAGCGTTAATTTAGTTATATATTTAATTTGAAAGAAAAATTCTAAGCGCAACATATTAAAAAAAATTATTCAAGTTCGACTATTTGAATGTATCACGAAAACGGAAGTGACATCATAACGACAGTTGGATGTGAAGTTATATGCAGAACAGAAGAGGAACAAGATGGCATTGTTGGCAATAAAGAAAATAACCTCAAAATTGAATTTGACATTTAATTAGAAGTTTTTAGTGATTAGTATTTATTTTCTTTCAAAATGGCTGAGGCAGGATTTAAAAAAGCCAATTCTGATATTTTACCTTCCATAGATATATTTATGATCAGCGAATTTTTAAAAACAGATGATCGTTTTAGCATTGCAAAGGTTAGAGGTGCAAAAGCCGCGAGGTACGTTACAGCTATAGTTTTGATTATAAATATTAGAAAAGCAGTTAACCATTCATTTTTACGTTCACCATTCGTTACTGGAATACTGAAGAAAAGTTTTTTCGTTGAATTGGTGGTATTATTTACACAGTACTGCACAAAACACCACTTAAACTTAGATTTATTCATAACTTTATGCCGCTAAAATAAACCGAAATGTAACCTAGAAACGTCAATTGAATTTGATATTAGATTTGTTCACACAGTCTGAACTACTGCACCAGTGTAGATAATAATTGGAAAGCGAGTGAGACTATACATAACTTGAAGAGCACTGGTGCATGTAGTGTGAGGTTTTTGAACAAACTTCTTAAATATAGTGTCAAATTCAATTCACGTCACTCTCTTTTTTCTCTGTCGCTATCAATAGTTTATAACCTCGTATCCTTTTTTCATCGTTTAATAACTAACTTCTCTGCAGACTGCCGTTATGTTGTCACCTCCGTTTTAAATGCATGTATTTGTCAAATTGATATTGTAATATTATAAGACTTTATTTTCAACTTTTACATGTTTCCAATGATTTTTCATGAAGAAATGTTATTGTTAAACACAGATTCGATTAAAATTTTAACTTAGTGCAACAACCCAATTGTTAAATAACATCGAATAAAGCGGCTTTGAGAACATAATGCACATTTTCAATTTTTTATAACTTTTAATTTGTGTCACGAAAATGGTAAAGCAACCTAACTTGAACATCTTGTATACAGCTTTGTAAAACTTTTAATATCACTGAAACAATAAAAAAATATATTTCGCGAGCAGGATTTGAACGGGAGACGTCCGCATCCTGAATAAAAAGCGCTAGTAAGCAAGCAAGCAATAACAAGTTTATTAATATTAAGGGTACAGATACGTACCTCCCCGGAATATGTATTTATATATAAAAATCGTTAGTTGCCTTACTCGCTTGGCTATCTAGCGACTAAAGTCAGGTTTGTAAAAACATAATATAACATTTAGATACATTTGGTGATTTTCGGATCTTTAACAAAATCGATAAAGACCCCACTTTCGGGCCTCTATACAGTAACATTTAACAATTGTAGCTTTGGATTATTTTCAAGTAGCAGAAACAAAATAATAGACAAAGAATTAACAGTCCAAATTTTAATAAGAAATATCGATTTGTTCATTTATAAGTGACCTAAACGTAAAAACTAACATATCTCACCTCCAAATGCAAGAAGCAGAGCCATAATCTTTTTTAAAGTTGGCTTTTTTAATCTACTTTCATTACTCCTTTACCGTTTTTGATTTCATAAAAAAACAGAGAGTTATTTCAATTTGTTTATAACTACAATTTCGAAAATTATAAACAACTGCAATAAACAGGGTTAAAATTTTGAAAGAAAAAATGTCTTCGTGATCTATATAAAGTTGCAATTTGAGCCATCTACACATTTCTTGGTTTTGATGGCAGGATTTCACAAGGATGCAAAGTTTTAGCAACAATTATATACTTGAGCCGTTTTAGTGATCATTTTGATTTGAAATATTAAGTGGTGATTGTACTTAATAAGGTCCAAAATTTCATTGATTATCCATTATTTTTGAAAGAACAGTGATTTGTTTAGAAACGCATAATTTTGTAGTATTCAATTTTTTTTAAATAATAATAACAATTGGTATGAATTATAGTTTATGTATTTTTATTGTACAGCTCATAACGAACATTTTCCTTCTTTTTGTTGTTTTCCATAGCACTTATAGATTTCGAGATATTCAAAGAAAGCCGATGGAAACACGGTCTAAAAAATTAAATTGTTCAAATAAACAATACGTCGGCGCTGACCTCGCAGAAACTGCAAAACTGAACTTTGAAGTTAAGTTGATCCCCTGAACACGTTAAAACAAAAAAACTGCCCTGACCAGACAATTTACATTGCGAATTTTTTAGTCCTACTTTGACTCCAGTATAATTTAAACCTTTTTCTGATTATGTGCAAACTGTTCCCACTTAGGAGTGATGAAAAGTCATCATTATTAAGTACATGGTGTGGTTTTACAGATCTTGTTTAAGGAAAAATCGATTAAGTAGTTGATTGCAAGGTTTGTAACTCTCGCATTTTGAAAGATATTTAGTCTGAATAGTAATTATTACGTAGTCTCATTAATAATTATTGAATGGGTGTTTCCACTGTTTGGATTTCAGTTTGGCAACAACGCACAGACGCAATAATGTACAATATACGGCCAAGTTGAGTTGACATGGTATCGAATGTGAACGGAGTTGGTAATGTGCACGAAATGAACAAACAACAAATATAAAAAGTTGGATTCCTGTAAATTTGAGTGAGCGCACTGACACAAAAACTATCTTATCAACCAACATTCTCATCACTGCAAAGGTTATCACTACGTTTTCTAGTGGACGCAACAGCGTTGGGTTGTGAAAAGATTCAATAATGTTAGCAGGACGTATATATATATATATATATATATATACACTGAAAGAAATCGACCAAATAGAATGTTTTGCTAAGATGATCTGCATTATCATAACTATTTTTTTTGTTAGCTCTACATTATCATCATCTAACCATAAGAAAAACTGTTTTGCTAATGAGCTTTTATAACGGTAAATCTTTAACTGTTTGTCCCAATAACAGCACTTACTTAAACTAGCTAAAATTTTTTTTCAAGTTTTTTTTTTCATTAGTGGTAACTAAATAATTTCTTACGGTAAATAAGTGCCTTTAGTTAAAGTTGACTTCTTAATGATTAAAGTGCACATACCTACGGTTGGTAAGCCACCTGTTAACCATAAAGATGGGCTGGCTACTCCTAGCGTTTTACTTATTTACTTTTACATGTGGCGCAAGCGCAATTGAATATTTGTCATGATGCCCATGCGCGCCGTTGCATCTGCACGCCAGTGCCAGTGAGCAATTCGACATTTGGTGAAATAGTTGTATGAAAGGTTTTATGCAAAGAATTTTCCCAGTGAACACGGATACATACCTGGTATGTTTCTCTTACGTAATCTATTCAACATGTTATATCCAAGGATATTGGATGTATGGTAAATGTAAGGTACATGGACCTTAAAATTTCAGCCAAAAAAAAAGTTATAGCCATGTAATGGCAACATAACTTGTAACATACTCGTATGTGGCAAATATATAACATACATGTAAAAGACATATATTTTATTTCAAAATATTTACCTTAAAATATGTTCTGATGTTACATGTGTGCTATATAACATGCAATTTCCGTGGTATATACACAAGGGGGTAGCAAATAATATACAGGGTGTCCCCAAATGGGGGTTACCTATACCACAAGTGGACCTAAATTTTAGTTTTTCGATAGTCACTATAAAAAAATTTTGTTTCTTAAAGAAATACAATGTGTTAAGAAAATGTACTTTTTTATGCAGGGCGCTCAAAAATTTCAAAAATATGAATTTGACCCAAGAGCAAACTACTTTTAGTTTTCTCGTTTTTAAGGAAAATACAATTTGAAAAAATTGTTTAATACGTCTTTTTCCCCAATGCCTCACCTCAGTTTTCTTATTTTTCCGTAACGGATACTAAAAAATTTAGGATTATGAAAGAAAAGTATTTCAAATGGCTTTTTTTATTAAAAATGAAAAATAAAGGTAGTTTACTCTTAGGCAAAATTCATATTTTTGGAATTTTTAAGCACCCTGCTCCTTCATAAAAAAAATAATTTTTTTTAACATAAATCGTATTTTTTTAAAAATGCGGAAATTTTTATAGTGACTTTTTGTCCAAAAATTAAAATTTTGGTCATTTGTTGTATAGCTAATCCCATCCGGGGACACCTTGTACTACTGTTACAATATGGCTTAAGTAAGGAAAAACTAGATGTAAAAAAAGGCCAATCTAAAATAAATAATTTTTATATTCATAAAATACATATATCATAATAATATATTAATCAGTCATACAAGAAGGGTACGTTCATTTATATAATGAGTAATCAAAAATAAACCAACTGCCAAATTAATAAAGGAACTAAATGCCAAATTGCACATTCTCTAAACTATATAGTTTGTTTATTACAAGCAAACTCTTGGTTAACAGAAAACAGAAGATAAAATAGCCGAAGAAAAATAACATAAATAGAAAAAGTTAGCTGATTGCAAGCTATGTAATAAGGTAAAAAAAATAAAGAAAAGCCTGACAGTATACATGAATCATTTTCATTCCGCTATAAATTACGAAGAAATAAACATTAGCATGATTACTATAGAGACAAGAAAAGTGTATAAGTTTTTGGTAAAACAGAACAGCTTTATCTTACATTAAAAGAAGTTTCAGGGGAAAAGGTAGACATTAAAAGCTTAATGAAGTTTGTTCCAAATGTTGCTCGGACTTTTACAACATTTAAAAACTGTGGATTTTGAGGGTGACGTTGAAGGCTACAGTAACACTATTGATTTTGATATAGATGTAAACGAACAGTAGAAACGAAAATCGCAGGCATATTAATGAGAAGTATGACACTTTGCATTTTCTAAGTGTCTATACACCTACATACACAAAATATACTATTTTTGACAGTCGAGTTATTATTATATTATCTATATATTAAACACAGGTAATTTTTAGTTTTATTACTTATTTACTCTAGTGACTGAATAAATGCTTTTTTGAACTATATATTTAACATCCGAATAAAGTTTGGTTTAATGATGGTTATCCAAATTTAATAGTACCAAATATCAACTAAAATTCTGAACGAAAATAGTTAATGAAAAAACAAGAATTCTTCAATTATTCAAAAAGGAGCTAAAAATTTATTAGAAACAAGAAAAATTCAACAAACGTGACAATAATACTCAGATAATGACGAAAACAAATTTCCTATATAAAAAAAAAATTTACTTACAGACAAACCTGTCAGCATGAATTTGCAAGCAGACTAATACTTAAAACTTAATTATCTTAAAACTAGTTTTTGGCGCCTGGTTTCCTTTTTTCATACATATCTCAATAAATTATGGTACAATAACTGCTCCAGCTTCTTGTTTTCTCTCTGTAGCCTTTGCTTTGACAGTCTGAACCACTCACTAGTGATGTTCTCAAATTATTTTTCACAATGTGGGAACGTTTCGTTAACAGCAGCTAGAACAATAGTTTATGACAAAATTTTATAACTTTTTTGTGTATTATTTACTTAAAAGCAATTTCTAACTTTTTTAGAAATTCTTTGTCTTTACCTATAGGTACCAACAATATGTTACATCGTTGCCCAAGGACTTTGTTTCCATTTATTACTTATATAAATGTGTAGTTTTAATGATTGTGATTATACAATTTAAGCTACAATAAAGCACCTATAATTTTTCTGTGGCTTGAGCTTAGTTAAATTTCATTAAATTTCAATTTCAAGATTGGGAAATATGTCAATAAAACTCCAACAAATAAGTAGGTACCTAATAAGCGACTTAACACTGCACCAAGGTGCTAATGATTTACACTTCTACGTACTTACCTACAATAGTTTTGATCTCTGAACTTGATTCCACACAAAAACAAAGACAATATTTTTAACATGTTAAAAACGCACGCTAGAAGTCACGTTGCACCTCCTTCAGGGTCACTTGTGTTTGGTTAGAATATTACGATTAGGTTATTTTGTTAGGTATAGTTAGGGATATTTGAGTTAATTTCGTATCCTTTTCTAGCACGAACTATGTAATACAGAGTGCGAAAGAGATGTCCTATAATAATTTTATCACCAGATTTACCGGGAAATTTAAAACATCACAATATTAAAATGTTATCCAACTGTATGAAGATACGGGATTATTAAACTAGTTTTTGATCGGCGAGTTTTATTTTTTGTTATTAGATACATAAAAAAAATAAAACGGCCGGTAACACTAATCACTATTTTAATAAATTTATAGAGTATTTAAACGAATAAATCATCAAGTATTATATAGACACAATTACATTTTCATTACCACTTAATGGCAACTGAAGACATTTTTGTTTAATATCACAAGCGTTAATTGGTAAAAGAGCTTCTTATTTTCATTGAGCATGCTATTATTATGTTGATTAAACTACACTGGTCACTGATGTTATAACCTAACTATAGCAGCTACTACACCAAAACATATATACTTAACCAAACTTTTTTGACATTCCATGTAAGCTAGCTCGTTTCACGTTTGTAGTTTACCAAATTACATGATTAAATATATATGTGTAATGTAATTGTAGAGAAACTTAAAATGTCCATGATGATCACAAAATATATAAATGTTATATCTGGTGTAAGCATATAAGATGGGTTGATGTGTAATATGTAGCAATTATCTAAATATCACATATTTTAATGTTATTATTTAACACACAAGCAATATAACTTTAAACGTACATACTGATTACAAAAATACATAAATGTTATATAGCTGATAAATACACATAATACTTGTTATTGTAATGTAGCAGTTACGTAAAAATCACATATTTTAATGTTATTATTTAACAAACAGGCAATATAACTTAAAATCTACATGATGATAACAGACATACATAAATATTATATGGCATGTAAATATACAAAATACTTGTTATTGTAATGCAGCAGTTATGTAAAAATCACATATTATAATGTTTGTATTTAACAAACAGGCATGTTTGTTAATAACTTAAATGTATATAGCATTTGAAGATGGTTTATATAATAGAGATATATTTGGTAATATGGTGTGTGTTACCTTGACAATCTCTCTTTGGTACGTAACAGCCATATGTGTGTTCACTGGGCATATGTGTGTTCACTGGGTTTATAACAAACTTCTTTGGTTTTATATTATTATGTCTTCTTACAAGTCAAAGTTAGAAGATTGGGGGCTCAAGGAATAAGTGAAAGTATTCGAAGGTAAGAATTTTTGATGTTTTTTAATTTTTGTTTATCACACGCGTACCTATACATAATATGTGTTATCAACATTCTTGTAGGGTGACCATGCAGATTGCAGATATTTGTAGTTTGAATGCTGTACACTTGGGCTGGGGAGTGGGGTGTGCCCTTTTTTTTTGGTAATGATTAGAAAGAATTACATACTACATCGACGAATATATTTCCATTGGATGAATCACTTGATGACTTAGTTTCGTAGATAGTAATAAATTACTTAGTTTTTAATGATGTAAGATATATAGATGGGATACATTGTTATATCATGAATTATTTTATTTTAGAAATGAGATTTCTGCAATATACCGGGTGTCCAGTAGGCGAGGTAACCCCCATTTTTTCCTTTATTTCTAGAGGTAAACATTTGAAATGTGGCATAGGATATAACCTATAAAAATACATCTTTTGACCTAAGCAAACCCAAAAAATGCACTTCCGGTTTAACTGGAAGCACTAGTTACTGTATTATTTTAAATAGCACCCTGTATATTTTTTAATCTTATCTGATAGAGGTTTGAATTATCTGTACAACGGTTTATTCAAAATAAAATTCGAATAAGAAAATGCCTTAAAAAATGCTAAATCTTTATCGTACCATCTTGAATTTTAAACCACAGTTTCAACTCCAGTTATGGATTGATTTTAAATTTTGAGATATCATCACAAAGCTAATTTAAAGGTTTATCAGAAGAACGAAAAAAATGTACAGGGTGCCTTTTAAAAAAAGGGAGTTTTGTACGTTTATTCCATAAAAAAATTAAACACAAAATTCACTTTTTTTAAAGCACCATGTACATTTGTTTCGCTCTTTTGATAAATCTTTAAATTAGCTTTCCAATGAAATATCAAAATTTAAAATCGATCAATAAATGGGCTTAAAATTGTAGTTTAAAATTCAAGATGGTACAATAAAGATTTAATTAGCATTTTCAAGGTAATTTCTCATTCGAATTTTATTTTGAAAAATCCGTTGTATAGATAATTCAAACCTCTATCAAATAAGAATAAAAAATGTACAGGGTATCGTTTAAAATAATAAAATACTAATGCATTTTTGGGTAGATGTATTTTTATAGCTAATACCCTATACCCAAATTTAAAAATTTTAGCTCCAGAAATAAAGAAAAAATGGGGAGGTACCTGGTCTTGTAGGCACCCGGTAATAGCATCATAAAGGCATATATTGGTGTTAAGTTTATCTTTGTTTAGAAGAATAATTTATATTTTATTTATCTGTTAATATATTCTATTCTATTCTATTCATATAATATTATGTATAATAACCCAATTATTTTAAATATGTATTGTTTATTAGTCCTTTGTTTCCTTAAACGAATCATTTAAATTTTTACTACAAATATACTTCTTTGCCTGGTTAAGATAAATATTTATTAAAGAATGTGCTTTAATATATATGGAATATGAAGTTGTGAGTGCCGCTATATTTCTAAAAAATATTAAATTAAGATATAGAATTTAGAAATTTGCTAGCTTAAACAGAATACTTTGAATAATAAATAAATATATAAATATATGAAAAAATTAAGATTTTATTAGAATAATGTTTTCTACATTTTGCAGTATAAAAAATATAAAAGTGTATAAATAAAAGTGTATAAGTATTGTGCAACCTGAAAGGTAAGTTCATATTTTTTGTAATCTCGTATCTTTTACTTGACTCATAAAGAATATAATCTCATAATCTTTGAGAATAGGTGGCTTTCAATATATATATATATATATATATATATATATATATATATATATATATATATATATATATATATATAAATATATATATATATATATATATATATATATATATATATATATATATATATATATATATATATATATATATATATATATATATATATATATATATATGTTAGATCACGGTTCACATGAATGACTTTTTAAAAAAGATTTATTTATTTAATGGAGCCAACGTTGGCTCTTGGAAAAGGAATAATACAATAATTAGAAGTGTTTCATTCTAAGTGAGTTTAATAACTGATTCAACAAAGCGTGTTTAGTCATATTTATAACATACAGAACCTGAGTAAGCAAAATATATAACAAAGGAATTGCAGTCTGCAGTCTGCACAAGTTATGAGAAACAAAGGTGTAATATGATATCTTGAAGATAAGCAATTAATAAGAGAAGCTGTTATCGTGAAATACGATATACCTGTGAAGGTTTATTATGGCTAAGTCGCAATAAGATAGCGTGTAATATTATATAACAACTTCCCCCTTAATAAAAAAGTTGATGTTATGCAGCAACTTTTGAAAATTGTTAAAACGTTAAATGAATATAATGCAAAAATAAATTGAAACAATGTTGAATGAATACAAAGCAAAATAATAAAATAATGTAAAAGTTAAAATTGGTAAGCGATAATAAAACATTACATAACGTAATAAGGATAAAATACAATAGTCTAAATTAATAGACAAGGGTAAAACTCCACATGAAAGTCTATGTTAACTCGATGTCCTCTTCTTCTTGAGGTCTAATACCGGGTCGCTTTCTTGGAGGGATCAGTCTAGGAAATTTGGTAAATACTCTGCTTCGCTCTGAAGGAGGTGAAGGAGGGTTATCCGTTGAGGGTTGGATTCGCAATGCTCCACATCTTCTTTTTCTGCATTTACAAGTTATGTAAAGTAGAACTAATAGGATGATGAGAGTGATTATGAAGTATGTGAACCAAGATACATGTTTGGTCACAAAAGGTTCGTTTATAAGGTCGTCTAGGTCTTTGGAATATTGCTCTAGTTTGTTTTTAGCAATATCTAAATCTTCTACGTCGAGACTGTTTAATTTAAGCGGTTTTAATTTTGGAATTTCGATTTTGTCGGACATGTGATTGCAGCATTCAAAAGGAATTTGGATTGGATGTGAATTGTCCTTAATTTCGGAAAAGTCTTTAGCACTGGCTTGTATTCGAGTAATGCCTGCATAGGCGTAACATCCTGGTTGTAGTTTTATGATGGAATTTTTGTTAATTAGCTCTGTTATGGATTCTCTCTTCGGGCAGTTGATGGTAATGTGAAGTGGTTCGGAATTAATCACTAGCCATGTGTTGTCTTCAAGTTCTTGGACGTTGTATCCTTGACTAATGATGAAGGAAGTTTGACAATTTTCTGGGAGTTTCGGCAATGGTTTTAATATTCTAGCTTCACAAATGGCATTTTGGTCGATAGGATATGCAAACAGGTTCGAACATAGTTTGGTTCCAAAATAAAGTGGTTTGCATTCTTTCAAATTTTGTATAGGTATGTACATTAAAGAATCATCGTCTCTCGCGATAAACTTTTGTGAAATAGATAAAAAGTGATGTAGACCAGTTCTGTTATCAAGTATAGGTATGGGGTATAGGCGAAAGGTGTTATAATTTTGAGGTTCAATAAGAGGTATTGTTAAAACAAATATTAGGTTAGAGTCTAGTTGAAAAGCTTTTAGTTCAATAATATCCAGATATTGAGCAACTGCTGATAGTTTAATCGGAAGAGGTAAATTGTTCCTTCGCAAACTCTGTGAAATCTCTTGTAACGCCGTTACTAAGTGATCAGGTGTTATGATTGATGAATGAATTATTCCTAATCTGGCGAATGTTATTGAATTTAAAATATCGTTTAGATTGTCTTCGATATACAAATAGCTGGCCATTAGTTGTTCAGAAATGTATAGAAATTTTAGTTTTATTTCGGCAGCTTGGATCGTTTGAGTCATGGTTTGAATCGTGTGCTCGATTTCTTTGATATCTTTGTTAAATGTTTCCTCATCAATTTGTAATTTTTGTATAGTTGAGTTGAAATTTTTGATAACAGAAGTTGTAACTGAGATTTGATTTTTGATTAAGTTTTCTAATTGATGTTCATCATTATTTAATTTGTTTATACAGTTAGTGTAGTACTCGCCATCTTCGGCGTCTAAGTTTCCGGTAATTGATTTGAATATTGTTCCGAAACCGTTAAGTATTCCGCGTTTATATCTCTTTGTGTCTGAAAAGACTTCGTCAAATTTCGTTTTTATCGAACTAGCTATTTGCATTAAAAGGTTAAACTCTGTTTTGACTTCGCTTCTGAACAGGATTGATTTTTGGTCAGCACCATCGAGGGTGTTCAAGATTCTGTCTAAATTATTTTGGTTTTTGTCAAAAGCTAGTTTGAGGGATGAAATATTTTTATGCACTAGCAGAGTCCATTTGTCATTTGTCACCACGATGTCCGTGTCTTGGTGATAGTATACACCAACAGTGTTATTGATCGGGGTAATTTTGTACTGACAGAGTGCTGATCCGAACAGCAGGAGAAACCTGAAAATAAATTTAATTTTCAGTATATGGTTTCATTCTATCAAAATTTACTTTAGTTTCTTGTTTTGTTTCGAGATTTAATAGGGTAGCAGAATTTTGAAAAATGTCTTTTATTTTAAAGGGACCGTTAAATTTGTTTTGTAGTTTGTTCTTAATTTGTGATTCTTTTACATAAACTAAGTCGCCTATTTTGTATTCAGGTCGTTTTTGGGGAATATTTCTGTCGAAGCGAACTTTTGCTTTCTCTTTTTGAGATTGTGTTCGACTACGGGCTATTTTATAGTAGTGGGATATTCTATTGTTTAAATCTCTAACGTATTTAGTTATTAATTCTTTTTGGTTGTACAAAGTTTCGGGTGGTCTGTTAGATGTATGACCAAAGATAAGTTCATATGGGGTAAAACCGTGTGTTTTATTTACCGAATTGTTATAGCATATTACTGCATATGGTAAAATCGTGAAAGGATGTTCGTTTGGGTTTTCAGTTTTGTGGATTCTTATCATTTCGGCTAAAGTAACATGAAATCTTTCTATGGATCCGTTCGATTGGGGATGTCCTACGCTTGAATAAGTTAATTTTATGTCGTAGAGGGTGCAGAGATCTTTGAGCAAACGGTTGTCAAATTCGCCACCGTAATCGCAATGGATTCTTAACGGGGTACCGTAATGTTGAAAGTATAACAACAAGGTATTTACGACGGATTTTGCGGATTTGTCCGGGACTGCATAGGCTTGTGTAAATTTAGTTAACTCGTCTCGAATAGTTAAAGCGTAATTTCGAGTTGGGAATTCAAATAAATCGATATTGATTCTTTCGAATGGTGTTCTTGGGGTTTCTGTGACTACCAGAGGGTTATTAAGGTTTTTCCGGCATACTTTAGTCTTTTGGCAAGTTTCGCAATTTTTTATAAAATTTTCAACGTCTTTAGTTAGACCTTGCCAAGTGTATTTTTCTCTAATTCTTCGAATCGTTTCATTTATTCCGCGGTGTAGATTATTTTTACCAAAATGATTTTGCTCCAATATAATTGGAATTTCATCTTCGTCGGCAGTTCTGACGATATCTTGACAAATTACTACTTTTAAGTCTTTTTCCGCAAAAATGAATGATAGGATTTCAAGAATGGGGAGGTCTAAGTTATTTTCGACAAAGTATGTCTTAGAGAGATCTAGGACGTCTTGATTTTTAAATAATACCGAAAATAGATGTTCAATTACAGACTCGATATCAAAAGGTAGAGGGATGATAAAATATCTCCTATGTCTGACTGTTTTGCTCGATACAATATTGATTTTATCGTTATGAAATTCGGGGTTTTCTTCGAATATGTCCTCGATAATTTTGTGATGTAGGTCTTGTAAGTTGTTTTGTTGGAAAAAGGTTATAATATCTTTATGTTCTCGATACAAAAGTTGTTTGTTCGAGGCTTTGATTTTCGAATAGTCAATTAAAGATGTTGTTTTATATAAGTTGGCGAAAGTTTCAAATTCTTGGGAAATTTGTTCGTTAGTGATTTCGTTGTTATCGTCTGAGTTTTCGTCGTCGTCTGACTCTTCGTCATTCGCGGCTAGAACTTTTGAATAGAATTTGGAACATTCGGAAAAATGATTAATTTTGATTCTGGAAAGTGCGTCCGCGTTCTTATTGATTTTACCGGGTTTATAAATTATTTCATAGTCGTACTCTTCTAATTTGAGTCGCCAACGGGCAAGTCTACTTCCTGGATCTTTTATAGAGAATAGCCAGGTGAGTGGTCTATGGTCGGTGACAAGCTTGAACTTTCTACCATACAGATATGGTCTAAAGTGCTTTACACTCCATACTATCGATAAAAGCTCGCGTTCAATCGTTGAATATTTAGTTTCTGCACTGCACAAGGTTCTAGAAGCATAGGCAATGGGTAAATCTTTGCCAATGGGCCCCTGGCTCAGCACTGAGCCGACGGCAAATGCGCTCGCATCAGTGGTTAGAACGAAAGGTTCGTCAAAATTAGGGTAGATTAATATCGGAGTTGTCGTTAATGTTTGTTTCAAATCTTGAAAAGATTTTATACAATCATTGTCGAAGAGAAATGGTATGTCTTTCTGTAAGAGTTTTGTTAAAGGCTTGGTAATCTTGGAGAAATTAGGGATAAAGCGCCTATAATAACCAGCTAAGCCTAGAAATGATTTAATTTCTTTTTGATTTTTTGGTTGAGGGAAATTTAGAATAGCGTCAACTTTCGAAGGATTCGGTTTTACGCCGTCCTTTGTAATGAGATGTCCTAAATAAGCGACTTCTTTGCGGAGAAACTCGCATTTGTCGGGTTGAATTTTGAGATTGGCTTTCTGTAATCTTTTGAAAACTTCTGTTAATCGAGAAATATGCTCGTGAATAGTAGGGGAGTAAACAATAATATCGTCCATATAGACGAGACATCGTTCATTTTGGATACCTAATAAAATGTTATCCATCACTCTTTGAAATGTTGATGGAGCATTCTTAAGTCCAAAAGGCATTCTTACGAATTCAAAATGACCATTTTCAACTGTGAAAGCAGTTTTTTGAATATCTTTTGCATCAATCTCGATTTGGTGAAATCCGGAGGCTAAGTCCAAAGTTGTAAAATATTGACATTTGCCTAATTGATCGAGGAGGTCGGAAATATTGGGTAGCGGGTATTTATCGTCAATAGTCAGTTCGTTGAGTTTTCTGTAGTCCACTACAACTCGCCATTTTTGTTTACCGGAGGCGTCGAGTTTTTTTGGTACAACCCAAACCGGAGAGGACCAGGGAGAAATCGAAGGTCTAATGATGCCTTGATCAAGCATATTAGAGACTTGTGTTTTGACTTCCTCTTTATGGATATGAGGGTAGCGATATGACTTTGTGAAAACCGGTTTTGAATCGTTCGTGTCAATGGAATGCTTAATTTCGTTAGTAAAAGTTAAATTGTCTCCTTCCAAATAGAATATATCTTGAAAGTCTAAACAAAGCTGCGTTACTATTTCGGCCTCTTCTTCGTTTAGATGATCCAAGCGCAATTCGTTCCTAATTTCGAAGGATCTGTCCGTCTGTAGGTGTGAGTCAGAATTTTGAGTGTTTAAATTGAAAATTGATTTGAATTTTTGTACTGGCTCTAGTTTTATGTTAGAAAAATTTACAGTTTTTGGTATTGCATTTGCGTTTATAATTGAGGTTAAAAATTCTCCATTGTTATCGATTTTGACAATAGCATTTGGTAAGCGTACTTTCTCGTTTTCCTGGGCTAACAGTATAGCCTCGGTATTTTGTAGGTTACATTTTAGTTTACATATTTTTTCCATGCGAGGTTCGATAGAAATTAAATTTTTGATGTTGCTTAAATTTGGGTTTTGGTTTCTGATGTTACTAGTTGGTTGTACAGGTAAATTTACTGTAGTTTCTTTCGTGACTTTAAATAATGGTACGTTTTTAAAATTCGTGACTAGTTGTTTGTTTTTAAAGTCTACTTGGCATTCGTAATGTTCTAGAAAATCTGCGCCTAGTAGTCCGTCAAAATCTATATCTAGATTATAGATATAAACTTTGTGTGACTCATCTGAAAAGGGGATGAGAACAGATTCGTTGATATAAATTTTTTGATCAGTAATGCCCTGTATAATTACATTTTCAGGAGATCTACGTCTATAATTTTCAGCTGTTTTAGGTTTAAAAATTGAAATTCCTGCACCTGTGTCTATCAAAATTTTAAATTTGCCGGTTGCGTCTTTGATGTAATAAAGATTTTTTGAATTTACGGTTAATAAGGTGTGAGAAAGCGTATTTACATGAACGTTTG
Source organism: Rutpela maculata (assembly GCA_936432065.2). NCBI lineage: Eukaryota > Metazoa > Arthropoda > Insecta > Coleoptera > Cerambycidae > Rutpela > Rutpela maculata. The sequence goes on along the minus strand of OW386294.2, from coordinate 36,709,949 downwards.
TTCTGGGAAGTTCAGCATTGGGTCGAAACTGTCGTTGAGATTCATTGTTTGTATTTGGTTTGATATTTGGTCGAATTGGTCTATTTGTTGCGTTGGAGTATCCGCGGGGTACTCCGGATCTAAGCGAAAATCCTGAGGATTAGCAGTATAATCCTCCTGTAGTGTTTGAGAATTAGCAGTATAATTCTCGTACTGCTCATATTGAGAATTAGCCGTATAATTGTCTGAAAAGTTTTGAGCGTTGCCTGAATCGTAATTTTCACAACTATCATTTTGATAATCGGGCGAGTAGTCATTATATTGATTATAGTTACATTGATTGTCATAATTGTCATAAGGTTCGTAATTCAAATGATGAGCTTTTTGCTGGTTAAAGCGATTAAAATTTGGGTTAGGTTGGATAGCTGATGGTCGCTGTTGCATAAAATTGGGGTTCGGCCTTATGGCTGAGGGCCTGATTTGCTGTGATTGATTTGGCTGATTATTTTGAGGGAATGTCCTCTGACTAAATTGATTATTACTAGGTTGTGCGAAGTTTTGATGAGAAAAATTTTGTGAGTTTGGGTTTCCTTGGAAACTTGGTCTCTGGAAGTTTTGAGACTGTTGCCTTGTGCGGCATTCGCTTATTATATGTCCATTCCGTTTACAGAAGGAACAAAACTTTTGTTGCAAATTGGGACCTTGTGGTCGCTTTTGTTGAATTACTGGATTTTTGACTGGACTATTTTTTGGGAATTTTTGCTGTTCAAAATAAGAGAGTTGTAGCTCTCTACGAATTCTAATAATCGCATTCATTATAGAAGGAGGGTTACTGGCACGTATTATTCTGCCTAGATTTGGTTCTAGACCCGTTAACAAATTATTTAATGTCAGAGTTTCAATCAGGTTTGTTTGCGCGGTTCTTTGCTCCGAAGTTAAATTTTGTTTTTGCACTGCAGCGTGCATTTTCGCATTGTGCGTTTGTAAACGCGAAACAAATGTTAAGGCGGATTCACTAGGTAATTGGTGAATTCGTTGTAGGTCCTGAATTAGGGACGTTAAATCTCGGGAGTCTCCGAAGTGAGTTTCTAGTAGTGCCTTTATTTCTGGCCATGTGCTAGGGTTGCGTGAATTTATAAGTTCGGCGGCTCTGCCTTTTAATTTATTTTTGATGTGCATGGTTAATAGAATTTTTTGGTCATGAATTGCCATACTTTGTGCACAGGAACACGAGTTTAGGAATGTCTGTAAATTTATGGCGTTGCCATCGAATTCTGGTATTAGTGAAAAAATTTCAGAGAGCTTGTAAGGCTCAATTTGTTGTGGTTGTTGTTGTTGTTCGGCTGGTGCCGGTGGCACTGGTTGAACAGTCTCTGGTTGAGCTCTATCAGGCATTTTGCTTTTTTATTTAGAGATTTCTGAACTAAAATTGGTTACGTATCAGCAGTATGATACGGAAATTAAATTAAAATTAGCTTGTTTTGTTACGTCGTAAATGAATTGTGTATTAACTGTATAATACACAGTCGTTTCGTGAATACGAAAATAAATAACTTAAAATTAAAATTGTTGCGTTGTAGCTTGTATAGGATTTGTTTGATAACAGAATTGGCTTTGTTTGCCGAGTGTATTAGCGGTATAATACACGTAAATAATTGTGATAAATAATATTTGTAAAAATGAAAAGAAATAACGAGATGATTCTTAAAATGACTTACGTTAATTTCATCTCCATGAGTAGGTTCTTCGTCCGTCAAGGGATTGGGATCCGCCACCACCAGTGAGGAAGGTCTCCTTGTTCTTGCAGATATACACGCACTAGTTAGGCACCTTCTGCAGATGTTGTCCTTGTTCTTTTGCGCTTCACTACCAGTTAGGCTTCTTGTTCTGATGATGTTTACGGATCCTACCGACTGCGCCAATGTTAGATCACGGTTCACATGAATGACTTTTTAAAAAAGATTTATTTATTTAATGGAGCCAACGTTGGCTCTTGGAAAAGGAATAATACAATAATTAGAAGTGTTTCATTCTAAGTGAGTTTAATAACTGATTCAACAAAGCGTGTTTAGTCATATTTATAACATACAGAACCTGAGTAAGCAAAATATATAACAAAGGAATTGCAGTTCTGCAGTCTGCACAAGTTATTAGAAACAAAGGTGTAATATGATATCTTGAAGATAAGCAATTAATAAGAGAAGCTGTTATCGTGAAATACGATATACCTGTGAAGGTTTATTATGGCTAAGTCGCAATAAGATAGCGTGTAATATTATATAACATATATATATATATACATATATATATATATATATATGTATATATATATATTTATATAAGGTATCCGTTGGCATCCTACCTAATAACGTTCTCACTTGGCATCCACTAATATACACACTGATATACACAAAATTTATTTAAAGGCTAAGTTAGCATCCTACCTATTTTACGGTTTAATTGGTGTCCTTATGAATATTTTAATCGATGCGTAAAATGACACCCGAATATAAAAATTACAGGTTTAACTGACTTCTGGCGGCGTTGTCAGATGTATGCTATGCTGCTTTATCGTATTTGCCTAGAAGAATATTATTACAATCTGCAGTCTGTCGACGTATAAGTAAATAAGGAAATCTCATCCTGTGAGAATACTAATTTATGTCACAATTTAAGTTTCGAAACATGAAGTTCGCGTAAAAGTGAATTACTTTTTATTTGCTTATAATTGTTATAAAACATATTCTTTATGGGATTTGGCAAACAGTAGAAAAAACAATCTGTATGAACTAAAAAGAAAATGTATCTGCGAAGATTGGAAATTAATTTTGTAGATAGTTTTTCTTTTTAGTTCTCACAGATAGTTTTTTCTGCTATTTGTCAATTTATCAAATTTTCTGTACGATATAGGACAGGGTGCTGTAAAGAAATATTATTCAGAAAAATAAAACTGAATTTGTTAAAATTTTGCTCACTTGCAAAGTGACCCTATAAGGGTAAAGTTGGAGTATCACGTATTTTTAACGTTTATTATTATTTATTTGAGTTCTCTTTTACACAAATTATTATTAACTAATCACCTTCTAGATTGTGTTAATATTTTAATGCTTTTCAAATGTATTAGACAATTATAATTTATTCAAAAAATTATATTTTGCTATAAATTTGTAACATTTCCAATTTTTTTTAAATTTCACAATAGTTCAAAGAATACGAATTAATAATTATTTTTTCAATTACACCCCCCATGAGAATTATTGGGCCTCAAAATTACCCCATAAGGACAAAAGTAGAGTATCATGTATTTCTAGCATTTATTGTTATTTATTTGCTACTCTTTTTGCAGAAATTCTTTTTAATTAGTCTCAAAAATGTTCTTTATTTTAAATATGAGCAGAAAGTCGATGAAAAGTTCAAAATTTCTTAAAACCTGCACAACTCTAGCTCTATTCTGAAGAAAGTTGGCAATAAACAGGAATAAGTTGCTTAAATAATTTGCAGGTTTCATTAGCAAACTCTTAATAAACAAAATTGTGAAACTAAAAAAAGATGGAAATGCTACAAATTTGTAACAAAACGTAATTGCTTAAATAAATTATAATTATTTAAGTAAATTAAAATTGTTTAAAAAATTTGAAAAACCTTAAAATATTAAGACAAACTGAAATCTGACTAATGCAAAACTATTTCTATAAAAAAATCTCAAATAAACAATACTCATTCTGAATAATTCTTTCTAAGATTTTGTCCTATCTCTTACAGAAAATAGTATATTGTGTATTTAGGTGTGAAAGCAGTACATTCCCGGACGACGATGCATCGAAGTTCGGGAATGTGCTTTCACACCGAAATACGCATACCATTTTTTCTGAAATCACAATCAATATTATTATAAATTAAGGAATTTGTATTAATGCATAAAATTTCTTCATTAATGAATAACATTTCTTCATTATAATCTAACATTTCTTCATTACATTTCTTCATTACAATCTAACTGCTTACTAATAAATGTAATTTTGATGTATGTGTAAGTGTAAATGTAAGTTTGATTGTTTCTCTGCGTGTATTTATTTACTGTCAAAAATATACATAAAAAACCATACAGGAATGTTACTTTCCCGGCCTATGCCGGGAAAGTAACATTCCCGTACGGTTTTGTTGATCGTTGCTTGGCAACGGATCTTTTCCGGTCTGTTTTCTGATAGTTTCTTAGCACCGGACTAAAATACTGGAATTGTGCATTTTTCGATCTGAAATCGCGCCGAAAATGTAGACATTGCCGATCGATTTCAGAAAAAGTACTTTATAAATGAGAGAAGTTACTTTTTTTTGGTAAATTTCCAAGACATATGAATTGCTCATTTAATCATGCGTCGCTCCCTGGCACACTGTATATGCTTTCTTAGAAAATGTAAGGCTCTTACTGAAACGAGAAATTGGAGATTTTTTTAATTTTTAAAACATAATAACATTGGAAATATCAACTTTATGAAAAAAATTATCGAACACATCTTGTTGGAAATCGATAAAAAAATATTTAAAAACATTGTTTCATTGAAAAAATGTAATATTTCCTTTTGTTGTAAACAAAATTGTTTTAAACAATATCAGACCGGGTTACCGTCTGGTAACATGGATGCTCATAATCAGTAGTGTCTCCAGAACTGATTCCAACAAATAAACTGCGTCCGAAATGTATTCGATACTCATACGCCCATACTGCCTGCTATATAACTAGACCTCCCAATTTTATAGACCAGTAACTTCGTAAAAAAAATGAAAATCGGCAAAGAGACCACGGTGTTTTATTTCTACATAAAAACTTTTAAAAAGTCAAAAACCTAAACCACATTCCAATTTAAAAAAATATAAATGACTAAGTTTTAAAATCTAAAAAGGAAGTAAGAGGACAAGCTTTACTTGAAAACGTTTTTATTGAAAATAAAATTATATAAAAAAAAAAATATTTTTAAGAAAAAGCTTTAATTTGAAAAAACTGTACTAAAAAGTAAAAATAATTTTTTAAAATTCATACACCTGGAAACCAAAAACTTTGCGGACGGTCATATAGCACTATTGCATAGTTACTTTGCTCAATTGACCGCCCCCAAAGCTTTTGGTTTCCAGGTGTATGAATTTTAAAAAAATATTTAAACTTTTTAGTACAGTTTTTTCAAATGAAGGCTTTTTCTTAAAAATATTTTTTTTATATATTTTTAGTTTTTAGTCTACTTATTTTACAGACAGACAGACAAAACCCTTTCATTTGATACAAATGGCAAGGGAGTCGTGAAGAAAGATAATTTGCCATCCTAGGGCGTCCGCCATATTGGATTTATAATTGCGTTACATAGTTTATCGTATTTTACTCGTCAAACCCTTTCATTTGATTCCATATCAAGGGGGTTCTGAAGAAAAAGACGATCTGCCAGCTTGGGACGTCCTCCATATTGAATTTAGAATGACGTCACATTGTCTTTCGTATTTTACTCGTAAAACCTCTTCATTTGATACCCATATCAATAGGGTTGTGACTAAAAAGCTGATCCGCCATCTTGGGACATCCGCCATATTGGATTTAGATCGATAATGGCTATACTATGTTACATTGTCACCAGACTTATACACGTGTGCCAAATTTCAAAGCTCTAGTATAATAAGAACTAGTCGAAATTCAGCTTGCAAGATTTCACCAAACAAACATACATTCATACATAACACATTGCAAGTTAAATAAAAGCTTTTAAAAAAATGAATACAACACAAATATTTAGCATTTATGAAAATGTAAACATACGTATTTCAAACCAAAATAATACAATAATGGTAAAATGAAACAAAAACCGAACATCAACTCTTAAAAGGAAATTTATTTTCTCTGTCTGTATAATCCCAGGATTATGTTATGTGTACTTTGTAGTTCTAACACATTATAGTGTAGGCAAATTAGCATTCTGACTAAATAGTTTACCGAATGAATGGATTTTCACGAAGCTTTGTGGATTCTGTTCGTTTTGAAGTCTAGATCAAACTCCAAAAAAAAAAATGGCCGCTAATATTGCCTCGCAATTGTTATAAACAATGATCTTGTTGCTAATTTGTTAACTAGTAAAATTGAGGTAAATTAAAAATACAAAATGTCTTTTTAGATAATTTTATGAAAAATAACAACTTTTTACTCTTGTAAAATTTTCGAAAAATGCATATTTTCCGAGATATAGCGGTTGAATTTTTCCAAAAAGGGTTGAAGGTGGAATAAAAAGTGACGAGAAAAATCCATAAATTCGAGTGAATATATTATTAAACTACAAGACTTTTTTTCCTTTATGACTTTTTCCTAAAGTGCACTCTATCCAAGTTTCCCGGAAAAAAACGAAAAAAAGGCCCTTATCGGAAAACGGAAAATATCGTAAACTATGAAATTTAAAAATCTGGAAAAATTAAACGTATAGGTTAATATATTCTTTAAAATTTTGCTCTCTTCTAATTTTTTTGTAACATACATATTTTCCGAGTTTTCAACAGTTTTTCACTATCAAAATGTATCTAAATTTTTTCATGTAATCTCTAAAATTGTAATTAATTTATATATATTTAATAGAAAAATATCTAATTTGTGAAGAAAAGAAAGAACGAAAAAATTTCTACTGCAGTCTCGTAAGCAAATATTAAACCACCTTTACCCTTTCAAATAGAAAGACGTAAATTGGACTGTAAGTCGATGAAGTCTACTTATTTTGAACAATAGATAATTACACAAATATCTGTAGAGAAAATGTTTGTGAATTTAAAAAACCAAACATATGGTTGAAATTAATATATTTCGGAAAGGATTTCTTACAATAGAGGCCTTACCCCACAAGCGTCCATAATAAGACGCAATAAAACTGTCTTTCAGAAATAGCAATCCTTCATTTCAAAAAGACAAGTCAATTAGTTTCAGATACAACCCATTATTGTCTGTTTAACCGAAACTAGAATAACAGACTCCGAAAATGTAAAAAATTCTAAAATTTATCTGTACAACTCTCTTAGCTGGTGTATTATACATTAATGATAATTTATATAATCAACACAATAGAAAGTAGCTTAATTGAAAATATTAGATTCATCTATAATTATATAACATATAAAATATGCTATAATTAAAATATACAAAAATATTATTTTTAATTTTTGTTACGTTTGTTAAATTATTAAGTATTTTAGTATTTATTTTATTTTGTAATATATCGAAGTTTATGTCGATTTACGTGTATTTTAATATTGAGTAACTGCTATTCTATACTAATAAATTAGAAAAATTATGACATCGCCTGTTATATTACGATTTTACCTATGGACAACCTCTGTTTAATAATAATTAAACAGAGGTTGTCCATTCTTATAATAATAATAAGAAATATGCACGACAACGTACCAGCTGCCTTATTAATTATATACCAAAATAAACGATAATTAATGGACAATAATGAACAAAATAGTTCAGGTCGGTAAGTCTGTTGTTAATTATCAAATGAAATCGCCGAGAATCGCATATACGAAAATGCAATTTTTGTGAGTCAGTCCGTCAATTTCTTTTCAGTATTGAAAGTCACTGCTCATTCTTTTTGCCTGCCTAATGACATGCAAAATCATATATGTAAGTTTTATCTGGCTGTATATAATTTTGTATCGCGAATTACTAAATATAAGCCACTTTTCGAGCGGCTTTACACCGTCATTGTAATACATTCTGGGGATTAAGTAAAATGCTAGAATCTCTAAAACGATTATTTTTTGTGTAATTTTATAGCAATGTGTTCCAGATCTTTTTATAATACATACACGTAACAACTATTAAGTTAATATCTTAAACCGTCCCACAGGAAACGTGCGTACAAAAAATACAGACAGACCGATAGATACAATTTTTTTTGCCCTCAAATTTAAAATCTCGATATTTCATGACATCTAAACTGATTTCAACAAAAAAAAAATTGAAGTTTTTTTTTACGATTACTATACTTCCAATCCACTATTTGGATGTGGAAGTAAAATTTACGACTCAAATCATCCAATGTCCCAAATTGGGATACAAATTTTGCGAAAATTATTAAGTAATTATAAATACTTATTTAATGAAGCTAAAATATTATGACATGAGGGTTTATTGATACATCTGAATGTGTATTTTAAATAAAAAGAAACATTTCTTATTATAAAAACACAATTTGTAATGTTAAATGTTAATAAAATTGAACAGTTTAACAACAGGTATTTTTCTTTATAGTAGTGTAAAATATTATAAAAAAATCTGAGGCCTTGGCTTCTAGTAGGTGTACTTATTCACCAAAACTACACTAACATTTTTCTTTGTATGTCTTACAAAACGTTTTTTGTAATAAATATAAAATGTTTTTTTCCATGATTTTATTTTAAGGGTAACTAAATGAACTATATTTCACAATAGAAATATGAAACATTTCATTTCTTGTTTCTTATTTATAACAAATTCGGATAAAAACATACATTATTTTTAAGGAAAATATATGCCATTTGATTTATTACTTCCACATCCACGTAGTGGAGTGGAAAGATGTACAGGGTGCGCCATTTAAAACTGCCCATACTTGTAACTTTTTTATTTTTAAGGCGATGACCTTGTTGGGCACATCAAATTGTAGACATTTTTAAAGCCTTAAACACGCATACAGAGTGATTTAAAAAAAAAATTAAAAAAATTGTTAAGAAAGGAAACTTAATTTCTTTGAATATTTTTTTACCTCACCTTGTACATGAAATGTGTTAATGTTTTCTTATAAAGGTTTTAATTAGCTTCAATTTATGTTAAAAATAAAGTTTTAAGAATAAAAATTCCTATTATTTAGTACATTTTAATAGAGTTGGTTTTTAAAAATATTTATTTCTTTTGTTTCTTGTTGCTGTTTTGTTACGTTGAGGATTTTTTGTGATATGTCTTTTACAAATAAAGCATAAAATTATTATTTACATTTTTTCAGTTATTTTAAAAAAATCAGGAGTCGGAAGGAGTCGGAAGGAGTCGGAAGGAGTGTTTTTAATTTCTTTCTCTAAAACCAAAAAGAATTTCGGATATGACGTAATAAACATAACATAAATTGAAGCTAATTAAAACTTTTATAAGAAAACATTGACGCAGTTGATGTACAGGATGAGGTAAACAAATATTCAAGGAAATTAAGTTTTCTTTCTTAACAATTATTTTAATTTTTTTTAAATCACTCTGTACACATGTTTAAATGCCTTAAAACTATCTACAATTTGATATGCCCAACATGGTCGTAGTTTAAAAAATAAGAAAGTTGCAAGCCTGGGGAGTTTTAAGTGGCGCACCCTGTATAGTAATCTTAAAAAAAATTTCAAAATGTTTTTTGTTGAAATAATAAATGTCATAAAACGTCGATATTTTAAATTTAAGAGAGAAAAAATTCTGTCTGTGTGTCGGTCTGTAACTTTTTTGTGCGCACGTTTTCTTCGCAACGGTCTAAGATACTGTCTTCAAATTTGGCACACATATGTTCCATGACGAGATCTGATACTAGATTATGTCTTGCGCTAATTCCGGTGAAGGGTTGTGAGTTAAATAGGGTAAATAGGGAAAAACAATAAAGCAAGGTAATAACGGTCCAGAAACTTAATTTTTAAAATCTTCTATTTAACTTCATTTTAAAAGCTTTGTACGGTAGTTAGTATGTTTGGGTCAAATCGTGCAACCAAAATGGGTCCTGGAGGTATTGTTTAATAGTGGATTCGGCGGCGCCCGGAGATATTCGAATATGGATTCGGCAGCGCCTGAAAATTGCCTTGGTATTCGACATGGTCCGGAAGTCACCTTGGTGTTTAGCCGTTCCCGAGTATGGATTATGCAGCGCTCGAATATAGATTCGGCGGCGTTCTAATTTGGATTTGGCAGCGCCCGGAAGTTACTTTGGAATTCGGCAGCGCCCAAAAATGGATTCAGCGGCATCCTAATATCGATTCGGCAGCGCCCAGAAATTACCTTGGTATTCAGGCGCGCCCGGATATGGATTTGGCACTATCTTAATATGGATACGGAAACGCCCGGAATTTGCCTTCGTATTCGGCAGCGTCCGGAAGTTCTGGAGGTTTGGCTAGCATTCGGCAACGCTCTTTTATTAAAATTCTGTGACCAATTATTTCCACATACTAGAGTGCAAATATGGTCAAGATGTTTTCCTTTAAAGAGACTTGGATGGGAAATCTGGATGTGGAAATATTGATTCCTTAGGCAGCGGTTTTATTCCAAAAGCTACAACAAAGTGTGAATGAATTATTTTATCACAACTCAATTGAGAGTAATACTCCAATTTCGATTTTCATAAAAAAAGTAATCTTTTAACAAATAGCCACAACTTTGACAATTTTTATTGTAGAAGAACCGGAATGTATTAAATTGAATTACCTTTCAACGTTGTAATAACCAATTTCAGACCCTTCGGTTTTTAAGTTATTCACGAAAAATACGTGTTGAAATTTACCACTTAGAAAGGGACGAAAAAACACAAAACCTTAAAAAAAATAATATCTCGAACAATCTTTGAACGGGACTAATCTGAAATTTAAGGTAAAGTTAATTTCTTATGTTTCCAGTCGTACAAATAACAGTTTTTGACATAATTCGTAATTTTCAAGATATTTCCAGAAACCCATTTTTTAACGAATTGCTAGATACAACGAATCAAAAATTTACATTCAAACTATACAAATTGCGCGGAAATATTAACAAAATTGTATGACTTTTATATCAACTTTATTATTCTAATTATAACATGTTGTTTGAGTGACCTATAATAATTAATATCATGAGAGAAATAGAAGTAAAAATTGTTGAATTACTTAAACACTATCAACGAAAAAACTAGCTCGAATTAAAACTAAAATATACTTTACGTGCAATATGTACATACAATATGTTTACTTAAAGTAAACTGCAATTAAATTTTAATTTTATTTATATAAATATATACTTTGGAAAAAACTTTGTTAGTTTAGATGAATTATAGTTTTACAGATATCTATGAACTTACATTTAGAATCACGAGGTTGTAGATGCTCCAAACTGATTAATTTTGAAGCACAGTGGCAAGTGTAAAGTAAAAAATATATTATAATTTAAGCTATCAAACTTTGTCGTATAATTTTTTCCATCTTGTTAGTTTCAATTCGACAGCTTTATCTTTAACGGTGTCTTAGTAACTCTACAACTCTTTCAACCATGCATTTCTCTACAAGAGGTTGTTCTTGGGTCACCTGTCACCTACTATACTTTTCTTAAATAGAATCCAATAAGAAATCCAAAAATTTAAACAAAACGAATTAAAATAATCTCCAACATACACTAGTTCACAAGTTCAAAGACGTGTTAATTCTTGATAAAGCTTGTAAAAATGTGAGTGAGGGCACATTGGATTCAGAATGACGTCTAGAAAAATGTGCAAAACTTTCAAACCCGCATATAAACAATTGCAAAAGTTATAAACAAATTAAGATTCAAGAAATAACGAGGTTCGTTTCTTGAAAATAACTCGGAAACCGTTAATATTTAAGAAATTTAAAAAAAGATTCTTGAAGAGGAAGAAATTTCCAATAGAAAAGTCAGAACTCCCGGTATTCTATCTCTATTATTAATAATTTTAATTTAATGTTGAAAATAAGGCTTCGTGCGGCAAACGCTAAGCCGTTACGAAACCGGCCGTAATAAGTAAAAATATTTTTTTATGTATTAAATATTAATTTAAAAATTTTAAAAAACTATGGTATTATTCAGACATTTAAAGAAAAAAAATCCAGAGTTTTCATAAAATGAGCCTATTGTTAATTAACAATTTTTTTTAGAGCTTACGTTTATATTTCAAGTCGGATAATTGTTAAGCAAAAGCCACTAAAATTATTACGTTTCCTTTAGACCTTATATCAACTATACTGTACGAGATTATGACATTGCGATATTTTTAATTGTTATAGTCTATTAGTCATTAATTATTTAAGATAACAAAAAACTAAGAAATTAAAAAAAAAAAGGTTGACATTTTTTTTATTAATTTTAATTATTATTACTGTTTTATATTCAAAAATAACATAAGATTACATAAACTTTAAATTTTTAGTGTTATTTGTTTAAACAAATTTTATAAACAAATGGATAAATCACTTATTTTTGAAAAACATTTTTTGCCATTTTATTTGTTATAAAATATTATGAATTAAAAAAAAATTTTTTCTTAAAAACATTTTTAATTGTTTATAATCATTTTTTTCCTTTTTTCATTATTTAAACAAGTTATTAAGTAAAAATTTTAGTCTTAAAACCTATTATTTGCAATTCTCTACAAGGTGGAATTTTTTTGTTGTTGTTAATTTATTTGTTTATTTAATAAATAATTTGTTATTAACAACCTCCGAATGTGTTTATATTTTTTTAGATAGAAAAAAAATTTAAAAAAAAACAACCGTATACATAAACACATAAAAAAGAAAAAATGTTAATATTTCTTATAGAATTTTAAATATTATAAATGTTTTTTGACATATTTATGTATACGGTTGTTCTGGTTATTTTTTTCTATCTAAAAAAATATAAACACATTCGGCGATTGTTAATTAGAAATTGTTTATTAAATAAACAAATTAATTAATAACAAAAATTCCACCTTGTAGAGAATTGCAAATAAAAAATTTTAAGAATATTTTTTTTCTTAATAATTTGTTCAAATGAAGAAAAACGGGAAAAAATAATTATAAACAATTAAAAAAATGTTTTAAGAAAATTTTTTTTTTCAAAAATACGTAATTTATCTATTTCTTTATAAAATTTGTTTAAACAATTAGCACTAAAAATTTAAAGTTTATATAATTTTATAGTATGTTTGAATATAAAAACAGTAATAATAATAATTTTAAAATTAATAAAAAAAAATTTTCAACCCCTATTTAATTTCTTAGTTTCTTGTTAGCTTAAATAATTAATAACTAATAGACTGTAACAATTAAAAACATCGCAATGTCATAATCTCATAAAATATAGTTGACATAAGGTCCTCACGAAGCGAAATAATTTTAGTGGCTTTTGTTTAACAATTTTCCGACTTGAAACAAACGTAAACTCAAAAAAAAAAAAAAAATTGTTAATTAACGAGCTCATTTTATGAAAAATCAGTAAAAAAATTTTTTCCAACGGGATTGTTCCTTTAAGTGTCTAAATAATAACGAAATTAAAAAAAAAATTATATTAATACTTGACAATATAAAAAAATTGTTTTGCTTCTTACGACCGGTTTCAGAGTATCGTAACGGTTTAGCGTTCGCCGTGCGAAGCCCCATTTTCAACATTAAATTAAAGCTATTAATAGTAGAGATAGAGTTCCAGAAGTCCAGACTTTTTTATTGGAAATTTCTTCCTCTTTAAGAACCTCTTTTTTTAATTTCTCAATTATTAATAGTTTTCGAGTTATTTGCAAAAAACGAAACTCGTCATTTTTTTCAATTTTAATTTGCTTATAACTTTTTCACATTTTTCTAGACGTCATTCCGAATCCAATGAGCCCCCACTTATATTTTTACAAGCTTTATCAAGAATTAACACGTGTTTGAACTTGTGAATTAGACTAAATAAGATTCTTTTACATTAACATAATTTTGTAGTTTATCACTTATCTAAAATATTTTTGCTAATAACTTTTCTCTTATTTCTGTAGTTTAATTAAACTACAGAACACTATTTTACTTATAGCCTTGCTGAACCATCCTTAACAAAAGTTGTTTGCAATCAAGAGGTACAAATTCCGTCCTCATTTTAACAGTTACATGAATTGTCTCCACTAAGTTTACTTTTCCTAGTAGTAATATATTCGAGCAAACTAAAACATCTGGATCAACATGTGGTATATAATAACCTACTTCCACGGTGTTGCCAGCTGACTAGATGCCATCTAAACCGCTTCTGTGGTCAGCAGATATTCAAAATGAATATTTTTCGAGCGACAGGCACGGCAGCTAGTAACAAACCGCTGAACTAAAATATTCACTAGGGTGTTAAAATGGGTCACTTGACCTCCAACTTAAAATAAGTTTTAATGGCATAATACGACATCTACGATGCCCCTGCGTTAATATCTCTAGCAGGTCAGATGGCATCCGAATACCGGATGCCATCTGACTCGTGGATGCCAACTGAACCTAAAATTTTACATTGTGTGATGCCAACGAATACCTTATATAAATATATATATATATATATATATATATATATATATATATATATATATATATATATATATATATATATATATATATATATATATATATATATATATATATATATATATATATATATATATATACGCGTAAAATCACCAAGTGGCACCGAAAACAAAATTGACGTTCTCGCACCCAATATTTTCCGCATTTAATGTGAGCAAGTGGCTCCCTATATATTCCCGATATGTATATGCGTTCTGGCACCGTATATATGGAGAAGACACTTTTTCTTTAGATACTCACTGTGTTGTTAATACATTTAGGATTGCTAACGCACTCTGTAAAAATAGGCCATTGTGTTGCTTGTCTTTTTGAAACGTAATCACATACGTGCGATATCCGTGGTGTAATTGCAGAAATAGAGGAAATAAGATGAGAAATAATTCTCAAAGTGAACTAAAAATTGTTATTGATGTTAACTCATCATATTCTATATTTAGTTTCAATTGAGGTCTAGAAAATTATTTGAAAAAGAAAAGACAAGTAGATGAGGTCGATTAAAAAAGAAACAAATTAATTATTTATTATTCAGTGGTGATAAATCACTTATGAAAACATGTAATTAGAATATCAATTTTAGTTATTGTAAAATACAGTGTGAATTTGTGTATATGACATACCAATAGTAACTGACATTTATTATTGACAGTTCGGCTAATTTCAAAGCATGTCGTACAAAATAGTATATTACGTAATGAGTGTTGTAAGAAGCATATTACGCACGAATGGAAAAGTTATTTTCATGAGTGCGTAATTGCTTTACAACTCGAATTATGTACTATACTTTACCTACGATCACTACTGTAAATAGTAAAAAACACACTACCTGCCATTCATGTAAGTTGAATTTTACATATTGTAAACAAAACGCACTGTAAACAAATCGCACGGTAATCAAAACGCACGGGACACCCAATTATAGGTGGCTTATATCGCTGACGCGGGGTTTAAAAAAAACAAATGGGCCTACGTAATTTTCAAACGCTGTCAAAACTGACATAATATTTGTTGAATGACATTGTTGACTAGTAAACTAAATCCAGATTTTACTAAAAAAATAAATAAATATGATCGTAGGTAAAGTATAGTACATAATTCGAGTTGTAAAGCAATTACGCACTCATGGAAATACGCACTCGCCGCTACGCGGCATCGTGCGTAACTTTTCCATTCGTGCGTAATATGCTTCTTACAATTCTCATTACGTAATATACTATTACCTACGATCATATTCATTTATTTATTTAGTAAAATCCTGATTTAGTTGTCAACAATATTATTCAACAAATATTATGTCAGTTTTGACAGCGTTTGAAAATTACGTAGGCACATTTGTTTTTTTAAACCCCGCGTCAGCGATATAAGCCACCGATAATTGCGTGTCCCGTGCGTTTTGTTTACCGTGCGGTTTGTTTACAGTGCGATTTGTTTACAATATGTAAAGTTCAACTTACATAGATGTCAGGTAGTGTGTTTTTGACTAGTTACAGTAGTGATCGTAGGTAAATAATATAATAATCGTTTCCCTCAAAAATTCTTAAAATCACAAAATAGTATATTACGTAATGAGAATTGTAAGGAGCATATTACGCACGAATGGAAAAGTTACGCACGATGCCGCGTAGCGGCGAGTGCGTATTTCCATGAGTGCGTAATTGCTTTACAACTCGAATTATGTACTATACTTTACCTACGATCATATTTGTTTATTTATTTAGTAAAATCTGGATTTAGTTTACTTGTCAACAATGTCATTCAACAAATATTATGTCAGTTTTGACAGCGTTTGAAAATTGCGTAGGTGCATTTGTTTTTTTAAACCCCGCGTCAGCGATAAAAGCCACCTATAATTAGGTGTCCCGTGCGTTTTGTTTACCGTGCGATTTGTTTACAGTGCGTTTTGTTTACAATACGTAAAATTCAACTTACATGAATGGCAGGTAGTGTGTTTTTTACTATTTACAGTAGTGATCGTAGGTAAATGTATATTACAAAACAATAAGCGAGTAAAATATTAATTTCATCTAATAAACATGTCAATTTATTTACAATCTTTTGATTCTAAATATTATACAGTGCGTGTAATTTCCCGTTATCCACGTAGCGCGATAGATTTGACAACATAGCTGCAGTAAATTCCTCCGTCGAGCGGAGCATTCCAGTCTGTTATTTCATTTCAGCCAGCTGGCACGCGCGATGTTGTAATTTTACTCCCTATGCCTAGCGTTCGGCTACACACACGGTATTATGAAATAGTGTAATAGGTAGTATGATTTAAAAATATAATTTATTACCTTATTTTGTATGAACTGTTACATACGGTAACGTTGGATCTCAACGTTAATATATTTTGTTGAATTTGTACAATTGCTTTAAGGGTGGCGGTGTGGCTTAAAAAAATGATTTCGTAATTCGACAAGTTCTCCTATGAACCGATTGAGAAAATACTTTGACAGGCTTTTAGAAAATACTTGATAGAATGATACTGGGATATTGAAGTCAACAAAAAATATATTTTTTTTTTGTTTTTCACACAAGAAAAAAATGTTTTTCTTTCTTTAGTTTTCAATAGGCTAGTACCATTCTATAAAGTTGCCTATAAAAGCCTATCAAAGAATTATTTTAATCGGTTTAGGAATGTAGGAGAAATTGTCGAATTACGTTCGCGGCTTAATTGCAATAAAAGATTAAACTGCGGTTGATTTCGATACTCTTGATTTTATTTATGCCTTTTCAGAAAATTATACATATATAATATGCTCTTAGATTTAGTTTGGGCGAAAGTTATAAAGTATATGGAGCTTTAGCTCTTAAATTTGTTAACGCTGCTAAATAGGTTGTTTTCAGAGTTATCCCATTCTCTTGTCTATAAAAGGGACAAGTGCCGTAATAAATAAATGTTTATATATGTTTATATATTATCTTAGTTACGGTTCAAATGGTCGGTGCATCAAAGTTTTGTCAATTGTCAGTTCATAGACTTATTTTATTAACAGGCACTCACATCAAATCATGGGCCCCGGCCCCTTTCATTATAACTACACTATCTGTACCCAAATTTTAATTAGTTTAATATTTTTGCATTGCGTTTCCTAGTTTATTCGGACCTCTAAGTGGTCGGGCCCTGGTACCACGGTACCTACTGGACCTACCCCCCCTCCCCTGTTGGGGCCCTGATTATAAAGTATAGTTTAAAGTGAGAAATAATGTAAACAACAATTTGTAGATAGGCCAGACTCCTCCTGCCTGAAAGAACATAATACAGACAGATACTACAATTTTATTACATTATCAGATGAAGCTAGTTCAGGGATGAACAATGACTATGCATTGTCATTATAATATACGTATGCCAATGCGGCAATATAGGTAGAGTAATTGTAGGAATACAGGAAATAGTCAAGTAAAATTCTGAAAAAGTAAGCTAAATAATTGTATGTGATATTGACACTCATTGTATATATCACGTATCAGTTGAAAAAATGTAATTAACAAAAATTAGTCACTTCTCAGTAGGGAGCTATTCATAACAAACAGGTTATGTTAACGAAAGTAGTTACGAAAGTATAGGGCAACGTTTAGATTACGTTAATTATTTTTCAAAAATGATCAATCAATTGGCCTCAAGTTTTCATCTTTTTTTATATTTTACATATTTACAATCGATTATTTTTATTTATTTGCTTTTATCATGATTAGAGAATATTATTTAGGTATTATGCAAATCACAACTTACACACTTTCTTATTTATTATGAAAATACCTACTTTCTGTATATTGTTGCCCTAATCTGGGCACGCTAATATACTAGTAATTCAATACTTCGTCAGTATTAGCTAGAAGATAGTTGTTTTGATTGGTTCTCCAATAATGAGTGTTTTAAAGTATTTACCTAACTAGTATATTAGCATATTTACATATTTGTTAACAATAACTGTTAATATGAAGGTCAAATTTTAATAAGTGTAGAAAATATGGATTTTTATTACCATGTCGATAGTGAAAAATTGCATTCATTAATACAGCGAGAAACTTTTATCTTTCTAGATAAAGGATGGGGACAAGTTTTTACCGTGACTTCTATGGGCGCGTTAGGCATTTTTCAGTAGGAAGTAAAGTACTATAAAATGTTTTTGGTTACTTGAAGTCACCGGCACACAATTTTTTTTGGGTTACTTCCAATTTAGCCGAAGTTTGCAACTTTTTTATTTTTAATAGTAACTTTCTTTCGTAATCCGAAGTTCAATTTTCTTTATACTCCTTTTTTCGAATTTAAGAATGGCTGAGTAAAAATAAAATTTAACATCTCAGTAGAAAGAATGCCATGGAAAAATTATATAAGCTGCAAAATTTTAACAAGCTTACCATGGAGTGTACAAAAAACATAAAACCACCTTCCTTAATTCAATATGTCAATTTTAAACTTGTATAAGAATTAAAATTTTCAAAAATTATTGAAAATAAATCTTTTTAAACATTTTTTTTTTAATAGTCCCATTTTCTTTTCTATTATTTGTTTGTAATATGTGTTTTCCATTTAATTTTATTTAAGTAACAGAGAATTATATAAAATTAATGAAAACTGAATAGTTTCTTAGAAAAAGTGCCTGTAACATAAATGTTTAAAATGAATAAGATTCCAGAAAGGTTCAATGTAATGTTGAAAAGGGACAGAGAGGTAACAAACACATGTTAATAATAAGACACAAAAGAAGATACTAGAACTTACTTTGACTGAATTTTAAAGTAAATGGACCACTGCTCATTTTAAGGAATATATGACACATTTTAAACTAATTAGTTGGCGGGAATTATGGAGAAAAGAATCATTGTGTACCGTGGACCACACGGTAGAAATAAAATTTCTAATTCAAGCACATTACGTAAAAACATTTTGTAGCACATCAAAAAGTTGCCTCTAACCTACCCTTCATTACATAATTTTTTTACATATTTCGGTACATATTTAAATACCGGTTAACCGGTGATGTTCATTTTACTTCCACGTCCAGTGGAAGTATAGTAACAAAAAAATTTAAAAATTTTTTTATTGTCCAAATAGGCTTAAAATGTCATGAAACGTCGAGATTTTAAGTTTGAGCGAAAAAAAAATTTCTGTCTGTCTGTCTGTCGGTCGGTCTGTCTGTCTGTCGGTCTGTGAGATCTAGGACTGGATTATATTTTCATCTTGTTCCGTCGAAGGGTTGGGGTGAAAATTGGGGTAAATTTGGGGTAAATGGATAAATCGAGCAGGTAAGAGTCCACGAAATTGGTATTTAGTATATACAAGGTCTCAAAAAAAATTTGGCATTAGCCACCCCCATTACCACCCCCACCCCCTATTAAAGGGGATAAAAAAAAATGTGATTTAGTGTATGTACAGGAACTAGAAACCTCAAAATATTTTTTTACTTCATCCACCCCACCCCCCCATTACCACCCCCCTATCACCACCCCCACCCCACTACCTATGTGGGGTATCGTTTTATGGGGTTTTGGGGTAGAGGATTTCAAATATTATATTATTAAAGTTCCATAAACAATTATTTTAACATACAAAGTTTTTTGTTGTGAGTGACTTGGATAGAGAGTCTGGATGTGGAAGTCGTGATTCCTTGGGCAGCGGTTTTTATTTACCGATTTACCGGTTATTAAAATTTCCTGTAAATTGCATTGTGCATGTTTACAACTTTATTACTTTCTCAAAGTTTTCTTTTAGTAAAACCTAAGTTTATATTTTCTGCAAAAAGGTAGATATTCGGAGATTCAAATAATAGAAAAATATGGAGACTTCCCCCATTCAAAAAATGTTTTAAAATGATTTATTTTCAACAATTATTAAACAAATTAAATAGTGGAAGCCATTACATTGTGATAATTAATCATCATGAAACAGATGAAAACACCTTTCTTTGTTTTTTATCATTAATTTATTATAACCAAACGTTACCGCAGTTTCGACAAGCGTGTAATTTTCAAACAGTTGATTCACAAATACAAAAATTATTTATAATTTAATTTTGTGTTTTAATGTTTAAAATTTACATATTAATTTAAAGAAAATGCAGTGATATCATTTTCCAATTTTTTTTGCGCACTCTTCATTTAGAAAATATATTTTTAAGACACTTCTTTTCAATGGTTTTTTTAAGATTTAGAATTTTTTATAAAAATTTAAAATTGGCATACTAATAAATAAAATGCAGAGGTGTTGAAAATTTTCTATGCGCTGTTCTACGAAGACTCCGTGGCCAGCTGAATTTTATTGCTTGACAATTTTTCCTATGACTTTCTTTCTGCTGAAATAAAAATGGTTTTCACTTAAAAATGTAAAAAATTGCAACTTCCGGCTTTACTCTAGAACCTTGTGAGTCGCTTCTTATTTCACCCCAATTCGATATATACATCCTCTAGATTTTGAGATGTGTTGACATAGACTTTTATAGACATATGACTTCAAATAATCCCACAAAAAATAATTAAAAGGTGTAATAGTAGAGGTACAGAATTCGAAAAAGTCGTCTAGAAACGTGTCCCGTGGAACATTGAGACAAGTAAATATGTACTGATTGCGCTATTATTATGTAGTGTAATTTTAGAAATGAAGAAAATAAGATGAGAAATAATTCTCAAAGAGTGAGCTAAATAAATTGTTATTGAGTTTAGTTTCAATTGAGGTCTAAAAAAATTATTGGAAAAAAAAATCAAGATGATGCAGATTGATTAAAAAAATAACAAATTCATTATTTCTTATTCAGTGGTGATGAATCATTTACGAAAATATTTTATTAAAATATCAATTTTAGTTATTGTAAAATACACTGTGCATTTGTGTATATGACATACCGAGTGATATAAAGGGTTTGTAACATTTATAATAACCCATAAGTTTTGTGTTTTTAAAAATAAAAATATACAGGGTAGTCACTCTAAACAAATTTGAAAAAATATGGTGTGGTTACCAAAAAAAATTAAAAAATGTGACGCAGGACGATAATATTTCGCATGCAGCTAACATAACTGTCAAAGAAACATTTGAAAAAACATACAAGGTGGTTACCCTAAACACAAAGAAAATATATGACGGTGAACGATAATATTTGGCATGTAGTTAACACAACTGCCGTGGAGAAAAATATGAAAAATATGCAAAAAAAAATGCGATGGAGAAAAATTACACAAATCTTAGGAAAATAACCATAGTTTTTAGTTAATAATAATATACGGGGTCGTCATCTAACAGAGAAAGTAATTAATGACTAAAGTATGCAAACTGTGCATTTTGATAAGGCTGTGTGCTAGAGAGAAAAGTTAAGGGGAAATAAATTTGGGTTGGACTTAGCGCTTCGAAAACTTCACCTGCTTGGTCTGTTTTGTCCTGTTTAGTGACATCAGTCAATTCAATAAACTGAATATCTCCAACTCTCTTCCTGTTATGCAGGAGAAGTAACATTAATGTTACCTTAACAAGAATTCTTTATTGCAATATATTTGTTTCTTTTTTAAAATTTCTACAGTATTTACAGCTTTTTCTATACAAAATGTTCTTAGTGTCATAACGTCTTCGGTAAACGAAAGTAGTTCTTTTGAATGGTTTATCGAGTCTTTGAGAGCAAGACTACCAACTAAACTTCCCAATTTCATTCATTTTTCGCAAAAGTTTTAATTCCTCCACTATATTTTTAAAGTTATCTAATGACTCGTCCTTTTTGCATATTAGATATGTAACAATATTAATTAAATCTTTAAATGTCTTTCCCTGGGCAAAGCGTACGATGCCACCCCATATGATCCTTCATTTTCATAATAGTTGCTATGCGTTATTTACGACCTGAACAAGATAATCGATATTGATAGCGTATTTTTTAGTGCAAAGGATATAATGAATGTATAAACAAAGAATTAATAGATACGTTACGGTTACATTAATCCTTTTTCTGCATATCCCACTTTTACCCCCCCATCTTGTTATAGATACTTTTTTCTTGAAACAACAGTATTAGGTACGTTATTTTATTTTCTTTAATTATTCGAGTATTTTGAAAAGTTGGCAGGGGCGGCGGAGGTGTGCGTTAGCCGCAATATTTGAGCTGTAGCTCTTAAATGGTTAGTTCTACGAAAATAAGCATGTAAATCAATTTGTAGTGAGTTCTTACCATTTTTGTCATAGCAGCAACGGTTCGCGAGATATATACGTTGAACTTTGAAGAGATATAGCAGCTAACTCACACCCCCGCCACCCCCACCACTTGATAGAATACTCAGGATGTACCTATTGATTGGACTAATATTAGTTATACCATATATTATCAGATTTTAACTATTTGGGTGGATATAGTAACATTGATATTAAAAGAGTAATAAAAATTATGTGTTGCAATGATTTATGGTTTTATTAGGAAGCAGACAGATTATTCAGAGTAACCTTTAGCTCAGACGACACAGAACATTTTATAGTGAAACCCACAAAAATTTGCAAACTGAATAATTTTTTTTTAATGAGTTCGTGAAAGTGTATAGAATAATATCCTGAAAAGTTTACATTTCGCTCGGATGCAGAACATAAAAAAAAAGTGAAAAAAAAAATTTTTATCCATTTTTTCAAAATTTTGAAATTAAGTCAGGGTAGGAAAAAATATAGGTGGATAGACCACGTGTTTCTGAACAAAAAATGTCCTAATAAAACTTATCGCTAAAGCCACGGTATTCCTGAAAAAAAAAATAGTGAAATAATTTTGTCACTCTGCGCGGCCAGTGCACGGTTAAATGTACACTATGGAACTTCTAAAAATTCTTAGCTGTTCTATCGAGTAAAATAAAGCTTTTTTTCTCTTTCTGATTACACGTTTTAGACATTTTTATTATTGAATGGGAGGATAAATAGTGAGTATAGAGTGAAAATATATAATTATAGACGCATATACAGACACCACACATAGCCGCTGAATCGCTCGCAAGAATTTTCACGTGCCTTTACTGTATTGTATTTATTACAGGTACACTTATCCACATTTCAGCTATATCCAATGGATTCCTTATACATTTGTTAATGTATTGGAAAAGTTCCAGAATTTATATTCTAAACAATCAAAGATATTTTCATAGTTATAAGGATAAGATCGTGAAAATCGCAATTTGTTATCATGATCTGATTTGTATGCATTTTCGAAAAAATGCATACAAATAAACGATTTTGTGTTTAAACATTCGAAAAGTATACATTTTTTTCCGAAATAGCGATATTTTACTTTTTTCAATTTCTTGACAAGTTTCAGCCTCTAATATATATATATTTATCAAAAAAATCATCAAGCAAGGAAATTAAAATTATTTGAGAGTACTTTTTTTAATCCTCGTTACTACAACTTAATAAACCATAATAATCATGGAGTGTACATACTTTTTAACAGTTCTCAATGAAGAAAGAATTTTTTTGAAGGGCTTCTATTTTTTTCTATATTGTTTATTGCAAGTTTGGGTGTGAGAATATATATAAGTATATTTGTCCCATCCATCCTTTGCTTGTATTGTTTGAAATAAAAAAACATCAGAAAGCTACAATTTTCATCTTTTAAATGAGCCAACACTCATATAGATTGAACAAATTCTGATTTAGTGACATGTAATTCAGTGCGTTGGTGTCACAGTCATGCGTATTCAAGCGCGTGCACGCATGGATATCGCTCCGAGTTATAACGTTACACTTGACTATTTTTTCCGGGAAAACCGTGGCTTTAACGATAAATTTTGTTAGGACATGTTCATAAATATGTGATCTATCCGTCTGTATTTTTTATTTTTTTCTAGCTTGATTTTACTTAATTACTACTGAAAATGCAGAGGAAAGATATATGTAGTACGACTTTTTCGGTTTTTAAATGGATCAACCAAACATTACATACTTTTTAATTCCAGATTTACTTAAGAAGCTTGACCATTTTTTTAAGGTGTCGAAACCAAGATTGAGTTGTTTTTGGGATGCTAGTATTTTAAATATTGTGTATAAATCGAAAGGTATCTAATCGGTTTCTTAGAAATATTTTATTTTTCTGTTCCTTATCCAAAACTGCTAAAATTTACGGGGAGACATTTTAAAAAATGTGCATTGTAATTATAAAAGAAATAAAAAAATTTGCAGGTGAACTACACCTTCTTACCAAATAGCGCAAAATATTTATTTAAACGACTAAAGATCTAAAAAGATTTTGAAATATCAGTCATTTATTATTTAAGTGCGTAGACTCGTAAGAAGGCAATTATTTTTTTTATATATACAATTTTACAAATATTTGATGATGGTAATAAGAAAAACTCTTTTCATCTTCATTTAAACGATTTTTTTGGAATTAGTTTAGAATTTTAGAAAGTGAGACCAAAACATTGAGGACTAACTTTAGAAAAGAAGAAATATGAATTTTTTTATTTATAAGACACCATCTCGGGCCCAAATTCAAGTAAATCAATCCCAAATTTTCAGATGTTGGTTTATTCCTCTACATTCATAATTCTTGACTGTTTTTGATTTCATAAAAATCCAGACTTATTAAAATTTGTTTATAATTACAACTGTGAAAATTATAAGCAAATTCCAAAAAAATGTTTAAATTAAAAAAAAAACATGTTCTTAGTTGTGCTGCAAAATACATTAAAACAACTTATATTTAAAAAAATGCGCTTCTATGAGTCGGTGCATTTAAACATTAATCAACTGAAATTTCGAAGTCTTTTTTATTTTCAGCTGTTTAAATAAATATTTTGCATTAAAATTAGACATCAATGTTTAGCTCGATAAAAGGGAATACTCCTATTAATGATTTGTGTATTATCATTACATCATATTCTTTATATTATTCAAAAAAGTAAATTTTAAAAAATATATATTTTTTGTAAATTAACAAATTATTAGAAAGTTTATTTAGAAGTTTTATTTATTTCAAATTTTATTGGGAACAATTTGGTATTTTTATTTTTGAGATGCAATTACTAGGATCGAGAGAGAAATATTTGAATTTCTGGTAGATTTTACTAGCAACACATGTTCATGGTTAACTTTATTTTTAAGAGCATCCCTCTACTTGGATACTGTTGTAATTGTAAAATATTATCTTTGCTAACCTTTTCTGTTGACAATTGAACAGCTTAAAGCATGGCGTAGAAAATGAATTTATGGCTTTATTGGCCCTAAAATTCTCATCTTATGAACTCGTTTATGAAATGAATTTTGCTATTAAATACCTATTCACATTACTTTATTATTATACCTATTTGATTTAATCAGATAGGTATATTTTAACCAAAAAAAAAATTATAATAATCATAGTAGAAAAAAAAATCGTACAGAAATCCGTTTCATATCGAATGTATGTGTGTGTAGATCGTTTCTTGTAAACACGATAACTTCTATTAGACTTAAAATAATTATTTCTTTGGCGCGTATGTAAAATAGTGTGGTAAAATACTCCCTGTTGAAATTGGGCCATATCCGCCATACAGGGCGATAGCCAGAGGCGTACAAATGATCAGGTTTTACATAAATTGTGTTTATTATAATTGTAGAGCAAAATATTACTATACAAAAATATCAAGATATATAGGATATCAAAACTATATAATATAGTGTGTCTATAAGGTTCGAAAGTACTTTTACGTAGATTGAAGGATCTATCAATTTAACTTCAAAATGCTATTGAGGTGTTTTTAATAATGAAAGTTGCATTCGTGTGCTACCGAATGCTAATACATATTAAACATGATGACTGTAGTTAGACTGAAAATTTTTATTTCAAATTTCGAACATTTGTAAGAAATTAGAGCATATCAGTCATACAGGGCAAGCATTTCCTCAAAACAATACAAAAAAGAGACTATTATACGAATGTGAAATTATGCATACAAATTAAAATACATTCAAATAACTTTAAAAACTTAGTTAATTATTACAGTGTAATAAAAGGTTAAATTAAGGTCGATAACGATGCCATACAACCTAATTTTATTTAAGCGCCTTTTATCTACATAAAAACCTATGGATTTTATTTGGTGCAACAAAAAGGTTTTGATTCAATCTAAGTTCCGGACGGTATTTGAGTAAACAAAACAATGTTTAAAGTAGAGTATTTCGTCTTTTTTCTTAGCTACCTCTGGTTGTATAGGTCATATCACAATAAACAACAAACGAGAGTGTTTATTATGAAATTGCGATGAAAACCAGATGTGCCGAACCCTTCTCGTCGATTTGTCGAAAAAATTAAGACAATTAAAATCGATAGCCTTTAAACAATTGACGGTGACTTAAGTAATAATACATACATTTCAATGAAATTTTAGGAAATAATGCTTCTAGTTGAGCAAATCATCATGGCATAATATTAAGGCGAACGCCTAAAAAAAATAGCTGTCGAAAATTGAATAGTCGATTGTAAATGCATCAAGTCGTACATCTTTTTTTTTACAATAAAGGTTTTTTCATGTACTTTTTATTAGGTTTAATAACCCACATTGTTTTTTGAAATATTTAAAGTCATTTCTTGCTTTTCTTTAAATTATCTTTTTTGAACAAATCAAAACTCTATTCGAAAATTAAATTTATTATTATGCATCAAAAATATACAAAAAAGAAACAATTTAAAAAATCTGTTTTTTTTTTCTATGCCCATTGGGAACAGAGATAAAAGATTATGTTTGCGCGAAAATATGCATTTGTTTAAAATACAGCTTTTTCAATACCACTGAAAATTACATGAAAAAAATTTACATTCTGAAAGAAATATGTTTTTTTTCTACGACTCGTCCACTTTAGTCTATGTAAAACGCGGAGTTTGACGCTCGGAATGTCCCCCTCATCGGGACTACTTTTACCCCATGTTTTTTGGGTCGCTGATCGCGAAAATCTGAGTCCCGCGGCTCTAAAAATAGTGCGTCACCTCTAAAAATGCCAAAAACCACCCCTTTTGGGAATAATACTGTAAAATAATGTTATGAATGTGCTAATTGTAATGATATTTTGCCAGTTCAGTATGTTCATCTAAATTAAGGACAAATTTTATAGAGGGGGTGAAACTTCCCCTAAATTGACGTAAAATGGAAAAATGATTGAATTTTTTTTTATTCACTTTTTGATTTAAATTTAGATGAATGGGGATTTTATAATGAAGAAAATTTTTTTCCAACCCGTCAGGGGTGAAAACTACCCCTGTATCGCCTTTAAATTGAACTAACGCTTAGGGGTGAAAAAGTTTTGTGATATTTTTTTCAACGGAAGTTTATCAGAAATTACAAGCAAACTGAAAAGTATACATATCTACTTAATGTCTAAGCGTTAGTTCAATTTAAAGGCGATACAGGGGTAGTTTTCACCCCTGATGGGTTGGAAAAAATTTTCTTCATTATACAATCCCCATTCACCTAAATTTAAATCAAAAAGTGAATAAAAAGAATTCAATCATTTTTCCAGTTTTCACCCCTGAAAAAAAAATTTCTTCATTATACAATCCCTATTTATCTAAATTTAAATAAAAAAGTGAATAAAAAAAAATTCAGTCATTTTTCCATTTTACGTCAATTTAGGGGTATTTTCATCCCCTCTGGTTAGCCCTCAGCATAAAATTTATCCTTACTTTAGATGAACTTACTGAACTGGCAAAATGTCATTACAGTTAGCACATTCATAACATTATTTTACAGTATTATTCCCAAAAGGGGTGGTTTTTGTCATTTTTAGGGGTAATGCACTATTTTTAGAGCCGCGGGACTGATTTTCGTGATCAGAGACCCAAAAAACATGAAATAAAAGTAGTCCCGATGATGGGGGCATTCCGAGCGTCAAACCCCGCGTTTTACATGGACTACTTGAACAATTGACGATTTAATTTACTACTTTATTATTCTTTTGTTCATTACACAGGCACACACAAAAAAAGTCGAATGCGAGAAGGCCCATGTATTCCCATGCATTTTGACCCGCTGAATACGAATCTGATGTCCGTTTTGCCCGATTGGCTCTTGCATTTTTGCTGACCTCAAAAAACACCTTTAAAATGCCCAAAACGAGTAAATAAAAAGCTTAAATGAGCTGATCACTATATCTATACGTAATTTGGGGCGCTGAAACTGAATATGACGTCAAAATTAGCAGATCAGTTGGGAATTTTAACATAACCTCAAAAAATGCCTAAAAATCCAAAACAAATAAATTAAAAGCTTAAACCAAGAACTTTAAAACTAACATAACCTAAGGCAAGAGCTAAGAGCTTTAAACCAAGAACTTTAAACTAAGAATTGTCAACCCAACATAACCTGAGACAAGAACTTTAAACCAAAAACTTAAACCTATTATAAATTAAGACAAGACTGTTAAGTTCCTAAGGCAAGAACTATTAAGATTTAGAGTTCTTGGTTCAGAGTTCTTTGTGTAAAGTTCTTGTCTCAGAATATATTACATCTAGAGTTCTCGGTTTAAAGTTCTTTGTGTAAAATTCTTGCCTTGTTTTTAGTAAATTCGACGATAAAATAAAAAATATTTATCTAAAATGTTATAGTATGGAAATAGTGGATAAAGGTTTTCCATGATACCTTGCATCATATGTTACAAGATGTTGGACAAATGGAAAGAACGTTAAAAAGTAAAATATAAAAATCCAATGATATCGAAGGAGCCTGGAATCCGTGAAGAGTGTTATTTTTTAGCAATACAAATGTTTCCGGAATTAATGCTAAAAAAGGGTTAATGGAAACTGACTGTTCCGAAAGTCAAGAAGATGACAGTGAATATGAGTGTTCGATAAGAATTAAAACTCCCAATATTTGGTGAAATGATAAACTTAATAATGTTGTTAGAAATCTTGGTCTATCTAATGGTAGGGAAGAATATTTTGCGGCGATTATGAAAAAAGACAATTTAGTATCAAGTGATGTTCGTTCTAGCTCATACAGAAAAAGAGAAAAAGACTTTGGAAAATATTTTACACAAGGAAAAGAACACTTGATGAATATACTTAAACCTATCATATATAGATTTTAGATAAATATTTTTTATTTTATCGCTGATTTTTTTTCGATTTTTCGGACCCTCGATTTTACTACAAACAAAACAGAAGGAATTCACATTATTTACACAGTTGTGCAAAATTTTTTGTAGCCCTATACTCATAGGAAGGCAAGTTTCTTACTTCACTAGAGCTGCGGTTGCATGATGACGCCCGCAGTCCCGCTTTCTCAACCTGACCTGCCGCCGATACTGGGGTTTCCCTCCCCTACATCGTAAACTGTGTCTCTACTTCTGCCATGAAGGCATTTTTTTACCTAGGAACTTAGTCGAAATAAATCTTTGCCCGCCGTCACCACGTGGAGGTGTCCTAGTCGCAAGAATAGAAAAAGAAACAAATGGCATATGACAAACAAACAGAATAAAGAAAACTATACATATGTTTAGAACAGCTCTAAGAAAAAAAAAGTAAAAAATCATCAAGGGAGGGTGTAGGTAAATGTTAAGTCCAAACGATATTCCTTTTTCAATAGAGCAAACTTTGAAAAATTTCATTGTTCAGTAATATTTTCCTTAGGATACTTGAAAATTTAAAAGTTACCCATCTCCGCTCACTAGGGTTGATGAGAGTTTATGCTGAAGTGATATTTCTCTATGAAGTTTGCAGATTGCGCTTTAATTCTGACTTCTGTATTGTGTTCAGCACGTTGCAAATACGTCGGAAATTATATGTTCAGATATTATGTAGAGCAAAGTCAATTTCGGGCTATGATTCAGTCATTTTTGGATACGTTTTCATCCTAAATAAGGATTTTACAAGATATTCGATCGTCGCACATAAATTCTGACCGATTCGGTTTCAGTGCCCCAAATTACGTATAGATATAGTGATCAGTTCATGTAAGCTTTTTATTTACTTGTTTGGAATTTTTCGGGCATTTTTTAGGTGTTTTTTTGAGATTATGTTAAAATTTCTAACTGATCGGCCAACTCTGACCTCAGATTCGCTCTCAGTGCCCCATAATATGCACGAAAATGGTGGTCGGCTCATTTAAGCCTTTTATTTACTTGTTTGAGGTTTTTCGGGCATTTTTAAGGTTTTTTTGAGGTTAGGAAAATACAATAGCCAATCGAATTCGTGTTCAGCAATTCATGGGAATACATATTACATAGGGCCTGCCTTCTCGCACTCGCCTTTTTTTGTGTGTGCCGGTGTTATTTTTTGGACTTAAATTTTGACAGGATGATTTATTTAGGTTAGAAATATATTGGAGTAGGAGAGAGTAAAAATATATGCATTATTTCGTAAGTTATAATCAATTGTTTAAATTTTTTGCAACTTAACATATTGACTGACAAAAAGTTCGGGCTCATCGAGTTTTCTTCGCAATTTCATAACGGACATTCTAGTTTTTATTTATTTTAGTTTATTATTCTATATAACTAGAGATGTTTAAAAACTGCGAATTTTATATACAGTATATATAAAAACACTACAAATAAAATATTTACTCATTCCATTATAGATACTCGGTTACAGTATGCAGTTATTTTGAAAAATAAAAAAGTTAATTCGATCACATTTTCCGCTGTAAACTACACAAAGTGATCGCTTCCATTAATATTAATTTATTATTCAGTCATATTTTCAAGACAAATATACTTTTTGCATACACCATGGGAAAAAGAAAGGTGATCCTAAAATAATATTAAATAGTAATACTAAAATATCAAGTTTTTACTATTATGAATGAAAGATATAGAGGAGTTTCAACATAAAAAATGCGAAAATTTGCCAATTCCCAATCAAAGCACGACCTCAAAAATATGTAATGTGGTGTGTGTGGGTGTGTGTGTGTGTGTGTGTGTTAATAAGAGTTAACTGTCTGTTTTTGTGTGTTTGAGAGTTACATAGCATGTGTCGAATTCAGTGGTCTCGTTGTTCGGCTATACAGGGTGTCCGGTAATACCGGTCTGGTGCCGATTCTACATGCAAAAATATGAAAGAAAATTTATATAAATATGTCAGCTAATGCTTCCTTATGGACTCAAAGCCCTTTGAAGATTGAAGCCAAAAACTGGTATTCTGCTATTTTCATTTTTTTTTTAAATTAAATAATGGCAATGAAAATTAATTAACAATGAGCTTATTGTTATTCTACTTGACTTAATTGTTACGTGAAAACTTGAAGCACATCGTGTTTTCTCATTTACACGATTTTTCTTACAAGCGGTTAGTTTTTCGATTAAAATGAAAGATGACCTTTTTTAATATTTTTAATTAGTGCTGTAGCTCAATTAGGAAGCATTTGCGGGCATTGCGGCACTTTTTTTCAAATTTTTTCGGATATAATTTGTACCAGAAGTTTGTTACCGATATTTTCTGACACCCTGTATAGAATATAAAGAAAGTACAGCTAAAGATTTTTAATTATATTAAAAACAATAAGTAAATAAATCAGCTAATATTAGATATAAATTAAGAGAAGTCATCACATATTTTTTACCTGCCCAGGAATTTGACCTCAATAGGCAGTTCACAGAGTTATAATAAGATAAAGGGGTTTGTAGATTTCAAAACGAGAAATAATGTAAACTACGGTTACTTTGTCGACAAAGGCATTAAGAAAACGATGATTAGAGGGCATTGTCGCATGTACCGTAAATGTAATGTACTGTGATTTCTTTACAATTTTTAATATTCTGTGTCAGTGGCGCAGCCAGAAAATTCATCTGGGGGGGGCCAATAGAACCGGCCTCCCCAGAGGTTGAGAAAAACTTTTCGCTGTTTTATGGAAAATTTTCCCACAGTATGAGACCTGTAAGAAGTTAAGTATTTGGGTTGTCTAATCATGATTTTCACCCCCCGCATTTCTAAAAAAGGGTGGTTTTTGAGAAATATATACATATATATGAATTTTAGCGTTTTTTCGTCCTCTTCTGAGGAAAAACCATGCATTTTGGTGAAAAATATCTAGAGAGCAAAGTTGTAGAGCATAAAATTTCCTATAAACGTTGTCTCTACCATTTTTTTTTTCGAATTCCGCTTAGTTTCGCTGCTAGAGGGCACGAAAAAATATACATATGGACTTTTGCGCCTTTTTTTAGATTTTGAGCCAAAATTATGCATTTTTATGAAAAATTACGTGAGATCAAAGTTGTAGAACATAAAATATATATATTTTTATGGAAAAAAAAAACTAGAAAACACCATGTAATTTTGTAAATTATAATTAATTAAAGTAAATAATTTGTAATTTTTCATAAAAATGCATAATTTTGGTTCAAAATATAAAAAAAGGCGCAAAAGTCTATATGTATATTTATTTCTTTCGCGCCCTCTAGCGGCGAAACTAAGCGGAATTCGAAAAAAATGTAGAGACAAAATTTATAGGAAATTTTATGCACTACTACCTTGCTCTCTTGATACTTTTCACCAAAATGCATATGTTTTCCTCAATATAAAGAAAAAGACGAAAAAACGCTAAAATTAATATATATGTATATATTTCTCAAAAACCACCCTTTTCTAGAACTGCGGAGGGTGAAAATCATGTTTAGACAACCCACATACTTCACTTTTTATAGGCCTCATAATTGTGGGAAAATTTTCTTAAATATTTCCTAATTTGAAGGGACTATTTGTACTAATAGTGATTATGCTTCTTTATTTTTTGGTTCATGGAAGACGGCTTGGGGGGGGCCCGGGCCCGATGGCCCCCCCCCCTGGCTGCGCGCCTGTTCTGTGTAATGTCTTATATAATATACCCACGGACAAAATTATCGCATCATTCAAAATTTGTCATGTTTTGAAGTTAATTTATTTCTTAACCGTTTTTAATGATAGTTTTATTGTTTAAAAAAAAGTTGCAAAGTTGTAACGAAAACGTAACTTTTTTTATACTATATCTCCTGTCCTGGACATCAAATGCTTAGAACGACGTCGAGATGTAGTTCCGTAAGTAATTGAATGTTTTCTTAATTTCTTTCAAATTAGATTTAATTTAAACTACTTAGGTACCCGAAAAATTTATCGGATTTTCTTCCATCTATAATATGATTTAAAATTCACTAGCCGTAGAAACCCTGAGGTGCCAGAAAGTCATTTTAAATATCGGGAATCAAGCGCAAATGCATGGTGCCACTAAGTACGGTTAGACATCAGTGGTTGGCGCGCCCTCTGCAGATTATACGGTTGAACCAAAATCCAGTTTTTATAGAAAAATCGACCAAGTAGCTCCATCTTGAAATTTTGTGGGAAGGATGTTATGATGTTTAGACGTTCAAATATGCGATAAAACGTTCTGGCACCTCGATCTGGTGCCAGAACGTATATATGTTAGATCACGGTTTACATGAGTGACTTTTTAAAAAGATTTATTTATTTAATTGGAGCCAACGTTGGCTCTTGGAGAAGGAATAATACAATAATTAGAAGTGTTTCATTCTAAATGAGTTTAATAACTCCTTCAACAAAGCGTGTTTAGTCATATTTATAACATACAGAACCTGAGTAAGCAAAATATATAACAAAGGAATTGCAGTTCTGCAGTCTGCACAAGTTATGAGAAACAAAGGTGTAATATGATATCTTGAAGATAAGCAATTAATAAGAGAAGCTGTTATCGTGAAATACGATATACCTGTGAAGGTTTATTATGGCTAAGTCGCAATAAGATAGCGTGTAATATTATATAACAACTTCCCCCTTAATAAAAAAGTTGATGTTATGCAGCAACTTTTGAAAATTGTTAAAATGTTAAATGAATATAATGCAAAAATAAATTGAAACAATGTTGAATGAATACAAAGCAAAATAATAAAATAATGTAAAAGTTAAAATTGGTAAGCGATAATAAAACATTACATAACGTAATAAGGATAAAATACAATAGTCTAAATTAATAGACAAGGGTAAAACTCCACATGAAAGTCTATGTTAACTCGATGTCCTCTTCTTCTTGAGGTCTAATACCGGGTCGCTTTCTTGGAGGGATCAGTCTAGGAAATTTGGTAAATACTCTGCTTCGCTCTGAAGGAGGTGAAGGAGGGTTATCCGTTGAGGGTTGGATTCGCAATGCTCCACATCTTCTTCTTCTGCATTTACAAGTTATGTAAAGTAGAACTAATAGGATGATGAGAGTGATTATGAAATATGTGAACCAAGATATGTGTTTGGTCACAAAAGGTTCATTTATGAGGTCATCCAAGTCTTTGGAATATTGGTCCAATTTGTTTTTAGCAATATCTAGGTCTTCTACGTCGAGATTGTTTAATTTGAGAGGTTTTAATTTTGGAATTTCGATTTTGTCGGGCATGTGATTACAGCATTCAAAAGGAATTTGGATAGGATGTGAATTGTCCTTAATTTCGGAAAAGTCTTTGGCACTGGCTTGTATTCTAGTAATGCCTGCATAGGCGTAACATCCTGGTTGTAGTTTGATGATGGAATTTTTGTTGATTAACTCTGTTGTGGATTCTCTCTTTGGACAGTTGATGGTAATGTGAAGTGGTTCGGAATTAATTACTAGCCATGTGTTGTCTTCAAGTTCTTGGACGTTGTATCCCTGACTAATAATGAAGGAAGTTTGACAGTTCTCTGGAAGTTTTGGCAATGGTTTTAGTATTCTGGCTTCACATATGGCATTTTGGTCGATAGGATAGGCAAACAGGTTCGAACATAGTTTGGTTCCAAAATAAAGTGGTTTGCATTCTTTCAAATTTTGTATAGGTATGTACATCAAAGAATCATCATCTCTCGCGATATATTTTTGTGAAATAGATAAAATGTGATGTAGACCAGTTCTGTTATCAAGTATCGGGATAGGATATAGGCGATAGGTGTTATAATTTTGGGGTTCAACAAGTGGTATTGTTAAAACAAATACTAAGTTAGAATCCATTTGAAACGCTTGTAATTCAATAATATCCAAATACTTAGCAACTGCCGATAATTTAATGGGGAGAGGCAAATTGTTCCTTCGTAAGCTCTGTGAAATTTCTTGTAATGCTGTTACCAAATGATTAGGGGTTATGATTGACGTGTGAATGATTCCTAGTCTGGCAAATGTTATTGAATTTAGAATGTCGTTTAAATTATCTTCGATATACAAATAGCTTGCCATTAATTGTTCGGAAATGTATAAAAATTTTAGTTTTATGTGAGCAGCCTCGATAGCTTGAGTCATTGTTTGAATTGTGTGTTCTATTTCTTCGAGATCTTTGTTAAAGGTTTCCTCGTCAATTTGTAATTTTTGTATAGTCGAGTTGAAGTTTTTAATAACAGAAGTTGTAACTGAAATTTGATTTTTGATTAATTTTTCCAATTGATGTTCGTCATTATTTAGTTTATTTATACAATTAGTATAGTACTGGCCATCTTCAGCATCTAGGTTACCAGTTATGGATTTGAATATTGTACCGATACCGTTAAGTATTCCTCGTTTATATCTTTTTGTATCTGAAAAGATTTCGTCAAATTTCATTTTTATAGAGTTGGATATTTGTGTTAAAAGGTTAAAGTCTGTTTTAATTTCACTCGTAAAAATAATTGACTTATGATCACCATTATGGAGAGTGTACAGGATTCTGTCTAAGATATTTTGATTTTTGTCAAAAGCTAGTTTGAGGGATGAAATGTTTTTATGCACTAGTAGAGTCCATTTGTCATTTGTCACCACAATGTCCGTGTCTTGGTGGTAGTATACACCAACGGTGTTATTGATTGGGATAATTTTGTATTGACAGAGTGCTGATCCGAACAGCAGGAGAAACCTGAAAATAAATTTAATTTTCAGTATATGGTTTCATTCTATCAAAATTTACTTTGGTTTCTTGTTTCGTTTCGAGGTTTAATAAGGTAGCAGAATTTTGAAAAATTTCTTTTATTTTAAAAGGACCGTTAAATTTGTTTTGCAATTTGTTTTTGATTTGTGATTCTTTTACGTAAACTAAGTCACCTATTTTGTATTCGGGTCGTTTTTGGGGAACATTTCTATCAAAGCGAACTTTCGCTTTCTCCTTTTGAGCTTGCGTTCGACTACGGGCTATTTTATAGTAGTGAGATATTCTGTTGTTTAAATCCCTAACGTATTTGGTTATTAACTCTTTTTGGTTATACAAAGTTTCAGGTGGTCTGTTGGACGTATGTCCAAATACAAGTTCGTATGGGGTGAAACCGTGTGTTTTATTTACTGAATTGTTATAGCATATTACTGCATATGGTAAAATTGTGAAAGGATGTTCGTTCGGATTTTCAGTTTTATGAATTCTTATCATTTCAGCTAGAGTAGCATGAAATCTTTCTATGGATCCGTTCGATTGGGGATGTCCTACGCTTGAATACGTCAGTTTTATGTCGTAGAGGGTGCAGAGATCTTTGAGCAAACGGTTGTCAAATTCGCCACCGTAATCGCAATGGATTCTTAGCGGGGTGCCGTAATGTTGAAAGTATAACAACAAGGTATTTACGACGGATTTTGCGGATTTGTCCGGGACTGCATAGGCTTGTGTAAATTTAGTTAACTCGTCGCGAATAGTTAAAGCGTAATTTCGAGTTGGGAATTCAAATAAATCGATATTAATTCTTTCGAATGGTGTTCTTGGGGTTTCTGTGACTACTAGAGGGTTATTAAGGTTTTTCCGGCATACTTTAGTCTTTTGGCAAGTTTCGCAATTTTTTATAAAATTTTCAACGTCTTTAGTTAGACCTTGCCAAGTGTATTTTTCTCTGATTCTTCTAATCGTTTCATTTATTCCGCGATGTAGATTATTTTTACCAAAATGATTTTGCTCCAATATAATTGGAATTTCATCTTCGTCGGCAGTTCTGACGATATCTTGACAAATTACTACTTTTAAGTCTTTTTCTGCAAAAATGAATGATAGGATTTCAAGTATGGGGAGGTCTAAATTATTTTCGACAAAGTATGTCTTAGAGAGGTCTAGGACATCTTGATTTTTAAATAATACCAAAAATAGATGTTCAATTACAGATTCGATATCAAAAGGTAGAGGGATGATAAAATATCTCCTATGTCTGACTGTTTTGATCGATACAATATTGATTTTATCGTTATGAAATTCGGGGTTTTCTTCGAATATGTCCTCGATAATTTTGTGATGTAAGCCTTGTAAGTTATTTTGTTGGAAGAAGGTTATAATATCTTTATGTTCTCGGTATAAGAGTTGTTTGTTTGAGGCTTTGATTTTTGAATAGTCTATTAAAGATGTTGTTTTATATAGGTTGGTGAAAGTTTCAAATTCTCGAAAAATTTGTTCGTTAGTGATTTCGTTGTTATCGTCTGGGTTTTCGTCGTCGTCTGACTCTTCGTCATTCGCGGCTAGAACCTTTGAATAGAATTTGGAACATTCGGAAAAATGATTAATTTTGATTCTGGAAAGTGCGTCCGCGTTCTTATTGATTTTACCGAATTTATAAATTATTTCATAGTCGTACTCTTCTAATTTGAGTCGCCAACGGGCAAGTCTACTTCCTGGATCTTTTATAGAGAATAGCCAGGTGAGTGGTCTATGGTCGGTGACAAGCTTGAACTTTCTACCATACAGATATGGTCTAAAGTGCTTTACACTCCATACTATCGATAAAAGCTCGCGTTCAATCGTTGAATATTTAGTTTCTGCACTGCACAAGGTTCTAGAAGCATAGGCAATGGGTAAATCTTTGCCAATAGGCCCCTGGCTCAGCACTGAGCCGACGGCAAATGCGTTCGCATCAGTGGTTAGAACGAAAGGTTCATCAAAGTTAGGGTAGATTAATATCGGAGTTGTCGTTAATGTTTGTTTCAAATTTTGAAAAGAATTTATACAATCATTGTTGAAGAGAAATGGTACGTCTTTTTGTAGTAGTTTTGTTAAGGGCTTGGTTATCTTGGAGAAATTAGGGATAAAGCGCCTATAATATCCGGCTAAGCCTAGAAATGATTTAATTTCTTTTTGATTTTTTGGTTGAGGGAAATTTAGAATAGCGTCAACTTTCGAAGGATTCGGTTTTACGCCGTCTTTTGTAATGAGATGTCCTAAATAAGCGACTTCTTTGCGGAGAAACTCGCATTTGTCGGGTTGAATTTTGAGATTGGCTTTCTGTAATCTTTTGAAAACTTCTGTTAATCGAGAAATATGCTCGTGAATAGTAGGGGAGTAAACAATAATATCGTCCATGTAGACGAGACATCGTTCATTTTGGATACCTAATAAAATGTTATCCATCACTCTTTGAAATGTTGATGGAGCATTTTTAAGTCCAAAAGGCATTCTTACGAATTCAAAATGACCATTTTCAACTGTGAAAGCAGTTTTCTGAATATCTTTCGCATCAATCTCGATTTGGTGAAAACCGGAGGCTAAGTCCAAAGTTGTAAAATATTGACATTTGCCTAATTGATCGAGGAGGTCGGAAATATTGGGTAGCGGGTATTTATCGTCAATAGTCAGTTCGTTAAGTTTTCTGTAGTCCACTACAACTCGCCATTTTTGTTTACCGGAGGCGTCGAGTTTTTTAGGTACAACCCAAACTGGAGAGGACCAGGGAGAAATCGAAGGTCTAATGATGCCTTGATCAAGCATATTAGAGACTTGTGTTTTGACTTCCTCTTTATGAATATGAGGGTAGCGATATGATTTTGTAAAAACCGGTTTTGAATCGTTCGTATCAATGGAATGCTTAATTTCGTTAGTAAAAGTTAAATTGTCTCCTTCCAAATAGAATATATCTTGAAAGTCTAAACAAAGCTGCGTTACTATTTCGGCCTCTTCTTCGTTTAGATGATCCAAGCGCAATTCGTTCCTAATTTCGAAGGATCTGTCCATCTGTAGGTGTGAGTCAGAATTTTGAGTGTTTAAATTGAAAATTGATTTGAATTTTTGTACTGGCTCTAGTTTTATATTAGAAAAATTTACCGTTTTTGGTATTGCATTCGCGTTTATAATTGAGGTTAAAAATTCTCCATTGCTATCGATTTTGACAATAGCATTTGGTAAGCGTACTTTCTCGTTTTCCTGGGCTAACAGTATAGCCTCGGTATTTCGCAGGTTACATTTTAGTTTACAAATTTTTTCCATGCGAGGTTCGATAGAAATTAAATTTTTGATATTGCCTAAATTTGGATTTTGGTTTTTGATGTTAGAGTTACTAGTTGGTTGTACAGGTAAATTTACTGTAGTTTCTTCAGTGACTTTAAATAATGGTACGGTTTTAAAATTTGTGACTAGTTGTTTATTTTTAAAGTCTACTTGGCATTCGTAATGTTCTAAAAAGTCTGCGCCTAATAATCCATCGAAATCTATATCTAGATTATAGATATAAACTTTGTGTGACTCATTTGAAAAGGGGATGAGAACAGATTCGTTGATATAGATTTTTTGATCAGTGATACCCTGTATGATTACATTTTCAGGAGATCTACGTCTGTAATTTTCAGCTGTTTTAGGTTTAAAAATTGATATGCCTGCACCTGTGTCAATTAAGATTTTAAATTTACCAGTTGCGTCTTTCATATAATAGAGATTTTTTGAGTTTACGGTTAATAGGGTATGAGAAAGTGTATTTACATGAACGTCTGTTCTGGGAAATTCAGCATTGGGTCGAAACTGTCGTTTAGGTTCATAGTTTGTATTTGGGTTTCTAGTTCCGTAATCGGTTCGAATTGGTCTGTTTGTTGCGTTGGAGTATCCGTGGGGTACTCCGGATCTAAGCGAAAATCCTGAGGATTAGCAGAATAATCCTCGTATTGCTCGTTCTGAGAATTAGCGGTATAATTCTCCTGGATATTTTGATTGGTTTCAAAATTATAATTTTCATATGATTCATTTTGACTTTGGCAATTTTGATAATTGTCGAAAGAGTAGTCATCGTATTGGTTATAATCACATTGGTTTTCGTAAGGTTCATAATTTAGATGATGAGCCTTTTGTTGATTGAAACGGTTGAAATTCGGGTTAGGCTGAATAGCGGATGGTCGTTGTTGTGTGAAGTTAGGGTTCGGTCTTATGGCTGAGGGCCTGTTTTGCTGTGGTTGATTTGGTTGGCCGTTTTGAGGGAATGTCCTCTGGATAAATTGATTGTTTTGTGAAAAGTTTTGGAAACTTGAATTTCCTGGGTAATTTGGTCGTTGGAAATTTTGCGAAGTTGACGGCATTGTTTGCGATTGTTGCCTTGTGCGGCATTCGCTTATGACATGTCCATTGCGTTTGCAAAATGAACAGAATTTTTGTTGGGAATTTGAAATGGGTCGTTTTTGTTGTAAAGTGGGATTTTTGACCGGACTATTTTTCGGAAATTTCTGTTGTTCGAAATAGGAGAGTTGTAGCTCTCTACGAATTCTGCTTACGGCTTTCAGTATGCTAGGAGGATTGCTAGCACGTATGATGCGGCCTAAATTCGGTTCTAAGCCTGTTAATAAATTGTTTAAGGTCATCGTTTCGATGAGATCTGATTGTGCAGCTCTTTGCGTTGTGGTTAAATTTTGCTTTTGCACTGCGGCGTGCATTTTAGCATTGTGCGTTTGTAAACGCGAAATAAATGTTAGAGCGGATTCACCTGGCAATTGGTGAATGCGCTGCAGGTCCTGAATTAGGGCCGTTAAATCTCGAGAATCTCCAAAATGAGTTTCTAAAAGTGCTTTTATTTCTGGCCATGTGCCAGGGTTACGCGAATTTATTAATTCGGCAGCTTTGCCTTTTAATTTATTTTTTATGTGGACGGTCAAAAGAATTTTTTGATCTCCAATTGCCATGCTTTGGGCGCAATGACAGGAATTTAAGAATGTTTGTAAATTTATGGCATTGCCATCGAATTCAGGTATTAGAGAAAATATCTCAGAGAGCTTGTAAGGCTCAATTTGCTCTGGTTGAGGTTGTTGTTGTTGTTGTTGTAGTTGTTGCTGTTGTAGTTGTTGTTCGGTTGGTGCCGGTGGCACTGGTTGAA
Organism: Rutpela maculata; assembly: GCA_936432065.2. Taxonomy (NCBI): domain Eukaryota; kingdom Metazoa; phylum Arthropoda; class Insecta; order Coleoptera; family Cerambycidae; genus Rutpela; species Rutpela maculata. Next base: position 36,668,742 of record OW386294.2, on the reverse strand, counting down.
CTGGCTCTGGTTGAGCTCTATCTGGCATTTTGCTTTTTGTATTTAAATATTATTTGGACAGAAATTGGTTGCGTATCAGCAGTATGATACGATCTTAAATTAAATTAAAATTAGCTTGTTACGTTGCGTGCGTAAATGGATTGTATATTAGCTGTATAATACACAATGTTTCGTATTAGCAGTATAATACGAAAATAAATAAACTTAAAATTAAATGAACTTGTTTCGTTGCGTTTGTAAAGGAATGGATTTCACTTTGACAATAGAACTGGCTTTGTGCGCCGAGTGTATTAGCAGTATAATACACTTTTAATAAAATAAGTTGCGAAAAATAATAAAATAATAAAATGGTACGAGATGATTCTTAAAATGACTTACGTTAGTTTCGTTTCCATGGGTAGGTTCTTCGTCCGTCAAGGGATTGGGATCCGCCACCACCAGTGAGGAAGGTCTCCTTGTTCTCGTAGATGTACACGTACTAGTTAGGTACCTTCTGAAGATGTTCTCCTTGTTCTCTTATGCTTCACTACCTAGGCTTCTTGTTCTGATGATGTTTACGGATCCTACCGACTGCGCCAATGTTAGATCACGGTTTACATGAGTGACTTTTTAAAAAGATTTATTTATTTAATTGGAGCCAACGTTGGCTCTTGGAGAAGGAATAATACAATAATTAGAAGTGTTTCATTCTAAATGAGTTTAATAACTCCTTCAACAAAGCGTGTTTAGTCATATTTATAACATACAGAACCTGAGTAATTCTGCAGTCTGCACAAGTTATGAGAAACAAAGGTGTAATATGATATCTTGAAGATAAGCAATTAATAAGAGAAGCTGTTATCGTGAAATACGATATACCTGTGAAGGTTTATTATGGCTAAGTCGCAATAAGATAGCGTGTAATATTATATAACATATATAGGTGCCACTCCGTCCATATATATGTGAATTTGGTGCCTGAACGTTCAGTTTTAAATATATATATATATATATATATATATATATATATATATATATATATATATATATATATATATATATATATATATATATATATATATATATATATATATATATATATATATATATATATATATATATATATATATATATATATATATATATATATATATATATATATATATATATATATATATATATATATATATATATATATATAGAGTCGTAGAGAAATTAAGTAGGGAGGAAAATAACCTATAAGTATACAAAGAATCAGTTTTCATACCGACAACTTTATCAAACGATAGATGTTGACAAAATAAACAAATTATTTTGCATGGTACTTTTCCCTAAGGGCCTTCGTTTGTGAAATAAAAGGTATCAAAAAGTTTTTTTTTTTCGGTTTTTGAAAATATACGATAATTTATTCCCAAAATATTTTAGCAACCATGTATAGAAAAAACTATAGTCAAATAGATGAAGCCTAACATACTGCTATTATATGATGCCAAATATAAATAATAACCATTACAATTTTTGATCTTCGGGAAAACAGACATATTTTTTTCTATCATGTATCTAGAGAAGTACAAAATAAATTTAAATTGTTGGCATCTAATAATTGATAAAGTTATTAGTAATAAAACTGAATCACCCTCTATGTACACACTAGAGTGGTCCAAAAATTACTTAACTTTTTATAGAGGGTCTTGATCCTCTCAATTTGTTTCCAAATCCGAAAAAGTAAGTGCGTATTTTTTGTTTTTCAAAATTTTGATTTTAAATGGTCCCATAGGCACCATTTAAAATCAAAATTTTGAAAAACAAAAAAATACGTGGTTACTTTTTTCGAATTTGGAAACAAATTGGGGGGGATCGAGATCTTCTATAAAAAATTAAGACATTTTTGGACCACCCTCGTGCACATCCCTTGCAAAAAATCTTTCTATAGTAGCAATTTTTTTTTTAATGGCAAGAATAGCATTTTGCTACATCCAGTATAATAATATATTTATGTAACGCTTATAAAGTGACATTTCTAGGACAAAAAAGAGTATTTGTTGTCATGACTGTGTAAGCTGCATAGTGGTTAAAAAAATGCCTATTAGTGGTTAAAAAGTCATCTATTAGCAGCGGGAAAAGCTTTTTTTCTGTTTGTAAGGTAGTAATGGTGTAAATAATATGAGCTTACTAACTCTAACAAAGAACTTATTAAGATTAAAATGGGGCTCTGATTCCTGATAGCAAAGCTATCAACCTAGAGCAACAAATAAATAATTAAAAATACTTTTTTAACGGTAAATAAGTGCGTCTTAGCAAGATCGTTTTTGTTGTGGTTACAAAGCTGTCTTGCTGGAGCCTATTTAATGCAGATATTTTTTAGGGGTTAGTCAATTCTTCTTTATGGATAATAGAAATTTCTTTCAGTGTAGGGTTCCTGGCCTCTTGCATAACTAAACTTAAAATAAAATTCGATTTGAATTTAATATTTTGCCATTCTTGGAAAAGAGTTGTTGGTAGTTTCGCTTGCCATTGTTATAAATTACCGAGAGCCGGCATGGTAGCGCAGGGACTGAAGCGTGTTAGTGGCGAGCACTATTGATGTACTGTCTATCGTGTACTGGGTTCGATCCCCATCTCTGACACTAGCAATGTCTGTAGATAATTGATATTGTCTGCGATTCTTCAAATGTGTAACACTTTTCCGGACAGCATTGACCTTGGACTTAGAGGTTGTCTAGTATGTGTGTTTTGTCTATATTTATTCATCCATATACACACGTTATCCACAAACATCTTAGACTTATAGGCCAGCATTAACAACCACTCCAAGATAATTTCATAGAGCGCTTATAAAACCAAAACATTTCCTAAATTCGCCAATAAAACTCAATCCTCCTAAGTTGGACTTAACAACTAGATAGTTTTATTGAAGGCTTGACAAATACCTTGATAAAAGAGTCATAAACCAATAAGACTGAAAGATAGTTTAGTTTTAATGTGAATTCTTGAATGCCTTTTTAAAACTTTTTTAAAGACAAAATATGTGAAAATAATTGTTTATGGAACTTAATAACATAATATTTGAAATCGACTACCCCAAAAACCCATAAAATGATATCCCACATCGAAGTGGGGAGGGGGTAGTGATAGGCGGTGGTAGTGGGGGTGGATGAAATAAAAAAATATTTTGGGGTATTTGGTTCTTATACACACACTGAAAATCATTTTTTTCACCCCCTTTAATAATGGGGTGGGGGTGGTAATGGGGGTGGCTAATGCCAAAAATTTTTTGAGACCTTATAGCTTCTCTTGTGTATACTATATACCAATTTTATGAACTCTTACCTGCTTGATTTATCTATTTACCCCCATTTACCCCAATTTATCCCCCAACCCTCAAGGAGAATAAGATAAAAATATAATCTAGTTCCAGATCGCGTTAAAATACATATGTGTACCAAATTTCAAGGCGATATCTTAAACGGTTCCAGAGTAATTGTGCGCACAAAAAGAGTTACAAACAGACCGACAGAATTTTTTTTTCGCTCAAACTTAAACTCTCGACATTTCATAACATTCTAAGCCTATTTGAACAACAAAAATGTTCAAAACTTTTTTGTCGTTACTATACTTCCACTGGACGTGGAAGTAACTGTCTTTAAGTGCATTTGCCATTTAATAAATCTTTATTCTAGTCATCATCAAGTAAAAAAGCTAGGATATGAGAACGTTAAAAATTCAAAAACATTCAGGGCGAATATATAGGTGGTGAATATAATAGTTACAAACACCCAAGACAAAAACGCCACATTGATGATGATGAAGCGATAAAGAAATATATAAACGCACTTATACATACATATAACTAACAAATATCAATTCTCATCATGCCGAAAAGTTAAAGAAACATTTTCTTTGTATATTGTAAAACTGAAAAATTTGTATGGCAGCATGTCGTATACTTATTTTTGGTTAAATTGAATTTAGATGTGTTGTTGTTCCACTATACAAGGTACGGGAAACCTTGTATCGTTATGGTTAAATTTTAGGAGCGTGAAGAAAACTACATTGTGACATTTAAGCTTAAAACACACAAAAGAGGTAGGTCGATTTTCATTTGTTTCAAAGTTCAGGCCTACTAAGTACCAACAAAGTACTAGACATACACTGTGAATACTAGAGGCTACAATAATGTTCGATATATATGGAGAACAGCAACTATCCGTTGTTGCCAAACAGACGAATGCAATAAAGTGCGCGAAGTATGATTTTTTACATATACGAATATTAACAGTGTATATCGCATCCGCGCCTCTACAGGAATTTTGCTGAACTAATCCGACCTTATTGCAGCCGACTTTTTAGTTCTTTAAATCATCCCCTGTAAGATCAACACTAAAAATAAAACAGAGTTCTGACAGATTTGAACGCCCTCTACGATGTGGTTCGGATAAAAGTAGCACATCTAGTCGTTTTGGCGCTAAAAATAGGCAGCGAATTATTGCAGCCGGTATACGGCCGCAATATCGTCGCTGACGCAATAATGAATGTAAAAAGCTCTATGTATGGTTGCAATAAAGTATGCAGAACAAATATATATATATATATATATATATATATATATATATATATATATATATATATATATATATATATATATATATATATATATATATATATATATATATATATATATATATATATATATATATATATATATATATATATATATATATATATATATATATATATATATATATATATATATATATATATATATATATATATATATTTGTTCTGCATACTTTATTGCAACCATACATAGAGCTTTTTACATTCATTATTGCGTCAGCGACGATATTGCGGCCGTATACCGGCTGCAATAATTCGCTGCCTATTTTTAGCGCCAAAACGACTAGATGTGCTACTTTTATCCGAACCACATCGTAGAGGGCGTTCAAATCTGTCAGAACTCTGTTTTATTTTTAGTGTTGATCTTACAGGGGATGATTTAAAGAACTAAAAAGTCGGCTGCAATAAGGTCGGATTAGTTCAGCAAAATTCCTGTAGAGGCGCGGATGCGATATACACTGTTAATATTCGTATATGTAAAAAATCATACTTCGCGCACTTTATTGCATTCGTCTGTTTGGCAACAACGGATAGTTGCTGTTCTCCATATATATCGAACATTATTGTAGCCTCTAGTATTCACAGTGTATGTCTAGTACTTTGTTGGTACTTAGTAGGCCTGAACTTTGAAACAAATGAAAATCGACCTACCTCTTTTGTGTGTTTTAAGCTTAAATGTCACAATGTAGTTTTCTTCACGCTCCTAAAATTTAACCATAACGATACAAGGTTTCCCGTACCTTGTATAGTGGAACAACAACACATCTAAATTCAATTTAACCAAAAATAAGTATACGACATGCTGCCATACAAATTTTTCAGTTTTACAATATACAAAGAAAATGTTTCTTTAACATTTCGGCATGATGAGAATTGATATTTGTTAGTTATATGTAGTGTATTTTGCTTCTTACCATTCACTTCATATTTCGCCCACTTATTTAGAGGTCTTTTGGTGCATTTTTGTAAAGCTCTACTTTCATAAAATAAAGTGCGTTTATATATTTCTTTATCGCTTCATCATCATCAATGTGGCGTTTTTGTCTTGGGTGTTTGTAACTATTATATTCACCACCTATATATTCGCCCTGAATGTTTTTGAATTTTTGACGTTCTCATATCTTAGCTTTTTTACTTGATGATGACTAGAATAAAGATTTATTAAATGGCAAATGCACTTAAAGACAGTTACTTCCACGTCCAGTGGAAGTATAGTAACGACAAAAAAGTTTTGAACATTTTTGTTGTTCAAATAGGCTTAGAATGTTATGAAATGTCGAGAGTTTAAGTTTGAGCGAAAAAAAAATTCTGTCGGTCTGTTTGTAACTCTTTTTGTGCGCACAATTACTCTGGAACCGTTTAAGATATCGCCTTGAAATTTGGTACACATATGTATTTTAACGCGATCTGGAACTAGATTATATTTTCATCTTATTCTCCTTGAGGGTTGGGGGATAAATTGGGGTAAATGGGGGTAAATAGATAAATCAAGCAGGTAAGAGTTCATAAAATTGGTATATAGTATACACAAGAGAAGCTATAAGGTCTCAAAAAATTTTTGGCATTAGCCACCCCCATTACCACCCCCACCCCATTATTAAAGGGGGTGAAAAAAATGATTTTCAGTGTGTGTATAAGAACCAAATACCCCAAAATATTTTTTTATTTCATCCACCCCCACTACCACCGCCTATCACTACCCCCTCCCCACTTCGATGTGGGATATCATTTTATGGGTTTTTGGGGTAGTCGATTTCAAATATTATGTTATTAAGTTCCATAAACAATTATTTTCACATATTTTGTCTTTAAAAAAGTTTTAAAAAGGCATTCAAGAATTCACATTAAAACTAAACTATCTTTCAGTCTTATTGGTTTATGACTCTTTTATCAAGGTATTTGTCAAGCCTTCAATAAAACTATCTAGTTGTTAAGTCCAACTTAGGAGGATTGAGTTTTATTGGCGAATTTAGGAAATGTTTTGGTTTTATAAGCGCTCTATGAAATTATCTTGGAGTGGTTGTTAATGCTGGCCTATAAGTCTAAGATTTTTGTGGATAACGTGTGTATATGGATGAATAAATATAGACAAAACACACATACTAGACAACCTCTAAGTCCAAGGTCAATGCTGTCCGGAAAAGTGTTACACATTTGAAGAATCGCAGACAATATCAATTATCTACAGACATTGCTAGTGTCAGAGATGGGGATCGAACCCAGTACACGATAGACAGTACATCAATAGTGCTCGCCACTAACACGCTTCAGTCCCTGCGCTACCATGCCGGCTCTCGGTAATTTATAACAATGGCAAGCGAAACTACCAACAACTCTTTTCCAAGAATGGCAAAATATTAAATTCAAATCGAATTTTATTTTAAGTTTAGTTATGCAAGAGGCCAGGAACCCTATATGTTTTAAAGTGGCTGTGTTAACTAGGTATTCTCAAATGGTTTTAGAATAGGTTTTAAAAAGTTTTAAGAAATTACAACATACTTCTACAAGAATAAATCCACGTACTCAAAAAGTAATTGATAATTGTATAGGTATTTTAAGACAAAACACGTTTGAAATAGAATTATTCACATCTAATAGGATTTCTGCATACAGCCGCCATTATTTATAGTGGCCAAGCAATGTATAATGGTTAGCCGTATTGAAAATATTTCAGATGGAACAAAGAGATGTAATTTTTATCTAAGAAATGTTTTTAAAACAATGTATTAACTATATTATGGGCGGACGCTACCGATTTATTTATTTTTAAGTCACTGAAACTAAAAATTAATTAAACATATACACTCAAAGAAATAGTGCGGGTAAATTCAACAAAAAAAAATGGTTAACTAACAATATCGTTAATTTTGTTACTTAAATCAAACTATATTGATGGTATTTTTAAACAAGAGGTGGTTGTTATTTTAATTAATAAAAAGTTGTCGTACATCAAAACAAACATTAACTTAAAAAATAGATGAATAAGACTATTATTTTGTTCGTCTGACTATTATTTTGTTGTATTCTGTCAAATTAAACTACATAATAGTATATTTTATTTTTAACTATTGTCGAATTGTAATTCTAACCCAGTATTAGTTCGCTGTATTATTGTACTTGTAGACAAACCAATATTATTGTCGTCTTCTAGAAGTTCTAAAAGTATTACCATAAAATTTGCTTGCTTACCACGTAGTCTATTACAGAAATTATTCCCAGATGACGCCAAATACAAATCACTGACAATAATCAATCATGCATTATCTTATACTCTTATGAATTTATAGAAAATTAATAACACGATTGCATTGTTCAAATTCTCTCAGGGATCATCGATATATTTGGATGGATCTTATAAACGATCTCTAATCTTTGGTTTGGGTGGTCTGATGTCTCAATACTGAGATTTTGGCTAACCAAAAAAAACTTCATCATACAATAAAGTGTAGATCAACCTAAAAATTAGTAGGTGAACAAAAAACAAAGTCGTTGTACTATTTAATTGTAGACCAAATTGAAAATGGTTAGTGAACATAAAAAAATGTCATTGTACTATTTAATTTGTTACAAGAAGATATGATTATTAAACTACTATTTGTTTACGAAAACAAATAAAGTTGTATGACTATTCCTTTCTGATTGATTTAACTATGAAACTAGATAGGCGCGATTTCATATGCTCTTTTTGGTTGAATTTACCTATCATTTTCTTTGAGTGTATTTTCTTAAGCTTGTGTTCTTAGAGAACGCACAAATGTTTGAGAACGATCTAACCATGTTTTACAGTAAACTTTGCCTTGTTGAAAATTTTAGCCCACTGAGGACTCCCAATACTTTATTTATAAGTAGTCTCTATCAGTATTCGTCATATGTCCATTTTATAACTATGCATGATGGCCCATATATCCCATATTCCGTGTGTATAAAGTGGGTGTGGCAATAGATATATATGCATTTATATTTACTTCATTAAATACAAAACGTTTTCTTAAAGTATTTATGTGTACTTTTCAATTTTAATATAGTAGTTATCCTAAACCAAGCATGGTTTTATAAAACTCCTCAAATATTCTACGAGTAAAGATTTAGATGATTCATTATAACTTGAAAGCATTAATGGTAGTTTTAAAAAGAGGAATGTGGTCTTTCTCTAGATAGGCATCTGTACTCTTTCTTATAAGTCAGTTTTATAGAGTGCTTCCAGGCCATTTATGTTTATAAGTGGTCTTAGAAATAAGCTTTTAGAATATCTTGTAGAGTATATTAAAACTAAAATTGTTACTTGGGTTGCTAGTGTAATAACCCCCTTATTACTATTTATTTAGAATTGATCGTCTAGCCTTATCGTAGATCAAACTTTTCTTCTGATATAAAATTATTTGGATCATTGTGTTATACCCGAAAGAGGCTGGAATCTTTGGTGTGACGCTACCTCTGAAATAATTTCCACAAACAGCAAAACACTTGAACTCCACACACGAATACTTTTACTCGACGCGCGTTTCGCCAACCACGTTGGCATAATCTGGCGATGATTAAAACTGACCATTCTTTCTATATATTGAAGATCTAAGTCTGATCATGCCAATATATTACAAGAAATCCTCCCTTACGAGGAAATTTTTCAAGCACTTCTAGCTCTATCTAGAGGATATTTCATCACAAATAAACATTTGTTTCATTTCAAAGCCAAGAACTACTAAAAAGTACAATGAAATATAAGTATAAAATTTCACTCACATGTCTTAATAAATAAAATATTTCAATCAATGTTTGACTGATCAAATCTCTGAAGAGGATGAAAAAGGTTGAGCAATTTTTAGAGAGATTTGATCAGTCAAATATTGATTGAAATATTTTATTTACTAAAACATGTGAGTGAAATTTTAATTGTGCTACATGTGAAGATATGCATATCAGTGTTTTGTAGTATTATTTATTTAATATAAATTCATATATTTTTAGATTTGTGTACATGTCCGTATTTTTTTCTTGTCGTTATAATATAAAAATTATTTCTTCAACGTTTTCATTGCGGAATTTTGCATTAGTTCATTGTTTAATAAGGCTTATATTATATATAACTTTGTCGAAAAATTCTTATCGTCCATTTACCATTTATTTTATTGATAAGATAATTAATTACTAATGGAATAAGGTAACTTAGCTTCAGTTGATTTAAACTTAATATTAATAATCTAATGCTCTGATGATTTAACTCAAATCACATATTTAAGAAAAGTAACCTAATCTGTACAGAACTATTTGTTACTAACTTTATTACGTCCATCTATAAGAATTAGATATGGCAACGCTGGCGGCCGTAGGAATGTATGTTTTTTAAAAAAATATATGCGACCCGGCTGCCATAATATCTACAGTGGCCGCCATAATGTTTATTGTTTGTAAGAAGCTTGTAAAGTATGCCGATTAAAAAAAATTGAATTTTTATTTTTAATGATAAATATTTAAGCCTCAAAAAGGTCGGCGAATCAATATTCACGTAAAGATTTCTGTTATATACAGCGGTTCTCGATGTGCAATAAAGTATGCAGAATGAAAAGACGCAATATTGATAGCAAGATGTGTATATATATATATATATATATATATATATATATATATATATATATATATATATATATGTGTTAGATCACGTTAGATTATATTATGATCACGGTTTACATGAATGACTTTTTAAAAACTTTTATTTATTTAAATGGAGCCAACGTTGGAAGTTTTGGCAATGGTTTTAGTATTCTGGCTTCACATATGGCATTTTGGTCGATAGGATATGCAAACAGGTTCGAACATAGTTTGGTTCCAAAATAAAGAGGTTTGCATTCTTTCAAATTTTGTATAGGTATGTACATTAAAGAATCATCTCTCTCGCGATATACTTTTGTGAAATAGATAAAATGTGATGTAGACCAGTTCTGTTATCAAGTATCGGGATAGGATATAGACGATAGGTGTTATAATTTTGGGGTTGAACAAGTGGTATTGTTAAAATAAATACTAAGTTAGAATCCATTTGAAACGCTTGTAATTCAATAATATCCAAATACTTAGCAACTGCCGATAATTTAATGGGGAGAGGCAAATTGTTCCTTCGTAAGCTCTGTGAAACTTCTTGTAATGCTGTTACCAAATGATTGACGTGTGAATAATTCCTAATCTGGCAAATGTTATTGAATTCAAAATGTCGTTCAAATTATCTTCGATATACAAATAGCTTGCCATTAGTTGTTCGGAAATGTATAAGAATTTTAGTTTTATGTGAGCAGCCTCAATAGCTTGAGTCATGGTTTGAATTGTGCGTTCGATTTCTTCGAGATCTTTGTTAAACGTTTCCTCGTCAATTTGTAATTTTTGTATAGTCGAGTTGAAGTTTTTAATAACAGAAGTTGTAACTGAAATCTGATTTTTGATTAAGTTTTCCAATTGATGTTCGTCGTTATTTAGTTTATTTATATAATTAGTATAGTACTGGCCACCTTCAGCATCTAAGTTTCCAGTTATGGATTTGAATATTGTACCGATACCGTTAAGTATTCCTCGTTTATATCTTTTTGTGTCTGAAAAGATTTCGTCAAATTTTGTTTTTATAGAGTTGGATATTTGCGTCAAAAGGTTAAAGTCTGTTTTAATTTCACTCGTAAAAATAATTGACTTGTGATCACCATTATTGAGAGTGTACAAGATTTTGTCTAAGATATTTTGATTTTTGTCAAAAGCTATTTTGAGGGATGAAATGTTTTTATGCACTAGCAGAGTCCATTTGTCATTTGTCACCACGATGTCCGTGTCTTGGTGGTAGTATACACCAACAGTATTATTGATCGGGGTAATTTTGTATTGACAGAGGGCTGATCCGAACAGCAGGAGAAACCTGAAAATAAATTTAATTTTCAGTATATGGTTTCATTCTATCAAAATTTACTTTAGTTTCTTGTTTTGTTTCGAGATTTAATAGGGTAGCAGAATTTTGGAAAATTTCTTTTATTTCAAAAGGACCGTTAAATTTGTTTTGCAATTTGTTTTTGATCTGTGATTCTTTTACGTAAACCAAGTCACCTATTTTGTACTCGGGGCGTTTTTGGGGAACATTTTTGTCGAAACGAACTTTTGCTTTCTCTTTTTGAGATTGTGTTCGACTACGGGCTATTTTATAGTAGTGGGATATTCTGTTGTTAAATCCCTGACGTATTTAGTTATTAATTCTTTTTGGTTATATAAAGTTTCGGGTGGTCTGTTGGACGTATGTCCAAATATAAGTTCGTATGGGGTGAAACCGTGTGTTTTATTTACCGAATTGTTATAACATATTACCGCATATGGTAAAATTGTGAAAGGATGTTCGTTCGGATTCTCGGTTTTATGAATTCTTAACATTTCGGCTAAAGTAGCATGAAATCTTTCTATGGATCCGTTCGATTGGGGATGTCCTATGCTTGAATAAGTTAATTTTATGTCGTAGAGGGTGCAGAGATCTTTGAGCAAACGGTTGTCAAATTCGCCACCGTAATCGCAATGGATTCTTAGCGGGGTACCGTAATGTTGAAAGTATAACAACAAGGTATTTACGACGGATTTTTCGGATTTGTCCGGGACTGCATAGGCCTGTGTGAATTTAGTTAATTCATCGCGAATAGTTAAAGCGTAATTTCGAGTTGGGAATTCGAACAAATCGATATTAATTTTTTCGAATGGCGTTCTTGGGGTTTCTGTGACTACTAGAGGGTTATTAAGGTTTTTCCGGCATACTTTAGTCTTTTGGCAAGTTTCGTAATTTTTTATAAAATTTTCAACGTCTTTAGTTAGACCTTGCCAAGTGTATTTTTCTCTAATTCTTCTAATCGTTTCATTTATTCCGCGATGTAGATTATTTTTACCAAAATGATTTTGCTCCAATATAATTGGAATTTCATCTTCGTCGGCAGTTCTGACGATATCTTGACAAATTACTACTTTTAAGTCTTTTTCCGCAACAATGAATGATAGGATTTCAAGTATGGGGTGGTCTAAATTATTTTCGACAAAGTATGTCTTAGAGAGATTTAGGACATCTTGATTTTTAAATAATACCAAAAATAGATGTCCAATTACGGATTCTATATCAAAAGTTAGAGGGATGATAAAATATCTCCTATGTCTGACTGTTTTGCTCGATACAGTATTGATTTTATCGTTATGAAATTCGGGGTTTTCTTCGAATATGTCCTCGATAATTTTGTGATGGAGGTCTTGTAAGTTGTTTTGTTGGAAGAAAGTTATAATATCTTTGTGTTCTCGGTATAAGAGTTGTTTATTTGAGGCTTTGATTTTTCAATAGTCTATTAAAGATGTTGTTTTGTATAGGTTGGCGAAAGTTTCAAATTCTTGGGAAATTTGCTCGTTAGTGATTTCATTCGCGGCTAGAACCTTTGAATGGAATTTGGAACATTCGGAAAAATGATTAATTTTGATTCTAGAAAATGCGTCCGCGTTCTTATTGATTTTGCCGGGTTTATAAATTATTTCGTAGTCGTACTCTTCTAATTTGAGTCGCCAATGGGCAAGTCTACTTCCTGGGTCTTTTATAGAGAATAGCCAGTTGAGTGGTCTGTGGTCGGTTACAAGCTTGAACTTTATACCGTACAGATAGGGTCTAAAGTGCTTTACACTCCATACTATCGATAAAAGCTCGCGTTCAATCGTTGAATACTTAGTTTCTGCACTGCACAAGGTTCTAGAAGCATAGGCAATGGGTAAATCTTTGCCAATAGGCCCCTGGCTCAGCACTGAGCCGACGGCAAATGCGCTCGCATCAGTGGTTAGAACGAAAGGTTCATCAAAATTAGGGTAAATTAATATCGGAGTTGTTGTTAATGTTTGTTTCAAATTTTGAAAAGAATTTACACAATCATTGTCGAAGAGAAATGGTATGTCTTTTTGTAGTAGTTTTGTTAGGGGCTTGGTTATCTTGGAGACATTAGGGATAAAGCGCCTATAATATCCGGCTAAGCCTAGAAATGATTTAATTTCTTTTGGATTTTTCGGTTGAGGAAAATTTAAAATAGCGTCAACTTTTGAAGGGTTCGGTTTTACGCCGTCTTTTGTAATTAGGTGTCCTAAATAAGCGACTTCCTTGCGGAGAAACTCGCATTTGTCTGGTTGAATTTTGAGGTTGGCTTTTTGAAGGCGTTTAAAGACTTCATTTAGACGGGAAATGTGTTCGTGAATTGTAGGAGAGTAAATAATGATATCGTCCATGTAGACGAGACATCGTTCATTTTGAATACCTAACAGGATGTTATCCATAACTCTTTGAAAAGTTGATGGAGCGTTTTTGAGTCCAAATGGCATTCGCACGAATTCATAATGACCGTTCTCAACTGTGAAAGCAGTCTTTTGAATATCTGCGGGATTAATTTCGATTTGGTGGAAACCAGAAGCCAAGTCTAAGGTTGAGAAATATTGGCATTTGCCAAGTTGGTCTAAAAGATCGGAAATGTTGGGCAGAGGATATTTGTCACCGATTGTAACCTCGTTGAGTTTGCGGTAGTCGACTACAACGCGCCATTTCTGTTTACCAGAAGCGTCCAGTTTTTTGGGAACTACCCAGACAGGAGAGGACCAAGGTGAAATTGAAGGTTGAATAATACCTTGACTTAACATTTTCGATACTTGGGACTTAACTTCTTCTTATGAATCTGAGGATAGCGATACGATTTCGTAAATATCGGTCGGGAATTGTCGGTGTCAATAGGGTGTTTGATTTCGTTGGTAAAGGTCAAATTGTCTCCTTCTAAATAGAATATATCTTGAAAGTCTAAACAAAGCTGCGTTACTATTTCGGCCTCTTCTTCGTTTAGATGATCCAAGCGCAATTCGTTCCTGATTTCAAAGGATCTGTCCGTCGTTAGTTGTTGGTCAGAATTTTGCGTGTTTAAGTTAAAAATTGACTTAAATTTTTGTGAAGGTTCTAAATTTAAATTGGAAAAATCGACAGTCTTCGAGATGACATTAGCATTGATTATAGTTGTTAGAAATTCTCCGTTTTCCTTCACTTTAACAAGAGCATTAGGTAAACGGACTTTTTCATTCTCTTGCGCTTGCAAAATAGCGTCAGTGTTTCTAAGGTTACATTTTAGTTTATAAATTTTTTCGGTACGGCCGTCAATTTGGATCTTATTTTGATTAGGGTTGTGGTTTGATTGGATTTTGTCACATTCGGGTTTCGACGAATCGTTGGTTACTTTGAAAAGTGGGACCGTTTTGAAATTGGTTATTAATCGTTTATTTCTTATGTCGACGATACAACGATAGTGCTCTAGGAAATCAGCTCCTATCAGTCCATCAAAATTGATATCTAGGTGGTAGATGTAAACCTTATGTGGGTCGTTATCCGTAAAGGGTATAAGAACAGATTCACTAATTGTAATTTTCTGATCGGTTATACCTTGTATAATTACATTTTTCGAAAATCTCCGTTTGTAATTTTCCGCTGTTTTTGGTTTAAAGATAGAGATACCTGCGCCAGTATCGATTAGAATTTTGAATTTGTTTGTGATGTCTTTAATGTAGTATAGATTTTTTGAATTTACGGTCAACAATGAGTGTGATAGCGTTTCTACATGAACCCTTGTTCCGGGAAGTTCAGCGACGGGTCGAAACTGTCGTTGAGATTCATCGTTCGTATTTGATTTGTTATTTGGTCGAATTGGTCTGTTTGCTGTGTTGGAGTATCCGTGGGGTACTCCGGATCTAAGCGAAAATCCTGAGGATTAACAGTATAATCCTCCTGTGGCGTTTGAGAATTAGCAGTATAATTCTCGTACTGTTCATATTGGGAATTAGCTGTATAATTCTCTGAAAAGCTTTGAGCGTTTTCTAAATCGTAATTTTCATAACTGTCACTTACATTTTGATAATCGGGTGAATAGTCATTGTATTGATTAAATTGATCGGCATAATCATCGTAAGGTTCGTAATTTAAATGATGAGCTTTTTGCTGGTTAAAGCGATTAAAATTCGGGTTAGGTTGAATAGCTGACGGTCTTTGTTGGTTAAAGTTTGGATTTGGCCTTGTAGCTGAGGGCCTATTTTGAGGTTGATTAGGTTGGTTTTGAGGGAATGTCCTCTGACCAAATTGATTACTTGGTTGCGCGAAGTATTGATATGAAAAATTTTGGGAGTTTGAATTTCCTTGGAAACTTGGTCTCTGAAAGTTCTGAGGCTGTTGCCTTGTGCGGCATTCGCTTATGACGTGTCCATTTCTTTTACAGAATGAGCAGAATTTCTGCTGAAAATTTGAAGTTGGTCGTTTTTGCTGTAAAGTGGGATATTTGACCGGACTATTTTTCGGAAATTTCTGTTGCTCGAAATAAGAGAGTTGTAGTTCTCTCCGAATTCTACCTACAGCTTTCAATATAGTTGGAGGGTTGCTGGCACGTATGATGCGGCCTAAGTTTGGTTCTAAGCCCGTTAGTAAATTATTTAAAGTCATCGTTTCGATGAGGTCGGATTGTGCGGTTCTTTGTGTCGAGGTTAAATTTTGCTTTTGCACTGCAGCGTGCATTTTCGCATTGTGCGTTTGTAAACGCGAAACAAATGTTAAGGCGGATTCACCAGGCAATTGATGAATTCGTTGTAGGTCTTGGATAAGAGCCGTTAAGTCTCGAGAATCTCCAAAATGAGTTTCTAAAAGTGCCTTTATTTCTGGCCATGTACCAGGGTTTCGTGAATTTATAAGTTCGGCAGCTCTACCTTTTAATTTATTCTTGATATGCATGGTTAATAGAATTTTTTGGTCATGAATTGCCATGCCTTGGGCACACTGACATGAATTTAAAAATGTTTGCAGATTAATGGCATTGCCATCGAATTCGGGTATTAAAGAGAATATTTCAGAGAGCTTGTAAGGCTCAATTTGCTCTGGTTGTTGTTGTTGTAGTTGTTGTTGTTGTAGTTGTTGTTGTTGTTGTTGTAGTTGTTGTTGTTGTTGTTGTTGCTCGGCTGATGCCGGTACTATTGGTTGAGCTGTCTCTGGTTGAGCTCTGTCTGGCGTTTTGCTTTTTGTTTAGAGATTATTTGAACTAAAAGAATTGTCTGCGTATCAGCAGTATGATACGAGAATTAAATTAAAATTAGCTTGTTACGTTGCGTGCGTAAATGGATTGTATATTAGCTGTATAATACACAATGTTTCGTATTAGCAGTATAATGCGAAAATAAATAAACTTAAAATTAAATGAACTTGTTTCGTTGCGTTTGTAAAGGAATGGATTTCGCTTTGACAATAGAACTGGCTTTGTGCGCCGAGTGTATTAGCAGTATAATACACTTTTGATAAAATAAGTTGCGAATAATAATAAAATAGTAAAATGGTACGAGATGATTCTTAGAATGACTTACGTTAATTTCATCTCCATGAGTAGGTTCTTCGTCCGTCAAGGGATTGGGATCCGCCTCCACCAGTGAGGAAGGTCTCCTTGTTCACGTAGATGTACACGCACTAGTTAGGCACCTTCTGCAGATGTTCTCCTTGTTCTCTTACGCTTCACTACCAGGCTTAGGCTTCTTGTTCTGATGATGTTTACGGATCCTACCGACTGCGCCAATATTAGATCACGGTTCACATGAATGACTTTTTAAAAACTTTTATTTATTTAAATGGAGCCAACTTTGGCTCTTGGAGAATGAATATAATAATAAATTAGAAGTGTTGCATTCTAACTGAGTTTAATAACTGATTCTACAAAGTGTGTTTAGTCATATTTATAACATACAGAACCTGAGTAAGCAAAATATAGAACAAAGGAAATGCAATTCGATAATCAGCATAAAATGTGAGAAGCAAAGGTGAAACATAATATCTCTAAGATAAGCGATTAATAAGAGAAGTCGTTATAATGTAATATGATATACCTGTGAAGGTTTGTTATGACTAAGTCTTGGTAATAAGCGTATAATTTTATATAATATATATATATATATATATATATAATTTTATATAATATAATAATAATAATAATAATATATATATATATATATATATATATATATATATATATATATATATATATATATTATATAAAATTATACGCTTATTACCAAGACTTAGTCATAACAAACCTTCACAGGTATATCATATTACATTATAACGACTTCTCTTATTAATCGCTTATCTTAGAGATATTATGTTTCACCTTTGTTTCTCACATTTTATGCTGATTATCGAATTGCATTTCCTTTGTTCTATATTTTGCTTACTCAGGTTCTGTATGTTATAAATATGACTAAACACACTTTGTAGAATCAGTTATTAAACTCAGTTAGAATGCAACACTTCTAATTTATTATTATATTCCTTCTCCAAGAGCCAAAGTTGGCTCCATTTAAATAAATAAAAGTTTTTAAAAAGTCATTTATGTGAACCGTGATTTAATATTGGCGCAGTCGGTAGGATCCGTAAACATCGTCAGAACAAGAAGCCTAAGCCTGGTAGTGAAGCGTAAGAGAACAAGGAGAACATCTGCAGAAGGTGCCTAACTAGTGCGTGTACATCTACGTGAACAAGGAGACCTTCCTCACTGGTGGAGGCGGATCCCAATCCCTTGACGGACGAAGAACCTACTCATGGAGATGAAATTAACGTAAGTCATTCTAAGAATCATCTCGTACCATTTTACTATTTTATTATTATTCGCAACTTATTTTATCAAAAGTGTATTATACTGCTAATACACTTGGCGCACAAAGCCAGTTCTATTGTCAAAGCGAAATCCATTCCTTTACAAACGCAACGAAACAAGTTCATTTAATTTTAAGTTTATTTATTTTCGCATTATACTGCTAATACGAAACATTGTGTATTATACAGCTAATATACAATCCATTTACGCACGCAACGTAACAAGCTAATTTTAATTTAATTCTCGTATCATACTGCTGATACGCAGACAATTCTTTTAGTTCAAATAATCTCTAAACAAAAAACAAAACGCCAGACAGAGCTCAACCAGAGACAGCTCAACCAATAGTACCGGCATCAGCCGAGCAACAACAACAACAACAACAACAACAACAACAACAACAACAACTACAACAACAACAACTACAACAACAACAACCAGAGCAAATTGAGCCTTACAAGCTCTCTGAAATATTCTCTTTAATACCCGAATTCGATGGCAATGCCATTAATCTGCAAACATTTTTAAATTCATGTCAGTGTGCCCAAGGCATGGCAATTCATGACCAAAAAATTCTATTAACCATGCATATCAAGAATAAATTAAAAGGTAGAGCTGCCGAACTTATAAATTCACGAAACCCTGGTACATGGCCAGAAATAAAGGCACTTTTAGAAACTCATTTTGGAGATTCTCGAGACTTAACGGCTCTTATCCAAGACCTACAACGAATTCATCAATTGCCTGGTGAATCCGCCTTAACATTTGTTTCGCGTTTACAAACGCACAATGCGAAAATGCACGCTGCAGTGCAAAAGCAAAATTTAACCTCGACACAAAGAACCGCACAATCCGACCTCATCGAAACGATGACTTTAAATAATTTACTAACGGGCTTAGAACCAAACTTAGGCCGCATCATACGTGCCAGCAACCCTCCAACTATATTGAAAGCTGTAGGTAGAATTCGGAGAGAACTACAACTCTCTTATTTCGAGCAACAGAAATTTCCGAAAAATAGTCCGGTCAAATATCCCACTTTACAGCAAAAACGACCAACTTCAAATTTTCAGCAGAAATTCTGCTCATTCTGTAAAAGAAATGGACACGTCATAAGCGAATGCCGCACAAGGCAACAGCCTCAGAACTTTCAGAGACCAAGTTTCCAAGGAAATTCAAACTCCCAAAATTTTTCATATCAATACTTCGCGCAACCAAGTAATCAATTTGGTCAGAGGACATTCCCTCAAAACCAACCTAATCAACCTCAAAATAGGCCCTCAGCTACAAGGCCAAATCCAAACTTTAACCAACAAAGACCGTCAGCTATTCAACCTAACCCGAATTTTAACCGCTTTAACCAGCAAAAAGCTCATCATTTAAATTACGAACCTTACGATGATTATGCCGATCAATTTAATCAATACAATGACTATTCACCCGATTATCAAAATGTAAGTGACAGTTATGAAAATTACGATTTAGAAAACGCTCAAAGCTTTTCAGAGAATTATACAGCTAATTCCCAATATGAACAGTACGAGAATTATACTGCTAATTCTCAAACGCCACAGGAGGATTATACTGTTAATCCTCAGGATTTTCGCTTAGATCCGGAGTACCCCACGGATACTCCAACACAGCAAACAGACCAATTCGACCAAATAACAAATCAAATACGAACGATGAATCTCAACGACAGTTTCGACCCGTCGCTGAACTTCCCGGAACAAGGGTTCATGTAGAAACGCTATCACACTCATTGTTGACCGTAAATTCAAAAAATCTATACTACATTAAAGACATCACAAACAAATTCAAAATTCTAATCGATACTGGCGCAGGTATCTCTATCTTTAAACCAAAAACAGCGGAAAATTACAAACGGAGATTTTCGAAAAATGTAATTATACAAGGTATAACCGATCAGAAAATTACAATTAGTGAATCTGTTCTTATACCCTTTACGGATAACGACCCACATAAGGTTTACATCTACCACCTAGATATCAATTTTGATGGACTGATAGGAGCTGATTTCCTAGAGCACTATCGTTGTATCGTCGACATAAGAAATAAACGATTAATAACCAATTTCAAAACAGTCCCACTTTTCAAAGTAACCAACGATTCGTCGAAACCCGAATGTGACAAAATCCAATCAAACCACAACCCTAATCAAAATAAGATCCAAATTGACGGCCGTACCGAAAAAATTTATAAACTAAAATGTAACCTTAGAAACACTGACGCTATTTTGCAAGCGCAAGAGAATGAAAAAGTCCGTTTACCTAATGCTCTTGTTAAAGTGAAGGAAAACGGAGAATTTCTAACAACTATAATCAATGCTAATGTCATCCCGAAGACTGTCGATTTTTCCAATTTAAATTTAGAACCTTTACAAAAATTTAAGTCAATTTTTAACTTAAACACGCAAAATTCTGACCAACAACTAACGACGGACAGATCCTTTGAAATCAGGAACGAATTGCGCTTGGATCATCTAAACGAAGAAGAGGCCGAAATAGTAACGCAGCTTTGTTTAGACTTTCAAGATATATTCTATTTAGAAGGAGACAATTTGACCTTTACCAACGAAATCAAACACCCTATTGACACCGACAATTCCCGACCGATATTTACGAAATCGTATCGCTATCCTCAGATCCATAAGAAGAAGTTAAGTCCCAAGTATCGAAAATGTTAAGTCAAGGTATTATTCAACCTTCAATCTCACCTTGGTCCTCTCCTGTCTGGGTAGTTCCCAAAAAACTGGACGCTTCTGGTAAACAGAAATGGCGCGTTGTAGTCGACTACCGCAAACTCAACGAGGTTACAATCGGTGACAAATATCCTCTGCCCAACAATGCAATTCGATAATCAGCATAAAATGTGAGAAACAAAGGTGAAACATAATATCTCTAAGATAAGCGATTAATAAGAGAAGTCGTTATAATGTAATATGATATACCTGTGAAGGTTTGTTATGACTAAGTCTTGGTAATAAGCGTATAATTTTATATAATATATATATATATATATAATATATATATATATATATATATATATATATATATATATCAGCCCAAGTGGGAAAGGGGTGGGAAGAGGTGGGAAAGGGTGTCTACCTCCCCTTTTCCCCTTGCCCCCCACCCCGACTACCACCCCCACTACCACTTCTTCAATAGTGCCACCTACATTTCAAATATGAAGTCAGTATCTCTATCCGTTCGCGCGTAGTAAGAGTTTTTCTTTTTTGTGACATATGTGAATTTGTTATTCACTCAAGTTTCGTTTTTTCTTCAATAATGCCAACTACATTTCAAATATGAAGTCAGTATGTCTATCCGTTCTTGCGTAGTAAGAGTTTTTCTTTTTTGTGACGTAGATGTATTTTTGATTCACTCGGATTTCGTTTTTTCTTCAATAGTGTCACCTAAATTTTAAATATGAAGTCAGTATCTCTATCCGTTCGTGCGTAGTAAGAGTTTTTCTTTTTTGTGACGTAGGTGTATTTTTGATTCACTCGAATTTAGCTTTTTCTTCAATAATGCCAACTACGTTTCAAATATGAAGTCAGTATCTCTATCCGTTCGTGCGTAGCAAGAGTTTTTCTGTTTTGTGACGTAGGTGTATTTTTGATTCACACGGATTTCGTTTTTTCTTTAATAGTGCCACCTACATTTCAAATATAAAGTCAGCATCTCTATTCGTTCTTGCGTAGTAAGAGTTTTTCTTTTTTGTGACGTAGATGTATTTTTGATTCACTCGGATTTCGTTTTTTCTTCAATAGTGTCACCTAAATTTTAAATATGAAGTCAGTATCTCTATCCGTTCGTGCGTAGTAAGAGTTTTTCTTTTTTGTGACGTAGGTGTATTTTTGATTCACTCGGATTTCGTTTTTTCTTCAATAGTGCCACCTACATTTCAAATATGAAGTCAGTATCTCTATCCGTTCGTGCGTAGCAAGAGTTTTTCTTTTTTGTGACGTAGGTGTATTTTTGATTCACTCGAATTTCGCTTTTTCTTCAATAATGCTAACTACATTTCAAATATGAAGTCAGTATCTCTATCCGTTCTTGCGTAGTAAGAGTTTTTATTTTTTGTGACGTAGGTGTATTTTTGATTTACTCGGATTTCGTTTTTTTCTTCAATAGTGTCACCTATATTTCAAATATGAAGTCAGTATCTCGATCCGTTTGTGCGTAGTAAGAGTTTTTCTTTTTTGTGACGTAGGTGTATTTTTGATTCACTCGAATTTAGCTTTTTCTTCAATAATGCCAACTACATTTCAAATATGAAGTCAGTATCTCTATCCGTTCGTGTGTAGTAAGTTTTTCTTTTTTGTGACGTAGGTGTATTTTTGATTCACTGGGATTTTGTTTTTCTTTAACAGTTCCACCCACGTTTCAAATATCAAGTCGATATCTGTATCCGTTCGTCTGTTGTAAGAATTTTAATTTTTTGTGAGATAGGTGTATTTTTTATTCACTCGGATTTTGTTTTTCTTCAATAGTTCCACCTACGTCTGAAATATGAAGTCGATGTCACTATCTGTTCCTCTGTTGTAAGAATTTTTTTTCTTTGTGATGTCACGTAGACGTAGGTGTATTTTTAATTCACTTGTATTTCGTCCGTCTACAACATTTCCATCTACGTTTCAAGTTTCAATTCGATATCTACAACCATTCCCGATTATCAGCGAAATCACTTGGAGGCTCTGCCACGTTAAGAAATATAACCCTGTATATCACAGTTTACTTATACGGTAAAACAAATGCCATTATTATCGATCGAAATTTGCCGGCTACTGTCATCAATTGAACGGTAGCTTTACCATTTGGCACGTAAAATTGAGGGCGCTTATGCAGATCGACAGTTTATACAATTGTCCTTGGTTTTAATCTGCATCGCGCAAGAACACGAAACAAATGTCAATTTAGACAAATCGCCCTGTATATGACTTTTTATCACCTCGAAGTTTGACAGAAGTGGACGAATCTGATTGGATTATGCAGATCGACAGTTTATACAATTGACCTTGGTTTCAATCTGCATCGCGCAAAAATACCAAATAAATGTCATTTTACACAAATCGCCTTGTATATGACTTTCTGTCGCCTCGCAGATTGACAGCAGTGGACGAATCTGATTGGACGTTTCAGAAAATCGATATTCAGCTATGACGTAGACACGGGCGGGATGATAAAAATTTCAAAAAGTCTTCACACTACAAATTCGTTAGGGCGAAGTATTTTGGCCTAGGAACCACCGTTTGGGAGTTATGGAGGTTTTAAGGGAAAAATGTACCATTTTGAGTCGTGCATCGCCACACATTTGAGTCGATTTCTCGGAAAAGAAAGTATTTAGGACAATTCTGATGGAACTGGGCGATTCCTCAATAATTATCTGGACCCTTGTGAAAATTTATTTTTGAGCCAGCTGCAGCCGTTTCCGAGATATAAACGAAAAACGGCGAAAAAAAAGTAGCGTTTTGGAGCCGAAAAAAGTGCGAAAACATGCAATCTTAAAATGTTCATATTTTTCGAAATACACCAGCGGGACGACCGTACGATGTCGCGATGGAAAGAGGAAGAGTTCTAGTTGATCCACATCGTAAATTTCATAGGGTAAATCGAAAATTCGGCTCGGCACGAACGAATGAAAAGTGACATTTCCTGACTTTTAGGGTAAATAGCGAGGGGCGTGACTTAGCCAAAAGGAGCATCATGAATAAAAAGTGAGGGTCGTAGAAATGCGTCCAGAGAGAGACTGACGAATTTAATTAGTTAATTAAGAAGTTAATCGTTAAATGGAATCGACGAAATATAGCCTATACCAGAAAGAATTTTATTGTGTATCCGTCAATATCGGTCCGCGTCCAGAGAATTGAGCGTGACAAAAGCCTTTGTTATTGTAAATTTGGAAAGAGTAAGGGGTACAGCTCGATCAGATTTTAATATAGGTTAATTTTAACAAAACTTTACGAAAACACGCTTCCAATGGATTGGAAAATTTGAGGTCGATCCGATAAGTTTCAGAAGTATACTGCTTTAAACATGAACCGATGTGCTCAAAGTGCTGTCATTCAATCCGAAAGTCTGCCTCAAAGTTGAGTTTACACTGTTAAAACCCAGTTATTTAAAATCAGATTTGTCTAATCTGCCAGAAATGGTGATTTGGGGACTATTGGAGTATTTCAACATAAGAGTATGCAGCATATAACTGCCGAAAAAAAGGAGTATGAAAATGCAACTAGGAGTGAATGACTTCACGCCGCGTCTATATTCTTGATTAATTTTAAAGTCTCTAGAGATCTTAGAATATTCTGGTTTTTTGAATTTTGCTCTAAAATTAAGAGATTTTTTGCAAAATGTAATAATAAAATATGCTAAATAAGCCCATTAAATCATCACACCAAATTTCTAGTGGAAATGTTTATAACAACGCCAAAAAAACAATAACAAAGTCGAAAATTGAACGTTGACTGTTTAAGTGCATCAAGTCATAGAACAATTTGTTTTAGAATGTAGATTTTTCTCCTACTCTTCAGTGGTGTTAACACATTTTTTTTTAGCTATTTAAAATCATTTTAAATTTTTTATAAAGAATTTTTTTTCTCAGAATTAAACAATTATAAATTATTAGAATGCTTCAAAAGATCACAAAAAAAGAAACAATTTTAAAAAACGGGGTTTTCTACGCCAATTGGGAGCCGTGAAGCGTGAAAAAAATGCATTTGTTAAATAATTGGCAAAAAATTGTTTCAAATAATTTTAAAACACCTACTTATTTATGCAACGTGTGTAAAGCAGTACTTTTTTCATGCATAAGTTGTAGACGAGTGCATCAATCTTGTGAGAATCCCATGATAAAAGTAGTTTCTTTAACAGTCATATAAACAAATTGTTAATTAACGCCACTGAAAAGTAAACAATGAATGATTCAATTTTCAAACTTGTTACTGTTTCTTAAGCTTTTTTTGTATAAATATTAAATTATATTATACTATTACATTCACCGAGGGCCATTTGATATAAGAAAATGTGCGGGGTCCTTTACCAAGATGATTTAATTCTACCAGAGGCATATTTTTAATAATGACAAATCTTAATTGTCTTAATTTATTGCAACAAAATTAACCATAAAGGTTCAGACAATTCTAGTTTTCTTCGTAGTTTTATAATGATCAAATTAATTTTTTTAATGGCGATACAAGCAATATCATTAATCACAAGACAACAAAAAAAAGGGCTGCGCTTTTGATCAGAACCATCTAATCCTGTTTTTTAACATGTTGAAGCCGATTCTGATATTAAAAAAAAAATTATCAGTTTTTATCCCCCTTATTTTTATCCCCTAAAAACCCAGATAGCATTTATTATTCCACGAATGTACATTTTGCATTCCCAATGTTCTAATTGCATTCTGTACTTGCCATGTATATTCCCTCAACATTCCCATATAAATAATATGTTCACATATACAATATGATTATACATACGATATAAATGGAATATACAGGAAAGTTTATGTTCACAGTCGCATATACTGTGTACACGTATCAGGGAACGTTCTTCGTATATGCGTTCATGTACATCGTATAAACATTCGTCAATGATTTTATCTGTATAATACAGGTATATTTTTTGCAGAAATATTTGCATCGCTCGAGCGCCGCGCAGACAGTAATTTCATCAAAAGTTCAGCACTTTTAACGCGAACGCTGATTGGTTCGATTTTTGAACTAATAAAAATAAACCTGCATCACAACTGATGAGACAGCAATGCTAGTTTTATAGTACCTATCTACCTACCTACCTACAAAAATAATTATGATATTTCTCTATCTATATAGATTTCGTTAAAGTACATTTCTAATCATCCCCTGTGCAGTGTATGA
The DNA here is from genome assembly GCA_936432065.2 of Rutpela maculata. Lineage (NCBI taxonomy): Eukaryota > Metazoa > Arthropoda > Insecta > Coleoptera > Cerambycidae > Rutpela > Rutpela maculata. The sequence continues at coordinate 36,642,564 of OW386294.2, read as the reverse complement.
CTTTTTATAAATTTTAAATCGTTCGTCAATATTATTGTATATATGAAATATGTTTTAAATTTTGAATCCAGACTTTAGATTTGTGATCGAATATTAAATAATAATGAATATGAAATATTAAATAATAATGAATGAAATATTAAATAATAATGAATAATAACCCTTTTTTAATTTATGTACTGTGTTCAATTAATTAGTAACTATCTCGGTAACTATCGGCATTTCCTAAGCAGATAGTTCAGACTCAGAATGGTTATTTAATTACATTTTATCTTTTATATTTAGATTTCCGTTTTCCATGTCATTACAATCCCCTTGTAGAATTTTTTAAATGCGCGCCATGGTCGTTAGGTTAGTGCGCATGCTCATCGTGCTGTGCTGTCAAATGTCGATTTCAATTTGTGTTTTGTTTTTGTATTCCCGTGATTTATTATTATAATTATTCCAAGTATACATTAATTGCATTGCAGTAAGTATTTTACAATTGTATACAATATAACTACCACATAGTTTTGTTGTCATTTGCAGACATTTTATATTTAGACACTAAAGTTTAATGTGTATCCCTTTGTACATATTATACTAAGCATACCACCTATATTAGTTATAATAATTACGGCGTTTGTAGGTATCGATTTTTGGAAAAAAAACTGAGGTGGTCTTTGTAATGGTCTCGGTCCACGAAAAGGAAGCTTGGTGGTCACCATTCAAACGGAAACAATTTGACTGATCATTGAAAAACAGATGAAACGTGGACACTTTACGGGGTTTTTAAATCTTATTTTCAAGAAGGTAGGTTCGATCTATTTCAATATTAAGGAGCTTTTGTTTATTTAAATCACAACCATTGAATTTGATTACAACATAAGAGTTGTGATAGGTATATTTATTTGTAGTAATTTGCTTTATACCTATTTCAGAGGATTATAGAAGAGCTGCAATTAAATGAAAAGGGCAGAGATCACATCTGATGTACAGAGTGAACAAAAACAAATCAAAGGACTATGTACAAAAAGCACGTTATTCCTCCCGTCAGATGAACATAATGATATCGAAGAACATATTGGAAGCCGTCGACTTCCCAAGAAATTTTGTCCTTACTAGAAGTTGAAAGAAGATATGTTGTTCTTTTAATAACTCTGGTAGGCATTTAAAATCAAGTACCTAAAATTTCGAATGTTCACTTGAACGAATTTCATATGAAAAAGAAAAATTAATAAAAGCCACACATCGATTTAGGTGCAAAAACTTAAGTATTGTGGATATTTATCCTCAGCAAATGTGACAATGACGTGTTTATGCCTAAATCGATGTGTGGTTTTTACGTGAACGTTCGAAACTTCAGGTACATTTAAAATCACAAGCATAAATATTTCCTAATTCCAAAAAAATATCTATGTTTTGTAGGTAAAGGACACCGCACAAAACAAATGAAAAAGAGGGCACAGTAAAATGGGCTGAAAATGCAGAATGTCTGAAAATGGCCAGTTTGAAAGGTCAAAGATCAGGAAGATCGGTAACCACTAATGTCATAGTTGAGAGTATTATGTGACAACGAGTTGTTGTTATTCATATTCATAAGACCGGAAATGCCGCAGGTTTCATGAATGAGGGTGATTTTTTAAGGTCTTAGGCTTACTTTAAAGTGAGAGTGTGCGTGCGTGAGAGAGTGAAAGTGTGTTCCTATCAAAGAGTTCTATAAATAGAGGATACAAGCTGCATAAGCGTAATGTATAAGCAGTGGACAGCGCGCAAACGGTGTGAGCATTCTCATCCTTCTCACACAGTTCGTTTTCTCTTTGTCGCACAGTACATGGGGGGCTGTGTTGCTTTGTAAAACAAAGTGGAGAGCAAAGGAGAGGGTACGGGGTGTGTGACAAAGACAAGGATACTCGCGCCGTCCAGCAAATCAACGGCTTGTCTCCTTTAGTCAGAACTCTGGTTCATATGTGTAAACACATTAGGATAACAACGTTAAACAAATCCTCGTCATAATATGATACTCTCAACTATGACAGCCGGTACCGATATTCCTGATCTTTGACCTTTCATATCTCAAAAACTGGCGATTTTCAGATATTGTGCCCATGAAAACTTTTGATCAGGATATTATAAAGTACAACATACTACATTTTCAGCCCATTTGACTGTACCTTCTTTTCCATTTATTTTGTGCCTGCCGTGTCCTTTATGATAATATCAATTTGTTTAATTTATGTTTGATCAGTCTTATTTTTTCTGTAAGATCTTTGTAAGATGTTTTTATATTTTTCAACTTTATCATGGCCAGTTTTTAAAGAAAAGTAAGTACCTATTCAAATATAATACATTGTATTTTCTTTTGTAGTTGGACTAGCCCGTGCATCTCCTCCTCTAGACAGGAAGGAAATACCTTCTCCTAAAAATTGGGAAAGCCAAAAGAAAGTATTCAGCCAATAGGATCAGTCTAGGGTGGCCAGATTTTTGTGCTGGACACTTCTGCTGGGAAAAAAATTGATGAGCGGGGGGAGCAGAAATCCGAAAAATCATTTCTTGATCCCAACATTTTTTGATGACCGAGAGGAAAATTTTTTTTAATCACAGATAGTACTCCAAAATGCTGGACTGTCCAGCGAAATTCCGGACGTATGGTCACCCTAGATCAGTCACAGATGATGTGTTGAGAATGAAAAGTGGACTTTCGCAATTACAAGTATCACCATCGGCAACACCTGGACACTGGTTTTGAAAATGTAAGCCCTCCAATTTTTACTATTTTTTACTTACTGACAAAAAATTCGTTATAGTAAAATATGACAGTTCATAAGTTGCAAAGAACATTTTTTTGTTAAAAAAAATCTCAATTGAAATTTTTGTCACAATTGTTTTTTATTATTGCAATTCATTTTTGTAACAAAAAATAAAAATATATTTAAAGTAACACAACTGTTTTATTTATACCTCTTCCTATTTTATAATTTAAGATGCATACTTAATTGTTACAACAATGTAAAGTAATTAATAAAATAAAATCATGTTTTGTTCTTGGCAATTTAAAACCATACTTAATTGTTACAACAATGTAAAGTAATTAATAAAATAAAATCATGTTTTGTTCTTGGCAATTTAAAACACGATTTGAAATAGATAAAACTTTAATATGATCATTAGATTTTTTCATAAATAACACGTTAAATATGATTTTTAAGCTGCAATTTTAGAGTGATGTATTTTAAAATGGTTTTTAACAGATCTTATTAACGTAAAACTATTTTTTTTACATATATTCTTGGACCCTTGTAAAGTATTGTTATAGCAAATACAGTTTTATTTAAGTTTATTTAGCATTTGTGTGCTCCATTCAATAAAATTTGATGAATAAAACATTTGACTTTAGTTGAAAACTAATGGTAAAAACAAATTTTCTGTGCATATATTCCACATTTACTTACATAATATTCTTCACAAGGAATGTGAAATGTGGAAAATTAGAATAAGTACCTAATAATTGACTGTAACAAACTTTAAAATTAGATATTGGATTTATTATATGCAAGTACTTCACTCATATCATGGATTCTCTTGAGTTTAATTATTATTATAATTTATTATTTGCTATAATCATAGATGAGTCGCTGCGTCATACTGAACATATTCGGAATGAAGCAGCGACTCATCAATGATTACAATAAGTAATAAATTATTATAATAATTAAACTTTGAAGAAAATACATGGTACGAGTGAAGTACTTATAGCTGCCACTGATACATAATGTTTATTCCTACAATGTACATGCATCATAGATTTATGATCCATGTGTAACATACCAGGCACCTACGGTTTAATTCCTACGAAGGTAGTACTCATATACCGTGAACATGCAGTGTACATTGTGAATGTAGGATGGACCTTCCTCCTATATACCTCATGTATCTATCAGTATATCAATATACGTTTCTGGTTCATATCAAGTTCCGTTTTGGTCTATGGGTACGTTGTAGGAATCTTACTCGTATATCGAGAGGCGGTCATCTGTACGTCTCTCTGACATTCAGATTTTCTACATGGAATACAAAATGAATGTTCATTCTTAGTTCCATGGGTACATAAAGTACGTTCCGAGCACATGCTCTGAATGTAAAAATGCTATCTGGGAAGGGGCAATGGTTTTGTCCTAAGGTTCTGATCTAATTTTTCTGAAGTATTTTGACGTGCTGAAGCCAATTTTGGACAAAAGAAAAATTGCAGGAAAATATTAGCCTACTTTATACATACAAAACCTTGAAATATATATAGGTACAATACAATAACGAACACAAAATAAGTGCTATAAGATGTCGGTAAACAATAACCATACCTATGCATAGTACTTCGCAAAAGCTTTTGGTCACTATTAAGATCTGGATTTCAATGAATTACAACTTCTTACGCTGGATTCAGTTGAACTTAATAATGTGGGAACAGCACCAACATACAGCTTTTGTGTAACAAAATCCATGTAGTGATATAATTGTCTGTCGAGAATAACGATTGCCCGTGAAATAATTCTAACCTATAAAAAGATTACGTTTCATTTAAATAAATATCTTTATAAAAACGGTACAACACAAACTTACTTTTGGGTCATTCACAGGAAAATGGTGCACCTCCAACAACCAAATTCGCAAACAAGAGGGCATGTTTATGTTTGCACCTAACCTCTACACTAATAAAACGTCCAAATAAAATAATATTTAAAAAAGTCACAACGCTTTATGGTTCACAGTTCTGCATCAAAGTTATTAAAAGACATCATCCACAATTTTTCACAAAAATGATCAAAAATCACAAACGTTAGATTTTACATCATTTTACACTGGAGTGCTGCGTGAGCATGACACTGGCGCGTTCCATGACTTCGATGTCGTAAAATGAAGTAGGTAAACATTTTTAAGTAAAATTATGTAGTAAATATGTAAACTTGTGTATAAGTAATTAAGTTAATATGTTGACTTAAATATGATATTATTTTACGTATATGCCATGTAAAATTATGTAAAATATTTTATATAAAAATGTTCTATTAATCTTACCTCTCAGAGAGGTAAAGTTACATTAATGTTTACTGGGTAAAGCGATGGGAACTGGCATCTGAGGCATCGGAACTTTAATATAGTAGGAATGACATAACTGTTACTAATTTTGCGACTTCAGGGTAATATTCACTTTGTGGTATGCATTTGTAGTGACAATTATGTAGATTCTACTGAATTTAGGCATTGTATAGTTATAACACTTTCAAGTAACTGCTGGAGAATATGCAACGTCGCGGATACTACTCTGCATTTACTTTGAAGCATCCTCAACTGCTAAGTGAAAATTGGTAGTAATGCCAAGTGCACAGCTTTACCAAAGGACTACTTCAAAGTTGTCTAACTTATTAGTGACATCTCGAGTAAAAATTAGGTTATTTCTACGAAGATAGGGGCTTTGAAGTTATTTTTACTACTCCCCACTAATTGAAAATAACTTAAAAGTTACATATACTTGAAAATCTACTATGAAGTAATATTAACTTTTAAGACAATTTATATAATTATTGGCATTGAATAAAATGGCGCCATCTGAAATGCTCAGTAAAAGCGAAATAAAGTTTATCGACACTCATCCACGTTTTATAGAAAACTGAAGAAACCGTTAAACAGTAGTAGAAATAGTGATTCTTCAGAATATAATGCAAACATGAAAGATTATTTCGCCACAGCAAAACCATCATCTTTGACAACAAGTGCAAAAGTGTTCCCATCAACACAATGAGAAAAGTAATCGAAAACTATAACAGTCTGCAGTGATATTAGTGATACTGCGTGTGCTGTGTACTGCACGAAAGTTACAACTTGTCTTTAAAACATAAATTGATCCATAGTTCAGTTAGTGATCCACTGAGCATATTAAATGAATTTGCCGATTAAAAACTCCAAATTTAATAAATATTGTGTCGATGGGGAACGGACAATTTCGGTATACACGGCATAAGACATTGTTTGTGGACAATAAATTGAGAAAAGTTATCAGTGAGGACAAAAATAACAGTTTACAACACCATTATCCAACCTGATTTCGATTACTGTGCCAGTCTATTATATTTCTTCGATTTAAATAACTTCCCTTCAAAAACTACAGAATAGAGGAATGAGAGTGATTTTGAAATGCAGCCGATATACCTCAATGCAACATATGCTTTCTTCTCTTCAGTGGCTGTCTGTAAAAGATAGATTGCTTTCCATGGCTATGGTATTTAGTTTCAAAATTTTAAATAACTTAATACCCAAGTATTTAAATAAATTTATATTTTATGCAAACCAAATACATCAACACCACACAAGAAATAACAACAAATTTAATATACCAAGGCAAAATCTAAGTCAAACTAGGAAAATTATGTTATATAAAGGCCTCGATCAATATAACAAGTTGCCAGAAGATGAAAGGAATCTATCTCTCTACCTGTATTCAAACGTAAAATTGTAAGCTACATAAAGTCGATTGATTAACTCCACTTGTTTTATATAGGTATTTTTTCCTCGTTATTTTTTAATTTATTTGTATATGTATTAGTCTAAGTGTGAAAGTGCGTGTATTTATTTATTTATGTATAAATTATGATTCCCCAGCAAACATATATATATAGCATATACGTAAATGCTACGTAAACTAAGTTTCGCAGAAGTAACGTGCTATGTAAAATGTGACGCATAATCATATGTGCATACTCTGCGAAATGTCAGCAACATGTGCATATGATTTTTACATAGTGAAGGAGGTAACACTGTGACCTCACGGTATGGAACAAATGACGTAGCGTATATGTATATTCAACCACTTGCTATGTAAAGCATACGTAACTAATTTTATCTCTTTATGATGTAGCATAATATATGTATATTCAACCACTTGATAGTGACCTTACGCTACGTAACTTATATACTTTTTATCTCTTTATGATGTAGCATGTATATATTTTATCTCCCTACCGTATGTTCAAAATAGCATATCCCAGCACTTTTTAAATATTGATACTACACAATTGGATTTTTAAAGTTAGATGTATGAATAAAGTTCCTTATAAGTTATACAGAAAAATATATTTCTTTAGAAAATTACCGAAGTTGACACCAAGTTTTATTTTTAAGTCGGATACCTTATTTAGAGAGCCGAGTAGTTTTATATTTTGAATGAAAATTTTTTTGTAAAAAATGGTTATATTTAAAATATAAAACAATCTAACTTTCTAAAAATGTTCAGAGGTATTCTACTTAAAAATAAAAGTTGATGTCTCCTCCAGTTATTTCCTAAAGAATATCAATTTTTCTGGACAATTCATGAGGAATTTATATTCATATATTTAACTCCAAGAATCCAGTTCTCCAGTATCAATATTTAAAAAGTACTATAGGGTGCTATTTTGAACATTATGGAAGGTACATAAAACAAATACATGCTACATCAAAAAGAGATAAAAAGTATATAATGTAAGATATGGTTGTCTGATTTGTCAACATATATTAGCTTAAAGATTCTCGAATTGAATGACAGTTTAAACTAAGTTAATTAGTATCAACAAAGTTTCAATTCCATCTTAATCTCTGCATATCCCAGTAAGTAAACCAGGCATTAGGCTTTGTCCTCGACGTTGTTATCTATATGTTCTTTAGAAAGCAGCTATACAATATTTTTTTTCTCCAATGATGTATACCCACCTATACCTACCTTGCCTTGCATTCCTAGTAAAGCTCAAATTTCATTTAATTTATTTTATTAACTGTTGATTTAGGAGAGATTAATACTAGTGTCTTTTGTCTAACTAATCTATATTCAAGTTAACTAAGTATCTACAATAAGTGTTAAGCATTTCTCGGGTCGTTTCTGATTGTACTCGTTCTTTGGTCAGCCTTCGTCACTCTGACATTTGCTATTTGAACATCAGTTACACAACCTGTGAAAATAATTGAAATATTAGTCTATTTCATATACGGGGTGCACCATTTAAAACTCCCCAGGCTTGTAATTTTTTTATTTTTTAAGGCACATCAAATTGTAGATATTTTTAAAGCATTTAAAAAAAAAATTTTTTGAAAAAATTGTTAAGAAAGAAATCTTAATTTCCTTGAATATTTTTTACGTCACCCTGTATATGAACTGCGTTAATATTTTCTTATAAAGGTTTTAATTAGCTTCAATTTATATTATTGGTTTTAGAGAAAGGAATTAAGAATACTCCAAATTGATTTTTTTTTTTTAATTACTTTGAAAGGAATGTAAATAATAATTTTATGCTTTATCTGTAAAAGACATCTCACAAACAACATTCAGTGTAATAAAACAGTAACAAAAAATAAAAAAAAAAAATTTTTTTTAAACCAACATATTAAAATGTACTAAGTAGGAAATTGCAGATTTTTTGTTTTTTAAGTTTTTTATTTTAATAGCATAAATTGAAGCTAATTAAAACCTTTATAAGAAAACAATAACACAGTCCATGTACAGGGTGAGGTAGAAAAATATTCAAAGAAATTAAGTTTCCTTTCTTAACTAAACTCTAAAGTCTGAGGAGTTTTAAGTGGCGCACCCTGTATAGTGTAGTAAATCTGGTTATATAGCTTGTATCCCTTTACTAAATTGTGAAGAAAACTAGATGCAAACTATTTTGATCAATTTGTTAAGTTATTAAACAATTTATGATAGCTTAAATAATAATGTATATATTTTAACAAAACTTTACGAAAACACGCTTCCAATGGAATGGAAAATTTGAGGTCGATCCAATAAGTTTCAGAAGTATACTGCTTTAAACATGAACTGATGTGCTCAAAGTGCTGTCATTCAATCCGAAAGTCTGCCTCAAAGTTGTGTTGACACTGTTAAAACCCAGCTATTTAAAATCAGATTTGTCTAATCTGCCAAAGATGGTGATTTGGGGACTATTGGAGTATTTCAACATAAGAGTATGCAGCATATAACTGCCGAAAAAAAGGGTAATGAAAATGCAACTAGGAGTGAATGACTTCACGCCGCGTCTATATTCTTGATTAATTTTAAAGCCTCTAGAGATCTTAGAATATCCTGGTTTTTTGAATTTCGCTCTAAAATTAAGAGATTTTTTTGCAAAACGTAATAAAAAAATATGCTAAATTCCTAAGCCCATTAAATCATCACACCAAATTTCAAGTGGGAATGTTTATAACAACGCCAAAAAAACAATAACAAAGTCGAAAATTGAACCGTTGACTGTTTAAGTGCATCAAGTCATAGAACAATTTGTTTTAGAATGTAGATTTTTCTCCTACTCTTCAGTGGTGTTAACACATTTTTTTTTTAAACTATTTAAAATCATTTTAAATTTTTTATAAAGAATTCTTTTTCTCAGAATTAAACAATTAAAAATTATTAGAATGCTTCAAAAGATCACAAAAAAGAAACAATTTAAAAAAACGCGGTTTCTACGCCAATTAGGAGCCGTGAAGCGTGAAAAAAATGCATTTGTTAAATAATTGCCAGAAAACTGTTTTAAATAATTTTAAAATACCTACTTATTCATGCAACAAGTGTGTAAAGCAGTACTTTTTTCATGCATAAGTTGTAGACGAGTGCATCAATCTTGTGAGAATCCCATGATAAAGGTAGTTTCTTTAACAGTCATATAAACAAATTGTTAATTAACGCCACTGAAAAGTAAACAATCAACGATTCAATTTTCGAACTTGTTACTGTTTCGTAAACTTTTTTTGTATAAATATTAAATTATATTATACTATTACATTCACCGAGAGCCATTTGATATAAGAAAATCTGCGGGGTCCTTTACCAAGATGATTTAATTCTACCAGAAGCTTATTTTTAATAATGACAAATCTTAATTGTCTTAATTTATTGCAACAAAATTAACCATAAAGGTTCAGACAATTCTAGTTTTCTTCGTAGTTTTATAATGATCAAATTAATTTTTTTTAATGGCGATACAAGTAATATCATTAATCACAAGACAACAAAAAAAAGGGCTGCACTTTTGATCAGAACCATCTAATCCTGTTTTTTAACATGTTGAAACCGATTCTGATATTAAAAAAAAATTTATCAGTTTTTGGTTACCACCCCTTTTAACCCCTAAAATGGGGCAATGGTTTTGTCCTAAGGTTCTTATCTAATTTTTCTGAAGTATTTTATATATGTACAATACAATAACGAACACAAAGTAGGTGCTATAAGATGTCGGTAAACAATAACCATACCTATGCATAGTACTTCGCAAAAGCTTTTGGTCACTATTAAAATCTGAGTTTCCTTGAATTACAACTTCTTACGCTGGATTCAGTTGAACTTAATAATGTGGGAACAGCACCAACATACAGCTTTTGTGTAACAAAATCCATGTAATAATTATTGTCTGTCGAGAATAACGATTGCCCGTGAAATAATTCTAACCTATAAAAAGATTACGTTTCATTTAAATAAATATCTTTATAAAAACGGTACAACACAAACTTACTTTTGGGTCATTTACTGGAAAATGGTGCACCTCCAACAAATTCGCAAACAAGAGGGCATATTTATGTTTGCACCTAACCTCTACACTAATAAAACGTCCAAATAAAATAATATTTAAAAAAGTCACAACGCTTTATGGTTCACAGTTCTGCATCAAAGTTATTAAAAGACATCATCCACAATTTTTCACAAAAATGATCAAGAAACACAAACGTTGGATTTTACATCATTTTACACTGGCGTGCTGCGTGAGCGTGAGCGTTCCATGACTTCGATGTCGTAAAATGAAGTAGGTAAACATTTTTAAGTAAAATTATGTAGCAAATATGTAAACTTGTGTATAAGTAATTAAGTTAATATGTTGACTTAAATATGATATTATTTTACGTATATGCTATGTAAAATTATGTAAAATATTTTATATAAAAATGTTCTATTAATCTTACCTCTCAGAGAGATAAAGTTACATTAATATTTACTGGGTCCTTGTAATTACCTTAGAAATGTGAATTTGTATATTAGGATTTTCCTATTCAAATAAATACTTACTATTTTTTGAATGAAATTAAATGTAAACTGATCACTAAAATATGAAAACTCATGTATTTTTTCCATTATACATCGTACATCGTACATCGTTTTCATTAAAAAAAAACAAATATTTTATTTGCACAAATTTATTAACAATTTAATTAATATAATAAAAAGTACTTGGTAAAAATATAATAATTGTTATTTTTAATCCACGTTCCTGTCCAGTTCCACATCACACACAGTGACATTTTAACAGTTATTACCAGCGACATAATAAGGAGAGACTGGAAAAGTAGGCGTGGCACATGGCCAGAACATATTCAAGCAACTAGTCCGCATGGGCGTCACTTTAACTTAACGTTATGGAATTTGCGAATATTTTAAAAATGTATAGAACAGCATTTACTCCGTTTTTAAATGCAATATAATTTATTACTACTTCTACAGTAATTTGACTAATAGATTTGAGCTCAACTAATAATAGAACGGTAATAAAAAACAATATATATTCATTAATTGTATCCCTCAAAGCAGTACTCCACTGCAAATCTTGGTAACTAGGGCCAACAAATGCACCCCCACTGCGTCCCTCGAGCATTTATTGTATGTCCAAACAAACCGTACGTATACTGAATTGGGATTGCCCCTCTATACTTTAGACCTCGTTGGTTATTACCGTGTTGCCAATTAAAAAAAAATTACCAATCTCGCATCTGCCAATTGTACCAACATGAAAATAAGTTGATAGCAATAGTTACATTAGTTACCACCCAGGTAGCAAAGGCACGTGAAAATGACGTGAAAAAATGGTCAAGAGTGACGAGGAATGACGAGTTAGATGACGTAAATGAAACGTGAAAATGACTTCCTAATGTCTCAGACGAATGACGTCTTTTTCAGGTTATATTTGGTAATCCCCCCCAAAGTTTTTCAGTAATAGGAACATATATATAAAACTACATACTAGTTAGTAATCTACTTGATAAAAATAAAACAATTAATGCATAAATAAGTTTTGTCCTAATGAATTTGTTTGTTAGCCATCCGTAATTTTATTTACATTAACATATCTAATATTGCTTACCATCACTCCAACTTTTTCTCACAAGGGTTGCCTGCAAATTATAATGTTTTTTAAGTTATTAAATTCATTTTTACTTACCTTTACCAATTGCGGTCCGTAGGATTTGAACCTACATGTCTCCCGTTGTCCGTATTACAGTACTGACGCATTAGCATTAGCATTAAAATCTTTATTTATATATTATGTGTTACATTCCATTAGGTATTTCATTTATCTCATGAATATAGTATGTACAATGATCATGTTTTGTAAACGTTTACACGCGCGGAGACGTGACGCGACTAACGATTTCGACACCCAAAAGTCTCTTTTTAAAAAATTATTAAATTCAAAAATTTATTTTTTATAAAAATGTTTTAAGTACAATGTATGTATTTAATCTAAGAAAGCTAGTTACAGACTGAATCTAAAACAATGCAAAATAGGAAAGAAGGCACAGCGCCTTATCTTCTAAGTATCAGGTTACAACTGCTGATGCTGGGAAACATAGTCGTCCCCTTATAATTTAAATGGGGGGGTCGATACATAATTCCTCCCTTCGAAGATTCAACTACGGAGTGCAGCGAGGAAGTTGAACGTTTGGTGGGATGGCTTCTGGTCGATTTCCCTCGATGTCTTCATTATGTTTCCTTCGTCTGGCTAATATACATTTTTTATATGAAAAATATGAGATGATTAAAATAACCATAACATAGAGGAGTACTGTCCATGTACTGGGAATATTGGAGATTCCAATTTCGTCATAAGATATTTGGGGTTGATTTTCAATTATTTGTTTTTGAATATCCTGTAGTTCGTCTAGGTTGATATTCTCTAAGTGGATGGTAAAGTTTTGGTTTGGTGTAGGATTTTCCTCTTGGTCTAGTTCTGGGAAAAATATCGGCTCGTTTTGATTTATGGCTTGCTGTTTATTGCTGATCTTCTCTCGGGTGCTAATTATTTCGCACCCTATTGGGATGTTGATTAAATAGGTACCAATTAACTTTTGGACCTCTTCTTGTTGTTTACATTTCATGGTGATTGCCTGCTTGCTGGGAAATATACCAATCCATTGTGTCGATTCTTCTAGTTGCTTGATTACGGCTCTTGTAGTTTTGATCTGGGTTCTTTGACAGCTTGCGGTGTTCTTCATATCCAGGAGTTGTATTTCACAAGGGCTGTCTTCGTCGATTTCTTTTATGTCAAGTTTCTTACAAGCATAATATTGTGGTGCCATTTTGGTGCATATGTCACTTTCGAATGTAAAGTACAATTTGTCTTTTAGCAAATATCTATTATTTGGAATTATTGCCTTGAATTGACTCTGACTATACACAGGAATTGGGTACAGGTGATAATAATTAAAGGTTTCAGGGTACATGATTGGTAAACGAAGTAAGTAGGTGATTTTATTATTAAGGATATAACATTCAATTTCTATTAATTTTTCTATTAGTAGGGTATTTTCTAGTGTTATTTCAAAGGGCAATTGTCCCGGTTGTATATTTTTTTCCAATTTTAATAGTTCTTTGAACAGATCGACAGTTTTTATTATACTTGGGTGCATGATATTTAATCTGGTGAACGTAATTGAATTTTCTATATCTTGGAGAATAGAGTTAATTATTTCATACATATTTATAATTTGATTTAAAATGTCTTTCATGAAGTTAGTAGTTTTGCGTTTTAAGTCTCGTTCAGCAATGGCGGCAATCCGTTCGATTTCTGATTGTAATACTTTTTCATTATGAGATATTTGTTGAATGGTTAAATTAAATTTATTAATTATGTCTATAGAGATTGAGTTTTGTTTTGTAATGCTTGCAGCCAATTTATTTTGGTTATTTTGAATTTGCCTAATGAGATTGTCATACCGTTCTCCGTCGGTGGCATCCAAATTACCAGATATTGATTTAAAAATAGAACCTAGACCGTTTATTAAACCTCTTTTGGTTCTTTGGGGATGCGGAAGAATTACTTTTAACTTGATTTCGACCTTTTCTTCCGTCAACTTTAATATTTTAACATAGTTTGATGTATCTTGGGAGTAATTTTTATTCAAATTACTGCTATGCATAAGATTTTCTGATTGTTCATGTAGCTTATTAATTTCGGTGATAATTGGGTTTAAATCATAGTAATGGATCAAGGTGTGACTATATTCTTGTACCTTTGCCAGTCCTAGTTTAAGTGGTATTAATCCGGGGTTGTTTTCTAAGCTTTTGATTGTTATTCTCTCTTGTAATCCGAGTACAAGGGGAAATCTGAAATATAACAGTTTAGTTATTTAAAATCGTAAGTTTTCTTTAGTGGTCTTTTTAAGTTATCCATGTGGATTTTGTTTTCGGTCGATACGGTTTTTGAATTTTTGTCTACCGTTTTTATTACCGTTGGTTTATGAAATTTATTCGCGGTCTTTTGCCTTTTATGTTTTTTAATATAAGTGGTTGATTTAGACTGAAATAATTTTGGATCATCGCGATTTTGATTTAGTTTCTCTATAGTTTTTTCTTTATTTTCTATAAGGTTTTCATTTATTTTTGAGTACATTAATTTAGTCCTTTCTTTATGTTCGTTAATATAATCGTTAACGAGTATCTTTTCAATGTCCATATCGAATGGATTTTCATTATTTATGTGTCCTTTAATGATGTCTATTGGTTTTAACTTTGTTGTCGAATGAATCGAGTGGTTATACGCTAGTATTACATAAATCATTTTCATGTGTACTGGAGTTTTTAAAAATCCTCTAGTATTTAGTAACCGTACATGCTCTATTAATGTTGAGTGTAATCTCTCTATGGGACCATTAGATTGAGGGTGATTGGGTGAACAAAAATGCAATTTTATTTTGTGCAAGTTAAGAAGTTCGGTAATAACTGAATTTTAAAATTCTGAACCGTTATCAACGATAATTTGTTTTGGAACGCCATGATGAGAGAAAAATGTTATTAAATTGTTTACGATTTCGGTAGAACATAGTGACATTAATTTGTATGCCTGTGCATATTTCGAAAATGTATCTATGATAGTCAAAAATTTGGTTTGTTCTAAGGTAAAAGCGTCTATATGAATAATTTCAAAAGGTTGAACCGGGGTTGGTGTAATATTCATTTTCATTCTTACGGGATGCCTTTCGTATTTTCCTTGTTGACAAATTTCACAGTCGTTTATATATGTTTGAATTGAATTTTTCATTTCGGGCCAATAATATCGCTTCCTGATTTGTTGCTCGGTTTCATTTATACCACGATGGTTGCTTTTGCTTTCGTGATAATTTTTTATTATTTCCTGAACATCGTCCTTATTACTGACATCGATTAATTTTAGTTTACAATTTTTTAATTTTAGGTACGGCCATTTAAAGTTCTTACGTATAACTTCACAAAATGGTTCATACATATCAGGGTCTTCAAAATATAAATGATAAGGTGTTTTTGGCACTACATAGTTTTTGAAAAAGTTGATTATATCTTGCTCGAATTGATTTTGAGATATTTGACAATCTAGGCGTTGCTTTTTATTGAATAATATCGTCAGTTTTGGTCTAGCAGGGGAATGTAGAACCGATTTAATAATTATTTGATTTTGTCCGTAATTAACGGGTGTTTCCACGATGGGAATTTCTGCTATGGGATGGTGCTCGGCATTTGTGTGTACAGTAATATTATCATTATCGTTATCGTCCTCGGGGTTATCAGTCTCTAATCTGTGTTCATCTGGTAGTACCCGAGTGGAAATATTGTCGATTTCCGGATCTGGAGGTTCCGCGGGTTCTGGGGATTCCGAGGGTTGAGCTGAAGTGCTAGCGCCGATTTGCTCATTAAACTTGTCAATATATTCAAATATATCACTCGTCTCTTTCGCGTGTAATTCTATGCGGGATAACGCGTCTGCGTTCGTATTTAATTTACCCTTTTTATAAATGATATTGTAGTCGAATTCTTCCAACTTGAAACGCCACCTTATTAATTTAGAATTTGGCTCTTTTAACGAGAATAGCCACTGTAGGGGTTTATGGTCAGTTATTATGTTAAATTTCCGTCCAAAAAGGTATGGCCGGAAGTATTTAGTAGCCCAAACGATAGCCAAAAGTTCCCTTTCTATCACGCTATAATTTTGTTTGGAATCATTCAAAGTTCGAGACGCGTACGCGACGGGTAAGTCTTTCCCAATTTGGCCCTGGGACAAAATGGCGCCAACGGCCACATTGCTCGCATCAGTGGTTAAATTGAACGGTTTTGTGAAATCGGGGTATTGTAGGATAGGCTCGTTAATCAACAAATTTTTACAAACTTCAAAACAAGATAAGAATTCTTCGTCGTGGGTGATTTTTGCATTTTTCTTTAAGCACTTCGTCATCAGTTTGGTAATTTTGGCGAAATTATTTATAAATCTCCTATAATAACCCAATAGTCCCAAAAAGCCTTTAATTTGTTTAGTTGTCTTAGGGACTGGGTAATTTTTTATAGCTTTTATTTTATCAGGGTTTGGTTTAACCCCGTTCGGTGTAACAATGTGGCCTAGGTAGGCCACTTCCTTGCGTAAAAATTCTGACTTGTCTAACTGAATTTTGAAATTTGATTGTCTAAGTCTATCAAAAACTGATCTTAACCTTTCTATATGTTCCTGAAGTGACGTAGAAAAAATTATTATGTCGTCTAAGTAAACTAAGCATTTTTCGTTTTATATACCACGAAGAATATTGTCCATAATTCGCTGAAACGTCGCGGGCGCATTTTTTAGACGTCATTCTTAAATACTCGTAATGCCCGTTTTCTGTGTTAAAAGCTGTTTTGGCTATGTTGCTTTCGTCCATCTCTATCTGATGAAAACCACTAGCCAAATCCAAGGTGGTAAAGTATTGACATTTACCTAACTTGTCCAATAAATCGGTAATATTGGGAAGTGGGTATCTGTCGTCGACCGTCTTTTCATTTAGTTTGCGGTAGTCCACCACTACACGCCACTTCTGTATTCCCGAAGCATCGGGTTTTTTTGGGCACCACCCAAATAGGTGATGACCACGGTGAATTGCTAGGCCTTATTATATTTTGATCTAACATTTTTTTCATTTGGTTTTCTACTTCCTTTTTGTGGATGAACGGGTAACGATATGTTTTCGTATATATCGGTACTTCGTCCGTCGTATTAATTTTATGTTTAATTTGATTAGAAAAAGTTAATTTAGTGTTTTCTTGATAGAAAATGTCTGAATATTCTTTACATAAATTTTCAATTTTACTTTTTTCTTCCGGGTTTAGATGGTCGGTACGAATGTCAGATAGGCTTAAGTATGATTTTGGTGTTTCATCAAAATTGTTTAAGTTTATTTCATGAATTGATTTTTTTTCGAATCTCTCAACTACTATAGGTTCGGAAAAGTCTAGAGTGATGGGATTGACCGTATTATTTAATATTGTAGTAATAGCTTCGCCATTGTTGGCGGTGGCTAAACATTCTGGTATCTCACAATTGTGAATTTTTTGATAAGGAATTATTATTTCTCCATTTTCTAGAGACGTTTTTATTTTTATTACTTGTTCGCTGCGAGGTGCGATTGATATTAAATTTAATTCGTTTTTTGTTTTATAGTAAGATAAGGTAATTTTTGTATACGGCGTTATCAATAATCCTTTGTCGAAGTTTAAGCTAGCCTGAAGTATTTTTAAATTATCCAATCCGATTAATCCGTGAAAACTATTATGAAATCTAAATAAAAAGAATTTCAAACTTGTTGGTTGTGGTAAATTAAATAGTTTTGAAGATGGTATTAATGCACTTTCTTTGTGAGCGGATTTTTGAAAAACGGTAGAGACTATAAATGGATCATTTTGAATACAGTTAGGGTATAATTTATGAGCAAGATTAGGGTCGATAAATGATTTCGATGAACCCGAGTCGATTAAAAATTTTAGGTTATGTTCAGGTAGTATAATATAGGGTAATTCATTAGAATTGGTGGCATTGATTGAGATAATTTCAGGGTTTACGTTTGATCGTCGACCGGTGGGTCTTGCTGAAAATTTACATTTTCTTGCTGAAGATTTATATTATCTTGCTGAAAATTTATATTATCTTGCTGAAAATTTATATTATCTTGCTGAAAATTAATATTATCTTGGTAATATGCCTCGTTTACGTCTCCGTAAGTTTCAGGAAGGTTTTGGTTGTCGTACTCGTAAACACCGCTAGAGGTTGGTTCAATTTCGTTTACTTCAGTGTTATGAAGTTCATGGGAAGCGAAATTTCTTTGAGGGAGGCGATATTGATTTGAGATCGATGGTCCCGGTTGAGGTCGGAAATTATTCGAAGTTTGCCTCGTTGATATACTCATGGGAGTGGGGTTAGGCAGATTTTTGTATGGATTTGGCCTGAAAACGTTTTGGTTTTGGTTCCTGAATATTTGCGAATTTGTGAAAAATCTCTGCTGTGGATTGTTCACTCTAGGGTGAAATTGAATCGGTTGAGATGGGAAACTATTTTGTTGACGAAATTGATTACTCTGAGTTTGATATTTGATTGAGGGCATTTGGCCATTGAAAGGGTTTCTGGGGAAGTGGTTCATTGGTCTGCTGAAATTATTTACTGGTCTATTAAAGTTATGCATTGAATTTTGTTGATGAATGGTTGGGAATATTGGTCTTGGTTGTACAGGAGCCTGTTGTACGAAATTTTTGTTAGTCAAATTTTGATAATAGTGCGTATTATCTTCTTGAGTAATAAATTGCATCGCCTCTTTCATGTCTTTGGGGCGCATGCAACGAATAGTTGTGCCTAGAGGTTCTTTTAGCCCTGACAAGAATGTTTTTAGAGTAAGATTGTTATAGAGAGCTCGTTTTAATACTTTGGCTTCTGCTTCTTTTTCATGAATGTCTGCATATGAACATATTAAATTTAATAATTGTAAGCAACGGTCGTAAAATTGTTGCGGTTTTTCGCTTGGAAGCTGTTTTAGCAAAACTAAATCTCTATTTAGACAAGCTTCGTCGCGTTGATCTGCAAAGTTTCTATATAAAGTGTCTTTTAGTTCTTGCCAAGTAGTAACACTCTGTATATTAACAACTAATTTAGCGTTATCTGTTAATTTGCCTATTAGCGAGTTTAATAAAAACACGTTATGAAAACTATCAGGGTGAGCTGTGTCGTAAAATTCTGATATAATGCTATCACAAATCCCTGCCAAAAATTCCACATAGAAACTTATAAAAAAAAAGTGATGCGGTTTTATCGTTCCTATAAGTTATATTAGTATTATACAGACAGGATTTTATCTGTTTTATTAAGTTTTAAATCGGTTATGAAACAGTAATTCCGAATGAGCTATTTGGAATTATCATGTTGCCCTTTCATGAGTACTTATATGAAATATACATCAACAAATCTACAGTTTAGTGTCTGCAAATGCACCCTTGCCCTTATATCTGTAAACATATGGAATTACAGATACAACTTTAAAGAGATTCTAAACTTTTCTATAAGTAATATCATAAGAGTTCCAGTCCGTCCTTTCTCCAGTATCTATCGTATGTAACACACCATTTATCAACATGTTTTTATTGTAAATTTCAGCATTGTTTTTTATTAGTATTAATGTGGATATACATGTCAACAAATGTACAGTTTCAATTGTATATTTTACAGATGTATTTTTATTGTAAACTTCCATTTTGCTTTTTTATTAGTATTAATTTGGATATGCATGCCGACAAATGTACAGTTTCAATTGCATATTTCAAATAGAAATACTAATATTGTGGTAAACACAAAATTCTGCAAAGTCCTTATTTCCTCGGGTGTTCTTGTTCTAGCCTAGAAGCAATGAATGAGTTGGCAGTGAAAGAGACTGCTTTGTTTTTAATTTAACAAACACACTTCAGTTCCTTAGGTCACATTAGATTAGATAGGAATTAGCTACACGTATACAGCTCCCTCTACTGGAGCCTGGAGTAAAGTTGCTGCTGAAATTTCTATCAGTTTCGACCAGAATGGAGCAGCAAACATTTACTTATACCACATCAATGAGAATTTATGAGAACAGTATCTAAGGTAAAACGTGCGGCTTTCCGTGGTTAAATGGCAAGTGTTTCTATAAGAAACGAGCTGCATTAGGTTGACTTGCAATTGAAGATTACTAATTATAATCTTTGAATAGGGATTTATGAGATCAGTTTCTATGAGTATTAATGTTTTTTTTTCAGTAATATATTAAATGTGTTTTCATTTGTTTGAATGGGTAAAAAGAAAGGTCAGTTTTCAACTGCAATTACAAATACAAGTTTAATCACTTTGAATGGGGTTATATGCGATTAATTTCTAAAAGTATTTATGCTGTTTTCCAAATATAATTGTGATGAGGTTTAATCAGTAACAAATTGTTCACTACTTGTTATGATATGGTCGGAAATTCCAAGTACACATTTAGTATTCCTTCAAAAGGATTGATGAGAGCAGTTTCTACGAGTATCTATTTGTTGTTCCTCTAGTAAATTATATAAGTCTTTACATTTACCTATACTATCTCAATGAGAATTTATGAGAACAGTATCTAATGTAAAACGTACGGCTTTCCGTGGTTAAATGGCAAATGTTTCTATAAGAAACGAGCTGCATTAGGTTAGAACAGTTTTGATTTGCAATTGAAGATTACAAATTATAATGTTTGAATAGGGATTTATGAGATCAGTTTCTATGAGTATTAATGTTTTTTTTTCAGTAATATATTAAATGTGTTTTCATATGTTTGAATGGGTAAAAAGAAAGGTCAGTTTTCAACTGAAATTACAAATACAAATTTAATCACTTCGAATGGGGTTATATGCGATCAATTTCTAACAGTATTTATACTGTTTTCCGAATATAATTGTGATGAGGTTTGATCAGTAACAAATTGTTCACTACATGTTACGATATGGTCGGAAATTCCAGGTACATATTTAATATTACTTCGAAAGGATTGATGATAGCTGCTTCTACGAGTATGTATTTGTTGTACCAATAGTAAATTATATAAGTCTTTATCAGTATGCATTCGGATCTAATTTAAATATGAAAATTATATCAGAATAAAGCAACCAAATATTTTAAACATTATCTATTTGTAAATCCAGGCATTTACTTATACTATCTCAATGAGAATTTATGAGGACAGTATCTAATGGAAAACGTGCGGCTTTCCGTGGTTAAATGGCAAGAGTTTCTATATGAAACGAGCTGCATTTGGTTAGAACAGTTTTGATTTGCAATTGAAGATTACAAATTATAATGTTTAAATAGGGATTTATGAGATCAGTTTCTATGAGTATTAATGTTTTTTTTTCAGTAATATATTAAATGGGTTTTCATTTGTTTGAATGGGTAAAAAGAAAGGTCAGTTTTCAACTGCAATTACAAATACAAGTTTAACCACTTCGAATGGGATTATATGCGATCAATTTCTAACAGTATTTATGCTGTTTTCCGAATATAATTGTGATGAGGTTTGATCAGTAACAAATTGTTCACTACATGTTACGTGTGGAAATTCCAGGTACATATTTAGTATTACTTCGAAAGGATTGATGATAGCAGTTTCTACGAGTATGTATTTGTTGTACCAATAGTAAATTATATAAGTCTTAATCAGTATGCATTCGGATCTAATTTAAATATGAAAATTATATCAGAATAAAGCAACTAAATATTTTAAATAGTATCTATATGTAAATCCAGACATTTACTTATACTATCTCAATGAGAATTTATGAGAACAGTATCTAATGTAAAACGTGCGGCTTTCCGTGGTTAAATGGCAAGAGTTTCTATAAGAAACGAGCTGCATTAGGTTAGAACAGTTTTGATTTGCAATTGAAGATTACAAATTATAATGTTTGAATAGGGATTTATGAGATCAGTTTCTATGAGTATTAATGTTTTTTTTTTTCAGTAATAAGTATATTAAATGTGTTTTCATTTGTTTGAATGGGTAAAAAAGAAAGGTCAGTTTTCAACTGCAATTACAAATACAAGTTTAATCACAGTATTTATGCTGTTTTCCGAATATAATTGTGATGAGGTTTGATCAGTAACAAATTGTTCACCACATGTTACGATATGGTCGGAAATTCCAGGTACATATTTAGTATTCCTTCGAAAGGATTGATGATAGCAGTTTCTATGAGTATGTATTTATTGTTCCAATAGAAAATTTGTCTATATCAGTATGCATTCGGATCTACTTTAAATACAAAAATTATATCAGAATGACACAACCAAATATTTTAAACAGTATCCACTTGTAAATCCAAACATTTAAAGATATATTTTAATGAGAACCAATCAGAACAGTATCTAATGTAACGCGTGCGGCTTTCCGTGGGTAAATTTTAAAGTATTTTTAATAAATAGCTTTAACGGATTTGAACAGTTTTAATTTGCAATTCCAGATGAATAGTTTTAATTGTTAAATAGGGATCTATGAGATGAGTGTCTTTGTGTAATGTTTATTTTCCAATAAAAACACATTTTATTGAAAAGAAACATTACACTGACCTCATAGATCCCCAACAATTAAAACTATTCATCTGGAAATGCAAAACTGTTCGAATCCGTTAAAGCTTATTTATTGCAAATAATTTTAAAATTTTGCACGGAAAACCGCACACGTTACATTAGATACTGTTGTGATGGATTTTCATTATAATATTATCTTGAATTTACAGGTGGACACTGTTTAAAATATTTGGGGTTTCATTCTGATATGATTTTTGTATTTAAATTAGATCCGAATGCATACTGATAAAGACTTATATAATTTACTGTAGGAACAACAAATAAATACTCGTAGAAACTGCTCTCATTAATCCTCTTGAAGGAATACTAAATATGTACCTGGAATTTCCGACCATATCGTAACATGTAGTGAACAATTTGTTACGGATCAAACCTCATCACAATTATATTCGGAAAACAGCATAAATACTGTTAGAAATTGATCGCATATAACCCCATTCGAAGTGATTAAACTTATATTTGTAATTGCAGTTCAAAACTGACCTTCCTTTTTACCCATTCAAACAAATGAAAACACATTTAATATATTACTGAAAAAAAAACATTAATACTCATAGAAACTGATCTCATAAATCCCTATTTAAACATTATAATTTGTAATCTTCAATTGCAAATCAAAACTGTTCTAACCTAATGCAGCTCGTTTCTTATAGAAACACTTGCCATTTAACCACGAAAAGCCGCACGTTTTACATTAGATACTGTTCTCATAAATTCTCATTGAGATAGTATAAGTAAATGTCTGGATTTACAAATAGATACTGTTTAAAATATTTGGTTGCTTTATTTTGATATAATTTTCATATTTAAATTAGATCCGAATCTTTACTGATAAAGACTTATATAATTTACTAGAGGAACAACAAAGAGATACTCGTAGAAACTGCTCTCATCAATCCTCTTGAAGGAATACCAAATGTGTACTTGGAATTTCTGACCATATCATAACATGTAGTGAACAATTTGTTACTGATTAAACCTCTTCTCAATTATATCCGGAAAACAGCATAAATACTTTGAGAAATTGATCGCATCTAACCCCATTCGAAGTGATTAAACTTGTATTTGTAATTGCAGTTGAAAACTGACCTTTCATTTTACCTATTCAAACAAATGAAAACACATTTAATATATTACTGAAAAAAAAACATTAATACTCATAGAAACTGATCTCATAAATCCCTATTCAAACATTATAATTTTGAATCTTCAATTGCAAATCAAAACTGTTCTAACCTAATGCAGCTCGTTTCTTATAGAAACTCTTGCCATTTAACCACGGAAAGCCGCACGTTTTACATTAGATACTGTTCTCATAAATTCTCATTGAGATAGTATAAGTAAATGTTTGGATTTACAAATAGATACTGTTTAAAATGTTTGGTTGCTTTATTCTGATATAATTTTCATATTTAAATTAAATCCGAATCTGTACTGATAAAGACTTATATAATTTACTATAGGAACAACAAATAGATACTCGTAAAAACTGCTCTCATCAATCCTCTTGAAGGAATACTAAATGTGTACTTGGAATTTCCGACCATATCATAACAAGTAGTTAACAATTTGTTACTGATTAAACCTCATCATAACTATATTCGGAAAACAGCATAAATACTTTTAGAAATTGATCGCATATAATCCCATTCGAAGCGATTAAACTTGTATTTGTAATTGCAGTTGAAAACTGACCTTTCTTTTTACCCATTCAAACAAATGAAAACACATTTAATATATTACTGAAAAAAAACATTAATACTCATAGAAACTGATCTCATAAATCCCTATTCAAACATTATAATTTGTAATCTTCAATTGCAAATCCAAACTGTTCTAACCTAATGCAGCTCGTTTCTTAAAGAAACACTTGTCTTTTAATCACGGAAAGCCGCACGAATTACATTAGATACTGTGCTCATAAATTCTCATTGATATGGTATAAGTAAATGTTTGGATTAACAAATGAATATGGCTTGACTCATTTTGCTGGTCAATGCGGATATAAACTGATAACAATTTCAACAGCAACTTTACCTAACTCTTATAGAAACTTATTGACCATATAGGTTCTCATAGATACTTATTAATTTTTGATAATTTTCAATACGGATTGATGAGATTTTTTTGACAGGGATACTTAAATATCTATTTAATTCGTTCGGATTTCCGTCAAATTGCGGAACGCATTTTAAATACTCTGGTTTGAACTGAGTCATTTTCGTATTATTTAAGGTTAAATTAACTTCTAAATTACTTATTTCACTAGAATATTGAATGTTATTTTCTGGTTTATGTGAGGAACTAGAAGGCAAAAGAGAATTGTTATCTTCTACGTCTGAGTCAGTTAAAGGTGATAAGCTTAAGTTTTCAAAAAGTTTTTCGAGTGACATCAAACTGTACTTACATTAATATTATTGTGACTTTGAGCATCGTTTTTCACTAACTATAAGGAGCCCTCAAATGGATGAGCGATTTTGTCTTCTCCAAATTACGAGTTCCTTGCAGAATGGGACGATGTAGTTCCAATTCTCGTGAATTATTGTTGAAAGAGTCTTGCACAGGTTTGCGATAAACTGGGTTTCCTAATGTTCGAGGAGCCACTCTGTTTTAGGCACTTTCGCGAATTTTTCACTTTTTTGTCCGATAATCGATTAATCGTTGAAACGAAAATTATCTGTTCGATACACGATAATTTCGATAATCCTTAGACCGACTGCGCCACTAACGATTTCGACACCCAAAAGTCTCTTTTTAAAAAATTATTAAATTCAAAAATTTATTTTTTATAAAAATGTTTTAAGTACAATGTATGTATTTAATCTAAGAAAGCTAGTTACAGACTGAATCTAAAACAATGCAAAATAGGAAAGAAGGCACAGCGCCTTATCTTCTAAGTATCAGGTTACAACTGCTGATGCTGGGAAACATAGTCGTCCCCTTATAATTTAAATGGGGGGTCGATACATAATTCGCGTCCACAAAAGGGCTGATGGAGGCCCAGAGATAAATGCACAGCCTTTATAATTAAATTGCGTTAAGTAATTGCATTTTTTCTTCAAGTTTAAATGCATTTATGTATTTATGCCGCAGCTTTAGGTATTAGGATATCAGAAATTGTAATGGATAAAACGATATTGGGAACATGCAGGAAAACACCTCAAAAAACCTGCTCAAGATAAGATTAGTCTCCATATAAAAACAACATGTTAATTGGAATAAATCGAATACTATCGATGTGTTAAATATGGATTAGATTTTGTATGTGAATATCTCTTACGGTTTCTGTGATCCTGATGCAGGATTCCTCAAGGGAGGGTTAATTTGAAGGAAAGGGTGGTTGGGGGACGGATGTTTTATGGTTTACGCAATAGTTATTGCCTCCTGAGAGTGTACAACTCAAGTTTTTGATGTATGAGTTTATGTGTGTGACGTGAGTTGTCATAGTCTCTCAGGAAGGCAATGTCTCTTGTTACGTCTGAGACGCCGACCTTTAAAGCGAAAAATTTCTGGGCAGTCTCCCTTATATAATCTGTCGTGCGTGATATTGAGGTCAACCTATGAAGCTCCTCAATAGGTGTGTATCTTGGTGAATGTGTTAAAAGACGGAGTATTTTATTTTGGGTCACTTGCGCCCTGCTCAGCTGCGTGTCCGACGCCCCGTTCCAGGCTGCGCAGCCGTATAGTAGGATGGGTCGTAGAATAACTTTGTACAAAATTAATTTATTATTTGTTGTTAGTTTACTCCGTCTATTAATTAAGGGGTAGAGCCTACGGAGGGCTCCATAGGTTGAGTTAATTGCCCTCGTGATATGAGGGCCAAAATTTAGACGCTTGTCAAGGGTGACTCCCAGAAACTTCACAGTTTTATGCTCAGCAACTTCCTGCCCAGCGATTTTAAGTTTATTAATAATTTTAGTGTTTGTAAATTTACGGTTAAAATTTATGCATTCAGTTTTTTGAGGGTTGATCTTAATTTTCCACTTATTATAGAAAGTTGTCATTTTTTCAAGGTGATACTTAATTTTTTGTGTCGCTGTTTGGGCATGAAAGCTGCTTGCATATATGGTGACGTCGTCAGCATATAACAAGAGAGAGGTATTGGGGTAGGACGGGATATCGGAGGTAAACAGGTTATAGAGGATAGGTGACAAGGATGACCCTTGAGGAACTCCTGCGGAGAGCCTAGTTTTGACTGATAAGGAATTATTTACTCTAACAAAGATATATCTGTCAGAGATAAACGATTTTATAAGGGTGGTTAAGTACATGGGGAACAAATGAATTTCGTCGAGTTTGTAGATGAGGCCATTCTGCCACGTGGAGTCGAAGGCCTTCTCAATGTCCATGAGCAGGACAACGTTACACTGCTTCTTATTGTAACTGTGTAGCGTGTCCTGCACCAACTTGCATAAAGCGTGTATAGTTGTATGTCCCGATCTGAAACCGAATTGTTGGGCGGGGATTAGTCGCTTTTTCCCCACGAAGCTGTTAATGTGGCCCAGAATGACTTTCTCTGCCAGTTTTGACAGAGTGTTTAATAGGGAAATCGGCCTATAACTTCCAGGTTCGTAAGGTCGCTTGTTCGGTTTCAGTATCGGGACCACAATGGCTATTTTCCACTTTGGGGGGTAATATTGCAATCTTATAATGGCATTAATAATGTAAACTAATTGAACAATTGCTTTTTGCGGGAGATTTTTAAGGGCTATATTGGGAATCGTGTCGATTCCCGGTGCTTTATTATAGGGGAGGTATTTGATAATTTTACTAATTTCGGTAGGGGTTGTCAGGAGTTTCGGAAGTTTATGAGGAGGAATGGGGTATCTTGGGTGCAGGCCATGGACATGTGCCGTGACCTGCTCTTGGAAAGGAGTGGAGTTAGGGGGGGTGGTATTGGTGGTTTGGAGATACCCAGCAATGACGTCAGCTTTATCGGTGTCCAGATTAAAGGTCTGTCTATCTTTAACTAACGTAGGGATTGGCGGGAACTTTTTGTTTAGTAGCTTAGACATTTTCCACAGAGAATTGTCTTTTGTGGTTAATTTCCGAATTTTTTCATTCCACGCATCTTCCCTGAATTTAGTGAGTTTATTTTTAATAGTGGTTTGCAAGTCAATTAGTCTATCTCTGTCCAGCAGTCGACGAAAGCGCTGCCATTTTCGCTTGATTCTATTTTTGAAGGTGATAAGATCGACTATTTCACGGGGGATGATTTCCTCGCGTGGTTTTAGATTAATTTGTTTGGCTACACGGTTTCTAGCATTAACAATTACCCCCGTGAGACGTTCAACTTCCTCATCCAATTTTTCGGTTGTATTAATATTATTATTTATTACTAGAGATTCGTTAACGAGTTTTTTAAATTTTTTCCAGTTGACATTTTTGTAGTTAAAAATTTGCCTTGTGACGTCATTAGTCTGGGTATCTCGTATTTCAATATGGACGGGGTTGTGATCAGAGGAAAGGAGAGGTAGGGAGAAGGGTTGGATAGGGTAAGGGTAATTTTTGTTTAATATGATGTCTATGACTGAGGATGAATTTCCGTTTTGCGGGAAACGCGTTGCCGTATCCAGTGCCAAGAGTGCAATATTACTCCCTATTGCGTAATCGTGTACAGTTATACCATTCCTATTACTACGCCTATTATTCCACGTGGGGTGTTTTGCGCGTTAAGATCCCCAAGCACTAAAACCTTAGGATGAGTAAACAATTCATTAAGTTGGTTATCTGTGATTTTGTTGTTAGGCGGATTATAAACTGCAGTTATGACTGTGCCATCTATTAATTTGATGGAGCAGTTTTCTATACCAATATTGAGTGCGGGGAGAGAGAGATGCGGTATCCCCTTTCTAATGAGGATAGCTACACCCCCCCCCTCTCTTCTGCCTACCCGATCGTTTCTGTACATAATAAAGTTATTAAAATTTATTTTATGTGTGTCTTTTAAAAAAGTTTCAGAAATTGCTGCAATGTCAATTTTTTCAGTTTGTAAATATTGTAAGTATTCATTACGTCTGTATATTATTCCGTAAGAGTTCCAAAATGAAACTCTAAACATGCCTTAAGTTGTATTTGGGAAGGACTTTTGAGGCGAATTCCTGCATGACAGACAGTACGTCCATATCATTTTTTACGCTTTCTAGCATGCTGTTTAGGTGGTTAATAGCTTTTATAGTTTCCTTGATATTTATTAAAGTATTTAATTTATTTGTGGCTGTTATTAGCTGTGCGAATTCTCCGGACGCTCCAGCAGTACTGATTTGATCGTCGATCCTCGACGTTCTGGGTTGAGATAGTGCGCTTCTGCGTGTTGGTTGCTCCTCCCTCGAAGGTTGGAGTTGATGGCTTGGTCCTGCCTGGGCGCTAGCGTCTGCGATGGTGGATGCCAGATTATTTTTCGTTCGCTCCTCCCATGCGTTGTTAGTTGGTATTGGAGCGGGTACATATTGATCTTGTGGAGTTTCTGTGTTCCTGTTCATGTAGTTGACTCGAGATTGGTAAACTTTGCAAATAGTGTTGGATGCTGTATGATCTAATGCACAATTGGCACATTTTGGAGGGTCTGCAGGTGCCTTAGTGCAGTCCTTAGTCCAGTGGTCACCTGCACATTTAACACATTTGGGGTCTCGGTGGCAATTACTGGTAGCGTGGCCCCATAGCTGACATCTTCTGCACTGTGAAATGAGTCTCTCATTTTTACGTCTCTCCCATACAACTTTGGTGTATAATAGGAATTTTATGCGTTGTTGCAATTCCCTTAGGGTGATATTATTATCTGTAACGACAAGGTAAAGTGGTGAGTACTTAGTTTTCATTTTAAATATGTTTGTAACTGGAAGGTCGTGATTGTCTTCGAGCTCCTCTCTAATGTCTTCAATTTTTGGGTCACCCTGTAAGCCTCTAAGTACGAAAGCATGTGTTTTATCTTCCTTTGCTGTGTAGGTGTGGAATTAGACATCTTGTTGGCTAATCAATTTCGATTTGTAGTTTTTATATTCCTCATTATCTGCGATATATAGTAATGTGGATTTAGATGCATATTTAATATAAAAGCCTTTATGAATGTGTACTTTGAATTCCCTTGTGATGTCTGCATGCGATTTCGTAGTACCCTGAAGCACAATGGGAGGATTCTTATACTGTACTTCGGATTTTGTAGTGGTAGTTTTGGGTTTAGCACCAGTAGCAGTTTTCTGAGTGGCAGTTGTCGCTTTTTCATGTATTTGGGCAGCAGCTGAATTTAATGCATCATATTTATTTTTGGTGGTGACTTGTCTATCGGGGGGTGCTTGGAGAAGATGGGCGATTTTAGTTGTTTTCCGCGGGGTGACAAATCCGGTGGCGTGTGGTGATGTAAGCGGCTCAGAGGGAATTGGTGAGGAGACTGTAGGTGCTTTTAACTGGTCGAGGTTAATTCTTTGATCGCCGAATATTAAACTATTTTCCTGCATGGAGATCTGTCCTTCCTTTATGAGTTGTGCTATAAAGTTTTCAGTAGCTTGTTGCTGCGCAAGCTTGGCGCGTTGCTCTGTAAGGGAGGAAGTATGGACATTGAAGTCTTTGGGTAGCTCTAAATTTGATATACGTTTAGGTGATTTATCATAAGAGGTGATTCTAATAATCGGTTCCTTATGCAATTCAGTGTTTGCGGCTCTCATTAACTCTCGAGGGGGTGAGTTATTAGGTGGTGGGTCCTCAGGTTTTTCTTTTTCTGCGACGTCGGTTTCCATATTTGAAATCAATCCAGCGTGTGAGATTTTATCCGTTTGATTTAGCAAGTCCTGTTGTGATTGGAAAAATGTATCTATTAATTGGCTCTCTTTTAATCGTTTTGCAACCGCCGGTACAGGAGGTGACACTTGTTCGGTTTCGTACTTGCTGCGGAAGTCGTTGGATTTTTCGAATTGTTTAAATTCTTCAAATTCTTTAGCAATCTTGGGTATTGATTTCTTGTCAATGTTTTTTGCGAACTGTAATAAAGTTGGTTGTAAATTAGTCCACTTAGATTGCTTACTCTTTTTGATTGCGATTGACTGTACGTCAATTCTCCTGTCCTGTTTAGATCTCTTTGCGGTTTGGGTATTTTCCTGGTCTTCTTCGTCGCTGTCGGATTGTACAATTTTTGATGAGTGGGGATTAACTGATAAATTAGCGTCTATCTCACTTTGTTTTAAATGATTAATGGTGTCTATTTCACTGTCCTTACTAATTATTTGTGTGTCTCTGTCACTTTCCAACTTAACACTAGATGTATTTGTGTCTCTATCACTAGATGTTGATGCACTGCTGCACCGTTTATCCGGAGTAATTTCGGAACTTTTAATGGACGATCTCCTTCGCGAGTCTTTCTTGTTGATTTTACGTTTTTCACCGGTTTTGAGAGTTTGGTCTTTACACTTTTTTAAGTATAATTTTGAAGGTAGCTTCTCCACGTTGTCCTCTTGCGCTGACATCCGTATTGAAACTACAGTACTGACGCTTCAACCAACTGAGCTAGCTTGGCGACCGCTATTTCGGATGCTAAAAGCAGTATTTATGGTGGTGAATGAAGTCTTTATTATGTGAAATTGAATTTCTTGCCTTATTTAAAATATATGAAAATCTTTCAGGTTCTCGCTTCGAGTTACTAGTATTTTTATTTATTTATAATTATTAAGAAGAACTTATTTAATTTAATTAAACTGCCACCTGAGAAGTACGAGTAGTTGTTGAACATGTAATTATTACATTAATTAGTATTAGTGGCGGTTCGTTAAGAAAAATATATTTTCCCCAGATCTCGAAATTGAAGAGCAGAGAGGGAGAAATCCGAAAAAAAAATTTTTCCTTATCTCAAATTTGATGAGCGGTGGAGGGGAAGTCAGGAGTCAACTATTTTAAGAATTAAAGTTTTAAGTTGAGGTACTTATACAAACCTGGGAAGCGCGTGTTGGAGAAAAAACGGTAAAGGTGTAATATCGTCATCTACAATATAAATAGAATATTTAATGGTCTAAAACAGACCTAAAATTGAAAAAAACCAATACTTAAGCAATTATTACCTTAAAAAAAAAACAACTAAAATTTTTTTCGCAATAAAAAAAAGCGGAATGAACAGGGGCCGAACCATCGACTTCATGACTTGGAAGACGACGCCTTAAGCACTCGGCCACCAACCTCTCTGAGGATACTTACCTAAAGACTTTATAGTTGGAACACGCAATAATGAATAGATTTTGCTTTTTAATGCATTTTAATCTAATTTTATTATTAAAAGAATAGATAGAAATATAATTTAAACAAATAAACTGCCGAATCTTTGCAAACTCTTTCGAATATAAATTATTTTGGATAATGTTAAAAAACATTATATCCTCGAATAAAAACGACAACACCTATCCCTCACGACACGGTTTATTTTTTTTAAACTTTACACTCTGCTTACGATAACAAAATGCCATTGGCGAGTTTTAAAGTTTGTAATCCGATAAAATATAAATAAATTTAACACCGAAAAAAGACGACAATATGACGTGATGTGTAGCATGTCATTTTAATGTCATTTATAAGACGTCATTCTGTCGTCGATTTTTAGTACCCTGACGTCTTTTTGACCAGAATCACCAGATTTTGACGTCATTATAACTTACTCTTGCTACCTGGGCAAGATCTTATACCGTCATTGGTCCCATTTGCTACATCTAGGTAAATATAACTACACAGTGAAATTGTTGTAGTTCCCGTTACCACTTTTAAAGTAGCAACAACTATAACGTTGGTGGCATCTGCTACTTTATGGGAAATGTAACTTGTAGGGAAATAATTTTGGTTTTTGCAACCTCTAAGTTACTGCAATTAAAATCGCCATTTTTCTGTTGTTGAATGAAGACGCCATATTGACACAGATAAAAATATAATTCAATAAAAAATTTCTTTTTATTATGGTCACTTACAAATATGTTTTCTAACTAGATTATTACTTTATAATTTAAAAAAAAAACATTTTCCATAAAAAATTTTGCAGTTTTCCGAAAAAATCATTTTCTCGAGGGGGCGTCTTTTTTATCGAAGCATCATGATAACATTTTACAGAAAACAAGTGGTGGTTTTAATATCCACACCCAGGGTAAATGCAAAACATCATGATTTATAATATATGCTTAGGCTTGTTGTATATAATCACATTAACTTGGACCTTGGACATATCATGTGCTCAAACTCAGCAAGTCTTTAATTTGCTATTCGAATAACAGAGAGCCAAATATATAGTTTGCGCTCTCATTTCGGTCAGCTGAGCTGTTCCAAAATTAGTTATTTCTACTACTTGGTTACATCCCGTTTACGTAATAACCTAGTCCTCGACACGGTAAAGTAGTATTACTATGAGAAGATGTCAGCAAAAAATATGCGCAGAAACGAGTTTGTGTGCTCCATCATTCTAAACCAATGAGAAAGAATTACGTGACATTCATTGTCAACACCAGTGGCGGCGGTGCCCTGCAGTAGAGCGGCGGCGACGGTAATGATAATAATAAAACAACTTTATTAGACAAAGTTTAGTAGAACTTACTATTCTTACACTTCTCCTGAACAAAGGTTACTCGTAACAGTTGACAGTTTTAATCTACTCCATTTTCACAGTTCCTTGACCGCGAAACTTTTATTGGAATTACACATTCCTATACCCCTGATAAAGCTATGCCACTGGTAAAAATATTCGCGCATTTTGGCTCCGCCCTGGCATCTTCTCATAGTAATGCTAGTCTAACGGTAGAAGTATCGGAATAGTAATTTTCCACGTAATTATTATTCCTCATTTTGGTGAATACTTGGTAGAAGGATGGTTCCCATTACGTAACAGTCCTTAGTTGCGGAAACTTTTAAAGTTCCCCTAATGGCAACTATTACGTAGAAACTACTAAAATTGCTGCTTGGGAAGTTATTGAAGCATTTAAAAGTTTGAATAATTTACCAGAGGAGAACCTAAACAATGTCGTTAACATAATAGAGAAGTTTGTTTGCACGATGTATGGGTTTAGGGCTATAAAAAAATTCGATGATGCTCGTGTAGCTACCTTCACTAAGGTGTATAAATTTAGCGAAAATGATAACGAATTTCGGTTACCAGACAAAAATTTTGATGCATCTCTCTCGCCTCCGTCGAAATCGGAACTTGTACAGCACGTTTTAACAACTGTGTATGTATATATACGATTTGGAACAACGCACACAAACAAGTGCCATCTACATTAGATTCCTTAGTTGAGGAAAACAAATTTAACCTTGCAAGTGGTTTGATGGATATCGATTACCTCCACAAGTGGAAATGATTATCCGAGATGCCGAAAATACTGAAGGTATTATATCATTTGTGCTTTTCACATTTCGTCCTATTATAATCTTAATCAATTTTTTATAAATAAGTATTTTTTTTAGATACGAGTGACAAAGAGAAAAATAATCTTTTACCCACTGAGCATCAAGAGAGTTCTGAGTTGGATGAAAATGAGAATGAGGAAGATCTGTTATCGGAAGCCGAATAAATTTATTTTTATTTTCACTAAACTAAATAAATTTTCTGAGCAGATCATTCTGTATAATTTTGAAATGTACGAATGTATTAATTTGTATTCTCATAGGATTATGTGTATTAATAATAATTTGAATATTTAATCAAATTAAAAAAAGAAACTCGGGAATGCCGCACGCACGTTTTCTAACATTAAGTTATCAATATCGATATTACTAATTAAATCTTTATGGCGAACTTTGAAATTCGGGTATATGATAATATTCATACTAAGATTAACGATAAACACAGTCAGCTGCAAGTATGTGGGTGGAAAAGTCGTCAGCTGATGCAAGAAAGGTGATGCGCGCTGCCTCGCAGGCGATCAACACTCAGCACTGTTCTGTACCAGCTGACGACTTTTCCACCCACATACTTGCAGCTGACTATGTTTTTCGTGAATCTCAGTATAAATATTATCTTATACCCAAATTTTAAAGTTCGCCGAATAATTTCAATTTTTCATGTTTTTGGGCCTGTTTGATCGATCAGCTGACGGTAAATCCACCGCCCCCCGTCCAGCTGACTATGTTCTACTTTCATTATATAACATAATCTTCCCCTCATATAAGTTTCAGAGTTCGCCGGATAGATTTTTTTCTCAATTTTTTTTATGTTTTTTCAACCCTTTGACAGCCACCCCCACCGCTACTCAACCAGCTGAGGGTCCATTTCTTGCTAACTTATATAAGAACAATCCATTTTACATATTTTCAAAGTTCGCCGGATAGTCAGTCATTTTATACACGGGCTCTCGGCCTATTATTATATCTTCTGTGCTTATAATTAGGCGAGTTTTATTGACCCCAGAAATCTACTACTCGTAGAAGTAGGAACGCATCCTGTCGTTTTATTGACCACTATGTTTTCCACGTTTGCTACTTTTCTTACGACCGAATTTGATCGTGGAAAGAGTAGAATCACTGGTCATAAAACCAAAAGTAACTAAAATACAAAATAAATAATAAGAAACTGAAACTATACTTACTGAAGTTATTAAAATATATACAAAATGAGTGTCGTAAAGATTCTAAAAAAAAATAGATAATCATTTGGATTTGGAAATCCACGAATTGGATGACAAGATATATTTATATAATAAGATAGATTAGATAAATTAGCAATTCCAGCAACAGCAGCAGCTTATGTCGATTCATAATGTAAGAGCCAAAGAGAAGTTAGAGCTGTGTTACCTGTACTGTGCGTTTAGTTTTTTCTTAGGCATATGGTTATTCTTATTCGTGGGTATTTGCAGTAACTTGGTACATTTTGCTAAATCACTGAAGCACTTGTGGCAACATTGACAAACCGTTTTAATTGATACCTAAAATTTGCTACTCGTAGTAGTACATTCGAACTAGCAATAAAACACGCTTATTGTATATAGATAGGAAACTCTTAGTATTTTTTCAAATTGCAAACATTACGTCGCAGGCAGCGCTGTATTCCCGCCTTTATGATTCAAGCGAGGTTGGTACAGGCGCGAATTTTAAACGATTTTCAAACAAATTGCTTAGGCCATCATTAGACTATAAAAGTTCTTTGACAAAGATCTTTTATAATAGATATTTTATGAGATAAAATATCTATCAAATTACTCATAAAATATCTTTTATAAAAGATCTTTGTCAAATAACTTTTATAGTCTGGCGGATTTAAAATTAAATAAGTCATTTCGAAACTAAAAATTGATCATTTATTAACTTAACGGAAAATCATTACAATAAATGCATTAACATTTAAAAATACATTTAAAAAGTATTAAGATGTTGAAGCTGCGTTGAAATAAGTAAAGTGTTAAACTAACTAACGAATCAAAATACCTGTAATACAATTATTATTTTTTTATTAGAAAACGCGAGCAGATCAGAAGATCCGCAGTACTCAGGCCTATCGGCCCATTGTACATTCGCGACATTTAGGATACCCTAGAAAAGATCAGTGCTCTCCACGAAGGAGAGCAGCCCTTTCCAGGGTAGGTCCCGTAGTTCCTCCGGCTGTAGAAACTGCCTTCCGAAATACCTGTACCTTGACACTCCTATTGGTGCACAATGGCACAGGATATGAGTGATAGTTTCATCCTCCTCTCCACACATCCTACAAATAGGATCATCTTTCAACTGCATTGTACGCAGGTGCTTGTTTAGAGGACAGTGTCCTGTTATCAGGCCTACCATCCGTCTCAATCGCTCTTTATCGAGCCCAATCAGCCACTCTACGGTGGAGTCAGTCGAGGGCCCCTTTATATGGAGCCTCGACTGCCTCATTCCAGGGGCCTGAGCCCAATAGTCGTTAAACTGTGCCGTAGCCCAGTCTTGCAGCTCTGATTGTATCAGACTTCTTGGTAGACCGAAGGCTGGCTCGGGGCCAGGGAAAGGAGTATTTGCCCAGGTAGCAAGGTGACGTCATTATGACGTCTTTTAAAAGTGATTTTTCGTCATTGTCCCAATAAATGACGTACCAGAGACGTGATATTTATAACGTACTTCTGACGTCATCATGAAGACGTCAAATACACGTTTCTTTTAGGTCATTATTTTGACGTCATTAATAAATGACGTACCAGAGATGTGATATTTAATACGTACTTCTGACGTCATCATGAAGACGTCAAATACACGTTTCTTTTAGGTCATTATTTTGACGTTATTAAAATGACGTGAAATAAATCATTATAAAATAAAAGTATTTAGTGACTAGTTCAATTTTTGCCACATAGTAATAATAATTTTGTTTTACTATTTCTAACTAGGTATACAACTTTTAAACATATTTAAATAAAGATGTTCAATGGTTCAGTGAGTTAAGTGTTAGGTTGCGAGGCAAAAGGTCCGCGGTTCGATCCCTGCACATTCCGGTTCTTTTTTCGTCAAAAACTTTATTAATAATTGTGGAAAAATATTATAATGAGAGGTTTGCATCCCTTATCGCAAAATTCACAGATTACCAATACGTCATATTGGCGTCATATATATGACGTCATTGGGCTGTGACATTGTGCCGTCTCTTTCACGTCATTTTTATTTACGTCATAGTGAAGGTGAAATTGACGTAATTAATGCCGAAAAAATGACGTCATAATGACGGCACCTTGCTGCCTGGGTGGTCCTTCGTCCGCCAAACGATCTGCTTCTTCGTTGCCCTCGACTCCACTGTGTCCGGGCACCCATATAAGTTTAACTGAGTTGCGTTCACACAGCTCAGTCAGAATGTTTCGACAGTTCAGCACAAGCTTAGAGGTCACCTTGTTTGATGCAAGAGCCCTCAAGGCTGCCTGACTGTCGCTACATATATAAATATGCTTATTAACGAAGCCTCTCTTGAGGTAAAATGGCATATATTTCAGCCTGAAATACACTAGGATACTTACCAAGTGGCGCCGATATACGAGCCCTTGGCTTGCATCAGTGTACACCAGCACCGGTTCCCTCCTGAGTCTTCGATCCGACTGTGTACCCTCCGGGACTCAGAAGATTCATTTTATCGCGTTCCCAGTCGTTTCGACTAGGGAACACGACTGTATCCCAGGCAGCAAGGTGCCGTCATTATGACGTCGTTTTTTCGGCATTAATTACGTAAATTTCACCTTCAGCATGACGTAAAAATGACGTGAAAAAAACGGCACAATGTCACAGCCCAATGACGTCTTTCATATGACGACAATATGACGTATTGGTAATTAGTGAATTTTGCGATAAGGGATGCAAACCTCTCATTATAATATTTTTCCACAATTATTAATAAAGTTTTTGACGAAAAAAAAAACCGGAATGTGCAGGGATCGAACCGCGGACCTTTTGACTCGCAACCTAACACTTAACTCACTGAACCATTGAACATCTTTATTTAAATATGTTTAAAAGCTGTATACCTAGTTAGAAATAGTAAAACAAAATTATTATTACTATGTGGCAAAAATTGAACTAGTCACTTAATACTTCTATTTATTTTTATTTTATAATGATTTATTTCACGTCATTTTAATGACGTCAAAATAATGACCTAAAAGAAACGTGTATTTGACGTCTTCATGATGACGTCAGAAGTACGTTTTAAATATTACGTCTCTAGTACGTCATTTATTAATGACGTCAAAATAATGACCTAAAAGAAACGTGTATTTGACGTCTTCATGATGACGTCAGAAGTACGTTATAAATATCACGTCTCTGGTACGTCATTTATTGGGACAATGACGTCGGCGACGAAAAATCACCTTTAAAAGACGTCATAATGACGTCACCCTGCTACCTGGGATATGGAATAGTGAACTCAAAGACTGGGAGACACCGGTCGTCCTCTGACTGAGCAACGACCTGGTCCCTTATAAGCAGAGCTAAAGCCTTTGTGTGCCCCAGCCCTTGTCCCGTCGCGTTCCACATTCCACCTTTAAACAGTCTATTTGCTGCTTTCCTAGTTTCCAGTTCCACTTCGACATGCAAGGGAGTTAGTCCAAGGATGGTCTCCATTGCAGCCGTTGGAGTGGTCCTGATTGTTCCTGTTATTCCTAGGCAAGCTAGCCTTTAAACTTGACACAGGCGAGCCCTAATTGTGGAGCGCTCCTGGGAGCGCCACCACACATGGGCCACATATGTTATGAGGGGTTTCACCATAACGGTGTACATCCAGAGGGTGGTCCTTGGATTTATTCCCCACTTAAGACCGAAGATACGCTTGCACACCCATACGGCACACTGTAATCACTGAATATGAAAATTACATGCCAGTTTTCTATGGAATATCCGGAATTAATTGAATGCCTGATGTATTCCAGATATATCCGGGATATTCGTTAACAGATATCAATATTGTATACGCATATGATTTACCAATATCCTCAGGATATATGGTTGACATATCTCAAGATTATATTTATTTCATTTAAATTGTGAAGAATATTCTTTATAAACATATGCAATATCTGAATTATAACCTACAAAAATAGATACCTAAATAGAAATCTGCAAAAATGTAAAAAGCCTTTATTATGTCGCTAGTTTTGGTGAGAAGGTATTATTATACGCTGTTCTAACTCTATACCAAAATATATAGGTATGACAGGTAAAATTGCTTATCGTCTCGTTGGATCGCTAGACAAGTTCGTCATGTAATTCTAAAATGTTATTTTTGCTTTAAATCTTTTGTTAGTTCTAATTTCTAATGGCATTTGCCTTTATAAATGAATTTTGTCATCAGCCGCGGTAGGATAGTCAGTAAACCGCCAAGCCAAGGATGACGTAAACAGCGTTAAAGCAAAGCAAGCTTTTGCTACAACAAGGTAAACTCTGTCGCTATTTGTTACGTCACAGATGATTGCCAATTTTCATTTATATTTCTGTTAATACCATATTGTCTTTTATTATACACAAAACCCGTAATAAAGTAATATTAATATAAATATAATATGCAAATACACCGCAGTCGTACACATGATATTTGTATGTAAAATCGAGGTATTTACAAAGTTTGCTGCACCTTCCTATAATAAAACCTTGGTGAGATTGAACACGAACCAATAATCGGGGATTTATTAAATTCGTGCACAGAAACAACACTGCACTGTCACCCAGGTTTATGTGTCAAAGTTTTGGAACACCCTGTATACGGTTTGGTAAAGTTTATTTTTTAAGAAAAGTCACTTTCACTAGAATGTAACAATCAAGTCTTTATTTACAGTTCACGTTCTCACAATACTTAATTATTCGATGAGTAGAAAACTAATTAGCACGATTTTTAATTAGCACGATTAATAATAACGATAAGTTAAACACTGTAGTAAAAATTTGCCTGTTAAGTTTCGCGGTATGAGTTGTTGAATTAGTAAAGGCTGGAAATCGACTGACTCTGCAGTGCCGAGTGTCTGCTTAAATAATAAAAATCTAAAGTTCCCGAATTTTTCGAAAATCGAAATCTCTAGATGCTCCGGAATGTCAAATATTTCTGGAATGTTCGCGATGCAGTGAGTTTTATATTTATACTAAGGGAGGAGCCTACTTCTTAAGAGGAACCAATCAAAATTAACGCGCTGGAGTATATTGTCTTCGGGCCATAAGCCCTAGGCTCACAAAATTAAAATGTAAATATGCCAGTAATTATTCATTCTAATCATAATTAAAGTCATCATAAATATATGCCCCACATAAAGGAACAATCTAGCCAACTTTCAGCTTCTTAAAAGCACCTTACACCTGCAATAAGCATACATAATTCACAAGCGCTCTGCGATGTGAACAGCTCCACAGCCAGTGCCGAAATGCCGAGTCCGGCGCCAATATTCTTGGCTAAAGATGTCGGTCTCGGATGTCTGGGGCCGGGCAGGACTATTGCCCTTTACCCCAGTACATCGCTGTAGACCGGGGACCAGCCTCGTGCAGGGCGGGCGAACTTACTTTACGTCGGCCCCACTCACAATTGTGAGCGGTGCAGACGATTTCGGTCCACCTCCCTGGGTCCTGGCTCGTTGGACCTTGCTGGCTAAGGCCTCTTCTGGCGTTCTTCTTTCTTCGTCTTCTGTTCTTCGCCAGCTTGTTTGCCCCCCGGGGGGTAGTCATCGGTCTGTTGGGTGTTTTGGGTTTGTGGCGGGAGTGACTGCCGGTACACAAGATGCCAAGAGGCATCCTGTCATCCGGATCATCGGTAGGGTAAGGATGAGCTGTGTAGCTCGAGGAAGGGCAGACCTAACTGCTTTGGTAGCATTTTTGGTCTGCCCGGAGCTAGGGGGACTACAGGTACTGGACGGTTGTTTGTCCGGTACCCGCAGGGTCTTGGGTGGGTGGTTGGGTATCGTCATGTCTCTTCCGTGGGGGTGGATCGTCGGTTGGTGGTATGCTTCTCATACTCACCCGTTATCCAGGAGCTGCACCTTCGGCCGCTTGTGCCTCGGAGCATCTGCTGGGTCATAGTCAGTTGCCTCCCTGACTAGTGGGTTCCCATGCTCCTCGGCAAGGGCGTACATCTTTCTGGCTCTCTGCTTGATGATCTCAGTGACCGGGGTGTAGTCCAGGTCCCTGTAGATGTCCTCGTTGCGGATGAACCAGGGTGCGTCGACTGCCGTTCTGAGGGCGACGTTCTCCACTCTCTGGATCTGCTGGAGGTAGCTCTTTGCTTGGTAGCCCCAAGCTACCGAAGCGTACGTCAGCTGAGGCCGGATGAGGGACCTGATAAGCGTGAGCTTGTTCCTCAGGTTGAGTCTGCTCTGTCTACCCGTCATCGGGTAGATTAGGGCTCTCGTCCTCCTGGCCTTCTTGACGATGGCCTCCGCGTTCAGTCTCCATGTTAAGCCTTTGTCCATGACCACGCCAAGGTAGTTGGCGGAGTCTTGCCATTGGATGTCCTCACCAAACATGGAAACGTGACCTGTGGGGTTTTGTTTTCTTACCTTCTTGAAGAGTACCGCCTTGCTCTTCTCGGCGTTGACGGCTACCTTCCATCTGTTGCACCAGTCCTCTAGGAGGGTGGCCGCCTCCTGGAGGTTTCTGGTGGCTAGCCTGGCACTCCAGGATCTGGCAGTCAGGGCTGTGTCATCGGCGTAGAGGGCCATGGAGGTCCTCTCCGTCCGGGGTAGATCGGATGTGAAGATGGAGAACAAGTGGGGGGACAGCACTGAGCCTTGGGGGACTCCTGCCTCCATTGTTCTGTACGTGGACACCTTGTCCACGATCTTCACCCTCATCTGTCTCCTGTGGAGGTACGATCTCACTAGCTTGACGAGTGCAATGGGGTAACCCATACTCATCATTTTGGCTAGGAGACCGTCGTGCCAGACCCTGTCGAAGGCTTTGGCAACGTCCAGGAACAGCGCTGCCGTGACCTGTCGTTGGTTGAACCCCTTCGTGACCTCCTCGGTGAGGCGGAGCACTTGGAGTTCGGTGGAGTGCCCTGTCCTGAAGGCGAACTGCTCGTCTGGGAGGACTTCCAGCTCTTCTGTCTTCT
Source organism: Rutpela maculata (assembly GCA_936432065.2). Classification (NCBI taxonomy): domain Eukaryota; kingdom Metazoa; phylum Arthropoda; class Insecta; order Coleoptera; family Cerambycidae; genus Rutpela; species Rutpela maculata. Next base: position 36,600,429 of record OW386294.2, on the reverse strand, counting down.
CGGCTATCCTCTTGAGTATAACTCGTTCGGCTACCTTACTCATCGCTGGGAGTAGACTGATTGGCCTGTAAGAGGAAGGAAACATTAGGTTCTTACCTGGCTTTGGGATGACGATGACGTCGGCCTTTTTCCACCTGGAAGGGAAGTGTCTCAACCTCAACATTGCGTTGATGATGTTGACCATCGCCGCTACTCCTTTCCGGGGCAGCTTCTTGAAGGCGATGTTCCCAATGCCATCACATCCTGGAGCTTTCCTGGGTTTTAGGCTCCTTAGGATCTCCTTGACCTCCTCGGGGGTGGTCGGGGGGATGTGGTTTTCATCTGGCAGACGGTTCATCCTACGTACCCTGCGCCTCACGTCGTCCTCCCAGTCCTCGTCCTCATCATCGAGTTGGTTTTCCCTACACTGCAGTTCCAAGCTGTCAGCAAAAGCCTCGGCTTTTTCCTGGCGAGTGTAGACAACACCGTTCTCTCCGTGGATCGGGGGCATGGGAGTCCGCCGGTTTCGCAGGGCCCGTTGGGTGGTCCAGATGCTCCTGTCCTGTGTGTCCAGGGATTCCAGGTGGCGTTGCCACCCTTCTTGTCTGTGTTCCTGAAGGGCGGCCTTGACTCTCCGGCTCAGGGTGTTGTAGTGTCTCCTGTCCTCCGGGAGTCGGGTTCTCTGGGCCCGTCTTTTGGCACTTCGTCTGTCCCGTATCAGCTGCCTGGTTTCCTCTGGGAGGTTTGCCAGGGGAGCTGGTGCTCGCCTTGCTTCCGTCTCGGTGGTACTTACCCTTAGTGCCGCCTGGATCTTGTCCTCCAGGGAGGTGATGGCCCTCTCCACGTCTGCCTCGGTTTCGAGTCTGGGAATGTGTGCAATGTTCCTCTGCAGTTCTGCACGGAACACTTCCCAGTCCGTCCTCCTTTTGATGAACGTTGTCGTGTTCTCACCGTCCTTTTCTCCTAGTTCTAGGAGAATGGGGGTGTGATCGGTGGAACCATCCATCATGGTGGTGATTTCAGCTTCGAGGGGCATCTCCTTCAGCATCGCAATGTCCAGGACATCCGGCCTACCAACACCATTGTCATGGGTCGGTCCCTCCGGGCCAAGGACCAGCAGGTTGCCATCGTGTCGTCCCAGGAATCTCAGTAGCTCTCGTCCTCGAGTGTTTGTAATCCTACTGTGCCATTCCGGGGACTTGGCGTTGAAGTCGCCGATGGCAACCGTCTGGGTCCCTGGGGGAAGAACCAAGTCCAGGTCTGCGTCTAGCAGCATGTTGTTGGGTGGCTGGTAGCAGGAGACCACTCTGATGTCGCCATTTCGTGCCGTGGACACTACTATGGCTGTGGCCTGCAGGTTCTCCGTCTCTGGGAGTAGGATCGGGTGGTGTGCGATGCTCGTCTTCACTAGCAGGGCTACTCCTCTCATTACTCGTCTGTATGGCCCGGTCCAGTCCTTCCTGTATACGTGGTAGCCTGGGAAGTTGATAGCCTGGTCTGGTCGCAGCTTCGTTTCCTGCAGTGCCATGATGTCTATGTCACCCCTGGCGAGGAGTTCCTCTACCTCGAGTTTTCTCTCTCGCAGTCCGTTGACATTCCACGATGCGACCTGCAGGAACCCTGGTTTGACCTGAAACAACATTATACATTAGTAAATGCTGGCATTTGTGCAAAAAATGCGCTCATTGCTGAGCACATTTGTTGCATCTGTGCAAGCACCGTGGTGAGGTTTTGGGCCTCAGCGGGTGCCTGCTGCCTGGGGGCTGGGCCTGGGTTCTGTCCCTTCCCTGCCTTACCCTGGGCTACCCTGGCGTAGCTCAGGCCTCCAGTTGTGGGTGTTGCCTTTTTAGGGGCAGCACCGGTCTGGGTTGGCTTGGCTGCGGGGGCTGGTTTCGCCGCCGCCGTCTTCTTGGGGTACTTGGGGCACCCTCTGTAACTGGCTGGGTGTGCCCCCTGGCAGTTGGCACACTTCGCCGGTACATTTCGGGGCTTCTCGCAGTCCCCGGAGTGGTGTGGCTCTGCGCACTTCACGCACTTGGCCTGTGCGGTGCAGTGTCCTTGGGCATGGCCGAACCTTTGGCAGCGGTGACACTGCGCAATTGCCAGGGCGGCTTTCTGCCTCTCGGTCCTAACTACCAGTGAACAGCAGCGGTTCACCGTTAGTATTTTCTCCTCGTTGAGGGGGACCTGGACGAGCATCAGGGGGATTTCTTTTTTGGTCCTCCTTGACGTCATCCTGTGGACTGCCACGGGGTTGAAGCCTTGGGACTGGAGGTCCTCTTTGACTTCGTCTGCGGTCACTCCACTGGGGATTCCTCTGATTACCACCCTGAGTAATCTGTCCTCAGGCAGGGCGTAGGTGTGATATTCGCGCTTTTCCTGCGCGAACATCCTCGTCATCCTGCGGTAATCTTCGGGCGTTTGGGGCTCGATGGCGATCCCCTCTCGCACGGTCCTGGCCTTGGTAAATTTGACGCCTGTCTCGTCCAGCCTCTGCCGGACAGCCGACCATGTCTCCGCCTTGCGGAGGATCACTGGTGGGATCTTGAGCGTCTTGTCTGCCTCGGTAGTTTCTGGCCTGGGGGCCCTTTGGTTGGCCTGGCTGGTGCTTGGGGCCTCTTGGGTGCTGGGTTGCACCTGGGACTCCTGGTTTGCCGCCTTCTTCGCCCTTGTCTTGGTGACAAGGGTGAATTCGCCTTCACTGTCCGTGTCGGCGTCGGCTTTCCGTTTGGGGGCCTCTTTGGGTGCTGGTTGCACCACTGGGGTCGCCTGGGGCTGGGCCTGGGGTTGGGCCAGGGCCTGGGCTTGGGCCTGGGGCTGCGCTTGGGCCTGGGGCTGCGCTTGGACGGCCTGGAGGGTTCTCATGGCTGCCACCAGCTCTGTTAGCTGGGCCCCTTGCACCTCGTTTCTGGCTTTTTGCTCCAAGTACTGGGCACGTTGAGCTTCTAGTTGTTTGGCCATGTCGGCCCTCATCTGGGACATCTTGCTGTTTACTTCAGCAAGCTGCGCCCTCAGTGCTGCGTTTTCAGCCATGAGGCGGGCTACTTGGTCGTCCCTCTCTTCGAACTCCATGTTCGTAGGGGTTGGCCCTCTGGAGTTCTCGTGTTGGCCCATACCGTCCTCCACGGTATTTGCCGTTCGTCTCACACCTGTAAAAGAAACCTGTTTGTTAATCGGGAAAAAAGAATTATTAACCTGAAAAGAAATGTTTGATTAGTAAATGGGGAAGGGTAAAATAATTGGTGTCTCCAATGCGGGAGACTTTATTTATCTTTTTTTATTATTAGTGTCTTGAGAAAGACATCTAATAATTTCTCCTCTTCTACTGTAGCGCTCGTGAACGCTACACTTCTCACTTGCTGTGGGGCTGCCACTTCACTGCTCACTCACTACTGAAACTACTGCACAACACTAGGTGGTCTGCTCGCTTCGGTGTCCGGGTGAACTGTGCCGAGTCCGGCGCCAATATTCTTGGCTAAAGATGTCGGTCTCGGATGTCTGGGGCCGGGCAGGACTATTGCCCTTTACCCCAGTACATCGCTGTAGACCGGGGACCGGCCTCGTGCAGGGCGGGGCGAACTTACTTTACGTCGGCCCCACTCACAATTGTGAGCGGTGCAGACGATTTCGGTCCACCTCCCTGGGTCCTGGCTCGTTGGACCTTGCTGGCTAAGGCCTCTTCTGGCGTTCTTCTTTCTTCGTCTTCTGCTCTTCGCCAGCTTGTTTGCCCCCCGGGGGGTAGTCATCGGTCTGCAGGGCTACTCCTCTCATTACTCGTCTGTATGGCCCCGTCCAGTCCTTCCTGTATACGTGGTAGCCTGGGAAGTTGATAGCCTGGTCTGGTCGCAGCTTCGTTTCCTGCAGTGCCATTATGTCTATGTCACCCCTGGCGAGGAATTCCTCTACCTCGAGTTTTCTCTCTCGCAGTCCGTTGACATTCCACGATGCGACCTGCAGGAACCCTGGTTTGACCTGAAACAACATTATACATTAGTAAATGCTGGCATTTGTGCAAAAAATGCGCTCATTGCTGAGCACATTTGTTGTATCTGTGCAAGCACCGCGGTGAGGTTTTGGGCCTCAGCGGGTGCCTGCTGCCTGGGGGCTGGGCCTGGGTTCTGTCCCTTCCCTGCCTTGCCCTGAGCTACCCTGGCGTAGCTCAGGCCTCCAGTTGTGGGTGTTGCCTTTTTAGGGGCAGCACCGGTCTGGGTTGGCTTGGCTGCGGGGGCTGGTTTCGCCGCCGCCGTCTTCTTTGGGTACTTGGGGCACCCTCTGTAACTGGCTGGGTGTGCCCCCTGGCAGTTGGCACACTTCGCCGGTACGTTTCGGGGCTTCTCGCAGTCCCCGGAGTGGTGTGGCTCTGCGCACTTCACGCACTTGGCCTGTGCGGTGCAGTGTCCTTGGGCATGGCCGAACCTTTGGCAGCGGTGGCACTGCGCAATTGCCAGGGCGGCTTTCTGCCTCTCGGTCCTAACTACCAGTGAACAGCAGCGGTTCACCGATAGTATGCTCTCCTCGTTGAGGGGGACCTGGACGAGCATCAGGGGGATCTCTTTCTTGGTCCTCCTTGACGTCATCCTATGGACGGCCACGGGGTTGAAGCCCTGGGTCTGGAGGTCCTCCTTGACCTCCTCCCCGGTGACTCCAGTTGGGACTCCTCGGATCACTACTCGGAGTAGTCTGTCCTCGGGCAGGGCGTAGGTATGATATTCGCGCTTTTCCTGCGCGAACATCCTAGTCATCCTCCTGTAGTCCTCGGGCGTTTGGGGCTCGATGGCGATCCCCTCTCGCACGGTCCTAGCCTTGGAGAATTTGATTCCTGTCTCATCCAGCCTCTGCCGGACAGCCGACCATGTCTCCGCCTTGCGGAGGATCACTGGTGGGATCTTGGGCGTCTTGGTTTCCCCGGTGGTTTCTGGCCTGGGGGCCCTCTGGTTGGCCTGGCTGGTGGTTGGGGCCTCCTGGGTGCAGGTTTGCACCTGGGACTCCTGGTTAGCCGCCTTTTTCGCCCTTGTCTTGGTGACAAGGGTGAATTCGCCGTCACTATCTGTGTCGGCATCGGCTTTCCTCTTGGGGGCCTCTTTTAGTGCTGGTTGCACTACTGGGGCCGCCTGGGGCTGGATCTTGGGTTGGGCCGGGGGTTGGGCCTGGGTCTGGGCCAGGACTAGGGCCTGGGCTTGGGCCTGGGGCTGTATTTGGGTGGCCTGGAGGGTACGCATGGCTGCCAGCAGTTCCGTTAGCTGGGCCCCTTGTACCTCGTTCTTGGCTTTCTGTTCCTCGTACTGGGTACGTTGAACTTCAAGCTGCTTGGCCATCTCTGCCCTCAGTTGAGCCATCCTCTGGCTCATTTCGGCTAACTGCGCTTTCAGCGCTGCGTTCTCAGCCTTTAGGCTCCTGACTAGACCAACGTTGTTATCCGACTGGTCCATCGGTTCGGAGCTATTCTCTTGCTCGTGCATACTGTCCTCCACAGTATTTACGTCTTCTTGCCTGAAATAAAAATCTGTATTATTAATTGTTACGGGAAAGGAATTTTGGGTAGGGAAGGAGAAAAACACAGTGTCCCCAGGCGGGGGACTTTATTTATCTTTTTATATTTGTGCCTTGAAAAAGACAACAAATATTCCTCTTCAGCTTCTCTGTGGGGCTGCCACTTCTTAGTTCGCCTGGCTCCGAAACGTCAACACAACACTACACTACTGCACTACTGCACTGGTACTGCACTGGAGGTCTTCTCGCTTCGACTGCTGCATGAACTGTGCCGAGTCCGGCGCCAATATTCTTGGCTAGAGATGTCGGTCTCGGATGTCTGGGGCCAGGCAGGACTATTGCCCTTTACCCCAGTACATCGCTGTAGACCGGGGACCGGCCTCGTGCAGGGCGGGCGAACTTACTTTGCGTCGGCCCCACTCACAAATGTGAGCGGTGCAGACGATTTCGGCCCACCTCCCTGGGTCCTGGCTCGTTGGACCTTGCTGGCTAAGGCCTCTTCTGGCGTTCTTCTGTCTTCGTTTTCTTTTCTTCGCCAGCTTGTTTCCCCCCGGGGGGTAGTCATCTGTCTGTAGGGTGTGTTGGAAGTTTTGGCAGGAGCCTACGCCTGTGGTCTGCGGTCTGTGCCTACGCCGCTGGGAATGCCCCGGATTACTACTCTCAGCATGGTGTAGCTTGTTTGTGACTTCGGTCCAAGTCTCCTTTTTCCTCAGTACAACGGGGGGCATCCGGGGGGTTGCAGGGGTCTCCTCGTCCATGGTCGCCGTGCTCTCAACCTGGCTGGTGGACGGTTTGTCGTGGCTGGGGGTTGGCGTCTTTTTTATTGTGGGGGGTGCCTCATCGTCACTGTCAGGTTCGTTCTTCCTTTTCAGGGCTTCTTTCGTCTCGGGGACCTTCATGGTGTTGTTGCAGGCTATGAGGAGTGCCATTAGCTCTTCATGCTGTTTGTTGCCTTCTTCTCTCTGCAGTTCCGCCTGCTTGGTTTGATTTTGCATCTGTATGGTGAGCTGTTCTAGCTCTGCCTGGAGATTCGCTATCTGGGCCCGTAATATCCTGTTTTCTTCCTCGAGCCTCGCTTTTATTACATCTCTCTCCTCTGTTTGTGACCTCGCTGGAGTTGACGCTCTGGACGAGTCGTCCGTCTCCATATCGAAGCTTCTGTCCGTGTTTTTCTTCCTCGGCATGTCGTCCTCTTGTTAACCTAAAAAAGAAAAATACTTGAACTGCCGAGTCCGGCGCGCCAATATTCTTGGCTATAGATGTCGGTCTCGGATGTCTGGGGCCGGGCAGGACTATTGCCCTTTACCCCAGTACATCGCTGTTTTGGGTTTGTGGCGGGAGTGACTGCCGGTACACAAGATGCCAAGAGGCATCCTGTCATCCGGATCATCGGTAGGGTAAGGATGAGCTGTGTAGCTCGAGGAAGGGCAGACCTAACTGCTTTGGTAGCATTTTTGGTCTGCCCGGAGCTAGGGGGACTACAGGTACTGGACGGTTGTTTGTCCGGTACCCGCAGGGTCTTGGGTGGGTGGTTGGGTGTCGTCATGTCTCTTCCGTGGGGGTGGATCGTCGGTTGGTGGTATGCTTCTCATACTCACCCGTTATCCAGGAGCTGCACCTTCGGCCGCTTGTGCCTCGGAGCATCTGCTGGGTCATAGTCAGTTGCCTCCCTGACTAGTGGGTTCCCATGCTCCTCGGCAAGGGCGTACATCTTTCTGGCTCTCTGCTTGATGATCTCAGTGACCGGGGTGTAGTCCAGGTCCCTGTAGATGTCCTCGTTGCGGATGAACCAGGGTGCGTCGACTGCCGTTCTGAGGGCGACGTTCTCCACTCTCTGGATCTGCTGGAGGTAGCTCTTTGCTTGGTAGCCCCAAGCTACCGAAGCGTACGTCAGCTGAGGCCGGATGAGGGACCTGATAAGCGTGAGCTTGTTCCTCAGGTTGAGTCTGCTCTGTCTACCCGTCATCGGGTAGATTAGGGCTCTCGTCCTCCTGGCCTTCTTGACGATGGCCTCCGCGTTCAGTCTCCATGTTAAGCCTTTGTCCATGACCACGCCAAGGTAGTTGGCGGAGTCTTGCCATTGGATGTCCTCACCAAACATGGAAACGTGACCTGTGGGGTTTTGTTTTCTTACCTTCTTGAAGAGTACCGCCTTGCTCTTCTCGGCGTTGACGGCTACCTTCCATCTGTTGCACCAGTCCTCTAGGAGGGTGGCCGCCTCCTGGAGGTTTCTGGTGGCTAGCCTGGCACTCCAGGATCTGGCAGTCAGGGCTGTGTCATCGGCGTAGAGGGCCATGGAGGTCCTCTCCGTCCGGGGTAGATCGGATGTGAAGATGGAGAACAAGTGGGGGGACAGCACTGAGCCTTGGGGGACTCCTGCCTCCATTGTTCTGTACGTGGACACCTTGTCCACGATCTTCACCCTCATCTGTCTCCTGTGGAGGTACGATCTCACTAGCTTGACGAGTGCAATGGGGTAACCCATACTCATCATTTTGGCTAGGAGACCGTCGTGCCAGACCCTGTCGAAGGCTTTGGCAACGTCCAGGAACAGCGCTGCCGTGACCTGTCGTTGGTTGAACCCCTTCGTGACCTCCTCGGTGAGGCGGAGCACTTGGAGTTCGGTGGAGTGCCCTGTCCTGAAGGCGAACTGCTCGTCTGGGAGGACTTCCAGCTCTTCTGTCTTCTCGGCTATCCTCTTGAGTATGACTCGTTCGGCTACCTTACTCATCGCTGGGAGTAGACTGATTGGCCTGTAAGAGGAAGGAAACATTAGGTTCTTACCTGGCTTTGGGATGACTATGACGTCGGCCTTTTTCCACCTGGAAGGGAAGTGTCTCAACCTCAACATTGCGTTGATGACGTTGACCATCGCCGCTACTCCTTTCCGGGGCAGCTTCTTGAGGGCGATGTTCCCAATGCCATCACATCCTGGAGCTTTCCTGGGTTTTAGGCTCCTTAGGATCTCCTTGACCTCCTCGGGGGTGGTCGGGGGGATGTGGTCTTCATCTGGCAGACGGTTCATCCTACGTACCCTGCGCCTCACGTCGTCCTCCCAGTCCTCGTCCTCATCATCGAGTTGGTTTTCCCTACACTGCAGTTCCAAGCTGTCGGCAAAAGCCTCGGCTTTTTCCTGGCGAGTGTAGACAACACCATTCTCTCCGTGGATCGGGGGCATGGGAGTCCGCCGGTTTCGCAGGGCCCGTTGGGTGGTCCAGATGCTCCTGTCCTGCGTGTCCAGGGATTCCAGGTGGCGTTGCCACCCTTCTTGTCTGTGTTCCTGAAGGGCGGCCTTGACTCTCCGGCTCAGGGTGTTGTAGTATCTCCTGTCCTCCGGGAGTCGGGTTCTCTGGGCCCGTCTCTTGGCACTTCGTCTGTCCCGTATCAGCTGCCTGGTTTCCTCTGGGAGGTTGGCCAGGGGAGCTGGTGCTCGCCTTGTTTCCGTCTCGGTGGTACTTACCCTTAGTGCCGCCTGGATCTGGTTCTCCAGGGAGGTGATGGCCCTCTCCACGTCTGCCTCGGTTTCGAGTCTGGGAATGTGTGCAAACACTCGTCCTCGAGTGTTTGTAATCCTACTGTGCCATTCCGGGGACTTGGCGTTGAAGTCGCCGATGGCAACCGTCTGGGTCCCTGGGGGAAGAACCAAGTCCAGGTCTGCGTCTAGCAGCATGTTGTTGGGTGGCTGGTAGCAGGAGACCACTCTGATGTCGCCATTTCGTGCCGTGGACACTACTATGGCTGTGGCCTGCAGGTTCTCCGTCTCTGGGAGTAGGATCGGGTGGTGTGCGATGCTCGTCTTCACTAGCAGGGCTACTCCTCTCATTACTCGTCTGTATGGCCCGGTCCAGTCCTTCCTGTATACGTGGTAGCCTGGGAAGTTGATAGCCTGGTCTGGTCGCAGCTTCGTTTCCTGCAGTGCCATGATGTCTATGTCACCCCTGGCGAGGAGTTCCTCTACCTCGAGTTTTCTCTCTCGCAGTCCGTTGACATTCCACGATGCGACCTGCAGGAACCCAGGGCGGCTTTCTGCCTCTCAGTGCGGACCACCAGTGAACAGCAGCGGTTCACCGATAGGATTTTCTCCTCACTGTGGGGGACCTGAACCAACATCAGGGGGATCTCTTGTTTTGTCCTCCTTGATGTCATCCTGTGGACGGAGACTGGTGCGAAGCCCTGGGTTTGGAGGTCCTCCTTGACCTCGTCAGGGGTTACTCCGCTTGGGATACCTCTGATGACTACCCTCAGTAGTCTGTCTTCGGGTAGGGCGTATGTGTGGTATTCGCGCTTTTCCTGCGCGAACATCCTCGTCATTCGCCTGTAATCTTCGGGCGTTTGGGGCTCGATGGCGATCCCCTCTCGCACGGTCCTGGCTTTGACGAACTTTATTTCGGCTTCGTCTAGTCTCTGCCGGACAGCAGACCATGTCTCCGCCTTGTGGAGGATCACGGGTGGGATTTTGGGGGCCTTTTCCTTGGGGGGCTCCTGGCTGACCTGGCTGGACGTTGGTGCGTCTTTGCTGGTGCAGGGCTGCACCACCTGGTTGTCCTGCTGGGCCGTCTTTTTCGCCCTTGTCCTGGTGACAAGGGTGAATTCGCCGTCGCTGTCGGTGTCAGCTTCGGCTGCCTTTCTCTTGGGTGCCTCCTTTGGTGCGGGGGGTTGCACCAGGGGGACATCCATGGGGACTTCCTGGGCCTGGTCTTGGGCCTGGGGTTGGGCCTGGGTGGCCGGGGGCTGCATCTGAGGGGCCTGGAGAGCCCGCATGGCTGCTACCAGCTCAGCGTGTTGGATACGTTGTATCTCGTTTTGGGCACGCTGTGCTTCGGCCTGGGCACGTTGTTCTTCGTACTGGGAGCGTTGCACTTCCAGTTGCTTTGCCATGTCAGCTCGTAGTTGGGCCATCCTCTGGCACATCTCGGCTAGTTGGGCTTTCAGTATGCTATTCTCGTGCATAAGCTTCTGAATAAGGGCTGTCTTGCCTTCCATGTCCGTAGGCAGAGAGCTCCCTACTGGAGAGGCACCGTCCTGTCCTGCCATACTGTCCTCCACAGTATCGTCCTGGCTTCCTGAAAAGAAATGTGTGTTATTTATGTTAAAAATAGTGGGAAAGGAAAAACGGGAAAGGAAAAATAAATGGTGTCTCCAGTGAGGGAGACTTTATTTATCTTTTAACTATATTAGCGTCTTAAAAAAGACGTCTAATATTTCTCCTCTTCAACTTCTGTGTGGGGCTGCCACTTCGTAGTTCACTTCGCTTGGATTGTACACAACACTACACTACTACTGCACTGCACTGGTGGTCCGTACTCTCCGACTGCTGGTTGAACTGTGTGTGATGCCGAGTCCGCCAATATTCTTGGCTAAAGATGTCGGTCTCGGATGACTGGGGCCGGGCAGGACTATTGCCCTTTACCCCAATACATCGCTGTAGACCGGGGACCAGCCTCGTGCAGGGCGGGCGAGCTTACTTTACGTCGGCCCCACTCACAAATGTGAGCGGTGCAGACGATTTCGGCCCACCTCCCTGGGTCCTGGCTCGTTGGACCTTGCTGGCTAAGGCCTCTTCTGGCGTTCTTCTGTCTTCGTCTTCTTTTCTTCGCCAGCTTGTTTGCCCCCCGGGGGGTAGTCATCGGTCTGTTGGGTGTTTTTGGGTTTGTGGCGGGAGTGACTGCCGGTACACAAGATGCCAAGAGGCATCCTGTCGTCCGGATCATCGGTAGGGTAAGGATGAGCTGTGTAGCTCGAGGAAGGGCAGACCTAACTGCTTTGGTAGCATTTTTGGTCTGCCCGGAGCTAGGGGGACTACAGGTACTGGACGGTTGTTTGTCCGGTACCCGCAGGGTCTTGGGTGGGTGGTTGGGTGATCGTCATGTCTCTTCCGTGGGGGTGGATCGTCGGACGGTGGTATGCTTCTCATACTCACCCGTTATCCAGGAGCTGCACCTTCGGCCGCTTGTGCCTCGGAGCATCAGCTGGGTCATAGTCAGTTGCCTCCCTGACTAGTGGGTTCCCATGCTCCTCGGCAAGGGCGTACATCTTTCTGGCTCTCTGCTTGATGATCTCAGTGACCGGGGTGTATTCCAGGTCCCTGTAGATGTCCTCGTTGCGGATGAACCAGGGTGCATCGACTGCCGTTCTGAGGGCGACGTTCTCCACTCTCTGGATCTGATGGAGGTAGCTCTTTGCTTGGTAGCCCCAAGCTACCGAAGCATACGTCAGCTGAGGCCGGATGAGGGACCTGATAAGCGTGAGCTTGTTCCTCAGGTTGAGTCTGCTCTGTCTACCCGTCATCGGGTAGATTAGGGCTCTCGTCCTCCTGGCCTTCTTGACGATGGCCTCCGTGTTCAGTCTCCATGTTAGGCCTTTGTCCATGACCACGCCAAGGTAGTTGGCGGAGTCGTGCCATTGGATGTCCTCACCAAACATGGAAACGTGACCTGTGGGGTTTTGTTTTCTTACCTTCTTGAAGAGTACCGCCTTGCTCTTCTCGGCGTTGACGGCTACCTTCCATCTGTTGCACCAGTCCTCTAGGAGGGTGGCCGCCTCCTGGAGGTTTCTGGTGGCTAGCCTGGCACTCCAGGATCTGGCAGTCAGGGCTGTGTCATCGGCGTAGAGGGCCATGGAGGTCCTCTCCGTCCGGGGTAGATCGGATGTGAAGATGGAGAACAAGTGGGGGGACAGCACTGAGCCTTGGGGGACTCCTGCCTCCATTGTTCTGTACGTGGACACCTTGTCCACGATCTTCACCCTCATCTGTCTTCTGTGGAGGTACGATCTCACTAGCTTGACGAGTGCAATGGGGTAACCCATACTCATCATTTTGGCTAGGAGACCATCGTGCCAGACTCTGTCGAAGGCTTTGGCAACGTCCAGGAACAGCGCTGCCGTGACCTGTCTTTGGTTGAACCCCTTCGTGACCTCCTCAGTGAGGCGGAGCACTTGGAGTTCGGTGAAGTGCCCTGTCCTGAAGGCGAACTGCTCGTCTGGGAGGACTTCCAGCTCTTCTGTCTTCTCGGCTATCCTCTTGAGTATAACTCGTTCGGCTACCTTACTCATCGCTGGGAGTAGACTGATGGGCCTGTAAGAGGAAGGAAACGTTAGGTTCTTACCTGGCTTTGGGATGACTATGACGTCGGCCTTTTTCCACCTGGATGGGAAGTGTCTCAACCTCAACATTGCGTTGATGATGTTGACCATCGCCGCTACTCCTTTCCGGGGCAGCTTCTTGAGGGCGATGTTCCCAATGCCATCACATCCTGGAGCTTTCCTGGGTTTTAGACTCCTTAGGATCTCCTTGACCTCCTCTGGGGTGGTCGGGGGGATGTGGTCTTCATCTGGCAGACGGTTCATCCTGCGTACCCTGCGTCTCACGTCGTCCTCCCAGTCCTCGTCCTCATCATCGAGTTGGTTTTCCCTACACTGCAGTTCCAAGCTGTCGGCAAAAGCCTCGGCTTTTTCCTGGCGAGTGTAGACAACACCATTCTCTCCGTGGATCGGGGGCATGGGAGTCCGCCGGTTTCGCAGGGCCCGTTGGGTGGTATAGATGCTCCTGTCCTGTGTGTCCAGGGATTCCAGGTGGCGTTGCCACCCTTCTTGTCTGTGTTCCTGAAGGGCGGCCTTGACTCTCCGGCTCAGGGTGTTGTAGTGTCTCCTGTCCTCCGGGAGTCGGGTTCTCTGGGCACGTCTCTTGGCACTTCGCCTGTCCCTTATCAGCTGCCTGGTTTCCTCTGGGAGGTTAGCCAGGGGAGCTGGTGCTCGCCTTGTTTCCGTCTCGGTGGTACTTACCCTTAGTGCCGCCTGGATCTGGTCCTCCAGGGAGGTGATGGCCCTCTCCACGTCTGCCTCGGTTTCGAGTCTGGGAATGTGTGCGATGTTCCTCTGCAGCTCTGCACGGAACACTTCCCAGTCCGTCCTCCTTTTGATGAAAGTTGTCGTGTTCTCACCGTCCTTTTCTCCTAGTTCTAGGAGAATGGGGCTGTGATCGGTGGAACCATCCATCATGGCGGTGATTTCGGCTTCGAGGGGCATCTCCTTCAGCATCGCAATGTCCAGGACATCCGGCCTACCAACACCATTGTCATGGGTCGGTCCCTCCGGGCCAAGGACCAGCAGGTTGCCATCGTGTCGTCCCAGGAATCTCAGTAGCTCTCGTCCTCGAGTGTTTGTGATCCTACTGTGCCATTCCGGGGACTTGGCGTTAAAGTCGCCGATGGCAACCGTCTGGGTCCCTGGGGGAAGAACCGAGTCCAGGTCTGCGTCTAGCAGCATGTTGTTGGGTGGCTGGTAGCAGGAGACCACTCTGATGTCGCCATTTCGTGCCGTGGACACTACTATGGCTGTGGCCTGCAGGTTCTCCGTCTCTGGGAGTAGGATCGGGTGGTGTGCGATGCTCGTCTTCACTAGCAGGGCTACTCCTCTCATCACTCGTCTGTATGGCCCGGTCCAGTCCTTCCTGTATACGTGGTAGCCTGGGAAGTTGATAGCCTGGTCTGGTCGCAGCTTCGTTTCCTGCAGTGCCATGATGTCTATGTCACCCCTGGCGAGGAGTTCCTCTACCTCGAGTTTTCTCTCTCGCAGTCCGTTAACATTCCATGAGGCGATCTGCAGGAAGCCTGGTTTGACCTGTAAAAACATTATATGTTAGTGAATTTGTGCAAAAAATGCGCTCATTGCTGAGCACATTTGTTGCATTTGTGCCAGCACCGCGGTGAGGTTTTGGGCCTCAGCGGGTGCCTGCTGTTTTTGTGTTGGTCCTGTTTTGCCCTGGGCTACTTTTGCGTAGCTCAGTCCCCCAGTCGTGGTTGGCTTCCGGGTTGTCGGCTGGGTAGGCCTGGTGGGTGCTGGTTTCGTCGTTGCTGTTTTCTTTGGGAATTTCGGGCATCCCCTGTAACTGGCTGGGTGTGCCCCCTGGCAGTTGGCACACTTGGCAGGTACATCTCGGGGCTTGCGGCATTCCCCAGAGTGGTGTGGCTCACCGCACTTCACGCACTTGGCCTGTGCGTTGCACCGACCTTGTGCATGGCCGAAGCGTTGGCATCGGTGGCACTGTGCGACGGCTGAGGCAGCTCGCTGTCTTTCCGTCCTCACCACTAGGGAACAGCAACGGTTTACATCTAGGATCCTCTCCTCGCTGAGGGGGACCTGGACCAGCATGAGAGGAATCTCCTGTTTGGTCCGTCTAGATGTCATGCGGTGTACGGAGGCTGGTGAAAAACCTTTTCCCATCAGGTCCTCCTTGACTTCGTCGCAGGTTACACCACTTGGGATGCCCCGTATGACTACTCTTAGCAGTCTTTCCTCTGGCAGGGCGTATGTGTGGTACTCCCTGCTTTCATTGGCCAGCATCCTGGTGAGCTTGCGGTAGTCATCGGGGGTGCTGGTCTCGATGGCGATGCCGTCGGCGACTACTCGGGCCTTCTCGAATTTGATTCGAGTTTCGTCCATCCTCTGTTTTACCGCTGACCAGGTTTCTTTGTTCCTCAAGATCACGGGTGGGATCTTGGGGGCCTTTTCCCTGGGGGGTTGTTGATCGGAGGCCTCTCGGACAGCTTGGCGGGAAGTTGGTACATCCGTGCTGGTGCTGGGTTGCACCTGGTTTTCAGGCTGGGCCGTCTTTTTCGCCCTTGTCCTGGTGACAAGGGTGAATTCGCCATCACTGTCCTCAGTGTCGGCTTTCCTCTTTGGGGCCTCCTTTGGTGCGGGTTGCACCACGGGGGCCAAGAGCTGGACCTGGGGTTGGGCCTGGGCCTGGGGTTGGGCCTGGGCTTGGGCCTGAGCTTGGGGCTGGGGGGTCCTCTCGGCTCTTATGGCTGCCAGGAGCTCTGCATGCTGGGTCCTTTGGGCCTCCAGCTGCTTGGCCACATCTGCTCTGAGTTGAGCCATCCTCTGGTTCATCTCTGCGAGCTGCGCTTTTAGCGCATTATTCTCGGCGGAGAGCGTTCGGATTAGCTCGTCCCTGTGGTCCTCCTGCTCCATGGGCCTGATAGTAGGGGTCC
Source organism: Rutpela maculata (assembly GCA_936432065.2). NCBI lineage: Eukaryota > Metazoa > Arthropoda > Insecta > Coleoptera > Cerambycidae > Rutpela > Rutpela maculata. The sequence continues at coordinate 36,584,968 of OW386294.2, read as the reverse complement.
CTCTTTGAGAGGTACCGTCGTCTCCTCGGTCGGGCATACTGTCCTCCACAGTATTGTCCTGGCTATCTGAAAAGAAATTTATATTAGTGATGGTTTGGGGTAGGGAATCGGGAAAGGTAAAAATAAATTGTGTCTCCAGTGAGGGAGACTTTATTTATCTTTTGATATTAGCGTCTTAATAAAGACGTCTAATATTTCTCCTCTTCAACTTCAGTGTGGGGCTGCCACTTCGTAGTTCTCGCCTCGCTACGTTGCTTGCACTTCACTTCACTACACTACTGCTGCTAGGTGACCTGCTCGCTTCGACTGCTGCTTGAACTGTGACGCTGCTTAAACTGATGCCGAGTCCGGCGTCATGCAAGTCGTATAAGTACAAAACCGCGCAGCCCGGTTAGGCTCCGCCCACTTTGACTTGCACGCGCCGAGCTCTGTGATTGGAGCGATGAGAATGTATTTAGATAACACACTGGAACAAGCCCAGGCAGTCGAAATCGAGCAGCGCACGGGTTAACTTCGTGGCCAGTAGGCCTTTTAGCTTTTCTGTTTAATTTGTTGGTTGTAATTAATTCGCTGCTCTAAATAAAAGTTTGCATTCATTTTAGTCGGCTCATATTAAGTTTCAGTAAATTTCAAAGTCAGTTAGGGAAGTCTCGAGATTTGGGGGTAACAAAAATTACACACCCAAAATCGGACGACACCCTCACCGGTGTTGAGCTCCACGGGGTGCTCTCTCGAGCTTACCTAGAACGGGAAACTGCGTGACAGACAATCCGGGTATTAGAGTCAGACCGGCTTCACCACCCAAAATTTGAGTAGTGTAGGGACCGACAGACGGATCAGACCCCTGCACGCGGCCCTCAGCCGCAGGTCGATTCGTTCCGGACTAGGTAGTTAGCTCGACACAGTCACTTCAGGCTCATTCGACTGTGTCGTGGCGCCCATAGGGAAATCACTAACCCCATTTATTTCAGGGAAATCATCACATCGAGGACGAACGATTCCAGGAATGGAATACTCAGGGGAACCGCTGCCAGCCCACTCATGGGTTGGTTTAGTAGAATCACTCGCGGAACAGCTAACCGAGGGTGGAACGCAGGGCCACCAGGTCTCTGGGCCACAGGCGTCGCTTCACGACGCCGTAGCCGTCCGAGACGTCTTGGGCCCGGTGCGTCCAGCACCTCGAAGGCACGAAGATGAGGTGCAGCTTCACTGCACCTGGTGCCATGGCCAGACGGCGGCGCCTCACGCCGACGCCATCCACAGAGGCCCGGCACCACACTCGGGGGAGCCTCGGGGCCACCATGCGCTCACCGGCTTTCAGGCGTCGCTTCACGACGTCCCCGACGCCGGACGCACGTTAGGCCTTGCGGGCCCACACCCTTGTGGACAATATCTAGTATAAATATGAATTTTGGTCGGACGTAAGAACAAACGGTGAGTTACTCTCGCGATGCAAGGTTTGAGACTTGAAAAATTTGTATGCTGGAAACTAATGTTTTTTGTAAGCTAAATTTTGTACAGAGCGACAGAACGATTTTATTATTAATTTTTAGAAATGAAATTAACTGATTTTAAGTTGTAATTAATAGGCTCGTTGACACTCCCCCCGTTCGCGAAGGCAAATTTTTACGAGATGTGTTTTGAAAACCTAAAGATACAATTCTAAAACTTAAATATTTACAAGTTGGAATAACTAAAACTTTATACAATGCTTAGGACTTAAGATATGTACAAGTTGTTTTGCGTTTAAAAAGGATACGTTAAGGGTCCAAGATTACGAAGCGGGTTCGTCTTCTCTTTGGTTTGATGGGTCTGTCCGTCTCTCCGTGTGTTGGTTGCCTGGGTATCGGGGTAGGTGACCTCCTGGATGATGATGATTGCGGTTCGTCTTGCTGCACTGGAGCAGGAAAATCTTTGTCTTGTGCAGGGGCAGGAAAATCGTTGTCTTGCGCTGGGGCAGGAAAATCGTTGTCTTGCGCTGGGGCAGGAAAATCGTTGACTTGCGCTGGGGCAGGAGAATCGTTGTCTTGCGCTGGGGCAGGAAAATCGTTGACTTGCGCTGGGGCAGGAAAATCGTCGTCTTGCGTTGGGGCAGGAAAATCGACGTCTTGCGCTGGGGCAGGAAAATCGTCGTCTTGCGCTGGGGCAGGAAAATCGTCGTCTGGCGCTGGGGCAGGAAAATCGTCGTCGCTATCGGAATCAGGTTCCTCATCTGTTTCGATTTGGTCGGATGGAGGATTGCCTGCTGGTACAGGTCGAAGATCATCGACGTGAATTAAGTAGCGGTTATTGCCTCGCTGGACCTCGTAGACTTCGTCGGAGATTTTTCTGGTTATCTGATGGGGTCCTGTCCAAGAGGGAAGAAACACATTTGGCTTTTTTCGTAGGACCTTGACCATAATTTCCTGGCCCTCGGTGAACATTACCTCCGGTCTGGCTTCAGGTGAAGAATATCTTTCCTGATATTCAGTTTGGTTGGCCCTAATTTCGTCAGTGCGTTCTTCGAATGTTTGCTCTCCCTGAGCATCCCGTTCTTCTTGATAAGCAGGTATATTCAGCTCTCCTTGCTGAGGTAGCTCATATCCCAATAAAGCTCGACTAGGGGTCATCTGGGTGGCGGCGTTGAATCTGGTCCTGAGAGTTTTTAAGACTCTAGGGATATATCGATCCCACTGGTTCTGTGTTCGTCGGTAAGTCAGTGTTTTTAATATTTTCTTGAATTCTTGAACTCTGCGTTCCGTAGGGTTTGAGCGTTGATGATAGATAGGAGTGTACTTAATATTGATTTCGTTCCTGGTACACCACTGTTTATATATAAGACTGTCGAAGTGTCCTCCGTTGTCCGATATGATGGTCTTGGGGGTACCGTATCTAGCTATGATCTCGTCCTCTAGGTAGTTAATAATCATTCTGGCGTTGAGTTCAGGGAAGGCTTTGGCTTCTACCCATTTAGTGAAGTCATCTTCTACGATGAATATGTAACGATTATTTCGAGGGGTTTCTTTGTATGGGCCCATTACGTCGATACTAATGATTTCGAAGGCGTATCTGGGCTGGTGTGGTTGTAGAGGTGCTCTGGGTTGTATTTGTCTTTCCTTGACTTCTTTGCAGATTTTGCAATTCCTTACGTACATGGCCACAGCTTTATGGATGTTTTTCCAAAAATAGGTCCTTAATATGTTTCGAAGTGTCTCATCTCTCCCTGGATGAGCAGCGACGTCTTCATCATGGAAACTCGCCAACACTTGGGGTACCATACTCCTGGGAACTACTATTTTCCTACCTCCTTGGTAGTTCGCCATAGCTGCTGGTCATGTACGGTGAAGTCATTAAGGTATCTTCTTTCTTGTTCATTGTTTGGTCCGTCGCGTTGTATTCTTTCCCATCTTCGTATGTCCATTTGAATTCGTTGAGACCTGAGCTGTACCCTCTTAACTTCCTCGTAGAGATCTACTCTAGTAAAAATATTTAGTCCTTCGGGAGTTAAAGATGGCGGTAGCATTCTTCTCTCATCTAGTTCAGGTCTTGGTTCGTTGGTGTCGGGATTTCTGCTTAGAAAGTCTGGCAGTTCATTTTCTTTCCCAGCGCAATGTTCTATTTCAAAACTATACTCTTGTAATAATAGCGACCATCGAGTTAATTTTGTTTTGGAATCCTGGTGTTTGTGTAACCATAGTAGTGCTTTGTTGTCGGTTCGAAGTAGGAATTTCGTATTTTCGAGGTACATCTTATATTTTTTGATATAGGTGACTACTGCCAGACACTCAATCTCATTAATGTGGTATTTTCTTTCTGCGGCGTTTAAGCAGGCACTGGAGAATGATATTATCTGTTTAGAACCATCTTCTCCTAGCTGGTACAATACTCCGGAGATTCCCGTCATGGATCCATCTGTCTGTAGTATAAAACGTTTGTTAAAGTCTGGTCGATGTAATTCCAGGGGTTTCGAAGTGGCTTCTTTTATTCTTTCGAAGGCTTTTTCGTGTTCTGCTGTCCACTTGAATTTCTGTTCTTTTCTTAGTAGTTGTGTGAGTGGTCGAATGATGTGTGCTGCGTCTGGTATATACTCTCGTATCCAGTTAAATGTTCCAAGGAAACTTTGTAGTTGTTTTTTGTTCTGTGGTGACTGGAAGTTTTTTATGGCCAGGACATGTTTGGGTTGTGGTAATGTCTTATCTTGTGAGATCCTATGTCCAAGATAGTCGAGTTCATTGGTGGCTATTTTGCATTTTTCAGGTGAAATTTTCAGATTATGTAACCTTATTATCTCGAATACTAGTTGTAAGTGGTGTCTATGTTCATCTAAGTCCTTACTGTAAACAATTATATCGTCTAGGTACACTTGAATAAAATTATGAATATATCCTGATAGTACATCTCTGACCATGAAATTCTGGAATGTCGATGGAGCGGTTTTTAATCCAAATGGCATGACAGTGAATTGGTACGAAGCGCCGTCAGGTGTGGTAAATGCTGTATAGGCTTTTGATTCAGGGTCCATAGGAATTTGCCAGTATCCTGAAGTGAGATCCAGTAGAGTGAATACTTTCGCTTCCCCTAGTGTCTTAATGGTTTCATGAATTTTTGGTAACGTTGAGGACTGGTCTTTAGTTATGGCGTTTAATCTTCTGTAGTCGATGCAGAATCTTGGTTTTTTTCCTGGAGCTTCTATTATAACTGGCGGTGAACTATACGGAGAATTGCTTGGTTCGATGATTCCGGCTTTGAGCATTTCGTCAATTTGTTCGTAAAATATCTTCTTTTTACTCGGTGACATAGGGTAGCATCGTTGATTGATAATTGTAGAATCGGTCAGTGTAATGGTGTGTTTCGTGGAAGTAGTCGTTATTCCCCTAGTGGGTTTTTCACTAAATATATCAGAGTACTCCTCAAAAATAGGCTTAAGTTGTTTCTCTGCATCTGGCGGAATATTGACTTTCTCATGTAGAATATGAGTTTCTTCCAGTGCTTGAGCTTCCTGATTCCAGTAGATCGTTTTCCTGGAGGTTTTCCCGACGTACATGCATTTTCTAGCATAATCTAGATGGACTCCCTCGTCTTCTAGGAATGGTGCGCCAAGTATCAGTTCCTCGTTTAGGCCCTTTATGACAGCAAATTCGCCCTGAATTTTACTGCCCTGGATGTCTAGCTGTAGCACGATATTCCCCAATGATTCTATTGTCTGTCCTCCGCATGCCATGGTAAATAGTTTCCTGCTATGTCCCAACTGGTTTTCGTCGAAGAGTCCTGCCCTGACTACGTTACTAGCAGCCCCAGTGTCGACGAAGGCGTTTACCTCCTTACCGTTAGCTAATATCTTCACTCTGGGAAGTTGTCGAATTTGATTAATGAATTCGAGTGAGCAAGTTAATATGTCTTCTGTTTGTGTTGATATATCCCGTACGTTTTCTTGAATAAAAAGAGATGACACGTCTATTACGTCTTGGAACGAATTAAGGCTTGGCTCTGAGGACGGTTGTCGAAATGGTGGAGGTGCCGGTACTGGGTTTGTAGTCATCTGGGATGGGCCGGACGCTGAATAATAGTTTAAGTGTTCTGCCTTGGACGAGCGCCGGCCCCTTGGGAGTTTTCCGGACCTCTATTCGTCTGTCCTTGATTGTAGGGATTTCTTGGGCATTGCCTGTTCCAATGCCAATCTCCGCAGAATCGACATGGAGTAGATGGAGGTCTTTCTGGATTATTTTCAAATCTGGATTGAGTCGTGGTTCCCTGGGTGATGGCTCTCTGGTTATTAGTCCTTGGAGTCGTGCTCGTGGAGTTCGTAATTTGCCTTGGTGCGGGATACCCAGTATCGTTGTAATTATTTTGTTGTCTTCTCCATGAGTTGTTGTTATTACCAGGGAGGTGGTATTCTTCTACCTCGGCGGCCACAGTTAGTAAGGCTTCGGGGGAGTCGAAGTCACAGAAACGAATTTGATTCCTTATTTCAGGTCGAAGTTGCCTGTAGATGCAGTGTGCTTTTTCTCGTGATGGACGCGCCGGGTCTACTCTGTTGAACAGTCCGATCTTTTTAGAAATAAATAGGGTAACCGATTCATTCGTTCCCTGCATCTGGGTATGTAGTATGTGTTCGGCCTGGGCTCTCTTGGCAATGGTGTCGAAAGTTTGACGTAGTCTTGTCTTAAATATATCGTAATCATAAATTAAATTTTTGTGTGGTTCATACCAATCCCTAGCGTATCCTTTTAGTTGAGAAGTAATCATAATTAGCTTTTCGTTTTTATCTATGACATTATTTTTCCTGAAATGTTCCTCCATATGATAAATAAAAGTGTTGGCACTTTCGTGGTCGAGACCTTGGAAGGTATGCATCGGCGAATTCCTAATAGATTGCATTATTTTTTCCATCTTACCTCCTACATTCGTCGTCGCCACATTTTGTATAGCTTGTTTGAAAGCCTCAGCCATGCCCAAGAATATTTGATTAAGTTCAATGTTAGATGGGGTCTGTTCTACTTGCCTTTGTTTGGGTGTGGAAGTGTGTAACAGCGATTCCCCGGGTGGTGCAGCGTCTGAGATTCGTCGTGGTGGGTCCTCTTCCCTCCCTGAGGAAGATTGTAGTCCATTTTGAGTTGTGAGGACGACGCCCTGGCGCGCCGCTGCTTCGCTAAGCTTTTGCACTATTTGTTCGTATGAATCCATTTTTTGAAAATGGCGGACTTGAGAAGCTTACTTACTATTTTTCTAGGACCTTCTCGTAGCGTTTGTCTTACTTTCGGGACCCCTACTCAGTCCAAGGCCCCTAGAGCAAGTTACACTACTCTCCTCTTCTGTCTTCTCTTCTTTCTTCCTTTTTCTTCCGCTTCTCAAGGCCCCACGTTGGGCGCCATGAACACGAACCAATAATCGGGGATTTATTAAATTCGTGCACAGAAACAACACTGCACTGTCACCCAGGTTTATGTGTCAAAGTTTTGGAACACCCTGTATACGGTTTGGTAAAGTTTATTTTTTAAGAAAAGTCACTTTCACTAGAATGTAACAATCAAGTCTTTATTTACAGTTCACGTTCTCACAATACTTAATTATTCGATGAGTAGAAAACTAATTAGCACGATTTTTAATTAGCACGATTAATAATAACGATAAGTTAAACACTGTAGTAAAAATTTGCCTCTTAAGTTTCGCGGTATGAGTTGTTGAATTAGTAAAGGCTGGAAATCGACTGACTCTGCAGTGCCGAGTGTCTGCTTAAATAATAAAAATCTAAAGTTCCCGAATTTTTCGAAAATCGAAATCTCTAGATGCTCCGGAATGTCAAATATTTCTGGAATGTTCGCGTCTACTGGTATTTCGCGCTTTGGCTGCGGCATCCGCCCTTGGGCGCTTTCCGCGGTTTGTGCTGCTGTTGTTTCTTGGCTATGTCAGGGTTGGATTGGGATTGGGGGAGGTTTACAATATGTTTTGTTTTGGTTAGTAAATTACAGAGCTATACTAAAATGTGCGACATTGTTTGTTGTGTTAGTACTATGGTTTTTATGTGTTGTTGGGCATCTTTTGTTGGTTTTGGATTTTTCTTTGGTTTATGTTTTTTTTTTTTTTTTTTTGTTTATTTCTTATATGGCCTCTTTTGGTATTGTTTGCTTATTTTGTGTGGTGGGCGTCTTTTTGTTTTTGGTTTGGTATTTTTTACTTTTTATTATATATGTTATGGCCTCTTTTTTTTTTTTTTTTTTTTTTCCTCGAGAGTTTGGTTACAATATTTTAGGTGGGGTGAGCTAAAAGGGGGGAATAAGAGGAGAGGGGTGACGCAATTATTGTGGATTAGGATTATAGATATAGTTTAGTGCTGGGAATTTTGGGGCTATGGCGAATTTGGTAGTAAGGGGGTCAAGGAGTGTGGGATTCGGATGGACCACTAATTTCTGTGCCAAGGCCGGGATTAATCTGAGGTAGATAAAATCGTCGAGTAGGGGGGTGCCGGTCACGTTATGTAGGAATGGAACATTTATTGAGCGGGGGAGGTTGGCTGCTATACGTAGGTTCTTATTTTGTGCAGTTTGTAGTTTTTTTCGGTTTGTTGTTGTAAGTAATGGGTACCAGACCTGGGAGGCGTAGGTCAATATAGGTCGGATGTAGGACTTGTACACAAGGGGGGCGATATGGACGGGAGCGGATTTTAAGACTGGAAAGAGTTGTGCAGTACGCGCCTGGGCTTTGGTGATAATGGTTTGGACTTGCCTATTGAAGTTGAGTTTTCTGTCTATGATTACGCCAAGGTACTCGATCGCGGTGGACCACTCAAGTTCGTGATTTTTAATTTTTATTTTTGTATCGGGGTAAGGAAGTGATCTACTTTTGGTGATTGTGATGGCCTCTGTTTTGTTGGGATTGACGAGCAACCCCCAGTTTTCGAAAAAGGTTATGGTTTTGTCCGCTTGTCTTTGGAGCAAATGGGCAAGAAGGTCTGGATTTTTGGATGTGGCCATAATGGCTGTATCATCAGCATATACGGCTAAGGTGACTCTATGGTCCCTTGGTTTTGGCATGTCATTGACGTAGAGCAAGAACAATACTGGGCCTAGGGCGGACCCTTGGGGGACGCCGGAAAGGATAGGGTTTAAGGAGGAGCACTCCTGGTTGATTGCTACTCGGAATTGGCGATTTAAGAGGTATGACTGTATCAATTTAATGATACGAGTCGGAATACCCGCGATATTGAGTTTGTATAGCAACCCAGGGTGCCAGACTTTGTCGAACGCCTTCTCGAGGTCCAGGGAAAGTATCCCTGAAAGCAGACCCCGATTAGCGCTCGTGGTCAGTGATTCAACAACACATGCAGTGAGTTTTATATTTATACTAAGGGAGGAGCCTACTTCTTAAGAGGAACCAATCAAAATTAACGCGCTGGAGTATATCTAGTATAAATATGAATTTTGGTCGGACGTAAGAACAAACGGTGAGTTACTCTCGCGATGCAAGGTTTGAGACTTGAAAAATTTGTATGCTGGAAACTAATGTTTTTTGTAAGCTAAATTTTGTACAGAGCGACAGAACGATTTTATTATTAATTTTTAGAAATGAAATTAACTGATTTTAAGTTGTAATTAATAGGCTCGTTGACAAGATCACATACGCGGCTGGCTATTACTGCGCACTCGCAGTACGAACTTGATTTCTGAATTCTGAAGTGAGGTCGCCATTGTTATTTGTTATACATAGCGATTATGAGAGCTGTAAACTGTTTTGTGTTTTTTTTACCTTCTTTGTGATTATAGTTTTATGTTTTTATCCCAGTACCTTATCTGGTGGTAGTCATTTTTAGAAGAAAGAGATCCCTGTGTATAACGGTAAGTACGTCTATTTATTTTACGTAGGTACCTAACATAAATAAGTTATTGAAAGTGTAATAAATTCATATTCAATCGTCTCTTTGAAAGGGTAGTTTTGGGGTTGAAAGTGTTGTTTTTTTAAATATTTTTCTGACTTGTAAACATTGGTTAAAAAGTATGTTTTTTAAGGACTTCGTAATATCTATCAATAATATAGGTATGTCGTGTTTGATACCTACGTGGTTTAATATATCTTGCCAATAAAGACAGAAAAGTCTCAAATTTTATAGACGACCCACGGCGGTATATTTTCGATCACCGCACGTATTCAGCCCTTCCCACGCAGCCAAGTGGTAATTCGGAGGTGGAAGGAGTAAATTTTTTCGTTTAAAATTTTTCAAAATAAGTATTTTTCAACGAGTCTTTTTACATATGACCCTATAGGGTTTCAACAATTTTTATTAAACTGATTTTTCGAATTTATAGGCTATGTAAATAACAAAAATCGTGAAATTTGACTCGGGGATCTAGGCCATAACTTGCTTAAAAAAATAGAAAAAAATCAGGTGGGCATTTTTAGACATAATATTAAATATTAGTTGTTTCATCTTTTGTGGATCGATATGTACATATTTTCAGTTCTCTGTTATTTATAAATAACAGTGATATTTATTTTATGTATCACAATTCCTATACGTCATGTCATACTTTATTGTCACTTTGACGTTGGATAAAGTTTACAACTTTACATAGGTATGAATAAGACCTAATTTTTAATTACCACATTAACCAGTGTGTTCCTACAAATATCAGGCAACTTTTGCTTTCGTTGGCATACCTAACCAACAGATGCTAATTAGTCTAAAAAAGATCTATAATTATATTTTTGTGTCGAATTACACTTGTGTTGTCTAGGTACCTAAAGGTTAGGATATAACAGCATGGTCTCTTAGACATGACAGATCAAAATTTTAATACTTAGTTATTATAAAGTTGAAGTTATTTTATGTGAAATTCACTGATAAATCAATACAATGATTTTAAAGATTCTAAGTCAAATAAGTATACCTATGAAGGTTTCACCAACGAACCTTCCCTCTGAAACTGGTTATAATTACAGACAAGAAAGTCACATGGCGACAAGGTGAACGAAGTTTGTCTTGAATATTAACAATATCAAATTAATGAAAATAAATATCACTATTTTTATCCTGGTATTAATTTTTAAATATTGTTTATTATTTTTAGGAAAAAGGACGCTGGAAAAGAAAATAATATGGAATAAGATTCTAAAATTTTTTTATAATTATGAAATATCTGAATAATATGTGTTAAAAAAAATTAACGGTTTTCATTACATTCCTGTTTCCCTTGAAATGTGAAGCTTTGGAACTTTTTAGTAACATATTGATGGAAATCTAATCAGAATTATAATGCAGCAAAAGTTAGATGCCATGATAAAATGCCAGTGAATTTTCGATCGATCAAGCTTGATCACAGACGAAAAACAAATAATATAATAATATCCAATCGCGCCTTTCCACCGCACTGATTTCAGGAATAACCGGTTATTTTTAAGTCTTCTAAAAAGGCCCATACGCATGGTTCATCCCCAAAGTGCGAGTACCCATTTTTCTTCAACCCTTTAAAGTACAAAAATTCTTTAAAAATCATACGGCTGTTTACCCACTCTGGTTTTTTGTCACAGCTACTTAATTAACGTCAGCGATGCACCCCCAAAGTTTCATTAACCCTCGAGATCCGGAAACTATTTTTTACAACCCTTAAATTATAAAAATCCTTTAAAAATCATACGGCTGTTTACCCAGCCTAGTTTTTTGTCACAACTACTTAATTAACGTCAGCAATGCACCCCCAAAGTTTCATTCACCCTCGAGATCCGGAAACTATTTTTTACAACCCTTAAAGTACAAAAATTCTTTAAAAATCATACGGCTGTTTACCCACTCTGGTTTTTTGTCACAGCTACTTAATTGACGTCAGCAATGCACCCCCAAAGTTTCGTTCACCTTCAAGATCCGGAAACTATTTTTTACAACCCCCAAAGTACAAAAATTTTTTAAAAATCATACGGCTTTTTACCCACTCTGGTTTTTTGTCACAACAACTTAATTAACGTCAGCAATGCACGCCCAAAGTTTCATTTACCCTCGAGATTCCGAAACTATTTTTTACAACCCTTAAAGTACAAAAATTCTTTAAAAATCATACGGCTGTTTACCCACTCTGGTTTTTTGTCACAACTACTTAATTAACGTCAACAATGCACCTTCAAAGTTTGATTCACCCTCGAGATCCGGAAACTATTTTTTACAACCCTTAAAGTACAAAAATTCTTTAAAAATCATACGGCTGTTTACCTACTCTGGTTTTTTGTCACAGCTACTTAATTAACGTCAGCGATGCACCCCCAAAGTTTCATTAACCCTCGAGATCCGGAAACTATTTTTCACAACCCTTAAATTATAAAAATTCTTTAAAAATCATACGACTGTTTACCCGCCCTAGTTTTTTGTCACAACTACTTAATTAACGTCAGCAATGCACCCCCAAAGTGTCATTCACCCTCGAGATCCGGAAACTATTTTTTACAACCCTTAAAGTACAAAAATTCTTTAAAAATTATACGGCTGTTTACCCACTCTGGTTTTTTGTCACCGCTACTTAATTAACGTCAGCAATGCACCCCCAAAGTTTCATTCACCCTCGAGATCCGGAAACTATTTTTTACAACCCTTAAAGTACAAAAATCCTTTAAAAATTATACGGCTGTTTACCCACTCTGGTTTTTTGTCGCAACTACTTAATTAACGTCAACAATGCACCTCCAAAGTTTCATTCACCCTCGAGAATCGGAAACTTATTTTTTAAATTACAAAAATTCTTTAAAAATCATACGGCTTTTTACCCACTCTGGTTTTTTGTCACAACTACTTAAATAACGTTAGCGATCCACCCTCAAAGTTTCATTCACCCTCGAGATCCGGAAACTATTTTTTACAACCCTTAATGTACAAAAATTCTATAAAAATCATATGGCTGTTTACCCACTCTGTTTTCTTGTCACAGCTACTTAATTAACGTCAGCAATGCACCCCCAAAGTTTCATTCACCTTCGAGATCCGGAAACCATTTTCTACTGCCCTTAAGGTACAAAAAAATCTTTAAAAATCATACGGCTGTTTACCCACTCTGGTTTTTTGTGACAACTACTTAATTAACGTCAGCAATGCACCCCCAAAGTTTCATTCACCCTCGAGATCCGGAAACTATTTTTTACAACCCTTAAAATACAAAAATTCCTCAAAAAATCGTACAGTTGTTTACCTACTCTGGTTTTTTGTCACAACTACTTAATTAACGTCAGCAATGTAGCCCCAAAGTTTCATTCACCTAGAAGATCCGGAAACTATTTTTTACAATCCTTAAAGTACAAAAATTCTTTAAAAATCATACGGCTGTTTACCCACTCTGGTTTTTCGTCAAAACTACTTAATTACCGTCAACAATGCACCTCCAAAGTTTCATTCGCCCTCGAGAATCGGAAACTTCTTTTTTAAAACCCTTAAATTACAAAAATTCTTCAAAAATCATGCGGCTTTTTACCCACTCTGGTTTTTTGTCCCAACTACTTAATTAACGTTAGCGATGCACCCTCAAAGTTTCATTCACCCTCGAGATCCGGAAACTATTTTTTACAACCCTTAAAGTACAAAAATTCTATAAAAATCATATGGCTGTTTACCCACTCTGCTTTCTTGTCACAGCTACTTAATTAACGTCAGCAATGCACCCCCAAAGTTTCATTCACCTTCGAGATCCGGAAACCATTTTTTACTACCCTTAATATCCATAGGGATGCGCAGGCTTTCCTCGCTTGAGTTTCCACGTGGTCCTTCCATGACAGTTTGGAATCTAGGGTTACTCCCAGGTACCTCACCCAGGTAGCAAGGGTACGTTATAATGACAAAATCTGGTGATTCTCTTCAAAAAGACGTCAGGGCACTAAAAATCGACGACAGAATGACGTCTTATAAATGACATCAAAATGATGTGCTACACACACGTCATATTGTCGTCTTTTTTCGGTGTTAAATTTATTTATATTTTATCGGATTACAAACTTTAAAACTCGCTAATGGCATTTTGTTATCGTAATCAGAGTGTAAAGTTAAAAAAAAAATAAACCGTGTCGTGAGTGATAAGTATTGGCGTTTTTATTCGAGGATATAATGTTTTTTAACATTATCCAAAATAATTTATATTCGAAAGAGTTTGCAAAGATTCGGCAGTTTATTTGTTTAAATTATATTTCTATCTATTCTTTTAATAATAAAATTAGATTAAAATGCATTAAAAAGCAAAATCTATCCGTGTTCCAACTATAAAGTCTTAAGGTAAGTAGCCTCACAAAGGTTGGTGGCCGAGTGCTTAAGGCGTCGTCTTCCAAGTCATGAGGTCGGCGGTTCGACCCCTGCTCATTCGGTTTTTTTTTTGCGAAAAAAAATTTTAGTTGTTTTTTTTAAGGTAATAATTGCTTATTGGTTTTTTTCAATTTTAGGTCTGTTTTAGACCATTAAATATTCTATTTATGTTGTAGATGACGATATTACACCTTTACCGTTTTTTCTCCAACACGCTTCCCAGGTTTGTATAAGTACCTCAACTTAAAACTTTAATTCTTAAAATAGTTGACTCCTGACTTCCCCTTCACCGCTCATCAAATTTGAGATAAGGAAAATTTTTTTTCGGATTTCTCCCTCTCTGCTCTTCAATTTCGAGATCTGGGGAAAATATATATTTTTTAACGAACCGCCACTAATACTAATTAATGTAATAATTACATTGTTCAACAACAACTCGTAGGTACTTCTCAGGTGACACTGGTGACAGTTTAATTAAATTAAATAAGTTCTTCTTAATAATTATAAATAAATAAAAATACTAGTAACTCGAAGCGAGAACTTGAAAGATTTTCATATATTTTAAATAAGGCAAGAAATTCCGTTTCACATAATAAATACTTCATTCACCACTATAAATACTGCTTTTAGCATCCGAAATAGCGGCCGCCAAGCTAGCTCAGTTGGTTGAAGCGTCAGTACTGTAATCGGACAGCAGAGACGTGCCTGGTTCGAACCCTACGGACCGCAATTGGTAAAGGTAAGTAAAAATGAATTTAATAACTTAATAAACATTATAATTTGCAGGCAACCCTTGTGAGAAAAAGTTGGAGTGATGGTAAACAATATTAGATATGTTAATATGTAAATAAAATTACGGATGGCTAACAAACAAATTCATTAGGACAAAATTTATTTATGCATTAATTATTTTATTTTTATCAAGTAGATTACTAACTAGTATGTAGTTTTATATGTTCCTATTACTAAAAACCTGTGGGGGGATTACCAAATATAACCTGAAAAAGACGTCATTCGTCTGAGACATTAGGAAGTCTTTTTCACGTTTCATTTACGTCATCTAACTCGTCATTTCTCGTCACTCCTGACCATTTTTCACGTCATTTTCACGTGCCTTTGCTACCTGGGCACTGTACAGGAAAGACAGAAACGTGTGCCCATGAGAGAAGGAAGCTGAAAATTGCTTGTCTTTCTCCTTTTAGTGAACAGCATTAGCTCTGTTTTGCCAGGGTTGACCGAGAGCCCGTGTCTGTTACACCATAACTGAACTATGTTAAGGGCCCTTTGCATGAGTAACCTGCTTCGTTCAATTCGACCAGTAGCCCGTCGAGTATGAGGTTCCACAATAACGGGGACAGTACCCCACCCTGAGGACAACCTCGGCCCGCCTTAGCTCTAACCGATCATTGCGAAGCGTGATTTCAATGTTGCGCGTGCTCAGAATGGACGATATCCACTTAATTATGGTGTCGTCCAAGCCGCTGCCCGCAACTGCTTGACAGAGAATCGAAGGTTGGGTTGTTGAATGCTCCTTCGATATTGGTATGCATGTTGATTGGGATGAATTGGTGATGACACCAGTACCCCATCCTTTATATAGCTTTCTATTAACCTTTCCAATATCTTTAAAAGAAAGGAAGTCAGGCTTATCGGTCTAAATGCCTTAGTCTGGTCATATATGCTACGACCTGTCTTTGGTATAAAGACCACTTTTACTTCTCTCCAGGACACTGGTATGTATCCCAGAGCTAGGCAGGATCTAAGTAGATGATACAGGTATCCCAATAGTACCTCCGCGCCCTTTTATATAAGAGCCGGATATATACCATCAGGTCCCGGCGATTTAAATGGGTCAAATGTCGATATGGCCCATCTCAATTTCTCGTGTGTTATCACCTCCGACGCCTTCTTCCAGTCCGCGGCAGTTGCCTCCGATCTGAATTCCGTCGCCGGGGGCTTTGTTTCACAAATCTCTGACCCTGGGAAATGTGCGTCGAGAAGACACTCAATTGTCTCACGATCATTATTTGTGTAAGACCCATCTGGGAGCCTGATATAGTCAAGCCGTGATGATGGGCTTCTTGAGAGCGTTTTATGTAGTCTAGCTACTGCTGGTAAGTCTTCAATAGTTCCACAGAAGGCCCTCCAGCTCTCTCTCTTCTGCTTGTTTATCAAGCTTTTATACCTTCGTTGGGCAGATCTGTAGATCTCCCAATCAGTCGGTACTTTAGTGCGTGTTGCTCTTGTTTCTTTACGCAACCCACTTCTTCTTCTTCTTCTTTTAGCGGGGCGACTGAGAGTCGCCGCACTCAGGCCTTGTGGCCCATTGTGCTACCGCTACGAATTTATTGAATTCCCCCATCCAGGCCGGATTCTAACCCAAAGGCCAAAACCCTTCCTATAGGGGCATTCCTTACTTCCTCCGGCACCGGAAAGCCAATGCCGAAGTGTTTGTGCCTCAAGTACATAAGACTAGGGCAGGAAGTAAGGACGTGGATGGAAGTCTCCTCCTCGTCTCCGCAGAACCTGCAGTCGGGGTTGTCGACCACCCCCATAGTGTGCAGGTGTTTTCTGAAAGAGCCGTGTCCACGGTTCTGACCTGTTTCCTGTTTAGTCGCAGGATTTGTTCCGCTCGCTTCGACAAGGGCCCCGAGATCAGGAGCCTCGCTTGCCGGAGTCCTGGGTAGGAGGCCCAGAAGTAAAAAAACTGGGACCGTGTCCAGTCTTCTACTGACTTCTTGGCATTTGATCTAGGGTAACCGAGAGCCGGCTCCGGACCCAGTAGGGGCCTCTGAGAGCCCCCTCTGGCCAGAGTGTCTGCCCGCTCGTTACCCTCAATGTTGCTGTGTCCTGGCACCCAGAGAAGCTTGACCCAGTTGGATGAGCCAAGTTCACAGAGAGCCTGTCTACAGTTTTGAACCAGGATTGACTTGGTCCGGACTGATGCAAGGGCCTTGAGGGCCGCTTGACTGTCGCTACATATATATATATATATATATATGTGCCTGTTGGAATATTTCCTTCGGATATTCTCCTGTGCGCAGACCAAAATAGCAAAAATTTCGGTCTGGAATACCGTGGCGAATTTGCCCAAAGCATAAGAAGCTTCAGCCCTGGGCCTTTCACCGTATATCCCCGCTCCAGCAATTTCCTCAAACCTCGATCCGTCTGTAAACCAGACGATATCGGCGGGCTTGAGTATGTCCTCGAGTGGGTTCCAGTCTTCCCTTTTGGGGATGACAACCTCAAAGGGTTCTGAGAAGGAGAAGGAAGGCACCATATCATCACTCCTGGCCTCCAGAAGTGAGTGAGTCCCTATCGCGTTGGAAAGGGCTCTAGTGTGTCCTAATTGTTCTCCTCCAGCCTTCCACTGACCACCGCACCTCAGCCTGTAGGCCGCTTTCCGAGCCTCGGCCTCAATCACCAAGTGAAGGGGCACGAGGTCCAGAAGGACCTCCAGAGCTGCTGTGGGGGTTGTGCGTATTGCTCCTGTGACTCCCAAACAGGCGAGTCTTTGGAGTTGTGTTAGCTTCTGTTGAATGTAAAGCCTGGTTACAGCAGGCCACCACACAACAGAAGCATAAGTGATCATTGGTCTTACTATCACAGTATAGTACCACATTGTTACCCTGGAGTTTAACCCCCATGTTTTTCCAAAGGTCCTTCTACATACCCACAGGGTTGTAGTGGCCCTTTGTATTTGTCTCTCTACCCAGATAGCACAATATATTCCTAAAATATTCTTGGAATAATCTTTTCGGCATATTGGATTAATCTTAAAAAATTATCTAGATATATACACTCTACGAGGAATATTCTCAGAATATCGAAATGAGAATTTTTTTTGAGTTCTAGGAATATTCCGAGGGAATATTGCAGGAATATCCAGATTATTCCATGTTTAATCCTGGAATATCCATGGGTTCAAAATCGAATTATTCTTAGATTGTTCCCTAAGAATAATCCTGAAATATACCAGTTATTTCAGGATTAATCCTAGGATATCTACAGATGAAAATTTCATTTATTCCTAAATTATTCTTTCGTGCATTATCCAGATCATTCCAGCAATATCCTCAGAATATCTATAGGCTCATTTTTTTCCTATAAATAGTCCCCTCCATTTACAATTAACTTTTAAATTAGACCCTGTTGGAATAAAAAACTTGTATTTTTTTTCAACTGATTACTTACTATCAAAAGAAGCATTATTTCAAAGCTGCGTGTTCGTCAAGTAAAAAGCTAAAATTGTAACTCACCTATTTTTTTACCATCTCCTCCCCACACAAACGTAATAGTAGGAGCTTACTTGGTAACAGTAATTACATTTTTGCAATGTAAACAGAGCAAGAATTGCCCGATTTTACCAAAAAAAAAGAAACACTTCTAATACAATTTTAATAATATCTATGTAATTAATTGCACACTAAAAAAATTTAACTAGTACTGAATCATCCATCTACAAATTTTTAGCATTGCCGAAACACCTTACTCGAATTGATCGGTAGCTTTCTTAATATTATCTTAATATATTATTATAAAAGGCGTTATTTTAAAGTTTTGTTTTTATCGGGTGAGAATAACACTAAAATTGCACGTGTTGTTAAAGTTCACCTCATACCTACTGACCATTGGGACAGCGAACGTGTTAAATTAAAAAAAAAAAAAAATTGTAAAATTTTTGTCAAATGTGCACATTTTTGAAATATTTGCACTTGCCTATTTCTTTCCTTATAACTTGATATATAATTTCTTGGATTTACGGTCAGTTAATAAATAGAATATTATTTTATTACGATTCGGTTTATTAACCATCGCCAAAGAAACTACAATTTTATAAAAAAACAAAAATATTTTATATGTATGGATGGAATTAAGTGCTATTTAAATAATAATAACACTATTTTATTAATGGAAATAAGTTAATTATTTAAAAACATTTGTAATGTTAAAAAGCAAACTTCCTAGAAAAATATAAAATAAATACCTATATTACTTTTGCAAATCTAATAATAATGGAATATAAATTTTTAGCATGTAGTGCATTTCTACTTCTCAACTCTTTTCTTTGCCTCGCTCCTCTCTTTTACGCTTCTCGGGTAACCATTTAACAGCTCTCTGCATCGTTTTCCAAAATATACTCACTCGTGGTTGCAGCTAAAATAAAATTAGTTATTATTATTTGAACCAATATTATCAAAAAAATAAAAAGTGGGTAATATAAAAATATATAAATGATTGAAGTATACAGGTATAACGTATAGTACTCAGTGAATAATAATAATTTACCGAATTATAAATTAAAATACATACAGTACACTCTGACAAATAGAATTGCAAGATAAAAGATTGTAATAAGTCTCTGTATTTTCATGCAGAACACAGGTGGACAGACGTCCACCTGTGTTCTGTCTGATATCGTATCCTATTTTTCATTTAAAAGTGTAATAAAAGTTTAAAATAATTATCTTAAAGTACAATATTTACTTACTTATTTTCATCCACAATTAGTTGCTAGATGGTTTGAAGTTATTAACTAAGTACATTATTTGCCGTCATTCTCAAATTCAATTTCGTCCGGTTTGATTCACATTTTCTCTCCAAGCTGACTTCAGTATTCAATTCTTGAGCCAAATTAATTTTATATCGTAGGATTCTCAGCAATTGTGTCCCTTAAAATATGGGAGTGTGAATATAAATCCTCCTTTTTTACCTTCCTTTGGCATTCTGAAAATGTGAAAAAATCGTATTAAATTTTTGACAACATGACTACTAAGTAATATTAAATCTTCAATCACGATCAGATATTTATCATAACATGAAGTTTAATAGGTTATGTTATATTTTTATATCTTTTTACTTACTTTTTATAGTGTTTATTACTCAAATAAAGCCGAACTAAATGGATAAGACACAAAGGTACAAGTTTAAAATATAGAGTCACTCACAATAATTATTATTTAAATATTTGAGAAATAAAAACTATTAATGCAGATGCTGTGTGTTTAGATCACATCATAGTTTAGATGCTTTGTGTTTAGGGTATTTGCTTTGATCAGTTTGGCCTGTCGGAAATCAAAATGGCGCTTTATTTAAATATATTAAGACATAATATTAGGGTGCATCTTAAGGAGATTTAGGAGAGAGATTTATCGTATATCCATTTTTATTTGATGTTAATCGATATAGTTAATACCAAAATGGAACCTATTCAGGATAGTCCATTGACATCCATAAAATAATATTCTGGTACGTACCAAAATGGGTTGCCTTGAGGATATCCTAATATAGGAAATCCTAAAAGGTACATCCATTTTTCTATTTATTTCACAGACTGGGATATCCAGGTACATCAATTTGTCATCCTTTATCCCGATTGTGCTATGTGTTCTTTATCGCAAATTCCAAATTAGGATAATATTTGTTTATTGTTGCTTCCAACGACATAACGATTAGGTAAACAAGCAAAATTTATCTCATCATAACGATTATTCTTAGAATATGTCTGTAATATGAAATCAAATATATTCCAGTAAGAATAATTCTAAAATATTCCGTGAGAATAACATTATAATATTAAAATATGCATATTCCAGGAATATTCTGCTGGAACCTATATATTCCAGGAATATGATACGATTATTCAGATATATACATGGCAGTGAGGAGATTTACAGAATATTCTATGATTATCTGGTGCTATCTGGGTATGTGATCTTTCCAGGTCAGCTTAGAGTCCAGGATAACACCCAGATACTTCACCGTCCTGGAGATCGTTAGAGTCGTGTCATAGAGTACTGGCTCGACGAAACCGTCTAGCCTGCGCCTCCTAGTGAAAATTACCACTGCTGCCTTAGAGGGGTTGACTCTAAGGCCCTGGTCGTTACACCATCTCTGTACGATCTGCAAGGCCCTTTGCAAGAGCCCGCTAACCGTATTTGGGAATTTTCCCGAGATGATAATTGCTAGGTCATCTGCGTAACCTTGAGCAAAAAGACCCTCGTTCTCGAGTTCCTGGAGTAGACCATCGAGAACAAGGTTCCATAGCAGAGGGGAAAGGACGCCTCCTTGTGGGCAGCCTCTCCTTACCGAAACTTTTACTGCCGTTTCCTCGTTAGCAGCTATAATTTGCCTTCCCGCCAACATGGCCCTCAACCATCTAATGATGGTGTCATCGATGCCATGATAGGCGGCCGCGGCGCAGA
This sequence comes from Rutpela maculata, assembly GCA_936432065.2. Taxonomy (NCBI): domain Eukaryota; kingdom Metazoa; phylum Arthropoda; class Insecta; order Coleoptera; family Cerambycidae; genus Rutpela; species Rutpela maculata. Next base: position 36,564,025 of record OW386294.2, on the reverse strand, counting down.
TTGAGTCGAAGGAGGTATTATCAAATGCTCCCTCGATGTCCAAAAAAGCACCGGCCGCAAGTTCCTTGTGGTGCAGCGCCTTCTCGATCCTGGAAACGATCGGGTGAAGGGCTGTCTCCACTGACTTCCCGGCCTGGTAAGCGTGTTGCGACGGATGCAGAGGCGCTAAGGTCAGTGCCCCGTCTTTAACAAACCTTTCAAACAACCTCTCTAATGTTTTGAGCAGGAAGGATGTAAGGCTGATTGCTCTGTAGGATTTGGCAGTATCGTACGATGTACGTCCTGCTTTAGGTATGAAAACAACTTTGACGGCCCTCCAGGGTATGGGAATATACCCGATGGCCAGACAGGTTCTCAGCAAGTGATAGACCGGACGTATGAGTGTCTCTAGCCCTTCCTGGAGAAGTGCCGGAAACACTCCATCCGGTCCTGGGCTTTTGAATGGTTCAAAGGTGGAAATAGCCCACTTGACTCTTTCCACTGTTACCACCCTTGAGGCCGTCCTCCAATCCGCTGCCGTGACAGCAGCACGGGGAGGCCGAGGGGCTGGCATTTCCTCCGTCTCCTCAACGGATTCAGGGAAATGAGTTTCTAGTAGATACTTGAGGCACTCCTCAGTGGTAGTTGTTAGTCTACCAGAGGGAAGCCTCAAATTTTCTAGTCGTGATGGACTGTCTTTTTTGAGGGCTTTGCAGAGCCTTGCGGCTTCTGGAAGATCTTCTATGCTTTCGCAGAAGTCCTTCCAGGCTGCCCTCTTGCTGTTACGAATGTAACTTTTGTAGAGGCACTGGGACTGTTTGTAGCTGTCCCAGTCCTCTGGATGCTGAGTACGCATTGCCCTATTGAAGGGCCTGCGTGTCTCTTTGCGTATGTTTTGGAGCTCCCTGTTCCACCAGGGAACGTTTTTCCTTTCCTTTCTTCTTTTAAGAGGACAACTGCTCTCATATGAAGCAGTGATCACTCCATTAAGAAGCTTGGTGGAGGATTCTATATCCCCTATATTCCTGGGTATAATAACCCTCGTTAGTTTGTTCGAGAGGGCTCGCCTATAGGCGTCCCAGTCGGTCTCTCTGGGATTCCTGTACCAGCTCTCCTCTGAGGAGGGAGCTAAGTCCAGTTTGAATCTAATGTGACGGTGGTCCGATAAAGAAGGTTCCGCCGATACATTCCAATTTTTTATCAGTGGGATCGCAAGTCTGGATCCCAGCGTGATATCAATGACCTCCTGCCTTCGTTGAGTAACGAAGGTGGGCGCATTACCCCGATTTATTATTTCTAAATCGGTAGTGTACAAGTACTGTAGTAGACTGCTGCCTCTAGGATTGACCCCTGTGCTGCCCCAGCAAATGTGGTGCGCATTGGCGTCACATCCTATAATGAGAGGCAACCGTCTGTCAGTACAAAATTGAACCAACTCCTCAAGTTCAGTTGAGGGTGGAGGTGTTGGCGAGTAATAAGGGAGGTAGACAGAGCCGAAAACGATCTCTACTCTCTCGGATCCTCCCTTAAGACTCACCTTAATTGCAGCGACATCTCTGGAACAGAGATCGGGGAGTGCTGTTGCTTGTATCTCTTTCGAGACATAAATACATGCCCTAGGTAAGTTGTGTGTGGAGGAGTAAATAACCCCATTCCATTTGTCTAAGCCCCTAATGGAGCCTTGGCGGACCCAAGGCTCCTGTATCAGGGCTATCTGTGTCTGTCCCACAGCGGCCTGCCGACTCACGATTTCGGAGGGCGGCTCACTGTGTTGCAGATTAATTTGGAGTATTTCTATTTTGCAATTCCGTCGCTTGGGTTGCCCATCTGAGAAGTTGAGCCCTCCGACGACGGCTGAAGTTGAGGCAGCCCCAGAAGCGGAGCTCCCTTCATGGGTGGGGTTGGAATTGGGGAAGGCTTCTTGTGAGGAGCCTTCCCCGGTGCCAGGGGAATATACGGGAGCCCCAAAAGTGGAGCTCCCTTCATGGGAGGGGTTGGAATTGGGGAAGGCTCCTTGTGAGGAGCCTTCCCCGGTGCCAGGGAAATATGAGGGAGCACCAGAATCGGAGCTCCCTTCTTGGGTGGGGTTGATACAGGGGAGGTTGTGGAAGGCTCCTTGAGAGGAGCCTTCCCCGGTGAAAATGGGGTAGGAGGCTCCAACTTTGGAGCCTCTCTTGATAAGGATTGGGGAGGTCCCTGTGCAGGAACTCTCCCCGGATGAGGTGGGTGGTGAGGGGTTCATTATTTTTCCCACGAGTGAACAGGAAGTGTTGTCGACCTCCGCAGAGCCTGTTGCGGGGGCAAGGCTAGATACTATGGGAGATCGCCCGGTTTCCCATAGGCATCGTTTAAGATACCATGACCCTGGTACCATACAGCCCTCGGCACGATAGCTTACACCTTGGCTTGGAGAATGTTTATTGACCTCCCGGTCTAGATCCGCCGCCTTTTGTTTAAACAGTGCCACCTCGTGTAGGTTGTGATTCATCATCACGGGCGGACGATCCTGAACGGTGAGAGGCTAGGGCTGAACCCACAACACAGTCCGCACCCGGCATGCACCCGCACACACTAAGCACAAACAGCTTGCACTCAGCATGCACAAGCACATCCCAAGCAGCATTCAAAGTGATGGGAACTGGCATCTGAGGCATGAGAACTTTAATACAGTAGGAATGACATAACTGTTACTAAATTTGCAAAGGAAAATCAGTTGCCGTTAGTTCTCGGATGTGATGCCAATGCCCACCACACAGTGTGGGGCAGTTCGGACATCAACCCGAGAGGCACGGCACTTCTTGAATTTCTATACGCTTCTGACCTGGATATTGCAAACAGAGGCAGTGCCCCTACGTTTGTAATCCAAGGAAGACAAGAAGTGATTGACTTAACCCTGGCGTCCACATCGCTGGAGAATAGAGTTAAGGACTGGAGGAATCTGTCGGAACCCTCTCTATCGGACGATCGATACATAAGATGTGTCCTGGAAGGGAACCGACCGGAACCCGTCACGTACAGGAATCCCAGGTCTACTGACTGGATCTCTTATACAAGGGACCTACAGGAGAACCTGAAGGACATGTCCTGTAGACCAAGAAACCCGCGAGAGGTGGAAGTGGCAGCTCTACAGCTGCAGACTGCCATCAACTCCGTGTTTGAAAATAACTGTCCCTTGCAAATAAGCAAAAGAGAAAATAGCGCCCCATGGTGGAGTAGAGAACTAAGTGGGTTGCGTGGTGCCAAGGCATGTGGCGTCCCACTCGGCCTCTTAGAGTTCACCGGGGTGGGTCGAAACGCGCCAGGTTCGGTTGATGCGATTTCAGCGCTTCCCGCGTGGCACACTCTACATGGTGTGACCTACCTTTCTTTCTCAAACTCACTCTAACTGCAACCAGATCCCTAGAACAGAAATTTGGCATTAGACATCCCAAGCAGCATTCAAAGTGATGGGAACTGGCATCTGAGGCATGGGAACTTTAATACAGTAGGAATGACATAACTGTTACTAAATTTGCGGCTTTAAGGTAATATTCACTTTGTGGTATGCATTTGTAGTAACAATTATGTAGATTCTACCGAATTCAGGCATTGCATAGTTATTACACTTTCAAGTAACTGCCGCAGAATCTGCAACGTCGCAGATACTACTCTGCATCACTTTGAAGCATCCTCAACTGCAAAGTGAAAATTGGTAGTAATGCCGACCGCACAGCGTTAGCAAAGGACCACTTCAAAGCAACGATAACTTGAAGTGTTCAATTTTAAGTCCCTGATACGTTGTTGGGAAATTTTCTAGAACCTCATTGTTGTCTAACTTATTAGTGACATCTTGAGTAAAAAAGAGGTTATTTCTACGAACATAAGGGCTTTGAAGTTATTTTTACTACTCCCCACTAATTGAAAATGACTACAAAGTTATATATACCTTAAAAATCTACTATAAAGTGATATCAACTTTTAAGACAATTTATTGGCATTGAATAAAATGGCGGCATCTGAAATGCTCAGTAAAAGCAAAATAAAGTTTATCGGCACTCATCATTGTTTTATAGAAAACTGAAGAAACAGTTAAACAGGAGGAGAAATAGTGATTCTTCAGAATATGATGCAAACATGAAAGATTATTTCGCTACAGCAAAACCATCATCTTTGGTAACAAGTGCAAAAGTGTTCCCATCAACACAAGCAGAAGAGTAATCGAAAACTATTACAGTTGTAGTGATTAATGATACTGTGTACTGCTCGAAAATTACAACTTGTCTTTAACACACAGATTGACTCATAGTTCAGTTAGTGATCCACTGAGCATATTAAATGAATTTGCCGATTAAAAACTCCAAATTTAATAAATATTGTGTCGGTGGGGAACAATATCGGTATAACGGCATAAGACATTGTTTGTGTACAATAAATTGAATTGAATGAAATTAAATGTAAACTGATCACTGAAATATGAAAATTCTTATGTATTTTTTCCATTATTACACACCTTACGTTAATAAATATATTTATCCAACACTTTCATATAAGGTGATCTTTATTGATGAGATTTTGAAGGTATAAAGTGACTCATAAGTCACTAGTGAATAAAGTAGTAAGCTAAAGTGAAGTAAAGTGATTTAGTCACTAAAGAGTAATTTTAATATAAAATAAAGTCCAAGGAATTTATTTGTCTCCAATATATGGAAAATTAACAAAACGAAGAACCCATGCACTAACACTTATTTATTTGTATTTATGTTAACATTTATTGTCATCATATTTGATTTTTCACAAAGAAAACTGCTCTTCTGTACACAATTTTTCTCTATATTAGTAACGACGTCTGTATCCCCTGACTCGTTGTGCTGCTCTCCCTGAATTTTTTTAGCAATAACAATCTTGTTGATACTGAATCTTCCAAATAACCCTCCGCCACGGTGGATGATTTCCACACACCGTGACGTTTAAGGGTGGTAATGTCACCCCCAGCATTGGCCAAAAGAGTTGATGAGGAACGGCGCATGCTATGGCCAGTATACAAATCTGCATCTGGCAATTGCAAATAATCAGCTACAATTCTTGGAATTTTTGAGAGCTTATTTAATCCAACGCATTGGACAGTGCACTTTCCTTTTTGAAAATTTACAAAAAATTTTTTGTGAGACACATTTTGCGGTCTTAAAGACACATATTTCCTAATCGAATCAAGTGGATTTACCGAAAATCCTTCATTTAAAACTGTGAAACTTCTTGATTTATTCGTCTTGGTATCTGGTATGGATATATATAGATATTATTCTTTATCTCTTATATCTTCGACGCTTAAGAAGGTCAGTTCACCGCAACGGCAGGCACCGCAAACTCCCAACATCAATGCAACCTAAAAAACCCAAACATTTAAATAGGTACATAAAAGCACGAACATCATAATAAACACCTACCTCTGACATAAGATGCTCACCGTCAGGGGCATCCATCAAATATTGTTCGATATGTGCTCTTTCCAAATAATATCTTTCTAATAATATCAGATAATAAAAAGTACTTGTAAAAGTATAATTGTTATTTTTAATCCACATATTCCCATCACACACAGTGACAGTGACACTTTAACAGTTATTACCGCGTTGCCAATTAAAAAAAAAATTACCTATATCGATTCTGCCAATTCTACCAACATGAAAATAAGTTGGTAGCAACAGTTACTAAGATCTTATAGCGTCATTGGTCCCATTTGCTACATCTAGGTAAATATAACTACACACTGAAATTGTTGTAGTTCCCGTCACCACTTTTAAAGTAACAACAACTATAACGTTGGTGGCATCTGCTACTTTATAGTAAATGTAACTTGTAGGGAAATAATTTTGGTTTTTGCAACCTCTAAGTTACTGCAATTAAAATCGTCATTTTTCTGTTGTTGAATGAAGACGCCATATTGACACAGATAAAAATATAATTCAATACAAAATTTCTTTTTATTATAGTCATTTACAAATATGTTTTCTAAATAGATTATTACTTTATAATATATACAATTTAAAAAAAAAACGTTTTCCATAAAAAATTTTGCAGTTTTGCTTGTACACATAATTTTTGCAAAAAATGTTTTTTCCGAAAAAACCATTTTCTCGAGGGGGCGCCTTTTTTATCGAAGCATCATGATAACATTTTACAGAAAACAAGTGGTGGTTTTAATATCCACACCCAAGGTAAATGCAAAACATCATGATTTATAATATATGCTTAGGCATGTTGTATATAATCACATATCATATCAAACTCAGTAAGTCTTTAATTTGCTATTCGAATAACAGAGAACCAAATATATAGTTTGCGCTCTCATTTCGGTCAGCTGAGCTGTTCCAAAAGTTAGTCATTTCTACTACTTGGTTACATCCCGTTTACGTAATAACCTAGTCCTCAACACGGTAACGGTAGAAGTACCGGAATAGTAACTTGCTACGTAATTATTATTCCCCATTTTGGTGAATGCTTAGTAGAAGGATGGTTCCCATTACGTAACAATCCTTAGTTCCGGAAACTTTTAAAGTTCCACTAATGGTAACTACTACGTAGAAACTACTAAAATTGCTGCTTGGGATGTATGAATATTTTTACTTACGTACACGCAGGTTCTGGATCTGTCTTCTGTAGTGCAATAAAAAACATTCCCAGTTCTTCGGTCCAGTCCCTTGATGAGTTCCTGGTGAGCCCATACAATTAAATGATATACGTCCTTTTTAGAAGTAGAAACACATCACGTACAACCCATCAGTCTTTAAAATTCAATAATACCAGTCGTTTTTAGTCAATTTCTTGGGAGCCACGTTCTTTACAAATTAATATGCATTTTCACGTCCTTGATAAAATTTTTAGAAGTAGCAACACAACACGTACACTTCTGTGCAATGAAATCACTTGAAAAATCAAGCAATCCAGCCCAGCAAACACAAAAATTGCGGCCCTTAAATGGGTCATTGTAGCGATCAATGGCTTTCTTATGGCATAGGCTAACCTTTTGTGGTCCATAATAAATTATATGCAGGCGTACCATAGCTTCATGCTGTTATGAATTGCCACATAATAACCAGAAATGGTCAATTATTGTGCAACCATAAAAAATGCTGCTTCGGTTTATACGTTGATGGTACTTTTATGGTAATATGCAGGCTAATATTTTTATGATTACGCACATGCGCATTGTGAAAAATCTCTCAAGGCTTCACCTAGCATAGCATCCGCCATTTGCATTTTCGTTCTATGCTTGGCCTGTGGGTTATTAAAATTTGTGTAATCTAACCGTTATTTCTGTAAAATTTGTAGTTTATTTTTTATACTTAGTAAGTAATTTGTAATTTGTCATTAATAACTTAATTGTAACGTTTTTTGTAAATTATTAATGATATTATTTGAGACTACTCGTAAACATTTATTAAACATTCAAATACTTTCTACATTTTGAAATAAATAGCTACATATTCACATAATATAATAAAGACTTCATACACATCACCATAAATACTGCTTTTAGCATCCGTAATAACGGTTATTAAGATAGCTCAGTTGGTAGAAGAGTCAGTACTGTAATATGGACAACGAAGACATGCAGGTTCGAACCCCACCGACCGCAATTGGTAGAGGTAAGTAAAAATGAATTTAATAACTTAATAAACATTATAATTTGCAACCCTTGTGAGAATAAATTGGAGCTATGGTAAAGAATATTAAATATGTAAATAAAATATACGGATGATAACAAAGAAATTCATATTACAATATTTATGCATTAATAATTACCTCATTTTTATCAAGTAAAATACTTACATGTCAAAGCTTTGCTTTTTCGTAAAAAGCGCCCTGAATAATGTATCTATATAAATAACCCAGGTAGCAAAGGCACGTAAAAATGACGTGAAAAAATGGTCAGGAGTGACGAGAAATGACGAGTTAGATGACGTAAATGACACGTGAGAATGACTTTCTAATGTCTCAGACGAATGACGTCTTATGCTAGACGTTAATTTGACGTCTTTTTCAGGTTATATTTGGTAGTCCCCCCACAGGTTTTTAGTAATAGGAACATATAAAACTACATACTAGTAGTCTACTTGATAAAAATGAAGTAATTATTGTATAAATAAGTATTGTCCTATGAATTTGTTTGTTAGCCATCCGTATATATTTTATTTACATTCTAACATATCTAATATTGTTTACCATCACTCCAATTTTTTCTCACAAGGGTTTTGCCTACAAACTATATAATGTTTATTAAGTTATTAAATTCATTTTTACTTACCTTTACCAATTGCGGTCTGTAGGGATCGAACCTACAATGTCTCCATTGTCCATATTACAGTACTGACGCTTCTACCAAGTGAGCTATGTTAGTGACCGTTATTTCGGGTGCTAAAAGCAGTATTTATGGTGATGTGTATGAAGTCTTTATTATGTGAAATTGAATTTCTAGCCCTATTTAAAATATATGAAAATCTTTCAGGTTCTCTTTTTTTTTCTATTTTTTTTACGTGTTCCCAAACCTGAATTTTTCGAGTTAATAGTATTTTTATTTATTTATAACTGTTAAGAAGAACTTATTTAATTTAATTAAACTGTCACCAGTGTCACCTGAGAAGTACGAGTACTTGTTGAAGAACATAATTATTACATTTATTCAGTGGCGGTTCTTAAAAAAAAATGTTTTCCGCAGATCTCGAAATTGAAGAGTAGAGAGGGAGAAATCCGAAAAAAAAAATTTTCCTCATCTCAGATTTGATGAGCGGCGGGAAGTCAGGAGTCAACTTTTTTTAGAATTTAAGTTTTAAGTTGAGGTACTTATACAAACCTAGGAAACGTGTTGGAGAAAAACAGTAAAGGTATAATGTCGACATTTACAACATAGAATATTTAATGGTCTAAAACAGACCTAAAATTGAAAAAAGTACATTCGTACATCGGTTTTATAAGCAATTATTACCTTAAAAAAAAAAACAACTAAATTTTTTTCGCAATTATTTTAACAAAAAAAAAACTGAATGAGCAGGGGTCGAACCGCCGACCTAGTGACTTGTAAGACGACGCCTTAACTAACTCTGCCACCGATCTCTTTGAGAATATTTACTTAAAGACTTTATAGTGGAACACGCAACGGCTAGATTTTGCTTTTTAATGCATTTTTAATCTATAATTTTATTATTAAAAGAACTCGAAACCTGCACAAATAAACTGCCGAATCTTTGCAAACTCTTTCGAATATAAATTATTTTGGATATTGTTAAAAAACATTATCCTCGAATAAAAACGCCAATACTTATCCCTCACGACACGGTTTCTTTTTTTTAAAACTTTACACTCTGCTTATGATAACAAAATGCCACTAGCGAGTTTTAAAGTTTGTAATCCGATAAAATATAAATAAATTTAACACCGAAAAAAGACGACAATATGACGTGATGTGACGACAATATGACGTCATTTATAAGACGTCATTCTGTCGTTTTAGTGCCCTGACGTCTTTTTGACCAGAATGACCAGATTTTGACGTCATTATAACGTACCCTTGCTACCTGGGAAGTAGAATCTCCATACATCGTACTTTATGGATACATAAATATTATTGTACACTGTTGGCAAATTGAAGGATGGCCAGCTGCTGGCCGGTGGGACATTTCGCCAATGGTCCACTTGTGGCTCCCCATAAAAGTGCCAATTATGATAATGCTGGCGACGGTGCGTATAACCATTTATGTGCCAATTATGAGTGTTTGCTGGGAGCTTTCACCAATATTAACCGGTGTGAATCAGTCTTTTTGGAATTTAGATTTTTTATTATCATATAGGTTATAAAAACTGACACTGATTGTGAAACGTCATAAGTAATGTATTTGAATAATGTTAATCCAGAAGGAAAGCATCCCAAACAGCACAAATACGTCCTACCCAGTGAACACACATATGGCTGTTAAGTACCAAAGAGAGATTGTCAAGGTAACACACACCATATTACCAAATATGTTTCCATTATATAAACCATCTTCACTTAAGTTATGAACAAACAAGCCTGTTTGTTAAATAAAAACATTATAATATGTGATTTTTACATAACTGCTGCATTACAATAACAAGTATTTTGTATATTTACATGCCATATAATATTTATGTATGTCTGTTATCACCATGTAGATTTTAAGTTATATTGCCTGTTTATTAAATAATAACATTAAAATATGTGATTTTTACGTAACTGCTACATTACAATAACAAGTATTATGTGTATTTATCCGCTATATAACAATTATGTATTTCTGTAGTCAGTATGTACATTTAAAGTTATATTGCTTGTGTGTTAAATAATAACATTGAAATATGTGATATTTAGATAATTGCTACATATTACACATCAACCCATCTTATTATAACATTTATATACTTTGTGATCAGCTTGGACATTTTAAGTTTTTCTACAATTACATTACATTTATATATTTAATCATGTAATTTGGTAAACTACAAACGTGAAACAAGCTAGCTTACAATGGAATGTTAAAAAAGTTTGGTTATGTATATATATTATGTATATTGTTTTCGTATAGTATTGAGTGTGCTGCTATAGTTAGATTATAACATCAGTGATCAGTGTAGTTTAATAAACATAATAATAGCATACCCAATGAAAATAAGAAACTCTTTTACCAATTAACGCTTGTGATATTGTCTTCAATGTGTCTTCAATTGCCATTAAGTGGTAATGAAAATGTAATTGTGCTTATAATACGTGATGACTTATTAATTTAATTACTCTCTAAAGTTATTAAAATAGTGATTAGTGTTACCGGCCGTTTTATTTTTTTTTATGTAACAAAAAATAAAACTCGCCGATCAAAAACTAGTTTGATAATCCCGTATCTTCATACAGTTGGATAACATTTTGATATTGTGATGTTTTAAATTTCCCGGTTAATCTGGTTGTAAAATTATTATAGGACATCTCTTTCGCACTCTGTACTACATAGTTCGTGCTAGAAAAGGATACCAAATTAACTCAAATATCCCTAACTGTACCTAATAAAATAACCTAATTCTAATATTCTAACCTAACACAAGTGACCGAAAAGAAGGTGCAATATATATATATATATATATATATAACAATATATAATATATAATAATAATAATAATATAATATATATATTAGGGTGGCCCATTTCTATAGGGGGTGAATTTTTTTTGCGTATTTTTTAAGTCTCACCCCACGAAAATATACTATTATACTAGGAATAATTTATGTCAAAGTTTCAGATAATTCGGTGAACGGTAACCCGTGCCGCATTCAGGTAGAAATTTGTAGATAAGATTTTATTACGGTAATACACTTAAATTTTACTTAAAATACAAATATCTACCTCTTTTCTCATAATATTTTATTGGTGTAATTATTTCCTAGAAATTATTTGTTTTGGAAGTTTGGAAATATAATGCACCTACGGTAAGTTTTTATGTCAGTTTGCAATTGTGTTTTACAGTGGTGACATTATAAGTTCTAGCATACGTTCTTTTTTGAAAAAACATTTAACGATGGCTGATGTTAGATCCTTACGAAATGATACTTTCATTTACTTAGTTGGACACTATTCGTCACAAATCATTGGCAATAAATTGCCGTCTAATAGACAAGTATTACAAGTGCTCTTTTATAACATTCGTGAAGTGAAGCTAAGTGTACATGAAAGTGCTAAATTAACAATAAAAGAGGTGTCAGTTTTTTGGGATAAAGCTCGCATTCCGACACGTCAGGATTTTCATTGTGTTAAACAACTAGATAAACTTTATGCAGAGTGGAGGAACTTACAAAAATCGGCTAAAAGGGCCAGTGCGGGAGGTAAAGAAAAAAATTTCGTTGAAAAATTGGACGATCTTTTTGACATTTCTCATGCAAATGCATTGGAGTTGATGAAAATAGATGAAGATAAGCAGTTTTTAATTAACCAAAGAAAAAAGGGACGTCCTGGATTTATGCATGGTATTGATTACCAACTTGCTTCTCAAGAAAAATCAGCTGAGGAGAAATTACAGAAATTATCCGAACGAATGCAACGAAGTTAACAAGAAAAAGCTAGATTAGAGGAAACAGTCACCTGTCCATCATCAAGTAGTAATTCAGCCGACTCCAACGAAAATGAAGATGAAATAATCGAAGCCCAAGAAGAGTTGTTACAAGACCAGCCTGGCCCGTCACAGCCAAAAAAGAGGAGATTGTATGGAACATGTAACATCATCACACCAAAAATAGCCGCTGCATTTGATGCTTGCAAAATAAGCGACAGGTATGGAGTCCATATTTTGACGGCAGTAGCAGAAGCACTAGGACATGACATCACATCTTTGTCCATCAGCAGAACCACACTTCAGCGCTCTAGACAACGCATCCGCGAAGAAAGAGCTGAAATATTAAAAACTGCCTTCGGTAATTCTGAATTGCCGGCCCCAGTCATCCATTGGGATGGAAAACTTTTACCTTCTCTCACTGGAATGGGAAATATCGATAGACTTGCTATCTTAGTTACTAGTGGAGACATTGAACAACTACTTGGAGTACCAGCTTTGCCCAATTCAACTGGAAGAGAACAGACTGAAGCAGTTTATGATGTGCTTTGTGAATGGAATTTGGACGAAAAGCTATTACAGCTTTGTGTTTTGATACAACAGCATCAAATGGGGCAGCCACACTATTGCAACAAAAATTAGAAAGAGATATTCTATATTTTCCTTGTAGACATCATATTTTTGAAGTGGTTTTGAGAAGTGTGTTTGACACAAAAATGCCTTCCTCATCTGGTCCAAATGTGCCACTATTTAAACTTTTTAGGGAATTTTGGCCTAAAATAGATCAAAATAAACTGAAAACTGGATTTCAGGTATCAAAAATTAAACACATTTTACAACCAGTTAAAGCCGAAATTGTAAAGTTTCTAAATGCAGCTTTAACTTTGCAACAGCCTCGTGATGATTATAAAGAATTTTTAATGCTTTCTAAACTTTTTGTTGAAGAAGAGCCCACTCACACGACATTCTATCAACCAGGGGCATTTCATCATGCACGTTGGATGGCCAAAGCCATTTACTGTCTAAAAATATTTTTTCTCCAAGATCAGTTCCAACTAACTAAAAAAGAAAAAATAGGTATTGAAGATATATGTCTCTTTATTGTAAAGGTTTATGTAAAGGCCTGGTTTACAGCGTCATTTGCTAGTAAAGCACCGCTTCATGACTTAGACTTTTGTAAAGAACTCATTAATTATCAAAATATTGACAAAGAAATATCTCAAGCCGCAAGTAGGAAAATAGTGAACCATTTGTGGTACCTTAATTCAGTAAACGTTGGCTTATCTTTCTTTGATGACGATATTTCAGTTACCACTAAAAGAGAAATGGTTAAAGCTTTGAATAGGAAAGCACCAAATCAAGAGGGTACTAAACGACTTATGATTAGTAACATTACTGACGTTGAAAACAAGGAAATTCAGGACTTCATATGCGAGAACACTAAACAGTTTTTTCAAAAATTAGGTTTGTCTATGGAATTTTTGGAAAATGATCCAACAACATGGAGGGAAAATGAAAGTTATACCCGATGTTTCAATATTGTAAACAAAATTAAAGTTGTAAATGATGCCGCTGAGAGAGGAATCAAACTTATTACTGACTATAATGACATTTTAACAAAAAATGAACACCAAAAACAGTTTTTACTCCAAGTTGTAAATGATTATAAATCACAGTTTCCAAATGTAAAAAAAGAAACCCTGTCGCATGCTTTGGCCTAGTGCAAAAAATATTGTTTTTATTACTATATGTCTTGTAGATTTAGGATAATATTTGGTACTATGTATGAAAAAAACGTTTCATAATAAAATACACAAAGATAAAACGAGAGTTTTATTTCAAAAACTTCTAGTCTAGTTTTCTTAGACTACGAATTTACAGTAGTATGACACATGTCATAGTCACAACAGATAATGTCTTTGATATTTGTATGACTTGATTAGTCATTCTAAAGATAAATGTTGCTGATTAAAAAAAAAAAACAATGCATCAACCAAAGAATGTAAATAATTCCATTTACTTTTATTATTGCATAATAATGCATTCTGCGGCACCCCTTGCCTTCAATTTGCCCCAATAATATTTTGAGGGGACTGTTTTTTCTTCAAATGGAACCATTTGCAGGGGTGAGAAATAAAAAATTTCGATTTCGAAAAAGATGGGCCACCCTAATATATGTATATATATATATATATATATATTTATATATTTATATATATATATATATATATATATATATATATATATATATATATATATATATATATATATATATATATATAGACATATGAAGCCTCAATACGAAGCCCAAAACAGTATATTCTGCCGCTTACTCGAAGCCCACAACACACATACGAAGCCCGCCTTCGGGCTTCGTAAAAATAAGCGTGTATAAAACCTAGACTATGTTATTCTCAACAAATCCCGCCAATTGGCAAAATTTCGCCCGGGCATCAAATTGCACCTCCTTTCGCTCAAAACATACGCGATGTAGTTCAACGAATTGATGTTCAGATGGCGCTACAGTTGTCGGTGTATAAGCGATATATACAGTGAATATATTTGACGCATTTTGCAATGCCCTATTTTATTCGATGCATTATACGAATCCCTAAGTCTTGGCAACACTGTACATCTGCTTGGTAAATATTATGCAGCCAACTAATATGTCTCTATCTGTAATATTTTTGCTGTGGCAATGATAATTTTTGGCTATGATAATTAAATATTTTATGTTAATTGTGTTTATCTAATGGCTGGCTTAGAACCGGACTAGTAACTAAATAATATTTATATCTGCTATAAGATGACAAAAAAACTGTTATTTAACAAAAAATCTATTGATACATTTTACTTTTTTACTTCACTAAGATTATATAGACTGTCTTTCTTTTCCGTGCGTTCAGCAGCAAAAATCGTAATTATAAATATAATTAATTTGTGATTTTAAGTACACCTATACAGGGTATTAACTAAAATGTTGAGGATATTTCTAAGTAGATTCCTTGGCAAAAATTAAGGAAAGTTTCTAGTATTAACTTTTCCAAAATTAACCCTCCCTGGAAAGCTACCCCCTTTTAAAGGGGCGAGTCCAAATCTCCTCTACTTTATATTTGTTAAATATTTCCCACCTTCTTTGTTATTTCCGTTCATTTAGTTTACATTACTTTTAATCTGAATAATTTTGAGAGAAGGGTATTAAATACATATGGAAGAAAACGGCTTATTACTTCCACGTCCAGTGGAAGTATAGTAACGACAAAAAAATTTTTAAAAATTTTTATTGTCCAAATAGGCTTAAAATGTTATGAAACGTCGAGATTTTAAATTTGAGCGAAAAAAAATTTCTGTCTGTCTGTCGGTCTGTCTGTCGGTCTGTCTGTCTGTAACTTTTTTTGTGCGCACGTTTACTCTGGAACCGTTTAAGATATTGACTTGAAATTTGGAACACATATGTACTTTAACGAGATCTAGAACTAGATTATATTTTCATCTTGTTACGTCGAAGGGTTGGGGGGTAAATTGGGGTAAATTTGGGGTAAATGGGTAAATCAAGCAGGTAAGAGTCCATGAAATTGGTATTTAGTATATACAAGAGAAGCTGAGGTCTCAACAAAATTTTTGGCATTAACCACCTCCTCCTAATTAAAGGGGATGAAAAAAAAATGTGATTTAGTGCATGTACAGGAACCAGAAACCTCAAAATATTTTTTTACTTGATCCACCCCCCACTACCAACCCCTATCACCACCCCCACCCCACTACCGATGTGGGGTATCGTTTTATGGGTTTTTGGGATAGAGGATTTCAAATATTATATTATTAAAGTTCCATAAACAATTATTTCCACATACAAAGTTTTTTCGTTGTGAGTGACTTGGAAAGAGAATCTGGATGTGGAAGTAGTGATTCCTTGGGCAGCGGTTTTTTTATGCATGTCAGGGTATTTTATTTTTTTTTAAGCAAGAAGCAAAAAGTTTTAAAATTTTCTGATGAAGTTATAAGCTAAGTTTCAACCGTTAATAACTGTTGAAAAGTCATAAAGGGTGGTTTCTTTGATACATTTAAGGGATGCCACGGAGGATGAAAAGACTTTTGCATAAATATCATATTGAGTAAAAACTATAGATAAAAGCTTGCACTATAATGAGTCTGAAAAAAATATTTCAAACATTATTTTAATGCACGCTTTACAGAAGGGCGTAATTATTCAGGAAAAATTTTAAAAAACTTCATATGAAAGATTCGACTTTATTTTTGTCAAGTAATCTAGTTACTTACTTAATATATGGTAGATATATATTATTCCGTAGTGTGGAAATAATAGTATATTAAGTATCATCAGAACGGTAACGGACGTTTACCGCCGGAGATTATAAGGTTCGCGATGCTTATACTGTTTTTGTACAATCGTATTAAATTGCACTTCAATTAAAATAATTTAATTTCTACTAAATAAACGAAAAGTCAAAAGTCACGTTTATATTTCGTGGCAAGTACAACTTGTCAAATAAGATATTTGTATTTTGACATTTCGTTTATTTACTAGAAATTAAATTATTTTAATGTCCTACAAGTCTGTTATTTTACAATAACCACCCTATTTTGAGATACGTTAAATGAAAAATAACGCCCTAGGGCGTTATGAATATCTATAACACCCTAGGGCATTATAAAATTATAATACAACCCAAAACAAGCAAATTATGATAGCGTTATTGACAAACAAAATGCGTTGCTATGCAACGGCGGCGTTTACAAACAATTTTGATTTTTACTCTCTTTTAAATCAAATCGTTCTGAACATAATAGATGTCAAAATAGTAAATCGTAAATGTCAAAAAAAAAAAAATTTGAATTAAATAACAGACTTGCAGGACATTAAACGTTGAAGGCACCACGGGTGTTATAGGATAATGACGCCCTCGGTCGACGTACACTCCCTCGGGCCAGAGGCCCTCGGGATTGTACACTGCCGACCTCGGTGCGTTATTATCCTTATAACACCCTTGGTACCTTAATAACTATAATTGAAGTGTAATTAAAAACAATCGTGCAGAAAATAATGTTATTTTTTTTTAATACATAGAAATGACCTTATCTTTTGTACTTATTTTTGTGAAATATCGGTAATATATATTATATTAATTTCACTTACCGGTAAGGAAATTACTTACCGACTTAGCAATCAGTAAATATAACCTGACGTCTTGGCAACAGATATTGTAAATAAACAAATAAACCCGATCGTACAAAAAATAGATTTTTTTGAAATCGGAAAAAACCTCAAAATTGTCATTGAAGTGTTAGAGATAGTCACTAAAGTAATCAAACATTGTACGATTTCTTGTAGTTGGAGGAGGTGACAGGTAAACGTCAACATAAATTGTCCATTGCTTGTGACATAATTACATTACAAAAAATTATTGAGATTTGAAATTTAAATAATTGACATTTCTTAATGTCACTTAAAATTATTCATTAAATAGAGTTGATTAACCTTAATTTCACAATTTCAAGAAAAACTTAGTTATGCACCTTGGTACTAAAGTTTCTTTTTATCATTTATGTGGTTTATTTAACTAAATTCTACATCGTGATAAAATGTTTAACTTTAGTGCTTAGTTACATAAACAATTATTATCGCGTGTTTCCAAATAATTAATAAATTATACCTACCTATTTTATTTATTACTTTTTCCGTTCATCGTGTATTTGTAGCTTTGATAAATATATAAAAAATCGTTCATTAATAACCCCTATTAATAAATGATTTTCTATTAATATACGATTTTAGTTTAGGTAACTAAGGACATAATTGAAAACAGTTAATATGACAATTAATGTCAAAACTCTAATTGTCAAACGTATAAAACGCGTATGAAACTTTTATAATTAATAAAAGAGAAGCAGGTATCGCGCTATTCGGAATCGGTGCTATTGGCATATTTCTCCGATGTTACAAAAAGAGGCCTAATGAATTTGTAATTGTATTTTTGATATTTTTTAAATTCCATATGTGTTACCATAATTAAATAAATAAAGTAACACTTAGAATTCAATTTTGTGTCATAAAATAAAATTAGATTTTTTTCCTATTACTTCCATATCCAGTGAAAGTATAGTAAGTATATTTTTTTAAAAATTTTTGTTGTTCAATAGGCTTAGAATGTCGAGATTTTAAGTTTGAGCGAAAAAAAAATTTCTGTCTGTCTGTCGGTCTGTCTGTCTGTCTGTAACTTTTTTTTGTGCGCACGTTTACTCAGGAACCGTTAGAGATATTGACTTGAAATTTGGTACACATATGTACTTTAACGAGATCTAGAACCAGATTATATTTTCATCTTGTTCCGTCGAAGGATTGGGGGGTAAATTGGGGTAAATTTGGGGTAAATAGGTAAATCAAGCAGGCAGGAGTCCATAAAATTGGTATTTAGTATATATAAGAGAAGCTAAGGTCTCAAAAAAAAATTTGACATTAGCCACCCCCATTACCACCCCCCACCCCATTATTAAAGAAGTTGAAAAAAAATTGTGATTTAGTGTGTGTACAAGAACCAGAAACCTCAAAATATTTTTTTACTTCATCCACCCCCCACTACCACCTCCTACCGCCACCCCCGCCCCACTACCGATGTGGGGTATCGTTTTATGGGTTTTTGGGGTAGAGGATTTCAAATATTATATTATTAAAGTACCATAAATAATTATTTCCACATACAAAATTTTTTCGTTGTGAGTGACTTGGATAGAAAATCTGGATGTGGAAGTAGTGATTCCTTGGGCAGCGGTTTTTTTTCCTAGATACAATCAACGGAAAATTTTTGTAACTTACTCGTGTAATAATCTCGACAAATAATGCGCTCGCTAGCGCTCGCACGTTAAAATGTCTCAATTTATCAATCGCTCTCATTAACATACTTGTTTGTTAAATAACTATTATCTTATAGGTGTGTATTGTCTCTAGATATATGGTGGAGTGAGGTGAGAACAAATAGCAAAATAGAACATGTATTTATTTTATTTTTAAATTTTTAATTAAGTTTATTTGAAAAAAAATTCTATTTGAAAGGAAATTGACAATATTTATTTTATATTTATTGCGGACAAGGAAAAGTGGTAGAAAACTTCATATTTGATTCTAGAAAGCCATTAAAAAAGTTTTCAGGGAAATTCATTCAAATCCAATCGATTTTCTAATAACTTTTTTCCACTATTAGTGGAGTGAAAATAAATTTTGAATGAAACTGTTTGGATGCAGTAATTTTTGTTTTATGAATAATAACAAGTGCTATGAGCTGTTTTGGATTAAATCGGTCCATTGCTTCTTGTAATATTTTAACAATTTACCTATTTTTAAACACTGAAATTTGCTGTAATTTTCATTAGCATCTCCGGTCCTAGTAATCGTATCGTAAAAATAAAAATAGCGAATTATTCGCAATAAAATCTTGAATAAGACTAGGCCTATGCAAAAACTAGATGATAGTTTGTTAATTAGTAAAAAAAATAAAAAACACCAAAAATTGCCTTTTTTGATAATAATTTAATAAAAATATAACATAATAATGCATCAATTTTAACGAAAGTCCGTGGAACTAAGCTTTTTATTGAACTAAACCTGTGCTAAATTTTAGCGCAAAATAAATATTTTTGAACAAAACTCAAACGGCTAAAAACCAATAATAATTTCGAAATTTTTATCGCTTGTTGTTTAAGTGCAGTGACTCGTGTGCGGTAAATTTTTGTTGAAAATGTAGGTTTTTACATGTATTTTCCAACAGTGTTAAGAAAAAAGAATACTCACTTAAACGGTTTTTGCTTGAAATTTATTTATTATTTTCAAAGTTACAGTTGTAAACAAATTCAAATAACTCTGGATTTTTATGAAACCAAAAGCGGGAAACGAATTATGAAAATAGATGAAATATCTAACATTTTTCTAAAGAAATTAATGATCTATTTGCATTTGGGGCCGTGAAACGTCAATTTTTGTGTTTAGGTCACTTATAAATAAACAAGTCGATATTTTTTCTAGAAATTTGGACTGATTGTTTTTCGATGCTTATATTTTTGTCTCCGCTGTTTGAAAATGAGTCAAAACTACAATTACTTCCACATTCAGTGGATTGTTGAAATAGGCTTAGAATGTTATGAAACGTCGAGATTTTAAGTTTGAGCGGAAAAAAAAATTCTGTCTGTCGGTCTGTAACTTTTTTTTGTGCGCACGTTTACTCTGGAACCGTTTGAGATATTGACTTGAAGTTTGGTACGCATATGTACTTTAACGAGATCTAGAACTAGATTATATTTTCATCTTGTTCCGTCGAAGGGTTGGGGGGTAAATTGGGGTAAATTTGGGGTAAATAGGTAAATCAAGCAGGTAAGAGCACATAAAATTGTTATTTAGTATATACAAGAGAAGCTAAGGTCTCAAAAAAAACTTTGGCGTTAGCCACCCCCATTACCACCCCCACCCCATTATTAAAGGGGATGAAAAAAAAATTGCGATTTAGTGTGTGTACAAGAACCAGAAACCTCAAAATATTTTCGTACTTTATCCACCCCCACTACTACCCCCTATCACCACCCCCACCCCACTACCGATGTGGGGTATCGTTTTATGGGTTTTTGGGGTAGAGGATTTCAAATATTATATTATCAGAGTTCCATAAACAATTATTTCCACATACAAAATTTTTCGTTGTGAGTGACTTGGATAGAAAATCTGGATGTGGAAGTAGTGATTCCTTGGGCAGCGGTTTTTTAAAATTACATCGAATAAAGCGGCTTTGAGATTATAACACACTTAGTCAATTTTTTTTTACTTTCTTATTCATTTTTGTCGCGGAAGGGAAAACAAACCTAACCTGAACAGTTATTCTTATGTCTATGTACACAGCTTTGTAACTTTTAATTTTACTGATACAATAAAAAAAAATCGCAGTTAGGATTTGAACCAGAGACGTTGCATCCAAAAAAAAAGTGTTGGTCGCCTTACACACTGAATTATCTTACGAGTGAAGTATGATCTGTAAAACCATAATATCACATTTAGACTATTTGGCGATTTTTGGATCTCTAACAATCGCTAAAAGCCCGACTATCGGGCCTCTATCTTTTTTAACAATTGTGCTTCTGGATTGTTCTCAACTAGGTGAGACTAATATTATTGAAGAATAACCAGTCCAAATTTTAAGAACATATATCAATTTGCTTATTTATAAGCGACTGAGGCGCAAACACTGACGGATCTCGGCCCCAAATGCAAATAGATCATTATTTTTTTAAGAAATATTTCATCTATTTTCATAATTCGTTACCTGTTCTTGGTTTGATAAAAAAATCCAGTTATCTGAATATGTTTATACCTATAATTTTGAAAATTATAAACATATTTAAAAAAGGTTTAAATGAAGATAATATCATTGTAAAATAGATGTAAAAAACCTACATTTTGAAAAAAAATGTTCTACGAATCGATGCACTTAAACAATAAGCGATTAAAATTTCGAAATCTTTTTTTATTTTTAGCCGTTTGAATAAATATTTTATGCTAAAATTTGGCACGAAGGTTTAGTTCAATAAAGTGCACAGTTTCTCCAACTTTCGTTAAAATGGATGCATTATTACGTTATATTTCTTAAATTGTCAAAAAAGGCAATTTTTGGTGGTTTTTATTTTCTTACAAATTAACAAATTATCAGAAAGTATTTTCATAGCCACTCGCTATTTTTATTTTTGCGATACGATTATTAGGACCGAAGATAATAGGAAAAGAGCAGAAAATTTCAGCGTTGAAAAATAAATTGTTAAAAAATTTTTACGCTGGACCGATTTAATTAAAAACTTCTCGGTGGCACTTATTATATCTACGACAAATTAAAATAATAAAATTGCTGCAGCCAGAGAATTCCTTATTCACCTATTTTCTTACTTAATTTGACTTCACTTTATGTGATTTAAAATGTTAACATATTTAAAAACTAAATTAAATAACTAAAAAGTCAGAACGTGAAACATTTATAATACTGTACATTACAGCAAATTGAGAAAGTATAAGTCACATATTTAAAATTACTAACTATAACAGCCCATTGTTGTGTCTGACCCACAGATGTTGGGGTAGGTCGACACTCTCTATCCAATTCCCGCTAAATTTAGGTACCTGTAAATGGTCAGTGCCACTTGTTTACGGAATGTTAAAATCCACTATTAAAGCATTTAGAAATATTGCCATATGGATCAAATTTCGTTTTTTACTTCCCTCGCTAACCGAAGGGAAGTAGGGTATTGTAATCGCAAAAAAATTACCCTCCGAGATTTCTTCGGATTTTCGCGTTTCAGACTATGCAGATTACGAAAATTAAAGCCATTTAATTCCATCAGTCTCTCTGTCTGTCGGTCTGGTGTCTGTCTGTTGGCGCTATATCTACAACTATATCTACAAGAGCCAGAAGTACTTATCTATTTCTAACAATACATGTGTACACATAACAATTATTGTAGTTTATAAGATATTTATATATATCTAAGAAATATTACAAAACCATTTGACGCAGAAGAAAAATATTTGGTCGTTAATTGACGCTACGTCAAAGAAGAACAGTGGACACCTGAAAAAATAATGAGGAAAAAATGTGACAAAAGACAGTTATATTTTGTGTGTAGTTAACACAACTGTCAGGGGAAAAATATGAAAAATGTACAGGGTGTTCACTCTAAGAAAATAATGAAAAAATGGATTGCGGACAATAATGTTTCTCATATAGTTAACACAACTGTCAAAGAAAAATATGAAAAAATAAATAGGGTGGTCGCCCCAAAAATAATAATAAAAAATGAGATGAAGGACGATATTATTTCGCATGCAGATATCACAACACAACTGCCAAGTAAGAAAAATATGAAAATATACAGGGTTGTCACCTAAAAAAAATAATGAAAGAAGATGTGGCGGAGATTTCGCATGTAGGTAACATAACTGTCAAAGAAGAAAAATATGAAAAATTTACAGGGTGGCCACTTTAAAAAATAAGAAACGACACAGTAAAATGATATTTGAAATGTAGTTGTCAGTCGCTATTGCCAGGAAAAAATCTGATATAGTTTTTATAAGAAAAATATGCAGGGTTGTCATCCAACAGAAAAAAATAATTCATAAATAAAGGATGTCAATCAAAGGGGGAAGAAAATTTTAGTCCGTTCCAATATGGTAAAAAATTGACCGAGAATTTTTTTAAGGTTTAGTGTTTTTTGCTGCCCTTCAAAAGTCAAATTTCGACGTTCGTTTTTCGCGATTAACTCAAAAAAACCGTTGCCCAAGGAGTCAATACTTCCACATCCAGATTTTCTAACCAAGTTTCTCACAACGAAAAAATTTTGTATGTGGGAATAATTGTTTATGGAACTTTAATAATATAATATTTGAAATTGTCTACTCCAAAAACCCATAAAACGATATCCCACATCGGTAGTGGGATGGGGGTGGTGATAGGGGAATGATAATAGAGGTGGATGAAGTAAAAAATATTTTGAGATTTTTGGTTCTTGTACACACACTAAATCACAAATTTTTTATCCTCTTTAATAATGGGGTGGGGGTGGTAATGGGGGTGACTAATGCCAAAAAGTTTTTAGAGACCTTAGCTTCTCTTACATATACTAAATATAAATTTTATGGACTCTTACCTGTTCGATTTACCTATTTATCCCCCATTTACCCCAATTTACCACCCAACCCTTCGACGGAAGAGGATAAAAATATAATTTATTTCCAGATCTCGTTAAAATACATACGTGTACCAAATTCTAAGTCAATATCTTAAACAGTTCCAGAGTAATCGTGCGCACAAAAAAAGTTACAGACGAACCGACAGACAGAAAATTTTTTCGCTCAAACTTAAAATCTCGACGTTTCATGACATTCTAAGCCTATTTGAACAATAAAAATTTTCAAATTTTTTTTTGTCGTTACTATACTTATGTGGAAGTAATTAACGCTTGAGGAGAAGAACGTTGACCACGATGTTGAAAGATATTTTAATTCTCTACAATTTCTATAAGTTATCTTTGTCCAAAAATTTGTTTACATGAAAATCGAATTTTGCGAAAATGTTTTCCTCTCGGTTCTCCTTTAAATTGCGTTCTAATAAAAAAGTTCATTTAAAGTTTTTTTTTTTTAGCTTTTTAAATGATTAATTAAATAGTATAGATGCCTACATTATTTTCCTTAAAAATAATTTATAACCTAAAAAATCCAACCTTATTGTAAAACAACATTTTATCCATTTATAATGAAACAAAATATTAGAAATTTTTGTTGGAAAATAAAGTTTATTCAATTACCTTTCAACTGGGACCAATCGATTTCATTTACCCTAATTACAGCGTCTTCTGTCAACACCACCTATAGACAAGGCCGACGCACAAAATCGATGAGTCATCAACACAAGACTGCAGTTTTGGTTGCTTCATAAAAATTTAAACAATTTATGTAGCAATATTAAATTTCTGCTATATTTCTTATTATGGTCTTAGTCTTCATATCGCAAATAATAAAAAAACTAATTTTGAATAAAAATAGACATTAAAAATTGCCCTCTTTGTATAACTGGGGTAAATTTATGCCATTTATTGATTTATTTTTCAAGTTATGTTTACTTACTTTTTTTTGATAAAATAATAAAGTTAAAAATATCGTGCGTCTATTCAAATAATAAAGAAAATAAAAATTGAAGATAACTGTATCATCTACAAACAATTTTTTTCGTAAAGTATGTATTTTTACGTAATTGAGAATTACTTTTTCTGCTCTAAAACATTCTTATAAACAATGACTTTCATGTTATTTTAAGTTTCCAGCTGATCAGGTAATTTGTTGTAATACGCAGTATTATGTATTTCTCATATCCTAATGTTTTGGTTATTAATTTTAACGAATTATAAAATAATTTTTCTGCTCTATTTATACATTTTTTTCGTCATAATAATAGGACAATTAATTTTTTAGATAGATTTATGACTAAGTACTGCCTTGCTTCAAAGAGGTGTAGCTTTACCATTGCCAACAGTTCTTTTGACATTTACTGGACTATTTACGAAACCACCATATGCTTTGTAAGCACGATAACTGAAGGACCAAGAGTCCGATCGTATTTAAATTTGGACAATAAGTTAAAATTAGCTAGAGGAAGAGCCACGTTGTTATTAAAAAAATTCCAATCTGCAAATACAACAGTTAAGACATCTTAAGCAAAAAATGCAAATATAAACTGTTGTAACTCTTGATAAGGTCTGACAATAACAAAAATTCTATAGAATTTAGCTAGAAGCTCTTTGCCAACCAAGCTGGCATCATCAGGAGACGATTAGAATTACAAATATAGCAATTATATCTAGAAAAATCAACTTATTTTCAACAAACTGTAGAAGGTCGTATATAATGTTTAACAGTTATATAAAAACTTCAGTAAACTGGCGAACAATATTTACATTCAGTTATTTATTTTTGCTTTCTATTGACTTTGACTTTTATCATGTGGGTAGTTCCAATAGAAAAAAGAACAGTTACATTAATTCTTCAACGTTTTATATAACATTGTTCTATTTTCAAACTTCTCAAACAGTCTAGTTCACAAGTTCAAACCCGTGTTAATTCTTGATAAAGCTCGTAAAAATATGAGTGAGGGTTCATTGAATTCGGAATGACGTCTAGAAAAATGTGCAAAAGTTTCAAACCCGCACATAAACAATTGCAAAAGTTTTAAACAAATTAAGATTGAAAAAATAACGAGATTCGTTTTTTGCAAATAACTCGAAAACTATTAATATTTAAGAAATTAAAAAAAAAGATTCTTAAAGAGGAAGAAATTTCCAATAAAAACTCCTGACACCCGGAACACTATCTCTATTATTAATAATTTTAATTTAATGTTGAAAATAGAGCTCCAATGCTCTGAAACCGACCGTAGCAAGTAGAAACAGTTTTTTATATTTTTAAAAATTAATTTAGAAATTAAAAAAAATTATGGTATTATTTAGACACTTAAAGGAACAATATCTCGTTGGAAAAAAAATTTTTCGCCGATTTTTCATAAAATGAGCATATTGTTAATTAATAAATTTTTTTAGAGTTTGCGTTTATATTTCAAGTCGGATAATTGTTAAACAAAAGCCACTAAAACTGTTTCGTTTCGTGGAGACCTTATGTCAACTATACTTTATGAGATTATGACATTGCGATGATTTTAATTGTTATGGTTTATTAGTTATTCATTATTTAAGGTAACAAAAAACTAAAAAATGAAAAAGAGAGGAGTTTTTATTAATTTTAATTATTATTACTGTTATTAAATTCAAAAATACTATAAGATTACATAAACTTTAAATTTTTAGTGCTATTTGCTTAAACAAATTTTATAGACAAATAGATAAATTACGTATTTTTGAAAAACATTTTTTGCCATTTTATTTGTTATAAAATATTAGGTGATTTAAAATTTTTTTTAACTGTTTATAATCAATTTTTTCCTTTTTTCATTATTTAAACATATAAAAAAAATGATTCTTAAAATTTATTATTTGCAATTCTCTACAAGGGAAAAAATTTTTTCGTTGTTAATTTATTTGTTTATTTATTAATAAACAATTTGTTATTAACAATCGCTGAACGTGTTTATATGTTTTTTGATAGAAAAAAAAACAAAAACAACCTTATACATAAACATGTAAAAAAAATATATTTAATAACATAAAAAAATGTTTTTACTTGCCAAGGTCGGTTTCAGAGCATCACAACGGCTTTGCGATCTCCGCGCGGAGCTCTATTTTCAACATCAAATTAAAATTATTAATAATAGAGATAGAGTTCCGGGAGTCAGGAGTTCTCTATTGGAAATTTCTTCCTCTTTAAGAATCCTTTTTTTTAATTTCTTATATATTAATAGTATTCGAGTTATTTGCAACAAAACAATTTTTCAATTTGAATTTGTTTATAAATTTTGCAATGGTTTATGTGCGGGTTTGAAACTTTTGCACATTTTTCTAGATGTCATTCTAAATCCAATGAGACCTCACTCATATTTTTAAGAGCTTTATCAAGAATTAACATGTGTTTGAACGTGTGAACTTGTCTAAAAGAACAAGTACATAAAATAATTAATTTAATAATCCTCATAAAATGAAAAATGTTTATAGACAAGCTAAAAACTACATTTTGATATGCTTTTTATCCCTGTTGGGATGATTCAGTACCTTTTTAGCAGAGGGTCGTAGGATGACTCAGTACATTTTGACATGTTTCATTTTTCTTTTTTTTTTCTTTTTGTATTGACTAAAGTAAAGGCTAACTACATTTTGAAATACAGAAAGGACATCGTTTATATTGTTATTTAGTAAATGAAAATCGGTCAAATATTTATAAAGATAGAATTTTCCCCGTTATGATCTTTATTTTTTTTTGGTTTGGACACCTATAGATAATTTCGTGTATTATCAAAATAGAGACTTTTTCGAGAAGGGAGTGATTTCGGACTTACAATTTTATTTTCGGGCGGACTGCTACTCTGATATACCGGGCGTGAACATGCCCATCTTTGTAAATAACTCGTTTATTTTTAATTTTTCGAAAAAACTCCATTTCAAATTTTTTGTACAAAAAGATCCATGCCTTATACTGGTTATAGAGATTGATCGACGGAATATTTAATTTTCGATTTTTATTAGGAAACTGTTCGGTATTTGTAGAATTTATCAAAAAAATAAAGTTTTTCAGGATTTGTAGATTCGCTTTTGTTTTGTCAAATTTCTCACAAACGTCACCTAATAGACTTAATCGAGCCCTACAATCGCCATTTTTGAAAATCAAAATCGGACCTTCGTTTCGGGAGTTATTAATTTCTTTGGAAAATCATACTCGGCCTTGGAAAAAATACTTACGGTCAACGGATTCGAGCCTCAAGCAATAGGCTTCATTTGTGGCTGTGTACCTTCGATCCCACCAAGTCTTATCGAAATCAATCAATATCCTGGACAGTTATCGTGCTTCCTAGCCCGATTTCGAGAAAACCAGTTTTTTGCAAAAAAATTCAATTTCCATTTATTTTTCGATATAGTCTCCGGTATACTTATCTGTAGACCGTTGCCAGCGGCACCATTTTGAAATATCTCGATCTGACTGCCCATTACAGAGTTATTCAATTTTTCCCGAAAAACTTGAAACGTCTATATCGGGTATTTCCGGTTTCCGAATTGAGCCAAGCTTCCAGCGTTAAGGTCTTCTGAAGGCCTCCTATCAACCACCCAAGTTTCATCGAAATCCGACGGACGGAATTTTCTAAATTCGCTCTCAAGTCGATAGATATGACTTTCATTTCGATCCGACGTTTTTTTCGGGTTTCGATGGTCCACCGGAAAAATGCAAAACCTATACTACATCTTTTTTTCAAAATGTAGTAACAAGCATAGGCAGGGTGTGGACTTCAAGTAAGCGAGGAATATGCTACTTTGGGCTTTATTTTGAGGCTTCATGTTTGTACAAAAAAACCTATTTTAGTCAAACGTCAATGATGGAATGAATACCTTATATCTGTTACCTATTTTGCATTATAATAAATATAAATTATATCAATGGAAATACTTTTAATATGCATACCCTAAACATAATTATTTATATTATAAATTGTATCAATGAAAATACTTTTAACATGCATACCCTAAACATAATTATTTATATTAGGGCGGCCCCTTTGGTGCCATGCGGCCGTGACCTACAACAAAGCAATTATATTATTAACACATCGACTACGCAATTATATTGTCGCACACAGTTATATCATTTAGTTAAAGAATTAGAAGAGAAGTGGCAACTATGTATGGCTTCGTGTAATCTGAAACATCTATACATTTTATACAACGGGCTTCGTAATGTACCATAATTATAAAAGGCTTCGTATGACATGTCGTGTTGTTTTTAATTTGTATGTCCAAAAAAGTTCCCCCCTCTCATGTTGCTCGCGTTATTATTCCCACTTAAAACATTATTAACAGTTGTACACACTATTTAAATTACAAATAAGGCTGGGCTTCTGGTACCCTGTAGTGTGTGGTGGGCTTCGTTTCATGCGTACCGTACGTATATATATATATATATATATATATATATATATATATATATAAATATATATATATATATATATATATATATATTTATATATTTATATATATATATATATATATATATATATATATATATATATATATATATATATATATATATATATATATATATATACATCCCGCTATCAATGCTGCGTCCTTTCACAAGCCAACCTTACTGCGTCTCCCAGAAATATGCTAGTTAGCTCAAATCTAATGAAGTATATTGGATCTACTAACCAAATTCAGTTAATATCTGGTTTTAGAATTGTAATAACTCAAGAAACAAAAAAGTTTAATATACAGGACAATACTGCGTCCTTTCAAAAACAGCACGTTATTGCGTCCGAGAATAATTTTATTCTTCTTCAATACAATGCTGCATCCGAGATGACTACTTTTTGTGAAACTTAGCATATTACTGCGCCCGGCGCGGTTGTCATATTTACCCTAATTATTTTATTGCACTTGTAGTAGAACAAATCGATAGCCGTCAGTTATTTCTAAATGTCAGTAAAATTCGAAATATGATTTTTCTGTCGATTATTATTTTAGGATCAGTTTTTCAATTGTGCACTAAAAGTAGCCTCAAATTTGCAATATAAAATGCTGAATTTAGGAGATCAATGAAATTTTGGATAGATGTTCATTTTTATTTACTCCTTCACTAAGCGATGAGTTCAGCTTAGAATAGAAGGGAGAGCATATGCTTCTTGCTTTTGCTTTTTGCACATATCTTAAATGATAAGTGTTTCAGTCTTGAAAGTTGAAAAACACATTTCTTGAAGTACAAATGTGTTTGATAATAAATGCCTTCGGATTTACTATTTTGTAAAGAACAATGTTAGAAAAGGGCTTTTTTGGCCCATTCGTGGTAAAGTGTGGAAGCTATCTTTTTTCTTTTACTAATTTTGGACTGCTGAAAACGAATCCTCACCCGTTTTAACGAAAAGTCTCGGGAACACATTAAAAAACAACCTCTATTTAGGTGCCATAAAGTGAAGATTCTCATTTTCCAAACCAAAAGTCAATTAAATAATTAAAGAATTTTTAATATAAAAAATAATATTTCCTGGATAGTGATATGCACACCGTACACCCCAACCCCAAGAGTGTGAGAAATATTCAGGGATGAAAAATATTCATCCGAATTAATTAAATCACCTTAGTATGATAAAAAGACAAAATCCACCACCTTAATTGGTGGGGATGGGTGTAAGAGTATTCAGAAGTAATCACATTATAATAGCCTTTTAATAAGGAATTTTGTTTTTTTTTTTTAAATAAATAAATAATCGTATATTATATATTGTAACTTACACCGTTCTTATGGCTGGTGAAAGGTGAGGGGAACGCGAGGGAGAGCCCTTTTTTGGCCCATTCACGGTAAAGTGTGGAAACCATCTTTTTACTAGTTTTGAGGTGCTGAATACGAATCTGTTATCCGATTTGGCTAAAAACATCGGGAAGATAGTAAAAAATAACTCTTATTTGGGGGGTGGTATTGAAATTGATATTATAGCTTGCAACAAAAAGTTATTCTTTAGTGCAGAGAACTCTTTCAAGATACTCAGTTTCATTAGGTAAGTAATGAAAGAAGCAAAAATTCTAAATTCACCATCCCTCCCCCTCGTTTCCCTCACCCTTCACCACCCTAAGAACGGTGTATATTTACAATTTGACTCCTTGTTAAATGGCTATTATCAGGTTATTATTACTTCTGAATACTCTTACACCCATCCCCACCAATCAAGGTGGTGGATTTTATCTTTTAAGAGTTTTTATTGGTTTTAATTGCAAAAGAAATCCCTAATC
Organism: Rutpela maculata; assembly: GCA_936432065.2. Classification (NCBI taxonomy): domain Eukaryota; kingdom Metazoa; phylum Arthropoda; class Insecta; order Coleoptera; family Cerambycidae; genus Rutpela; species Rutpela maculata. The sequence goes on along the minus strand of OW386294.2, from coordinate 36,532,987 downwards.
ACCCAATTTGATGTTTTTCTATCATAATGAGGTGATTTAGTCAATTCAGATGAATATTTCTCACCTCTGAATATTTCTCATATTTTTGGGGTTGGGGTCCCAAGTAACAATTTAAATGCCAACAAGTATTTATCAGGTTTTATCACAGATTTAAGAAGGTAAATAAACCGAACTGGGTTTTATTATTTCTTTTGTGCATACCAATTTATCTGCAGATAATATGTATTTAAAAAAGCTATCTTTAAAGCAATTTGTTAAATCTCTTTGCTCTTTAAGATCTATTGGTTTTATAGCCACTTAATTGTTGCATTATTAAAAACCACAATAAATTCATTGAGTTTTATAGTGGATTTTAAATATTTTAAGTTTTGTGGTAGACTTCTATAAATCTTTAGGTTTTATGAGAGTTTTAAAATATGGCCTTTAAGTACTCCTTATGATCAAGCAATAAAACTAATAACTCTTAAGTAGTCTTACCCTCAATATAAGTTATCATAAATACTATTTGCTTTTAACGATATTTGGTAAAGGTTCCTTAAAACTTAATAGTTTTTTGGTAGCTTTATTAAGCTACGTTAAAACTTTTTGGTTTTTATAAAGCACTTATAAATCCTTTGGTTTCCCCACTTACGCCTTTAAACTTTGAGAGAGGGGGCATATAATACCTAATACACTTATCATGTATTCAAAGGATATTATAAGGAAACTGTTTAAAATCTACTTGTAGTTTTTCACTTTTTCTTGCTCAATTAACGCTATAATCACAGAAATAACGAGAAATTAATGATCGCACACTCAAAAGCACACGAAATAAATAATGATTTTTTTAGGTTATGTTACCTAAGCTAAGTACATTCGGATTAGAGATTGTTAGAGACAAATCTTAAGGGTTTTAAAGAAGAGTAGTAAAGCTGGGTAAAGTCTTGCAGGCTTTAAAATAGTAATAAAGTGGAGCAATTGGAACTTAACAAAACTTTTTGTTTTATAAAAATATTTCCTAAAGCCACAAACTCTTAATAGGGTATTCTATTAAAATAAATGGTTTTATTAATTTTTCAGCCATGTTTTTTTCCAACTATAGCAGACATACTTGAACAAAGTTGGGGCAACAGTGTTTAGTTATATTTTTCTTATTCTTACAGTTTACATGTAGCCTGCAACTATCTAAAATGTGTTAATAAGTCATATAAACCCCTAAAAAGCCCAACATCATACTGAGTAAGCTAAAACTAGGGTTACTATTTTTTTTATTAATTGTAAATAATAATTAATAAGCTGACAAATGAAAGGCGCGTGATTTTTTTAAAAGTTTTTTGATGTACTTTATCAATAAAGTGGTCTGCGTTGACAATTTTTTGATACTAGGTTGTTTATCAATATCAAATTTTAAAACGTTAGCACATGCAGATATTTCAGTCGAGGCAGACATATTTCATTACTTGGCGACATTTTCTGATTTAGACAGTTTAAGTGCAACAAGTTTTCGACAAAGAATTATTAAAGACACAATTATTTATGATGTTCTTGAAGCAGGCTTAAAATTTGATTGCAAGTACTAACGGTTTTAAGAAGATTTTATAAAAGGTTTTATGGTAGACTTGAAAACATCTTGCAGATTTAGGTTCTAAAGTACTGTTGGCTTTATTGATAGATTTAAAGAAGATATTTATAACCTTTATAAAAGGTCTTTTTTGATTTTATACCAAGTTTATTGTAGCTTTTAAGAGTTATCTAGTATAAACAGTTTTACGATCAGTTTTATTATATAGACTTAATAACCTCTTGTAGATTGTGATAAATCTTAAATTGTTACTTAGGGTGTAAGGTGTGCGTATCACTATTCAGAAAATATTACTTGTTTTTAAATTAAAAAATTCTTTAATTATTTAAATGACTTTGGCTTCAACACTTTACCGCGTTAGAATTTTTAAAAACTGTTTTTATGAAGATAAAAGTTTTTGTACTCATATTTAATATCAATTTAATTAATTAATTTAATTTAATTCTTTTCTAAACCAGAAACCAAATATTATTGGAAAAAGAGGGGATTTATTTTCTATATCTAGAGTTTCAACTAAGGATGTTGAACTTCTTGTAAATAAATTAAAGTCTTCAAACTCTAATGGTCATGATATTTCTAATAAATTGAATAAAAAATGCAAATATGCGATAAGCGGTCCATTTCTATAGAGAAAGTCATATTTTCCAGTAAATTTAAAAGAGCCATAGTATCTTCATTATACCAGAAGGGAGGTCCAAATGACTATAATAATAATTATGAAGCCATTAGTCTACTATGTAGAATTTCTAAAATTTTAGAACTCCATCTCAAGGAGCAATTATCAGATTTTTTACATCGGAATATGTCTCCTTCTGAACATGGTTTCACTACAAACAAAAGCAACAAGTCTGCGTTGTGTGATTTTCATCACAAAATCATTAAAGCTTTAGACAACAAGAAATCAGTTGTGGGTCTTTTCGAAGATTTCTCACAAGCTTTTGATTTGGTAGACCATCAGCTGCTTAAGACCAAACTAGCACTAAACGGTATTCTACTAACTGATTTACAAATATTTTCCTCCTATTTAGACAACAGGACACAAATTGTAAAAATGGTCGGTGGAGTTGAAAGTAATATTTGTGATATTACACAAGGAGTTCCACAGGGATCAATTTTGGGATCACTTTTATATATAATGGTAATTCTGCATTTTAGCGTAACATCGGAATTTTTGCGAAATTTTTTCAGGATACACTAATTTGGGGTCGTAGAATACGAATCTGAAGTCAGTTTTCGGCGCAAATGCATAGTTTTTCAAAAAAAAAATTTCAAATTTTCCACCATAACACTCACTCTCCGTCACATTAAAAACCCTCCATTTCGGCCGATTTTCATGTCATGTTCACCGTGTAAAGTGTTCCAAGTGTTCCAAGCACACCAAAAAAATTGCTTTTCCATAAAAAATAAATTATTGTTTACCAAAACTCTGGAAACCAGAAAATGGAAAATCATCAAACTGTCAAACTAATGCGCATGCGTATCTTGACTTTCAAGTTGTGTCTAAGGTATCGAGCAAAATCTCTATGATTTTGAAATGGTATTTGCATTTTTGTGGGCCAACGATGATGTCACGGGTTTTTACAAAAATTTTTAGTAAGTCAGTAAGTTTATTGTTTGAGCATTCCTAGGAGGGCAAGGATCATTTTTGAATATTGCAAAAAATGCATTGTATATGAATAATTTTAAGCGTTTGTTTTTGGGTTTCCAAAAATTTCAAAAACAAACGCTCAAAATTATTATTCCAAAAGTTTTTGCGCAAAAATTTTTGGAAAAACCAAAAACAGACGCTCAAAATTATTATTCCAAAAATTTTTGCACAAAAACTTTTGGAATAATAATTTTGAGCGTTTGTTTTTGGTTTTTCAAAAATTTTTGCGCAAAAATTTTTGGAAAACCAAAAACAAACGTTCAAAATTATTCATATGCAATGCATTTTTTGCAATATTCAAAAATAATCCTTGCCCTCCTAGGAATGCCCAAACAATAACTTTCGCCAAACGACCTTGACTTACTAAATTTTTGCAAAAAACCGTGACATCATCGTTCGCCCACAAATATGCAAATACCACTTCAAAATCATAGAAGATTTTGCTCGATACCTTAGACACAACTTTAAAGTGAGGATACGCATGCGCATTAGTTTGACAGTTTGAGGATTTTTCATTTTCTGGTTTCTAGAGTTTTGGTAAATAATAATTTATTTTTTATGGAAAAGCAAATTTTTTGGTGTGCTTGGAACACTTGGAACACTTTACACGGTGAACATGACATGAAATCGGCCGAAATGCAGGATTTTTAATGTTTACAGTGACGGAGAGTGAATGTTATGGTGGAAAATTTGAAAATTTTTTTTTTTTTGAAAAACTATGCATTTGCGCCGAAAGCTGACTTCAGATTCGTGTTCTACGACCCCAAATTAGTGTATCCTGAAAAAATTTCGCAAAAATTCCGATGTTACGCTAAAATGCAGAATTACCTATATAATATTTACTAACTATGTGGTCAGCCATCAACAAAAGATACCAAATGTTCATGTGATCTGTTATGCTGATGATACAAACATTCTAGTTACCGGCAACAACGTAATTGAAGAAAAAAAACACTGAAATATTTTATCAAGAAATCATACATTGGTCTCAAAATAATAACCTAATTCTAAATAAAACAAAGACAGTTTCAATACAATTTTCATTGAATAATATTTCCGAGAGCTTAACACTTTTTAGTGGTACTGACTGGGAAATAAAAACTTGTTGAAAATTTTTAGCTCAAATAGCAATTTAATTCGCTAATTTCTAATCACGTGTGCTGAAACAACCAATCAGAACAAAATTGATAAGATCCCTTAGGGATGTTTTCACTTATATTATCCAGTTTGACAGTTCAATAACACAGGTCATGAATGTTGTTGTGCAGCTAAGGTCATTTCAGAAGTAATTTTTCGCGCTGAATCCGAATCTGGCCTCAGAATTGGCCCATCACGTCAGGATTTTGAAATATTTGAGGTTAAGTACTTATAAAATTACTTTTTAGCAAGTTTTGAAGTTGTGTCTAGAACCCAAAAAATTCTTCAGCTTATTTCTAATAAATATATCATTTAGTAACATCCTTCCTCTTTAAAATAAGCTTTCGAATGGTCATCTATGATAGCCATTTTAAGGTGACATTCATTTGAAACCGTGTTCCCTACAACCCAACAATCTTAACCAAACGACTCTAAACGAATCAAATTTAACACAACAATAGGAATAACCCAACATTCTTAAATCAAAGTTTGGTTAAAATTGAGGATCATGGTACGCATGGTACTCGGGGAAACCTACTATGCATCCATTGTACTCAAGGAAACCCACTGCACATCTATAATACTAGTGGAAACCCACTGCGCATTCATTGCGCACTCAAGGAAACCTTCTACGCATCCATAGTACTCGGAGAAACCCACTGCGTATACATTGCACTCGAGGAAATCCACTGCGCATCCATTGTACTAGAGGAAACCCACTGCGCATCTATAGTACTCGGGGAAACCCATTGCACATCGCAATTTGATAACAATCCATTATTCTTTTTTTGTGTTAGAGCGAGTTAAACGAAAAAATAATTATTTTAATCCACAATAGAACACATGGGCGGGTATGTATCAAATTTCATGCTTAAAACATCCCTCTCCCTGTTCACTCGTTCGCGGTGTCTCTTTTTAAAAACCGTCGAATACGTGTCTCCTTATTTCCTCAGGAAAGCCTATCGCTGGAATATCGCGTTTCTGACTTACGCGATTTCAGAGATACGGGTACTCTTTAGACCATCTACCACCCCCGTTTTCACCACTTTAAAAAGTGAAAATCGAAATTTCGTCCTACTCGTGTCTAACAGATTCTAATAAAAAGTATTTATGCCAAATTTCATGATTCTGGGTTTAACCGTTTCCGGAAGGCTTAAAAAACCTCCCCCTCCCCGTTCACCCGTTCGGAGGTCTCTTTTTGAAAACCGTCAAATACGTGCGTGTCTTCTTATTTTCTCAGAAGTGTCCATCGCTCGAATAATCACGTTTCTGACTTACGCGATTTCAAAAATACAGGTGCGCTTTAAACCATCTACCACCCCCGTTTTGACCTCTTCAAAAAGTGAAATCGAAATTTCGTCTTAACACGATCTAATAGATTTCAACAAAAAATATGTCTGCCAAATTTCATGCATCATGCATCTAACCGTTTCTGGAAAAACCTAAAATTTCAACCTCCCTTTTTATCAAACAAAAAGGTATAATAATGGTTCTATTTATAGTTATTAGACTTATAATAAACCACACTATTTGATGAACTTGTAGTATATTATTCAACGAGCGGTAATGTAGGTAATAACTCACGCAAATGAAGTTTACAGCATGAGCCGCAGGCAAGTACTGTAATTCATCAAGTCGGTTATTACCATTACCGCAAGTTGAATACTATACTTTATCGATTATAACAATAAATATAACAATAAATATTAAATTGAGTTTGTTTATTAATAAAATTAACTGTAAAATTTAACTTAACTTAATTTAAGGATTTCTCTCGGACAGAGCCACACCTTCGTGAAGCGCGTTACGTCGATTGGATAGGCTAGGTATGAAGATACAGATGATTGGCACTATCACCTAGTGATTTATAATAACTCACTCATTATAACTCACGCTATTTGTTTATGGATACTATAAATTATTCAAAAGCGGTTCATTAATTAGTATATAACCTAATAAGAGTAAATAAAATAACCAAAAGTAGTTTATATTAGTCATAGATTTTTGTTGCTCCTAACTTAGCATACCTAGAATATTACCTACAATATCTTATTAATATTTCTAATCCTATTTACATTCATAATATTGTCTGTAATTCTCCTATTTCCTTATTCAAAACAGGAACCATAAAATTAGCATAATGTCCTGTAGACTATCTGCCTTTGTATGTTCATTCACTTTAATCATCTAAAAATGTCACGTTGAGTGCCGAACTGCAGTAAGGTGCAAGTTACAATAATTTGGCGGTAAAAAGTAAAAGTTAATGTTGGTGTTTCATTATTATATCATCATAATTAATTACCACAAAGTAACGGCTTACCAGTTTAATTTTGGAGGAGGTATTGTTTTTATGATTATATATAACTAAATATTTGTAAATTATTTTCCGTTGAAATTAATTTCATTTCCTGAAAATAAATTTCTGTGATAAAAACATTCAGATTATAAGTAAGAAGATAACTGTTTAAATATGAAACATAATTACTTGTAAACTTATATAAATGTTCACAAGAATTTTACACTCGTCCGAACTCCGGCTTTCCAAGTAAGCATGAAAGAATGACTGGATATTTAATAGCGCCGGTGTTGTCAAATCTCGGACGCAACATTATACGATTTTTGAATAGAGAATATTTGAAGTATATTTATGTTCACAAATCTATGCGCCCCCAAACATAATTCGATGGAACTAAAAATATACTTTTAGTTTTACGGAACATATGATACTGCGCCCGAATCCAAAAAAAACTCGGGTCGATATTTTGCTCAATTGAAACGAAAGAGAACTCATTTCTATGTTTACATATAACCCAGGAGACGAAGAACATTTTGAGGTGCTGAAAATCGACCATTTCAGAGATTTGTTGAAGATAACACGGGAAAACAATACTGCGTCCGGTATACAGACGCAGTATTGTACAGGACGCAGCAGTGTATGGTATCGTGCACATGTACGGACGTAGCATTATTTGCAGGACAAATATATATATATATATATATATATATATATATTTATATATTTATATATATATATATATATATATATATATATATATATATATATATATATATATATATATATATATATATTTGTCCTGCAAATAATGCTGCGTCCGTACAGGTGCACGATACCATACACTGCTGCGTCCTGTACAATACTGCGTCTGTATACCGGACGCAGTATTGTTTTCCCGTGTTATCTTCAACAAATCTCTGACATGGTCGATTTTCAGCACCTCAGAATGTTCTTCGTCTCCTGGGTTATATGTAGACATAGAAATAAATTATGTTTCGTTTCAATTAAGCAAAATATCGACCGGAGTTTTTTTTGGATTCGGACGCAGTATCATATGTTCCGTGAAACTAAAAGTATATTTTTAGTTCCATCGAATTATGTTTGGGGGCGCATAGATTTGTGAACAAAAATATACTTCAAATATTCTCTATTCAAAAATCGTATAATGCTGCGTCCGACATTTGACAACACCGGCTAATAAATATCTAGTCATTCTTTCATTCTTACTTGGAAAGCCGGTGAGTTCGAATTATTGTAACTTGCACCTTACCGCAGTTCGGCACTCAACGTGACATTTTCAGATGATTGAAGTGAATGAACATACAAAGGCAGTCAGTCTACAGGACATTATACTAATTTTATGGTTACTGTTTTGAATAAGGAAATAGGAGAATTACAGACAATATTGTGAATGTAAATAGGATTACAAATATTAATAAGATATTGTAGGTAATATTCTAGATATGCTAAGTTAGGAGCAAAAAACCTATGACTAATATATACTACTTTTGGTTATTTTATCTACTCTTATTAGGGTATATACTATTTAATGAACTGCTTTTGAACAATTAATAGTATCCATAAACAAATAACGTGAGTTACAATGAGTGAGTTATTATAAATCACCAGGTTACAGTGCCAATCACCTTTATCTTCATGCCTAGCCTATCCAATCGACGTAACGCGCTTCACGAAGGTGTGGCTCTGTCCGAGAGAAATTCTTAAATTAATTTAAATTAAATTAAATTTTACCGTCAATTATATTAATAAAGAAACTGAGTACCTAATTTAAATAAAATTTTCTCAAATTAATATTTATTGTTGTAATCGTAAAAAAGTATAGTATTCAACTTGTGGTAATGGTAATAACTCACTTGATGAATTACAGCACTCGTCTGCGGCTCGTGCTGTAAACTTCATCTGCGTGAGTTATTACCATTCGTTGAATAATATACTAAGTTCATCAAATATTGTCAAATAGTGTGGTTTATTATAAGTCTAATAACTATAAATAGAACCATTATTATACCTTTTTGTTTGATAAAAAGGGGGTTGAAATTTTAGGTTTTTCCGGAAAGGTTAGATCTAGATGCATGAAATTTGGCAGAAATATTTTTTGTTGAAATCTATTAGATCGTGTAAGACGAAATTTCAATTTTCAATTTTTGAAAACGGGTGGTAGATGGTTTAAAACGCACCTGTATTTTTGAAATCGCGTAAGTCAGAAACGTGATTATTCGAGCGATGGACTCTTCTGAGGAAATAAGAAGACGGTTTTCAAAAAAAGACCCCCGAACGGATGAACGGGGAGGGGGAAGTTTTTAAGCATTTCGGAAACGGTTAGGCCCAGAAGCATGAAATTTGACAGAAGTACTCTTTATTGGAATCTATTAGACACGAGTAGGACGAAATTTCGATTTTCACTTTTTGAAGTGGTGAAAACGGGGGTGGTAAATGGTCTAAAGGGTACCCGTATCTCTGAAATCGCGTAAGTCAGAAACGCGATATTCCAGCGACAGGCTTTCCTGAGGAAATAAGGAGACACGTATTCGACGGTTTTTAAAAAGAGACGCCGCGAACGGGTGAACAGGGAGACGGATGTTTTTAAGCATGAAATTTGACAGACACCCGCCCATGTGCTCTGTGCGCAGTGGGTTTCCTCGACTTCAATGGATGCGCAGTCGGTTTCCTCGAGTGCAATGGATGCGCAGTGGGTTTTCCCGAGTACCATGTATGCGTAGAAGTTTTCCTTGAATGCAATTAATACGCAGTAGGTTTCTCCGAGTACCATGGATGCGCAGTGGATTTCCAGGAGTACTATTAATGCGCACTGGGTTTCCTCGAGTACAATGGATACGTAGTGGGTTTCCCCGAGCACCATGGATGCGCAGTGGGTTTCCTCAAGTGCAATGGATGCGCAGTGGGTCTCTCCGCGTAATGTGGATGCGCAGATTGTTGCCGGTAACTAGAATGTTTGTATCATCAGCATAACAGATCACATGAACATTTGGTATTTTTTATAGATGACTGACCTCATAGTTAGTAAATATAATATATAAAAGTGGTCCCAAAATTGACCCCTGTGGAACTCCTTGTTTAATATCACAAATATTACTTTCAACTACACCAGCCATTTTTATAATTTGTGTCCTGTTTTCTAAATAGAAGGAAAATATTTGTAAATCAGTTCCTCGAATATCGTATAGTGCTAGTTTGGCCTTAAGCAGCTGATGGTCTATCAAATCAAAAGCTCGTGAGAAATCTTCGAAAAGACCTATAACTGATTTCTTGTTGTCAAAAGCTTTAATGGTTTTGTGATGAAAATCACACAACGCAGACTTAGTGCTTTTGTTTGTAGTGAAACCATGTTCAGTAGGAGACAGTAACATATTCTGATGTAAAAAATCTTATAATTGCTCCTTGAGATGAAGTTCTAAAATTTTAGAGAAACTACATAGTAGACTAATGGCTCCATAATTATTATTATAGTGATTTGGATCTCCCTTCTTGTATAATGGAGAGACTATGGCTCTTTTAAATTTACTGGGAAATACACCTTTCTCTATAGAAAGGTATATTATATAACATAATGGACCGCTTCGGATATTTGCATTTTTTAACCAAATTATTAGAGATATTATCATGACCACTAGAGTTTGAAGACTTTAATTTGTTTACAAGGAGTTCAACACCTTTAGTTGAAACTGGAGATAGATATGAAAGAAAATAAATCCCCTATTTTTCCGATAATATTTGGTTTCTGTTTTAGAGAAGAATTAAATTAAATTAATTAATTAAATTGATATTAAATATGAGCGCATAAACTTTTATCTTCATAAAAACAGTTTTTAAAAATTCTAACGTGGTAAAGTGTGGGAGCCATTTTTTTTAACTAATTTTGGGGTGCTGAAAACGAATTCGTTGCCCGTTTTGGCGAAAAATCTAAGGAACACATTAAAAAACAACTCTTATTTGCGTGCCATAAAGTGAAGGTTCTCCTTTTCCCAACCAAAAGTCATTTAAATAATTAATGAATTTTTTAATTTAATAAACAAGTAACATTTTCCGAATAGTGATATGCACACCGTACACCTCAACTCCAAAAATGTGAGAAATATTCAGGGGTGAGAAATATTCACCTGAATTGACTAAATCACCTCATTATGATAAAAAAACATCAAATTAGGTGATTAGGGATTTCTTTTGCAATTGAAATCAATAAAAACTCTAAAAAGATAAAATTCACCACCTTAATTGGTGGGGATGGGTGTAAGAGTATTCAGAAGTAATCACAATATAACTTGATAATAGCCATTTAACGAGGAGTAATATTGTAACTATACACCATTCTTATGGGTGGTGAAAGGTGAGGGAAACGAGGGGGAGAGGTGGTGAATTTAGAATTTTTGCTTCTTTTTTACTTCCACATCCAGTGGAAGTATAGTAATGACAAAAAAAATTTTTAAAATTTTTATTGTTCAAATAGGCTTAGAATGTCATGAAACGTAGAGATTTTAAGTCTGAGCGAAAAAAATTTCTGTCGGTCTGTCTGTAACTTTTTTTGTGCGCACGTTTACTCTGGAACCGTTTGAGATATTGACTTGAAATTTGGCATACATATGTACTTTAACGAGATCTGGAAATAGATTATATTTTCATCTTGTTTCGTCGAAGGGTTCAAGGGTAAATTGGGGTAAATTTGGGGTAAATAGGTAAATCAAGCAGGTAAGAGTCCATAAAATTGGTATTTAGTATATACAAGAGAAGCTAAGGGCTCAAAAAATTTTTTGGCATTAGCCACTCCCATTACCACCCCCACCCCATTTTTAAAGGGGATGAAAAGAAAATGTGATTTAGTGTGTGTATAAGAACCAGAAATCTCAAAATATTTTTTACTTCATCCACCCCCTATTACCACCCCCCATCACCACCCCGATGTGGGGTATCGTTTTATGGGTTTTCGGGGTAGAGGATTTCAAATATTATACAGGGTGTAATCAGTTCCATGTCATTAAAAAAAAACTGGTAATGGGGACCGACCAGACAAACAAAAAACCTTTATGACCCCTAGGGGCACTTTGAAAAAAAACTGACCTAGGTCAATAATTTGAATATTAGGGTAGGAAACATTTGAGAACCACTGCCTTTCTGGGTCAATGGACGTGTAGTAATTCCCAATTATACAACTTTTAAATTGACATAAAAAAAGTGCAAAGATTACCGACCGACTCGTTTTCGCCGGACGGTTCAAAGCAAAGAAGGGCGGCACCTTTGATGACCACCTCAACCGAACCAATTATAAAAATGTAAATAATCCGTTATCTCTTTTTGCAGAACTGCAAAAGCAAATGATGGGCATAGAAGTTAAACACAGCATTTCTTTACATGTGTTTTTTTAATTTAGAACAAAATATTGGAGCTTTTACTGTTGTTTATAATTTATCAGATTTAAATGTGATTTATTAACATTTGTAACCTAAATGAGTGTTCTGGGTTAAAAGCTTAAAGAGTGAATAATTATTGCATGACATTGGGAAATAAAGAGTTAGACGTCTGAGATACGATAACAGAAAATAATTATGTGCATTTTAAGTTAAGAAAAAATCTGATTTATTTAACGAATTGCCGATCAGGTATCTGAAACTAAAATATTCGATAAGTCTAGAACTTACCAATTTTGTTGATTTAGATAAATTGTTCGAAATGGCTTCCGTCTGCATCAATACACTTTTCGGCACGTCGAACTAAGGACATACGCACTCCGTTCAACACAATTGGTAAATTAGGATCATTTTTTATGGTTTCCATGCACATTAAAATACCACATTAAACTATCAACTAAAGTTGTTAAAAAAAATAATAATAAAAATAAAAACTTGGTCCAAAATCCAAAAAGTAACACAAAAAGGACGAACAAATATTGTCTGTACGTAATCAAGAACTTAACGACTTGAAGTCAATAAAATAAATCTTAACTGTAAATACGTGGCCTAAAATTCAAAAAGAACGAAAACAACGAACGGGTTCGACGTGTGTACTTAACGAAGTGCTCACAGAAACTAAAATATTGCACAAGAGGGAGTATAGTTTTCTTCAGATCTACTAAGCACTCAGAAAACGCCGACGTCTTTCACCTTCACCGCAACGCTAAAGACCTTACCTTACCTACTTTTAAAAAGCCATAAAGAAGTATGATTATCAACTTGTATCCTCGCCAACGCGCGGTCTCTAACAAAGGAGCGCGATACTTTGAAAAAGCCGTATTAGCGTATTTGATGGTTAGAGGCGCCAACATACGCGAAAATAAAAGCCTATCCCAACATTCTAGCAGTTCTCAAACAATTTATTGGAAACTTTCGAAATTTTTGTCTATTTTTTTTCTATATGGGTTTTAGACCCCATGTTATATAAGGTTTTTTGTTCGTTTAGTCGTTCCTCACCACTAGTTTTTTTTTAATGACATGAAACTGATTACACCCTGTATTATTAAAGTTCCATAAACAATTATTTCCACATACACAATTTTTTCGTTGTGAGTGACTTGGATAGAAAATATGGATGTAGAAGTAGTGATTCCTTGGGCAGCGGTTTTTACTTACCTAATGAAACTGAGTATTTTAAAAGAATTTCCTGCACTAAAGAATAACTTTTTCTTGCAAGTTCTAATATCAATTTCAATAAGAGTTGTTTTTTTACTGTCTTCCCGATGTTTTTAGCCAATTTGGATGACAAATTCGTAGTCAGCACCCCAAAATTAGTAAAAATGTGGTTTCCACACTTCACTGCGGATGGGCCAAAAAAGGAGTTTTCCCTTGTTTCCCTCACCCTTCACCACCCATAAGAACGGTGTAAGTTACAATATGTAATATACGGTTATTTATTTATTAAAAAAAAAAAACACAAAACTCCTTATTAAATGGCTATTATCAGGTTATAATGTGATTACTTCTGAATACTCTTACACATCCTCACCAATTAAGGTGGTGGATTTTATCTTTTTAGAGTTCCTATTGGTTTTAATTGCAAAAGAAATCCCTAATCACCCAGTTTGATGTTTTTTTGTCATAATAAGGTGATTTAGTCAATTCAGATGAATATTTCTCATCCCTGAATATTTCTCACACTTTTGGGGTGTACGGTGTGCTATCACTATCCAGAAAATATTAATTGTTTTTATATTAAAAAATTCTTTAATTATTTAAATGACTTTTGATTTGGAAAATGAGAATCTTCACTTTGTGGCACCCAAATAGGGGTTGCTTTTCATGTGTTTCCGAGACTTTTCGCCAAAACGGGTGACGGATTCGTTTTCAGCACCCCAAAATTAGTAATAAAGATGGCTTCCACTCTTTACCACGGATGAGCCAAAAAAGCATTTTTTTTAACATTGTTCCTTACAAAAGAACAAATCCGAAGGCATTTATTATTAAACACATTTGTACTTCAAACTTCAAGAAACGTGGTTTTCAACTTTCAAGACTAAAACGCTTATCATTCGAGATATGTGCAAAATGAAAGAGCAAGAAGCATATGCTCTCTCTTCTATTCTAAGGTGAACTTATCGCTTCCTGAAGAGGTAAATAAAAATGAACATCTATGCAAAATTTCATTGATCTCCTAAATATATCATTTTATATTTCAAATTTGAGGCTACTTTTAGTGCACAATTGAAAAACTGATCCTAAAACAATAATCGACAGAAAAATCATATTTCGAATTCTACTGACATTTAGAAATAACTGACGGCTAGAGATTTGTTCTACTACAAGTGCAATAGAATTATTAGGGTAAATATGACAACCGCGCCAGACGCAGTAATATACTAAGCTTCACAAAAAGTAGTCATCTCGGACGCAGCATTGTATTGAAGAAAAATAAAATTATTCTCGGACGCAATAACGTGCTGTTTTTGAAAGGACGCAGTATTGTCTTGTATATTAAACTTTTTTATTTCTTGAGTTATTACAATTTTAAAACCAGATGTTAACTGAATTTGATTAGCAGATTCAATATACTTCATTAGATTTGAGCTAACTAACGTATTTCTGGGAGACGCAGTAAGGTTGGCTTGTGAAAGGACGCAGCATTGATAGCGGGATGTATATATATATATATATATATATATATATATATATATATATATATATATATATATATATATATATATATATATATATATATTTATATAAGGTATTAGTTGGCATCTCACAATGTAAAATTTTAGGTTCAGTTGGCATCCACGAGTCAGATGGCATCCGGTATTCGGATGCCATCTGACCTGCTAGAGATATTAACGCAGGGGCATCGTAGATGTCGTATTATGCCATTAAAACTTATTTTAAGTTGGAGGTCAAGTGACCCATTTTAACACCCTAGTGAATATTTTAGTTCAGCGGTTTGTTACTAGCTGCCGTGCCTGTCGCTCGAAAAATATTCATTTTGAATACCTGCTGACCACAGAAGCGGTTTAGATGGCATCTAGTCAGCTGGCAACACCGTGGAAGTAAGTTATTATATACCACATGTTGATCCAGATGTTTTAGTTTGCTCGAATATAGTACTACTAGGAACTGTAACTGTTAAAATGAGGACGGAATTTGTACCTCTTGATTGTAAACAACTTTTGTTAAGGATGGTTCAGCAAGGCTATAAGTAAAATAGTGTTCTGTAGTTTAATTAAACTACAGAAGTAAGAGAAAAGTTATTAGCAAAAATATTTTAGATACGTGATAAACTACAAAATTATGTTAATGTAAAAGAATCTTATTTAGTCTAATTCACAAGTTCAAACACGTGTTAATTCTTGAAACAGCTTATAAAAATATAAGTGAGGGCTCATTGGATTCGGAATGACGTCTAGAAAAATGTGCAAAAGTTATAAACAAATTAAGATTGAAAAAAATGACGAGTTTCGTTTTTTGCAAATAACTCGAAAACTATTAATAATTGAGAAATTAAAAAAAAGAGGTTCTTAAAGAGGAAGAAATTTCCAATAAAAAAGTCTGGACTTCTGGAACTCTATCTCTACTATTAATAACTTTAATTTAATGTTGAAAATGGGGCTTCGCACGGCGAACGCTAAACCGTTACGATACTCTGAAACCGATCGTAAGAAGCAAAACAATTTTTTTATATTTTCAAGTATTAATATAATTTTTTTTTAAATTGCGTTATTATTTAGACACTTAAAGGAACAATATCCCGTTGGAAAAATTTCTTTTACATAAAATGAGCTCGTTGTTAATTAACAATTTTTTTTTTGAGTTTACGTTTATGTTTCAAGTCGGAAAATTGTTAAACAAAAGCCACTAAAATTATTTCGCTTCGTGAGGACCTTATGTCAACTATATTTTATTTGATTATGATATTTCGATGTTTTTAATTGTTACAATCTATTAGTTATTAATTATTTAAGCTAACAGGAAACTAAGAAATTAAATAGAGGTTGAAAAATTTTTTTTATTAATTTTAAAATTATTATTATTACTGTTTTTATATTCAAAAATACTATAAAATTATATAAACTTTAAATTTTTAGTGCCATTTGTTTAAACAAATTTTATAAAGAAATAGATAAATTACGTATTTTTGAAAAAAAAATTTTTTCTTAAAACATTTTTTTAATTGTTTATAATTATTTTTTCCCGTTTTTCTTTTAAACAAATTATTAAGAAAAAAAATATTCTTAAAATTTTTTATTTGCAATTCTCTACAAGGTGGAATTTTTGTTATTAATTAATTTGTTTATTTAATAAACAATTTCTAATTAACAATCGCCGAATGTGTTTATATTTTTTTAGATAGAAAAAAATAACCAGAACAACCGTATACATAAATATGTCAAAAAACATTTTTAATATTTAAAATTTAAAATTCTATAAGAAATATTAACATTTTTTTTTGTGTTTATGTATACGGTTGTTTTTTTTTAATTTTTTTTCTATCTAAAAAAATATAAGCACATTCGGAGGTTGTTAATAACAAATTATTTATTAAATAAACAAATAAATTAACAACAGAAAAAATTCCACCTTGTAGAGAATTGCAAATAATAGGTTTTAAGACTAAAATTTTTACTTAATAACTTGTTTAAATATTGAAGAAAGGAAAAAAATTATTATAAACAATTAAAAAATGTTTTTAAGAAAAAATTTTTTTTTAATTCATAATATTTTATAACAAATAAAATGGCAAAAAACGTTTTTCAAAAATAAGTAATTTATCTATTTGTTTATAAAATTTGTTTAAACAAATAACACTAAAAATTTAAAGTTTATGTAATCTTATGTTATTTTTGAATATAAAACCAGTAATAATAATTAAAATTAATTAAAAAAATGTCAACCTTTTTTTATTAATTTTTTAGTTTTTTGTTATCTTAAATAATTAATTACTAATAGACTATAACAATTAAAAATATCGCCATGTCATAATCTCGTAGAGTATAGTTGATATAAGGTCTAAAGGAAACGTAATAATTTTAGCGGCTTTTGCTCAACAATTATCCGACTTGAAATATAAACGTAAGCACTAAAAAAAATTGTTAATTAACAATAGGCTCATTTTATGAAAAATCTGGATTTTTTTTTCTTTAAATGTCTGAATAATACCATAGTTTTTTAAAATTTTTAAATTAATATTTAATACATAAAAAAATATTTTTACTTATTACGGCCGGTTTCGTAACGGCTTAGCGTTTGCCGCACGAAGCCTTATTTTCAACATTAAATTAAAATTATTAATAATAGAGATAGAATACCGGGAGTTCTGACTTTTCTATTGGAAATTTCTTCCTCTTCAAGAATATTTTTTTTAAATTTCTTAAATATTAATGGTTTTCGAGTTATTTTCAAAAAACGAAGCTCGTTATTTCTTCAATCTTAATTTGTTTACAACTTTTGCGGGTTTGAAAGTTTTGCACACTTTTCTAGACGTCATTCCGAATCCAATGTGCCCTCACTCACATTTTTACAAGCTTTATCAAGAATTAACACGTCTTTGAACTTGTGAACTAGTGTATGTTGGAGATTATTTTAATTCGTTTTGTTTAAATTTTTGGATTTCTTATTGGATTCTATTTAAGAAAAGTATAGTAGGTGACCCAAGAACAACCTCTTGTAGAGAAATGCATGGTTGAAAGAGTTGTAGAGTTACTAAGACACCGTTAAAGATAAAGCTGTCGAATTGAAACTAACAAGATGGAAAAAATTATACGATAAAGTTTGATAGCTTAAATTATAATATATTTTTTACTTTACACTTGCCACTGTGCTTCAAAATTAATCAGCTCGTGATTTTAAATGTAAGTTCATAGATATCTGTAAAACTATAATTCATCTAAACTAACAAAGTTTTTTCCAAAGTATATATTTATATAAATAAAATTAAAATTTAATTGCAGTTTACTTTTACATATTGTAAATATTGCACGTAAAGTATATTACTTCCACGTCCAGTGGAAGTATAGTAACGACAAAAAAATTTTTAAAAATTTTTATTGTCCAAATAGGCTTAAAATGTCATGAAACGTCGAGATTTTAAGTTTGAGCGAAAAAAAATTTTCTGTCTGTCGGTCTGTCTGTCGGTCTGTCTGTCGGTCTGTCTGTCGGTCTGTCTGTCTGTCGGTCTGTCTGTCTGTCGGTCTGTCTGTATGTCGGTCTGTCTGTCTGTCTGTCTGTAACTTTTTTTTGTGCGCACGTTTACTCTGGAACCGTTTAAGATATTGACTTGAAATTTGGTACATATATGTACTTTAACGAGATCTAGAACTAGATTATATTTTCATCTTGTTCCGTCGAAGGGTTGGGGGGTAAATTGGGGTAAATTTGGGGTAAATGGGTAAATCAAGCAGGTAAGAGTCCATGAAATTGGTATTTAGTATATACAAGAGAAGCTGAGGTCTCAAAAAAATTTTTGGCATTAGCCACCCCCATTACCACCCCCACCTCCTCATTAAAGGGGATGAAAACAAAATGTGATTTAGTGCATGTATAGGAACCAGAAACCTCAAAATATTTTTTTACTTCATCCACCCCCCACTACCACCCCCCTATCACCACCCCCACCCCACTACCGATGTGGGGTATCGTTTTATGGGTTTTTGGGGTAGAGGATTTCAAATATTATATTATTAAAGTTCCATAAACAATTATTTTCACATACAAAGTTTTTTCGTTGTGAGTGACTTGGATAGAGAATCTGGATGTGGAAGTAGTGATTCCTTGGGCAGCGGTTTTTTAGTTTTAATTCGAGCTAGTTTTTTCGTTGATAGTGTTTAAGTAATTCAACAATTTTTACTTCTATTTCTCTCATGATATTAATTATTATAGGTCACTCAAACAACATGTTATAATTAGAATAATAAAGTTGATATAAAAGTCATACAATTTTGTTAATATTTCCGCGCAATTTGTATAGTTTGAATGTAAATGACGGTGATTTTTGATTCGTTGTATCTAGCAATTCGTTAAAAAATGGGTTTCTGGAAATATCTTGAAAATTACGAATTATGTCAAAAACTGTTATTTGTACGACTTGAAACATAAGAAATTAACTTTACCTTAAATTTCAGATTAGTCCCGTTCAAAGATTGTTCGAGATATTATTTTTTTAAGGTTTTGTGTTTTTTCGTCCCTTTCTAAATGTCAAATTTTTACACGTATTTTTCGTGAATAACTTTAAAACCGAAGGGTCTGAAATTGGTTATTACAACGTTAAAAGGTAATTCAATTTAATACATTCCGGTTCTTCTACAATAAAAATTGTCAAAGTTATGGCTATTTGTTAAAAGATTACTTTTTTTTATGAAAATCGAAATTGGAGTATTACTCTCAATTGAGTTGTGATAAAATAAATCATTCAAAATTTGTTGTAGCTTTTGGAATAAAACCGCTGCCTAAGGAATCAATATTTCCACATCCAGATTTCCCATCCAAGTCTCTTTAAAGGAAAACATCTTGACCATATTTGCACTCTAGTATGTGGAAATAATTGGTCACAGAATTTTAATAAAAGGGCGTTGCCGAATGCTAGCCAAACCTCCAGAACTTCCGGACGCTGCCGAATACGAAGGCAAATTCCGGGCGTTTCCGTATCCATATTAAGATAGTGCCAAATCCATATACGGGCGCGCATGAATACCAAGGTAATTTCTGGGCGCTGCCGAATCGATATTAGGATGCTGCTGAATCCATTTTTGGGCGCTGCCGAATTCCAAAGTAACTTCCGGGCGCTGCCAAATCCAAATTAGAACGCCGCCGAATCTATATTTGAGCGCTGCATAATCCATATTCGGGAACGGCTAAACACCAAGGTGACTTCCGGACCATGTCGAATACCAAGGCAATTTTCAGGCGTGGCCGAATCCATATTCGAATCTTTCCGGGCGCCGCCGAATCCACTATTAAATAATACCTCCAGGATCCATTTTGGTTGCACGATTTGACCCAAACATACTAACTACCGTACAAAGCTTTTAAAATGAAGTTAAATAGAAGATTTTAAAAATTAAGTTTCTGGACTGTTATTAGCTTGCTTTATTGTTTTTCCCTATTTACCCTATTTAACTCACAACCCTTCACCGGAATTAGCGCAAGACATAATCTAGTACCAGATCTCGTCATGGAACATATGTGTGCCAAATTTGAAGGCAGTATCTTAGACGACCGTTGCGAAGAAAACGTGCGCACAAAAAAGTTACAGACCGACACACAGACAGAATTTTTTTCTCTCTTAAATTTAAAATCTCGACGTTTTATGACATTTATTATTTCAGCAAAAAACATTTTGAAATTTTTTTAAAGATTACTATACAGGGTGCGCCACTTAAAACTCCCCAGGCTTGCAACTTTCTTATTTTTAAACTACGACCATGTTGGGCATATCAAATTGTAGATAATTTTAAGGCATTTAAACATGTGTACAGAGTGATTTAAAAAAAAATTAAAATAATTGTTAAGAAAGAAAACTTAATTTCCTTGAATATTTGTTTACCTCATCCTGTACATGAACTGCGTCAATGTTTTCTTATAAAAGTTTTAATTAGCTTCAATTTATGTTATGTTTATTACGTCATATCCGAAATTCTTTTTGGTTTTAGAGAAAGAAATTAAAAACACTCCTTCCAACTCCTGATTTTTTTAAAATAACTGAAAAAATGTAAATAATAATTTTATGCTTTATTTGTAAAAGACATATCACAAAAAATCCTCAACGTAATAAAACAGCAACAAGAAACAAAAGAAATAAATATTTTTAAAAACAAACTCTATTAAAATGTACTAAATAATAGGAATTTCTATTCTTAAAACTTTTTTTTTAACATGAATTGAAGCTAATTAAAACCTTTATAAGAAAACATTAACACATTTCATGTACAAGTTGAGGTAAAAAAATATTCAAAGAAATTAAGTTTCCTATCTTAACAATTTTTTCAATTTTTTTTTAAATCACTCTGTATGCGTGTTTAAGGCTTTAAAAATGTCTACAATTTGATGTGCCCAACAAGGTCATCGCTTTAAAAATAAAAAAGTTACAAGTATGGGCAGTTTTAAGTGGCGCACCCTGTACATCTTTCCACTCCACTACGTGGATGTGGAAGTAATAAATCAAATGGCATATATTTTCATTAAAAATAATGTATGTTTTTATCCGAATTTGTTATAAATAAAAACAAGAAATGAAATGTTTCATATTTCTATTGTGAAATATAGTTCATTTAGTTATCCTTAAAATAAAATCATGGAAAAAAACATTTTATATTTATTACAAAAAATGTTTTGTAAGACATACAAAGAAAAATGTTAGTGTAGTTTTGGTGAATAAGTATACCTACTAGAAGCCTCAGAATTTTTATAATATTTACACTACTATAAAGAAAACTACCTGTTGTTAAACTTGAAGCATGTTCAATTTTATTAACATTTAACATTACAAATTGTGTTTTTATAATAAGAAATGTTTCTTTTTATTTAAAATACACTTTTAGATGTATCAATAAACCCTCATGTCATAATATTTTAGCTTCATTAAATCAGTATTTATAATTACTTAATAATTTTCGCACAATTTGTATCCCAATTTGGGACATTGGATGATTTGAGTCGTAAGTTTTATTTCCACATCCAAATAGTGGATTGGAAGTAGAGTAATCGTAAAAAAAACTTCAATTTTTTTTTGTTGAAATCGGTTTAGAATGTCATGAAATATCGAGATTTTAAATTTGAGGGCAAAAAAAAATTGTATCTATCGGTTTGTCTGTATTTTTTGTACGCACGTTTCCTGTGGGACGGTTTAAGATATTAACTTAATAGTTGTTACGTGTATGTATTATAAAAAGATCTGGAACACATTGCTATAAAATTACACAAAAAATAATCGTTTTAGAGATTTTAGCATTTTACTAAATCGCCAGAATGTATTTACAATAACGGTGTAAAAGCCGCTCGAAAAGTGGCTTATATTTGGTAATTTTTTAGTTTCGGAGTCTGTTATTCTAGTTTCGGTTAAACAAACAATAATGGGTTGTATCTGAAACTAATTGACTTGTCTTTTTGAAATGAAGGATTGCTAGTTCTGAAAGACAGTTTTATTGCGTCTTATTATGAACGCTTGTGGGGTAAGGCCTCTATTGTAAGAAACCATCTCCGAAATATATTTATTTCAACCATATGTTTTGTTTTTTAAATTCATAAACATTTTCTCTACAGATATTTTAAAGGATGTCTATTGTTCAAAATAAGTAGACTTCATCGACTTACAGTCCAATTTACGTCTTTCTATTTGAAAGGGTAAAGGTGGTTTAATATTTGCTTACGAGACTGCAGTAGAAATTTTTTCGTTCTTTCTTTTCTTCACAAATTAGATATTTTTCTATTAAATATATATAAATTAATTACAATTTTAGAGATTACATGCATTTTGTGTCATGAAAAAATTTAGATACATTTTGATAGTAAAAAACTGTTGAAAACTCGGAAAATATGTACGTCACAAAAAAATTAGAACAGAGCAAAATTGTAAAGAATATAAGTTTGAATTTTTCCAGATTTTTAAATTTCATAGTTTACGATATTTTCCATTTTCGGATAAGGGCCTTTTTTTTCGGTTTTTTCCAGGAAACTTGGACAGAGTGCACTTTAGGAAAAAGTCATAAAGGAAAAAAAGTCTTGTAGTTTAATAATATATTCACTCGAATTTATGGATTTTTCTCGTCACTTTTTTTTCCACCTTCAACCCTTTTTGGAAAAATTCAACCGCTATATCTCGGAAAATATGCATTTTTCGAATATTTTACGAGAGTAAAAAGTTGTTATTTTTCATAAAATTATCTAAAAAGACATTTTATTTTTTGAATTTACCTCAATTTTACTAGTTAACAAATTAGCAACAAGATCATTGTTTATAATAATTGCGAGGCAATATTAGCGGCCATTTTTTTTTTTGGAGTTTGATCTAGACTTCAAAACGAACAGAATCCACAAAGTTTTGTGAAAATCCATTCATTCGATAAACTATTTAGTCAAAATGCTAATTTGCCTACACTATAATGTGTTAGAACTACAAAGTACACATAACATAATCCTGGGATTATATAGACAGAGAAAATAAATTTCCTTTTAAGAGTTGATGTTCTGTTTTTGTTTCATTTTACCATTATTGTATTATTTTGGTTTGAAATACGTATGTTTACATTTTCATAAATGCTAAATATTTGTGTTGTATTCATTTTTTTAAAAGCTTTTATTTAACTTGCAATGTGTTATGTATGAATGTATGTTTGTTTGGTGAAATCTTGCAAGCTGAATTTTGACTAGTTCTTATTATACTAGAGCTTTGAAATTTGGCACACGTGTATAAGTCCGGTGACAATGTAACATAGTATAGCCACTATCGGTCTAAATCCAATATGGCGGACGTCCCAAGATGGCGGACCGGCTTTATAGTCACAACCCTATTGATATGGGTATCAAATGAAGGGGTTTTACGAGTAAAATACGATAGACAATGTGACGTCATTCTAAATTCAATATGGCGGACGTCCCAAGCTGGCAGATCGCCTTTTTCTTCACAACCCCCTTGATATGGAATCAAATGAAAGGGTTTGACGAGTAAAATACGATGAACTATGTAACGCCATTATAAATCCAATATGGCGGACGCCCTAGGATGGCAAATTATCTTTCTTCACGACTCCCTTGCCATTTGTATCAAATGAAAGGGTTTTGTCTGTCTGTAAAATAAGTAGACTAAAAAGTAAAAAATAAAATTATATAAAAAAAATATTTTTAAGAAAAAGCCTTCATTTGAAAAAACTGTACTAAAAAGTTTAAATAATTTTTTAAAATTCATTCACATGGAAACCAAAAGCTTTGGGGGCGGTCAATTGAGCAAAGTAACTATGCAATAGTGCTATATGACCGTCCGCAAAGTTTTTGGTTTCCAGGTGTATGAATTTTAAAAAATTATTTTTACTTTTTAGTACAGTTTTTTCAAATAAAAGCTTTTTCTTAAAAATACTTTTTTTTATATAATTTTATTTTCAATAAAAACGTTTTCAAATAAAGCTTGTCCTGCTACTTCCTTTTTAGATTTTAAAACTTAGTCATTTATATTTTTTTAAATTGGAATGTGGTTTAGGTTTTTGACTTTTTAAAAGTTTTTATGTAGAAATGAAACACCGTGGTCTCTTTGCCGATTTTCATTTTTTTTTTACGAAGTTGTTACTGGTCTATAAAATTGGGAGGTCTAGTTATATAGCAGGCAGTATGGGCGTATGAGTTTCGAATACATTTCGGACGCAGTTTATTTGTTGGAATCAGTTCTGGAGACACTACTGATTATGAGCATCCATGTTACCAGACGGTAACCCGGTCTGATATTGTTTAAAACAATTTTGTTTACAACAAAAGGAAATATTACATTTTTTCAATGAAACTATGTTTTTAAATATTTTTTTATCGATTTCCAACAAGAAATGTTCGATAATTTTTTTCATAAAGTTGATATTTTCAATGTTATTATGTTTTAAAAATTAAAAAATCTCCAATTTCTCGTTTCAGTAAGAGCCTTACATTTTCTAAGAAAGCATATACAGTGTGCCAGGGAGCGACGCATGATTAAATGAGCAATTCATATGTCTTGGAAATTTACCAAAAAAAAGTAATTTCTCTCATTTATAAAGTACTTTTTCTGAAATCGATCGGCAATGTCTACATTTTCGGCGCGATTTCAGATCGAAAAATGCACAATTCCAGTATTTTAGTCCGTTGCTAAGAAACTATCAGAAAACAGACCGGAAAAGATCCGTTGCCAAGCAACGATCAACAAAACCGTACGGGAATGTTACTTTCAGTAGTAGTAACATACAGTAAGTAACATTCCCGTATGGTTTTTTATGTATATTTTTGACAGTAAATAAATACACGCAGACAAACAATCAAACTTACATTTACACTTACACATACATCAAAATTACATTTATTAGTAAGCAGTTAGATTGTAATGAAGAAATGTAATGAAGAAATGTTAGATTATAATGAAGAAATGTTATTCATTAATGAAGAAATTTTATGCATTAATACAAATTCCTTAATTTATAATAATATTGATTGTGATTTCAGAAAAAATAGTATGCGTATTTCGGTGTGAAAGCACATTCCCGAACTTCGATGCATCGTCATCCGGGAATGTACTGCTTTCACACCTAAATACACAATATACTATTTTCTGTAAGAGATAGGACAAAATCTTAGAAAGAATTATTCAGAATGAGATTTTTTTATAGAAATAGTTTTGAATTAGTCAGATTTCAGTTTGTCTTAATATTTTAAGGTTTTTCAAATTGTTTAAACAATTTTAATTTACTTAAATAATTATAATTTATTTAAGCAATTACGTTTTGTTACAAATTTGTAGCATTTCCATCTTTTTTTAAGTTTCACAATTTTGTTTATTAAGAGTTTGCTAATGAAACCTGCAAATTATTTAAGCAACTTATTCCTGTTTATTGCCAACTTTCTTCAGAATAGAGCTAGAGTTGTGCAGGTTTTAAGAAATTTTGAACTTTTCATCGACTTTCTGCTCATATTTAAAATAAAGAACATTCTTGAGACTAATTAAAAATAATTTCTGCAAAAAGAGTCGCAAATAAATAACAATAAATGCTAGAAATACATGATACTCTACTTTTGTCCTTATGGGGTCATTTTGAGGCCCACTAGTTCTCATGGGGGGTGTAATTGAAAAAATAATTATTAATTCGTATTCTTTGAACTATTGTGAAATTTTAAAAAAGTTGGAAATGTTACAAATTTATAGCAAAATATAATATTTCGAATAAATTATAATTGTCTAATACACTTGAAAAGCATTAAAATATTAACACAATCTAGAAGGTGATTAATTAATAATAATTTGTGTAAAAGAGAACTCAAATAAATAATAATAAACGTTAAAAATACGTGATCCAACTTTACCCTTATAGGGTCACTTTGCAAGTGAGCAAAATTATAAAAAATTCAGTTTTATTTTTCTGAATAATATTTCTTTACAGCACCCTGTCCTATCTCGTACAGAAAATTTGATAAATTGACAAATAGCAGAACAAAACTATCTGTGAGAACTAAAAAGAAAAACTATCTACAAAATTAATTTCCAATCTTTGCAGATAGATTTTCTTTTTAGTTCATACAGATTGTTTTTTCTACTATTTGCCAAATCCCATAAAGAATATGTTTTATAACAATTATAAGCAAATAAAAAGTAATTCACTTTTACGCGAACTTCATGTTTCGAAACTTAAATTGTGACATAAATTAGTATTCTCACAGGATGAGATTTCCTTATTTACTTATACGTCGACAGACTGCAGATTGTAATAATATTCTTCTAGGCAAATACGATAAAGCAGCATACATCTGACAACGCCGCCGGAAGTCAGTTAAACCTGTAATTTTTATATTCGGGTGTCATTTTACGCATCGATTAAAATATTCATAAGGACACCAATTAAACCGTAAAGTAGGTAGGATGCTAACTTAGCCTTTAAATAAATTTTGTGTATATCAGTGTGTATATTAGTGGATGCCAAGTGAGAACGTTATTAGGTAGGATGCCAACGGATACCTTATATAAATATATATATATATATATATATATATATATATTTATATATTTATATATATATATATGTTATATAAAATTATACGCTATATCATCAAGATATAAAGCGACATTACAGATAGCATCATATTACAGTATTAGATAACAGCTTCCTTTGAATTG
Organism: Rutpela maculata; assembly: GCA_936432065.2. NCBI lineage: Eukaryota > Metazoa > Arthropoda > Insecta > Coleoptera > Cerambycidae > Rutpela > Rutpela maculata. Next base: position 36,506,062 of record OW386294.2, on the reverse strand, counting down.
CTTATCTAGATATTAAGTTTCATTTTAACTTCTCACAATATTATGCTGATTAGCTAGCTTGCATTTCCTTTGTTCAACTTTGGCTGACACATCATTTGAAAACTTATAAATAAGACTAACGAGCATTTGTACCGCCAGTTATCATACTCACTTCATATTAAATGTATCATACATAAATTGTATCTTTTATTCAGGAATCAACGTTGATTCCTCATGTAACTAAATAAAAAGTTTTTAAAAAGTCAATCACGCAAACAGCGATCTAACAAATGGCGCAGTCGGTAGGATCTAACTAACATCGCGTGTTCGGGAGCCTAACTAGTGGTAAACGTATCCAGCGGAACAAGGAGTCCATCTGCAAAAGGTGCCTAACCATTGGAAAAGAACCATTAGAACAAGGAGAACTTCTTAACCGTGGTGGTGGATCCCAATCCTTTAATTAGAAGAACCTACTAACCAGATGAAGAAAATATTCACGTAAGTCATTTTAAGAATCATCTCGCTTACTTTATTCATAACCTATTTAAGTGAACAGTTCTATTGTCAAAGTGAAATCCAATCCTTTACAAACGCAACGAAACAAGTTTATTTAATTTTAAGTTTATTTATTTTCGTATTATACTGCTAATACGAAACATTGTGTATTATACAGCTAATATACAATCCATTTGCACACGCAACGTAACAAGCTAATTTAATTTAAGTTCGTATCATACTGCTGATACGCAACCAATTTCTTTTTGCAATCCAAATAATTTAAATACAAAGCAAAATGCCAGACAGAGCTCAACCAGAGACAGCTCAACCAATTGTACCGGCACCAGCCGAACAACAACAACAGCAACTACAACAACTACAACAACAACAACCAGAGCAAATTGAGCCTTACAAGCTCTCTGAAGTATTTTCATTGATACCGGAATTTGATGGCAACGCCATTAATTTGCAAACATTTTTAAACTCATGTCAGTGTGCACAAAGTATGGCAATCCATGACCAGAAAATTTTACTAACAATCCACATCAAAAATAAGTTAAAAGGCAAAGCTGCCGAATTAATTAATTCACGCAACCCTGGCACCTGGCCAGAAATCAAAGCACTCTTGGAAACTCATTTTGGGGACTCCAGAGATCTAACGGCCCTGATTCAGGACCTGCAGCGCATTCACCAATTGCCAGGCGAATCCGCATTAACATTTGTATCGCGTCTACAAACGCACAACGCGAAGATGCACGCCGCAGTGCAAAAACAAAATCTCACGGGAACACAAAGAACTGCACAATCAGATCTTATAGAAACCATGACACTTAATAATTTGTTAACGGGCTTAGAACCAAACTTAGGCCGCATCATACGTACCAGTAACCCTCCAACCATACTAAAAGCTGTTAGCAGAATTCGGAGAGAACTGCAACTCTCCTATTTCGAACAACAAAAATTTCCGAAAAATAGTCCGGTCAAAAATCCCAATTTACAACCCAAACGACCAACCTCTAATTTTCAACAGAAATTCTGCTCATTTTGTAAAAGAAATGGACACGTCATAAACGAATGTCGTACAAGGCAACAGCAACAGTCTATGCCATCGACATCAAACTTCCAGAGACCAAATTATCAAGGAAACCCAAATTTTCAAAATTTTTCTCAAACCAATCAATTTAATCAGAGGACATTCCCTCAACCTAATCAATCTAGTCAACCACAACAAAACAGGCCCTCAGCCATAAGACCGAACCCGAATTTCAATCAGCAAAGACCCTCTGCTATTCAACCAAACCCAAACTTCAACCGTTTTAATCAACAAAAAACGCATCATCTAAATTACGAACCTTATGAAAACCAATGCGATTTTAATCAATACAGTGACTATTCTTCTGATTACCAAACTGCAGATGATACTTACGAACATTATAACTTTGAAACTAACCAAAATTTCCAAGAGAACTATACAGCTAATTCTCAATACGAGCAATACGAGGATTATACTGCTAACCCTCAGGATTTTTGCCAAGGTTTGGACCAACCAACAGATCCTCCCAACGGGAAATTCGAACCAATTACGGAGCTAGAAACTCAAATACAAACTATGAACCTCAACGACAATATCGACCCCATGCTGAACTCCCCAGAACAAAAGTTCATATAAATACGCTTTCTCGTACCTTGTTAATGGTAAACTCAAAAAATCTTTGTTATACGAAAGACGCAACAGGGAAATTTAAAATCTTAATAGACACAGGTGCAGGTATATCAATTTTTAAACCCAAGACAGCTGAAAATTATAGACGTAGATCCCCTGAAAATATAACTATACAGGGTATTACTGATCAAAAATTTTATATCAATGAATCCGTTCTCATCCCCTTTTCGGATGAGTCACACAAGGTTTATATCTATAATCTAGATATAGATTTTGATGGATTATTAGGCGCAGACTTTCTAGAACATTATGAATGTCGAATAGACTTTAAAAATAAACAGCTAGTCACAAATTTTAAAACTCTACCGTTATTTAAAGTTACGGAAGATATAGCTACAGAAAATTTACCTCTACGACCAACTACAAATTCTACTATAAAAAATCAAAATTTAGACATCACAAAAAATCAAAATTTAAGCATCATCAAAAATAAAAATGTAGACAACGAAAAAAATGCAATCCCTATCGAATCACGTATGAACAAGATTTTCAAATTAAAATGTAACTTGGAAAACACCGAGGCTATACTGGTAGCCCAGGAAAATGAAAAGGTACGCCTACCGAATACTCTTGAAAAAATCGATAACAACGGAGAATTTCTAACATCAATATTAAACGCTAACGCGATACCGAAAACTGTAAGTTTCTCTAACCTTAAGCTGGAACCAGTACAAAAATTCAAAGCAATTTTTAATGCAAATTATCAAGAGCCGGATTCCCAACCTAAGGACAGAAATCTTGAAATTAAAAATCAAAATTTAGGCAACAAAAATAATTTAATTCCTTATGAACCACATACCGAAAAAATAACTAAACTAAAACGTAATTTGGGTAACACTAATGCCAAACCAGAAATACAGGAAAAAGGAAAAATTTCAGATTTAACCTCCACTGTTGTTAACCTACAAAGAATTCACATTTCCGATACAAAATCGTACCCTATAGATAAACCCAAGCCGACAGCTTCAAACCCTAACATTTCAAAAAGCGATTCGAAATTACAAGTAAAAATAAAAACACCTAATACCGTTTCAAAAACTGCATTTCAAATCGGCAACAAAACACCCTACAAACCGAAAATTCAGAAAACAAATAAAATTCTAAGAAACTTTCGAACAATTTTTCGCAGTCAAAATAAAAATAAAGCTCATATGCCACACATAACCATGAACATAAGAAAACAAAATTTATTTCTTGCATCCATCAGAGCAATAGCAAAAATTGTAGAATTTTCAAACCTAAAATTCGAGCCTATTCAAAAATTCAAATCTATATTTAAGCTTTATTAGCGATACCAGGTTTTGTCTCAATCAGATTCCGACACTATAAAAAAATACGTTAGCAATAAATTAAGTTTTACAAACATAAACAATTTTTCAAAATTATTTAACAAACATTTTTTTTCCACCCAAATAAAATCTTTCCAGTAAAATAGTTACTCAAAACAGATTATCTTACATTAAAGTCATTTACTATCGTTTTTCAAAAACTTTCCTATACCTTTCCTATATATTAAAATAAAGTATTTTAAAATTATATGATTTATATCATCTCAAATGATTTCTAACATCACCCTGTAAATTAATACTTTTATTTTTTCAATTCACTTCTACGAAAAAAAAAAATCTTTCCTCTAATTGAATTGTAACAATAATGGAAATAGGAAATAAAATACCCTAACTTTAATCTTATCGATTAAACAAAAGGTGACTTAAGGAAAATGTATAAATTAAATTCGAAGAAATTCTAACAAGCACATTTATACTTCCCACAGAAGCACGTCTTGTACATTTATCAATTAAACACTTTACCAAGAAATGCAGAGGATACCTAACACTCTAGTCTTATATTATATTCGCTATAATATTTCATTAGGTACACGCGTTTTTCACATAAACAAGATAACATTCAAGATAAGAACAATGCATCAGAAACTTTTTACAATTAAACTGTAACCTAAAGCTAGAATGCATTATTTAAATTAGTAAATCCTTCACAAAAAATAAAAAAATAACAAATATACAGTACGTTGTTTAAAAGAAGAAAAATTAACAATTTTCAGAATGTTCAAATTCTATCATAAATCTTACACGAACTTGACATCTTTTAAGAAAAATGTATTAATTATAGACTAGTCAAACAAGCAACTTTTACATCGAGAATACAAAGATATTATGACTTTCTTTCATCAAAATAATTTACAAGACCTCCATCACGAACTTATTAAGAACATATTTTGACCTGAATTTCATAATGATAAAATCAATATTATATCGAACAAAACAGACATAGGAGATATTTCATCATCCTTCTATCTTTTGATATTGAATCTGCAATTGAACATCTATTTTTGGTACTATTTAAAAATCAAGATGTTTCAGATCTTTCTAAGATATACTTTGCAGAAAATAATCTAGACCTCCCTATACTTGAAATTTTATCATTCATTTTTGCAGAAAAAGACCTAAAAGTAGTAATTTGTCAAGATATCGTCAGAACTGCCGACGAAGATGAAATTCCAATTATATTGGAGCAAAATCATTTTGGTAAAAATAATCTACATCGCGGAATAAATGAAACGATTCGAAGAATTAGAGAAAAATACACTTGGCAAGGTCTAACTAAAGACGTGGAAAATTTTATAAAAAATTGCGAAACTTGCCAAAAGACTAAAGTATGCCGGAAAAACCTTAACAACCCTCTAGTAGTCACAGAAACCCCAAGAACACCATTCGAAAGAATTAATATCGATTTATTTGAATTCCCAACTCGAAATTACGCTTTAACTATTCGCGACGAGTTAACCAAATTTACACAAGCCTATGCAGTCCCGGACAAATCCGCAAAATCCGTCGTAAATACCTTGTTGTTATACTTTCAACATTACGGTACCCCGCTAAGAATCCATTGCGATTATGGTGGCGAATTTGACAACCGTTTGCTTAAAGATCTCTGCACCCTCTACGACATAAAATTAACTTATTCAAGCATAGGACATCCCCAATCGAACGGATCCATAGAAAGATTTCATGCTACTCTAGCTGAAATGATAAGAATTCATAAAACTGAAAATCCAAACGAACATCCTTTCACGATTTTACCATATGCAGTAATATGCTATAACAATTCGGTAAATAAAACACACGGTTTCACCCCATATGAACTTATCTTTGGTCATACGTCTAACAGACCACCTGAAACCTTATATAACCAAAAAGAGTTAATAACCAAATACGTTAGAGATTTAAACAACAGAATATCCCACTACTATAAAATAGCCCGTAGTCGAACACTATCTCAAAAGCAGAAAGCAAAAGTTCGTTTCGACAGAAATGTTTCTCAAAAACGATCTGAGTACAAAATAGGTGACTTAGTGTATGTAAAAGAATCACAAATCAAAAACAAATTGCAAAACAAATTTAACGGTCCTTTTAAAATAAAAGAAATTTTTCAAAATTCTGCTACCTTATTAAACCTCGAAACGAAACAAGAAACCAAAGTAAATTTTGATAGAATGAAACCATATACTGAAAATTAAATTTATTTTCAGGTTTCTCCTGCTGTTCGGATCAGCACTCTGTCAATACAAAATTACCCCAATCAATAACACCGTTGGTGTATACTACCACCAAGACACGGACATCGTGGTGACAAATGACAAATGGACTCTACTAGTGCATAAAAACATTTCATCCCTCAAACTAGCTTTTGACAAAAATCAAAATATCTTAGACAGAATCTTGTACACTCTCCATAATGGTGATCATAAGTCAATTATTTTTACGAGTGAAATTAAAACAGACTTTAACCTTTTAACACAAATATCCAACTCTATAAAAATGAAATTTGACGAAATCTTTTCAGATACAAAGAGATATAAACGAGGAATACTTAACGGTATCGGTACAATATTCAAATCCATAACTGGAAACCTAGATGCTGAAGATGGCCAATACTATACTAATTGTATAAATAAACTAAATAACGACGAACATCAATTGGAAAACTTAATCAAAAATCAAATTTCAGTTACGACTTCTGTTATTAAAAACTTCAACTCGACTATACAAAAATTACAAATTGACGAGGAAACGTTTAACAAAGATCTCGATGAAATCGAACGCACAATTCAAACCATGACTCAAGCTATTGAGGCTGCTCATATAAAACTAAAATTCTTATACATTTCCGAACAACTAATGGCGAGCTATTTGTATATCGAAGATAATTTAAACGACATTCTAAACTCAATAACATTTGCCAGACTAGGAATCATTCACACGTCCATCATAACACCTAATCACTTAGTGACAGCACTACAAGAAGTTTCACAGAGCTTACGAAGGAACAATTTGCCTCTCCCCATTAAATTATCGGCAGTTGCTAAGTATTTGGATATTATTGAATTACAAGCGTTTCAAATGGATTCTAACTTAGTATTTGTTTTAACAATACCACTTGTTGAACCCCAAAATTATAACACCTATCGCCTATATCCTATCCCGATACTTGATAACAGAACTGGTCTACATCACATTTTATCTATTTCACAAAAGTTTATCGCGAGAGACGATGATTCTTTAATGTACATACCTATACAAAATTTGAAAGAATGCAAACCTCTTTATTTTGGAACCAAACTATGCTCAAACCTATACGCTTATCCCATCGATCAAAATGCCATATGCGAAGCCAGAATCCTCAAACCACTAGCTAGACTCCCAGAAAACTGCCAGACCTCCTTCATCATCAGCCAAGGGTACAATGTCCAAGAACTTGAAGACAACTCATGGCTAATAATTAATTCCGAACCACTTCACATTACCATCAACTGTCCAAAGAGAGAATCCACAACTGAGCTAATCAACAAAAATTCCATCATCAAACTACAACCAGGATGTTACGCCTATGCAGGCATCACCCGAATACAAGCCAGTGCTAAAGACTTTTCCGAAATTAAAGACAATTCACATCCTATCCAAATTCCTTTTGAATGCTGTAATCACATGCCCGACAAAATCAAAATTCCAAAATTAAAACCTCTCAAATTAAACAATCTCGACGTAGAAGACCTAGATATTGCTAAAAACAAATTGGACCAATATTCCAAAGACCTGGATGACCTCATAAACGAACCTTTTGTGACCAAACACATATCTTGGTTCACATATTTCATAATCACTCTCATCATTCTATTAGTTCTACTTTACATAACCTGTAAATGCAGAAGAAGAAGATGTGGAGCATTGCGAATCCAACCCTCAACGGACAACCCTCCTTCACCTCCTTCAGAGCGAAGCAGAGTTTTTACCAAATTTCCTAGACTGATCCCTCCAAGAAAGCGACCCGGTATTAAACCTCAAGAAGAAGAGGACATCGAGTTAACATAGACTTTCATATGTGGAGTTTTACCCTTGTCTATTAATTTAGACCATTGCATTTTATTCTTATTACATTTATGTAATCTACTACTCGCTTATTATTATTATCATCTACCAATTTTAACTTTTATGTATTTTATTATTTGGCTTTGTATTCATTCAACATTGTTTCAATTTATTTTGCATTATATTCATTTAACGTTTCTAACCATTTTCAAAAGTTGCTGCATAACATCAACTTTTTTATTAAGGGGGAAGTTGTTATATAAAATTATACGCTATATCATCAAGATATAAAGCGACATTACAGATAGCATCATATTACAGTATTAGATAACAGCTTCCTTTGAATTGCTTATCTAGATATTAAGTTTCATTTTAACTTCTCACAATATTATGCTGATTAGCTAGCTTGCATTTCCTTTGTTCAACTTTGGCTGACACATCATTTGAAAACTTATAAATAAGACTAACGAGCATTTGTACCGCCAGTTATCATACTCACTTCATATTAAATGTATCATACATAAATTGTATCTTTTATTCAGGAATCAACGTTGATTCCTCATGTAACTAAATAAAAAGTTTTTAAAAAGTCAATCACGCAAACAGCGATCTAACATATATATATATATATATATATATATATATATATATATATATATATATATATATATATATATATATATATATATAATATATATATTAAAAAACATCCAAATAGTATTAATGACAAAACTGACACGCAGAACCTGACAATACAATATACAATAACCTTTTAATAAACCAGCATAAGAAAGAATACAGAACACCACAGTAAAGACGCCAAAACACGCCACTGAAACCACTTAAAATCAACCCATATCTAAGAACACGTGCAAAGCATTTAGATCGGTAAAATTCCAGAAAACAGACATATATTAGCATCTAAATGAATCTCATCCCTCAGTATCATTAAAGAACTTGCTAAAGCCACACAAAAAAGTGAAGTGAAAATAATAAAAACAAAAAAAATGAAGCGAAAAAGAAAAACAATAAGTGCAAAAACAGTGAACTAGTGCCACATCCTCGGATGAAAATTGTTTTAAGGTATGGTTTATCCTTATTATTTTAAATTCAAAATGTAATTTCAAACAAAAATTTATTTTAGAGATACATTGAAAAAGGTGTGAATAAACGCCGAAACGTCTGTATACAAACAAAATAAATGTGAAAATTATAGAGTTTTATATTAATGAACCAGGACCCAAGAATTAAATCCTCAAAATATATAATTAAACAAGGTTCAAGAACAATTTTAAGGAATTAACAATTCTTTCTAATTATATATATATATATATATATATATATATATATATATATATATATATATATATATATATATACATTTAGTACTTATACACATCCGAATATTATACGGTTAGGTGGCGTTTGCCTCCGATTTCGGAGGCGGAGACGTTTTGTGTTGTTTTCATCGCGAATGTCTTGATAATAAGTAAATTCATGACTCATTATTATCAATAATGATCAGCTTTATTGGTGCGCATATAAGATTATGACAAAAGAGGAAGAGATAGAGAGATAGAAGCATTTAACGACATTTTTTTTGGAGGCGGAAAATACCTATAAACATATATAAACATACACCATAGTCCACTACATTTTTTGCCAGGTGGCGCTGCTGTTTTAAACATTTGATGTATATAGGTATTAAATGCCTCCTTACAGTAAAGTAGCGATATCGCCTCATAAACTTGGCAACGGAGTAAAGAGGCACACTATTCCTATATACATCTGTAGATATGGTAACTAAAATTATCTTACTAAAAATATAAATAACTTTTATACACAGAAATAATACTTTCTAGAGATCAATGGGTTTTTTAAATTTTTTCAATTTGGGAATAAAAAAACGTTTATTTTGTTAGAAAGAAATATTTTTGTACCCCTTTATAACTTAGAGCAAATTAAAAAAAGGTCTTTACCTTATTAAAAATGTATTTATTTAACAGGACACCAACATTCCTCAACGTAACTAGTTGCCCTTAATCCACTATTTGTCACTGCCGCTGGCCTTATATAATAAAAGTAAAAAAAAAATTTGAAGACGATTTTTATTGGGGGGGGGGGGGGGCTAAAAAGCAGAAAATAAAAGAATAATAATAACACAGGTCAACATTTAGTTTAAAAAAATACACAGGACTCTACCTAGGTACCCAGGGGTTTTTGGGGTCGCTGATTCCGATGCTGAGGTCGGTTAAGCTCTATCACGTCAGGTTCAAGGACATCTGAAGGTCAAACTAAGAAAAGGTGGTTAAAAAATCTGAGAAAATTCACACATAGGTTTTGGGGTCGCTGAGTCCGAATTCGGTGTTTGCTTACCCTTAAAAGGCATCCGAAGGTCATTTCAAGGTTAATTTGAGAAAAACGGAGAGGAAGCTATTAAGAAATCTGAAAAAATTTACATATAAGCTTTTGGGTAGCTGAGTCTGTATCCGATGCCGGTTGACCTCTATCACGTCAGTTTCAAGGTCACTTGAAGGTCAAACTAAGAAAAGGTGGTTGAAAAAATCTGAAAAAATTCACGCATATGTTTTTGGGGTCGCTGAGTCCGAATCCGGTGTTCGCTTACCCTTAAAAGGCATCCGGAGGTCATTTCAAGGTTAATTTGAGAAAAACATAGGAGAAGCTGTCAAAAATCTGAAAAAATTTATATATAGGTTTTTTGGGTCGCTGAGTCTGCATTCGATGTCGGTTGACCTCTACCACGTCAGTTTCAAGGTCATTTGAAGGTTAAAGTAAGAAAAGGTGGTTGAAAGAATCTGAAAAAATTCACACAGGTTTTTCGGGTCGCTGAGTCCGAATTCGGTGTTCGCTTGCCCTTAAAAAAAGTCATCCAGAGGTCATTCTGAGGTCATTCTGAGGTCATTCTGAGGTCATTTCAAGCCGGCATTCGTCCGCCAGCTTTAGCTGCACATGGAGATTCTTCGGCTATCTCAGTGCAAATATATTTAATTCAATGAATCACCTACTTATTTTCTTCTGTGAAAGGATGGCCTTTAAGTATAGTTGCAGAAGCAGAGCGAACATGCGAGTAGAGAGTACCGATAGTTGGCGCATGCCCACCGCAAGTGAGTTGGCGCAGAGGAGGGATATAAGTTCGGCGCTAATCACGGGCGTTGGCTTCACTCACTTGGAGCTCAATCAGTGCCAGCTTAGGGCCTCGCATTTAGGTGGCCTCAGAACTCAGATTTCATACGCAGATATGCACGTTTATTTTATTAGAAGAGAAAGCTTCAGCGAAAAACGTACCTAGAGCTTAGGGCCTCCGGTTACCTAAAACCGGCCCTGAGCTCAATCCTGTCAGGATCAAAGTAATTTAATGGTTTTTTGAGTCAGACAATCTGACAAGGAGGCAGACAGACTGTCAGATAGAAACATTTAGTCTTTCAGTCAGACAGGAAGATAGACAGAATTACCGACAGGTAGAAAGGCAGGATGTCAAATAAATGGACAGAGAGAAAATGCAGGCGGATGATAAATACAGACTAACAAGCAAACAAACAGGTGTGCAGTTATAAAGACAGACAGATAAACAGACAATAAGTAGGCAGGTGAGCATTCGTATACATTTTTTCTAATTTGTTTCACCTCTATTCTTACTTTAACCTTCAAACGACCTCGAACATGAGGTGATAAAGGTCAACCGACATCGGATTCGGACAGACCAAAAACCTATGTGTGAATTTTTTTAGATTTTTTCAAAAACCTTTTCTTAGTTTGACCTTCAAATGACCTTGAACCTGACGTGATAGAGCTTAACCGACCTCGACAACGGAATCAGCGACCCCAAAATCCCTGGGTACCTAGGTAAAGTCCGGTGTATTTTTTCAAACTAAATGTTGAATCTTCCACCTTCCAAAGATATTTTAAAAACTTAGATTATTCTGGAGCAAAAATAAAATATTTCCCTCTAGCAAGAAATAAAAATGTTTTAAAAAGCATTCGAGACCAAAACTCTAGAATATATTTGTTGGTTAATCATAAATTTTGCTACTAATTAATGATAGTTTGTTGAAGTCATCTCGAATGCTTTTCAAAAATTTTTTAAACATTTCAAAAATTTTTCTCTTGCTGGAGGGAAATATTTACATTTTTGCTCCAAAATGATTAAGTTTTGAACATTTTACTTCTTTAAGTATATCATCTCTGAAATATTTCATATTATTTTCTGCTTTTCTGCATTCTGTTGGTTCCAAGTTTTCTCCTCGCCAAACATGAATTTGGAGAAATACTCTGTAAGAATGTTGACGTAATGCCTCGGATGTTGGTGGCAGTCTTGGTAGAATCCCGGTAGTACTAGATTGGCCGACTAACTTATTGAAGATAATGAATCTTTGATGATTCAAAGATGTCTCTTTTTTAGGGGCTTTGTATACTGCTAGCGCGAATTTCTCTCCAGCACTTGTAATTTCTTTTTTCGTTGAGCTACGGTTGTTGAATATACGGACAACCTCTTCGAGATCTTTTCTTTTATTGACGCATTCCACCGTTTGCACTTTTTCTTTACCAAAGAAAGCTGAAGTGTTATCACATCCACTGAACGTGTGGCCATACAGCTTTTTAAAACTTCCGAGGACTACAAGTCACGAGAAATGTAATCTTTATTTTTATTTTTCTCTGAGCCTCTCTTAAGAAACGAATATCTTCGGATGCGAGAGCGATAATCAATGCGAGAAGATCAATATCTTGTCCGAGGATGACCACTGTATCGTTTTCATGAGATTCGTTTAAGGCGGTTTGAACTATGAGTACGTCAGCGTGGTCTACAGCAGTAATTGTTTTGATTCCCTAGTTTTTAAATCTCTCCACCAATTACGAAATAAACCGTTCCTTTCTGTGAGATTGTTTATCATTTTATTTTGCGTTTCAGTCAGTGGCGTGTTCTCATGAAAAACAATTTCCGGTGAAATGCGTTTCAAAAGTCGCTGCTGTCTTTCGATGCTCTTCATACTGCAGGCATTGTCAGCATATCCGTCAAACACTACAGTCACTTTTTGGCTTTTTGGTTTACGAATAAAGCTGCTTCGGCCATACTACACAATGAATCAAATTGCCGCCATCAACAATGAACTGGCAATCGGAAAAATCTATTGTCCTCTCTCGTACAGCATTGAAAATATCATACAGACGATTTCTTAATTTTCCTCATCCTTTTTCATCGAAGAGAAGAAGTGAAATTGAAGCAAGCTCAAAGTTGAAATATGACTCCAAATCTTCTTTTGAGTGAACAGTACAGATTACCCTCTAATATAATTGCAAAGAAGGGGAAAATACATAAACTACTTGCGACAAAACCCTCTATATATGCATCTAATAGAGAAAATTCTGCTCAATAAATTCATTCCTGAGCATTTTTCTCGTTAAAATAACCAGTTTTAAGATATTTGGAGTCAAACTTGGAATAGGATGGATTTTTACCTCTGCGCCCCAACTACCCCTCTGTTCGGACGCTGTTAGCGCGAAATAACTGAGGATAAGCTACAAGGTTAATAGTACATTTTTTATGCAGAATTTAATGCGACAAATTTTTAATTTCCTATACTTTTTACTCTTTCGACGAACGGTTTACAAGATAAAAGTGAAAAACCAGCGTTTAAGTCCCCGTAATATGGCCGAAGCAGCTCTATTCATAATCATTACGGACGTCCCACCCTTAAATTGGGGGGAACTTTTCGGGTATCTATTTCTAACCCTATCTAGATTACGCATCCCAAATATTATTACTTTATAAATTATTTCTTCTAAAATAGCTAATTTACGTGGAGTAATATGTAACAATTGTGTTACAAAATTGAACTGATTCAGTGATGTCTTTTGAAAAGCATATTAAATAGTAATAATAATTCCCTTAAGTACATATTTTGAATTACATACATTATTCTACAATAGATATTTAGCGTGAACGCCTCATTTTAAACCAGATAATCACACATTATCGGATAAAACACCAACGTAAACTGATAGAGTACTACTTACACAATATTAATCATCATAATAACAAACGCACACGGTTGCATAGAGCAACTAATTGCGCACGCGCTAGAGCATTTTACACTATAGAAGTCTGGCAACCTCGAAGGAGGCAAACTCTACCGTTATGTATAACAGTTTTAAATACATTGAGTCAGAGAGGTACTATTTATATAACGAGGCGTAAACATACCAATTGTATGAACAAAAAAGTGTATGTAAAAAAAGATAAAAATCCTATCCCCTCTCCGCGTGCCCTTGGTAAGTGAAATTCGGCGGTTATGTATATGTAAACAGAAATAATCTATCTATATTATTTCTAGTGGAGGTGCGGGCGTCACAAATTTGTAAGGAGGTGGACACGATACAAATGCACATATATATATGTTAGATCACGGTTTACATGAGTGACTTTTTAAAAAGATTTATTTACTTAAATGGAGCCAACGTTGGCTCTTGGAAAAGGAATAATACAATAATTAGAAGTGTTTCATTCTAAGTGAGTTTAATAACTGACTTTACAAAGCACGTCTAGTCGTATTTATAACATACAGAACCTAAGTAAGCAAAATATAGGACAAAGGAAATGCAATTCGACAGTCAGCATAAAATGTGAGAAACAAAGGTGAAATATAATATCTCTAAGATAAGCGATTAATAAGAGAAGTCATTATCATGTAATATGATATACATGTGGAGGTTTGTTATGACTAAGTCTTTATAATAAGCGTATAATTTTATATAACAACTTCCCCCTTAATAAAAAAGTTGATGTTATGCAGCAACTTTTGAAAATTGTTAGAAACGTTAAATGAATATAATGCAAAATAAATTGAAACAATGTTGAATGAATACAAAGCAAAATAATAAAATACATAAAGTTAAAATTGGCAAATGATAATAATATTAAGTGAGTAATACATTACATAAATGTAATAAGAATAAAATACAATGGTCTAAATTAATAGACAAGGGTAAAACTCCACATATGAAAGTCTATGTTAACTCGATGTCCTCTTCTTCTTGAGGTTTAATACCGGGTCGCTTTCTTGGAGGGATAAGTCTAGGAAATTTGGTGAATACTCTGCTTCGCTCTGAAGGAGGTGAAGGTGGGTTGTCCGTTAAGGGTTGGATTCGCAATGCTCTACATCTTCTTCTTCTGCATTTACAAGTTATGTAAAGTACAACTAACAGGATGATGAGAGTGATTATGAAATACGTGAACCAAGATACGTGTTTGGTCACAAAAGGCTCGTTTATGAGGTCATCCAGGTCTTTGGAATATTGGTCCAATTTGGTTTTTGCAATATCTAGATCTTCTACGTCGAGATTGTTTAATTTGAGTGGCTTTAATTTTGGAATTTCTATTTTGTCGGGCATGTGATTACAGCATTCAAAAGGAATTTGGATAGGATGTGAATTGTCCTTAATTTCGGAGAAGTCTTTGGCACTGGCTTGTATTCGAGTGATGCCTGCATAGGCGTAACATCCTGGTTGTAGTTTGATGATGGAATTTTTGTTGATTAACTCTGTCGTGGATTCTCTCTTTGGACAGTTGATGGTGATGTGAAGTGGTTCGGAATTAATTACTAGCCATGTGTTGTCTTCAAGTTCTTGGACGTTGTACTGACTAATAATGAAGGAAGTTTGACAGTTCTCTGGAAGTTTTGGCAATGGTTTTAGTATTCTGGCTTCACATATGGCATTTTGGTCGATAGGATATGCAAACAGGTTAGAACATAGTTTGGTTCCAAAATAAAGTGGTTTGCATTCTTTCAAATTTTGTATAGGTATGTACATCAAAGAATCATCATCTCTCGCGATATATTTTTGTGAAATAGATAAAATGTGATGTAGACCAGTTCTGTTATCGAGTATCGGGATAGGATATAGGCGATAGGTGTTATAATTTTGGGGTTCAACAAGTGGTATTGTTAAAACAAATACTAAGTTAGAATCCATTTGAAACGCTTGTAATTCAATAATATCCAAATACTTAGCAACTGCCGTTAATTTAATGGGGAGAGGCAAATTGTTCCTTCGTAAGCTCTGTGAAATTTCTTGTAATGCTGTTACCAAATGATTAGGGGTTATGATTGAAGTGTGAATGATTCCTAATCTGGCAAATGTTATTGAATTCAAAATATCGTTCAAATTATCTTCGATATACAAATAGCTTGCCATTAGTTGTTCGGAAATATATATGAATTTTAGTTTTATGTGAGCAGCCTCGATAGCTTGAGTCATGGTTTGAATTGTGTGTTCGATTTCTTCGAGATCTTTGTTAAACGTTTCCTCGTCAATTTGTAATTTTTGTATAGTCGAGTTGAAGTTTTTAATAACAGAAGTTGTAACTGAAATTTGATTTTTGATTAAGTTTTCCA
Source organism: Rutpela maculata (assembly GCA_936432065.2). Lineage (NCBI taxonomy): Eukaryota > Metazoa > Arthropoda > Insecta > Coleoptera > Cerambycidae > Rutpela > Rutpela maculata. The sequence goes on along the minus strand of OW386294.2, from coordinate 36,490,064 downwards.
ATTGGTGTTCGTCGTTATTTAGTTTATTTATACAATTAGTATAGTACTGGCCATCTTCAGCATCTAAGTTTCCAGTTATGGATTTGAATATTGTACCGATACCGTTAAGTATTCCTCGTTTATATCTTTTTGTGTCTGAAAAGATTTCGTCAAATTTTGTTTTGATAGAGTTGGATATTTGTGTCAAAAGGTTAAAGTCTGTTTTAATTTCACTCGTAAAAATAATTGACTTATGATCACCATTATTGAGAGTGTACAAGATTCTGTCTAAGATATTTTTATTTTTGTCAAAAGCTATTTTGAGGGATGAAATGTTTTTATGCACTAGCAGAGTCCATTTGTCATTTGTCACCACGATGTCCGTGTCTTGGTGGTAGTATACACCAACAGTGTTATTGATCGAGGTAATTTTGTATTGACAGAGTGCTGATCCGAACAGCAGGAGAAACCTGAAAATAAATTTAATTTTCAGTATATGGTTTCATTCCATCAAAGTTTACTTTAGTTTCTGGTTTTGTTTCGAGATTTAATAGGGTAGCAGAATTTTGGAAAATTTCTTTTATTTTAAAAGGACCGTTAAATTTGTTTTGTAGTCTGTTCTTAATTTGTGATTCTTTTACATAAACTAAGTCACCTATTTTGTACTCGGGGCGTTTTTGGGGAACATTTCTGTCGAAACGAACTTTTGCTTTCTCTTTTTGAGATTGTGTTCGACTACGGGCTATTTTATAGTAGTGGGATATTCTGTTGTTTAAATCTCTAACGTATTTGGTTATTAACTCTTTTTGGTTATATAAAGTTTCAGGTGGTCTGTTAGACGTATGACCAAAGATAAGTTCATATGGGGTGAAACCGTGTGTTTTATTTACCGAATTGTTATAGCATATTACTGCATATGGTAAAATCGTGAAAGGATGTTCGTTTGGGTTTTCAGTTTTGTGGATTCTTATCATTTCGGCTAAAGTAGCATGAAATCTTTCTATGGATCCGTTCGATTGGGGATGTCCTACGCTTGAATAAGTTAATTTTATGTCGTAGAGGGTGCAGAGATCTTTGAGCAAGCGGTTGTCAAATTCGCCACCGTAATCGCAATGGATTCTTAATGGGGTACCATAATGTTGGAAATATAACAACAAAGTGTTTACGACAGATTTTGCGGATTTATCCGGGACTGCATATGCTTGCGTGAATTTGGTTAATTCGTCGCGAATGGTTAAAGCGTAATTTCGAGTAGGGAATTCAAATAAATCGATATTGATTCTTTCGAATGGTGTTCTTGGGGTTTCTGTGACTACTAGAGGGTTATTAAGGTTTTTCCGGCATACTTTAGTCTTTTGGCAAGTTTCGTAATTTTTTATAAAATTTTCAACGTCTTTAGTTAGACCTTGCCAAGTGTATTTTTCTCTAATTCTTCGAATCGTTTCATTTGTTCCGCGGTGTAGATTACTTTTACCAAAATGATTTTGCTCCAATATGATTGGAATTTCATCTTCGTCGGCAGTTCTGACGATATCTTGACAAATTACTACTTTTAAGTCTTTTTCCGCAAAAATGAATGATAGGATTTCAAGTATGGGGAGGTCTAAGTTATTTTCCACAAAGTATGTCTTAGAAAGATCTAAAACACCTTGGTTTTTAAATAATACCAAAAATAGATGTTCAATTACAGATTCGATATCAAAAGGTAGAGGGATGATAAAATATCTCCTATGTCTGACTGTTTTGCTCGATACAATATTGACTTTATCGTTATGAAATTCGGGGTTTTCTTCGAATATGTCCTCGATAATTTTGTGATGTAGGTTTTGTAGGTTGTTTTGTTGGAAAAAGGTTATAATATCTTTATGTTCTCGATACAAAAGTTGTTTGTTCGAGGCTTTGATTTTCGAATAGTCAATTAAAGATGTTGTTTTATATAGGTTGGTGAAAGTTTCAAATTCTCGGGAAATTTGTTCGTTAGTGATTTCGTTGTTATCGTCTGGGTTTTCGTCGTCGTCTGACTCTTCGTCATTCGCGGCTAGAACCTTTGAATAGAATTTGGAACATTCGGAAAAATGATTAATTTTGATTCTGGAAAGTGCGTCCGCATTCTTATTGATTTTGCCGGATTTGTAAATTATTTCGTAAACGTACTCTTCTAATTTGAGTCGCCAACGGGCAAGTCTACTTCCTGGGTCTTTTATAGAGAATAACCAGGTGAGTGGTCTGTGGTCGGTTACAAGCTTGAACTTTCTACCGTACAGATAGGGTCTAAAGTGCTTTACACTCCATACTACCGATAAAAGCTCACGTTCAATCGTTGAATACTTAGTTTCTGCACTGCACAGTGTTCTAGAAGCATAGGCAATGGGTAAATCTTTGCCAATAGGCCCCTGGCTCAGCACTGAGCCGACGGCAAATGCGCTCGCATCAGCGGTTAGAACGAAAGGTTCATCAAAATTAGGGTAGATTAATATCGGAGTTGTCGTTAATGTTTGTTTCAAATCTTGAAAAGATTTTATACAATCATTGTCGAAGAGAAATGGTATGTCTTTCTGTAAGAGTTTTGTTAAAGGCTTGGTAATCTTGGAGAAATTAGGGATAAAGCGCCTATAATATCCGGCTAAGCCTAGAAATGATTTAATTTCTTTTTGATTTTTTGGTTGAGGGAAATTTAGAATAGCGTCAACTTTCGAAGGATTCGGTTTTACGCCGTCTTTTGTAATGAGATGTCCTAAATAAGCGACTTCTTTGCGGAGAAACTCGCATTTGTGGGGTTGAATTTTGAGATTGGCTTTCTGTAATCGTTTGAAAACTTCCGTTAATCGAGAAATATGCTCGTGAATAGTAGGGGAGTAAACAATAATATCGTCCATATAGACGAGACATCGTTCATTTTGGATACCTAATAAAATGTTATCCATCACTCTTTGAAATGTTGATGGAGCATTCTTAAGTCCAAAAGGCATTCTTACGAATTTTCCATTTTCCATTTTCAACTGTGAAAGCAGTTTTTTGAATATCTTTCGCATCAATCTCGATTTGGTGAAATACGGAGGCCAAGTCCAAAGTTGTAAAATATTGACATTTGCCTAATTGATCGAGGAGGTCGGAAATATTGGGTAGCGGGTATTTATCGTCAATAGTCAGTTCGTTGAGTTTTCTGTAGTCCACTACAACTCGCCATTTTTGTTTACCGGAGGCGTCGAGTTTTTTAGGTACAACCCAAACCGGAGAGAACCAGGGAGAAATTGAAGGTCTAATGATGCCTTGATCAAGCATATTAGAGACTTGTGTTTTGACTTCCTCTTTATGGATATGAGGGTAGCGATATGATTTTGTGAAAACCGGTTTTGAATCGTTCGTATCAATGGAATGCTTAATTTCGTTAGTAAAAGTTAAATTGTCTCCTTCCAAATAGAATATATCTTGAAAGTCTAAACAAAGCTGCGTTACTATTTCGGCCTCTTCTTCGTTTAGATGATCCAAGCGCAATTCGTTCCTAATTTCGAAGGATCTGTCTGTCTGTGGATGTTTGTCGGAATTTTGAGTATTTAAATTAAAAATTGATTTGAATTTTTGTACTGGTTCTAGTTTAAGGTTAGAGAAATTTATAGTTTTCGGTATTGCGTTAGCGTTCACGATCGAAGTTAAAAATTCTCCGTTGCTGTTAATTTTTACGAGAGCATTTGGTAGGCGTACCTTTTCAATTTCTTGGGCTAACAGTATAGCCTCGGTATTTTGCAGATTACATTTTAGTTTACAGATTTTTTCCATGCGAGGTTAGATAGAAATTAAATTTTTGATGTTGCCTAAATTTGGATTTTGGTTTTTGATGTTACAGTTACTAGTTGGTTGTACAGGTAAATTTACTGTAGTTTCTTCCGTAACTTTAAATAGTGGTACGGTTTTGAAATTCGTGACTAGTTGTTTATTTTTAAAGTCTACTTTGCATTCGTAATGTTCTAGGAAGTCTGCGCCTAAAAATCCATCAAAATCTATATCTAGATTATAGATATAAACTTTGTGTGACTCATCTGAAAAGGGGATGTATTCGTTGATATAAATTTTTTGATCAGTGATACCCTGTATGATTACATTTTCAGGAGATCTACGTCTGTAATTTTCAGCTGTTTTAGGTTTAAAAATTGATATACCTGCGCCTGTGTCAATTAAAATTTTGAATTTACCAGTTGCGTCTTTCATATAGTAAAGGTTCTTTGAATTTACAGTTAATAGGGTATGAGAAAGTGTATTTACATGAACGTCTGTTCTGGGAAATTCAGCATTGGGTCGAAACTGTCGTTTAGGTTCATAGTTTGTATTTGGGTTTCTAGTTCCGTAATTGGTTCGAATTGGTCTGTTTGTTGTGTTGGAGTATCCGTGGGGTACTCCGGATCTAAGCGAAAATCCTGAGGATTAGCAGTATAATCCTCGTATTGCTCGTTCTGAGAATTAGCGGTATAATTCTCCTGGGTATTTTGGTTGGTTTCAAAATTATAATTTTCGTACGATTCATTCTGACTTTGGCAATTTTGAAAATTGTCGAAAGAGCAGTCGTCATATTGGTTATAATCACATTGGTTTTCGTAAGGTTCATAATTTAGATGATGAGCCTTTTGTTGATTGAAACGGTTGAAATTCGGGTTAGGCTGAATAGCGGATGGTCGTTGTTGTGTGAAGTTGGGGTTCGGCCTTATGGCTGAGGGCCTGTTTTGCTGTGGTTGATTTGGTTGGCCATTTTGAGGAAATGTCCTCTGGCTAAATTGATTGTTTTGTGAAAAGTTTTGGAAACTTGAATTTCCTGGGTAATTTGGTCGTTGGAAATTTTGTGAAGTTGACGGCATTGTTTGTGTTTGTTGCCTTGTACGGCATTCATTTATGACATGTCCATTGCGTTTGCAAAATGAACAGAATTTTTGTTGGAAATTTGAAATTGGTCGTTTTTTTTTGTAAAGTGGGATTTTTGACCGGATTATTTTTCGGAAATTTCTGTTGCTCGAAATAAGAGAGTTGTAGCTCTCTACGAATTCTGCTTACGGCTTTCAGTATGCTAGGAGGATTGCTAGCACGTATGATGCGGCCTAAATTCGGTTCTAAGCCTGTTAATAAATTGTTTAAGGTCATCGTTTCGATGAGATCTGATTGTGCAGCTCTTTGCCTTGTGGTTAAATTTTGCTTTTGCACTGCGGCGTGCATTTTAGCATTGTGCGTTTGTAAACGCGAAATAAATGTTAGAGCGGATTCACCTGGCAATTGGTGAATGCGCTGCAGGTCCTGAATCAGGGCCGTTAGATCTCTGGAATCCCCAAAGTGGGTTTCCAATAGTGCTTTGATTTCTGGCCAGGTGCCAGGGTTACGAGAATTTATTAATTCAGCGGCTTTGCCTTTCAATTTATTTTTTATGTGGACGGTCAAAAGAATTTTTTGATCTCCAATTGCCATGCTTTGGGCGCAATGACAGGAGTTGAGGAATGTTTGTAAATTAATGGCATTGCCATCGAATTCAGGTATTAGAGAAAATATTTCAGAGAGCTTGTAAGGCTCAATTTGCTCTGGTTGTGGTTGTTGTTGTTGTCGTAGTTGTTGTTGTTGTAGTTGTTGTTGTTGTTGTAGTTGTTGTTGTTGTTGTAGTTGTTGTTCGGCTGATGCCGGTACTATTGGTTGAGCTGTCTCTGGTTGAGCTCTATCGGGCATTTTGCTTTTGTGTATTTAGAAATTGTTTGAATTGCAAGGAAATTGATTGCGTATCAGCAGTATGATACGAAAATTAAACTGAATTGGATTGTTACGCTGCGTGCGTAGAGAAATTGTGCATTAACTGTATAATACACAATTGTACCGTATTAGCAGTATAATACGAAAAGAAATAACTTAAGATTAATAAAAAATTGTTGCGTTGTAGCTTGTACAGGATTTCTTTGATAATAGAACTGGCTTGTTTGCCGAGTGTATTAGCGGTATAATACACGTAAATAATTGTGATAAATAATAATTGTAATATGAAATAAAATAACGAGATGATTCTTAAAATGACTTACGTTAATTTCATCTCCATGAGTAGGTTCTTCGTCCGTCAAGGGATTGGGATCCGCCACCACCAGTTAGGAAGGTCCCATTGTTCTTGCAGATATAGACGCACTAGTTAGGCACCTTCTGCAGATGTTGTCCTTGTTCTTTTGCGCTTCACTACCAGTTAGGCTTCTTGTTCTGATGATGTTTACGGATCCTACCGACTGCGCCAATGTTAGATCACGGTTTACATGAGTGACTTTTTAAAAAGATTTATTTACTTAAATGGAGCCAACGTTGGCTCTTGGAAAAGGAATAATACAATAATTAGAAGTGTTTCATTCTAAGTGAGTTTAATAACTGACTTTACAAAGCACGTCTAGTCGTATTTATAACATACAGAACCTGAGTAAGCAAAATATAGGACAAAGGAAATGCAATTCGACAGTCAGCATAAAATGTGAGAAACAAAGGTGAAATATAATATCTCTAAGATAAGCGATTAATAAGAGAAGTCGTTATCATGTAATATGATATACATGTGGAGGTTTGTTATGACTAAGTCTTTATAATAAGCGTATAATTTTATATAACATATATATATATATATATATATATATATATATATATATATATATATATATATATATATATATATATATATATATATACATCCCGTTATCAATGCTGCGTCCTTTCACAAGCCAACCTTACTGCGTCTCCCAGAAATACGCAAGTTAGCTCAAATCTAATGAAGTATATTGGATCTACTAACCAAATTCAGTTAATATCTGATTTTAGAATTGTAATAACTCAAGAAACAAAAAAGTTTAATATACAGGACAATACTGCGTCCTTTCAAAAACAGCACGTTATTGCGTCCGAGAATAATTTCATTCTTCTTCAGTACAATGCTGCGTCCGAGATGACTACTTTTTGTGAAACTTAGCATATTACTGCGTCCGGCGCGGTTGTCATATTTACCCTAATAATTTTCAGTCAGTTATTTCTAAATGTCAGTAAAATTCGAAATATGATTTTTCTGTCGATTATTATTTTAGGATCACTTTTTCAATTGTGCACTAAAAGTAGCCTCAAATTTGCAATATAAAATGTTGAATTTAGGAGATCAATGGAATTTTGGATAGATGTTCATTTTTATTTACTCCTTCACTAAGTGATGAGTTCACCTTAGAATAGAAGGGAGAGCATATGCTTCTTGCTTTTGTTTTTTGCACATATGATAAGTGTTTTAGTCTTGAAAGTTGAAAAACACATTTCTTGAAGTACCAATGTGTTTGATAATAAATACCTTCGGATTTACTATTTTGTAAAGAACAATGTTAAAAAAGGGCTTTTTTGGCCCATCCGTGGTAAAGTGTGGAAGCTATCTTTTTTTTACTAATTTTGGGCTGCTGAAAACGAATTCTCACCCGTTTTAACGAAAAGTCTCGGGAACACATTAAAAAACAACCCCTATTTGGGTGCCATAAAGTGAAGATTCTCATTTTCCAAACCAAAAGTCATTTAAATATAATTAAAGAATTTTTAATATAAAAAACAATATTTCCTGGATAGTGATATGCACACCGTACACCCCAACCCCAAGAGTGTGAGAAATATTCAGGGATGAAAAATATTCATCCGAATTGATTAAATCACCTTAGTATGATAAAAAGACAAAATCCACCACCTTAATTGGTGGGGATGGGTGTAAGAGTATTCAGAAGTAATCACATTATAATAGCCTTTTAATAAGGAATTTTGTTTTTTTTTAAATAAATAAATAATCGTATATTATATATTGTAACTTACACCGTTCTTATGGCTGGTGAAAGGTGAGGGGAGCGCGAGGGAGATCCCTTTTTTGGCCCATTCACGGTAAAGTGTAGAAACCATCTTTTTACTAGTTTTGGGGTGCTGAATACGAATCTGTCATTCGATTTGGCTATAAACATCGGGAAGACAGTAAAAAATAACTCTTATTTGGGGGGTGGCATTGAAATTGATATTATAGCTTGCAACAAAAAGTTATTCTTTAGTGCAGGAAATTCTTTCAAGATACTCAGTTTCATTAGATAAGTAATGAAAGCAGCAAAAATTCTAAATTCACCATCCCTCCCCCTCGTTTCCCTCACCCTTCACCACCCTAAGAACGGTGTATATTTTCAATATTACTCCTTGTTAAATGACTATTATCAGGTTATTATTACTTCTGAATACTCTTACACCCATTCCCACCAATCAAGGTTTGACTTTTTATTGGTTTTAATTGCAAAAGAAATCCCTAATCACCCAATTTGATGTTTTTCTATCATAATGAGGTGATTTAGTCAATTCAGATGAATATTTCCCACCTCTGAATATTTCTCATATTTTTGGGGTTGGTGTAAGGTGTGCGTATCACTATTCAGAAAATATTACTTGTTTTTAAATTAAAAAATTCTTTAATTATTTAAATGACTTGGGAACATGAGAACCTTCACTTTATGGCGCCCAAATAAGGGTCATCTTTTAATGTGCTCCCTAGACTGGCAAAACTGGCAACGGATTCGTTTTCAAAATTAGTAAAAAAAGATGGCTTCAACACTTTACCTCATTAGAATTTTTAAAACCTGTTTTTATGAAGATACAAGTTTCTGTACTCATATTTAATATCAATTTAATTAATTAATTTAATTTAATTCTTTTCTAAACCAGAAACCAAATATTATTGGAAAAAGAGGGGATTTATTTTCTATATATCTACAGTTTCAACTAAGGATGTTGAACTTCTTGTAAATAAATTAAAGTCTTCAAACTCTAATGGTCATGATATTTCTAATAATTTGGATAAAAAATGCAAATATGCGATAAGCGGTCCATTTCTATAGAGACTATGTAGAATTTCTAAAATTTTAGAACTCCATCTCAAGGAGCAATTATCAGATTTTTTACATCGGAATATGTTACTGTCTCCTGCTGAACATGGTTTCACTACAAACAAAAGCAACAAGTCTGCGTTGTGTGATTTTTATCACAAAATAATTAAAGCTTTAGACAATAAGAAATCAGTTGTGGGTCTTTTAGAAGATTTCTCACAAGCTTTTGATTTGGTAGACCATCAGCTGCTTAAGACCAAACTAGCACTATACGGTATTCGACTAACTGATTTACAAATATTTTCCTCCTATTTAGACAACAGGACACAAATTTTAAAAATGGTCGATGGAGTTGAAAGTTATATTTGTGATATTACACAAGGAGTTCCACAGGGGTCAATTTTGGGATCACTTTTATGTATAATATTTACTAACTATGTGGTCAGCCATCAACAAAAGATACCAAATGTTCATGTGATCTGTTATGCTGATGATACAAACATTCTAGTTACCGGCAACAACGTAATTGAAGAAAAAAAAACACTGAAAGATTTTATCAAGAAATCATACATTGGTCTCAAAATAATAACCTAATTCTAAATAAAACAAAGACAATTTTCATTGAATAATAATTCCGAGAGCTTAACACTTTTTAGTGGTACTGACTGGGAAATAAAAACTTGTTGAAAATTTTTAGCTCAAATAACAATTTAATTCGCTAATTTCTAATCACGTGTGCTGAAACAACCAATCAGAACAAAATTACATTGATAAGATCCCTTGGGGATGTTTTCACTTATATTATCCAATTTTTCTCAGTTCAATAACACAGGTCATGAATGTTGTTGTGCAGCTAAGGTCATTTCAGAAGTAATTTTTCGCACTGAATCCAAATCTAGCCTCAGAATTGGCCCATCACGTCAGGATTTTGAAATATTTGAGGTTAAGTACTTAAAAAATGACTTTTTTAGCAAGTTTTGAAGTTGTGTCTAGAACCCAAAAAATTTTTCAGCTTATTTCTAATAAATATATCATTTAGTAACGTCCTTCCTCTTTAAAATAAACTTTCGAATGGTCATCTATGATGTTTCCTCGCAAAGTTATAGCCATTTTAAGGTGACATGAATTTGAAACCGTGTTCCCTACAACCCAACAATCTTAACCAAACGACTCTAAACGAATCAAATTTAACACAACAATAGGAATAACCCAACATTTTTAAATCAAAGTTTGGTTAAAATTGAGGATCATGGTACGCATGGTACTCGGGGAAACCTACTACGCATCCATTGTACTCAAGGAAACCCACTGCACATCTATAATACTCGTGGAAACCCACTGTGCATTCATGGTACCCGGAGAAACCTACTGCGCATTCATTGCGCACTCAAGGAAAATTTCTACTTATCCATAGTACTCGGGGAAACCCACTGCGCATACATTGCACTCGAGGAAATCCACTGCGCATCCATTGTGCTCGAGGAAACCCACTGCACATCTATAGTACTCGGGGAAACCCATTGCACATCGCAATTTGATAACAATCCATTATTCTTACTCGTGTCTAACAGATTCTAATAAAAAGTATTTATGCCAAATTTCATGATTCTGGGTTTAACCGTTTCCGGAAGGCTTAAAAACCTTCCCCTCCCCGTTCACCCATTCGGAGGTCTCTTTTTGAAAACCGTCAAATACGTGCGTGTCTTCTTATTTTCTCAGAAGTGTCCATCGCTCGAATAATCACGTTTCTGACTTACGCGATTTCAAAAATACAGGTGCGCTTTAAACCATCTACCACCCCCGTTTTGACCTCTTCAAAAAGTGAAAATCGAAATTTCGTCTTAACACGATCTAATAGATTTCAACAAAAAATATGTCTGCCAAATTTCATGATCATGCATCTAACCGTTTCTGGAAAAACCTAAAATTTCAACCTCCCTTTTTATCAAACAAAAAGGTATAATAATGGTTCTATTTATAGTTATTAGACTTATAATAAACCACACTATTTGATGAACTTGTAGTATATTATTCAACGAGCGGTAATGTAGGTAATAACTCACGCAAATGAAGTTTACAGCTTGAGCCGCAGGCAAGTGCTGTAATTCATCAAGTAGGTTATTACCATTACCGCAAGTTGAATACTATACTGTATCTACGATTATAACAATAAATATTAAATTGAGAAAATTTTGTTTTAATTAGGTACTCAGTTTGTTTATTAATAAAATTAACTGTAAAATTTAACTTATGGTAATTTAAGGATTTCTCTCGGACAGAGCCACACCTTCGTGAAGCGCGTTACGTCGATTGGATAGGCTAGGGCATGAAGATACAGATGATTGGCACTATCACCTAGTGATTTATAATAACTCACTCATTATAACTCACGCTATTTGTTTATGGATACTATAAATTGTTCAAAAGCAGTTCATTAATTAGTATATAACCTAATAAGAGTAAATAAAATAACCAAAAGTAGTTTATATTAGTCATAGATTTTTGTTGCTCCTAACTTAGCATACCTAGAATATTACCTATAATATCTTATTAATATTTCTAATCCTATTTACATTCACAATATTGTCTGTAATTCTCCGTATTCAAAACAGTAACCATAAAATTAGCATAATGTCCTGTAGACTGACTGCCTTTGTATGTTCATTTACTTTAATCATCTTAAAATGTCACGTTGAGTGCCGAACTGCAGTAAGGTGCAAGTTACAATAATTTGGCGGTGAAAAATAAAGTAAATGTTAATGTTGGTGTTTCATTATTATATCATCATAATTAATTACCACAAAGTAACGGCTTACCAGTTTAATTTTGGAGGAGGTATTGTTTTTATGATTATATATAACTAAATATTTGTAAATTCTTCTCCGTTGAAATTAATTTCATTTCCTGAAAATAAATTTCTGTGATAAAAACATTCAGATTATAAGTAAGAAGATAACTGTTTAAATATGAAACATAATTACTTGTAAACTTATATAAATGTTCACAAAAATTTTACACTCGTCCGAACTCCGACTTTCCAAGTAAGCATGAAAGAATGACTGGATATTTAATAGTGCCGGTGTTGTCAAATCTCGGACGCAGCATTATACGATTTTTGAATAGAGAATATTTGAAGTATATTTATGTTCACAAATCTATGCGCCCCCAAACATAATTCGATGGAACTAAAAATATACTTTTAGTTTTACTGAACATATGATACTGCGTCCGAATCCAAAAAAAACTCGGGTCGATATTTTGCTCAATTGAAACGAAACAGAACTCATTTCTATGTTTACATATAACCCAGAAGACGAAGAACATTTTGAGGTGCTGAAAATCGACCATTTCAAAGATCTGTTGAAGATAACACGGGAAAACAATACTGCGTCCGGTATACAGACGCAGTATTGTACAGGACGCAGCAGTGTATGGTATCGTGCACATGTACGGACGCAGCATTATTTGCAGGACAAATATATATATATATATATATATATATATATATATATATATATATATATATATATATATATATATATATATATATCCCAGATAGCATTTATTATTCCACGAATGTACATTTTGCATTCCCAATGTTCTAATTGCATTCTGTACTTGCCATGTATGTTCCCTCAACATTCCCATATAAATAATATTTTCACATATACGATATGATTATACATACGATATAAATGGAATATACAGAAAAGTTTATATTCACAGTCGCATATACTGTGTACACGTATCAGGGAACGTTCTTCGTATATGTGTTCATGTACATCGTATAGACATTCGTCAATGATTTTATCTGTATAATACAGATATATTTTTTGTAGGAATATTTGCATCGCCCGAGCGCCGCGCTGACAGTAATATCATCAAAAGTTCAGCACTTTTAACGCGAACGCTGATTGGTTCGATTTTTGAACTAATAAAAATACCCCTGCATCACAACTGATGAGACAGCAATGCTAGTTTTATAGTACCTATCTACCTACCTACTTACAAAAATAATAATGATATTTCTCTATCTTTATAGATTTGATTTAAGTACATTTATAGTCATCCCCTGTGCGGTGTATGACGTTTTATAAATTTTAAATCGTTCGTCAATATTATTGTATATATGAAATATGTTTTAAATTTTGAATCCAGACTTTAGATTTGTGATCAAATATTGAATAATAATGAATATGAAATATTAAATAATAATGAATGAAATATTAAATAATAATGAATAATAACCCTTTTTTAACTTATGTACTGTGTTCAATTAATTAGTAACTATCTCGGTAACTATCGGCATTTCTTAAGCAGATAGTTCAGACTTAGAATGGGTATTTAATTACTTTTTATCTTTTATATTTAGATTTCCGTTTTCCATGTCATTACAATCCCCTTGTAGAATTTTTTAAATCCGCGCCACGGTCATTAGGTTAGTGCGCATGCTCATCGTACTGCTATTAGTATACGTCACGCTTTTGCTGTCAAATGTATGTTTTGTTTTTTGTTTTCCCCTGATTTATTATAATTATTCCAAGTATATACATTAATTGCATTGCTGTAAGTATTTTACAATTGTATACAATATAACTACCACATAGTTTTGTTGTCATTTGCAGATATTTTATATTTAGACACTAAAGTTTAATGTGTATCCCTTTGTACATATTATACTAAGCATATCACCTATATTAGTTATAATAATTACGGCGTTTGTAGGTATCGATTTTTAGAAAAGAAACTGAGGTGTCTTTGTAATGGTCTCGGTCCACGAAAAGGAAGCTTGGTGGTCACCATTCAAACAATTGACTGATCATTGAAAAACAGGTGAAAATGCAGATGAAATGTGAACACTTTACGGGGTGTTTAAATCTTATTTTGAAGAAGGTAGGTTCGATCTATTTCAATATTAAGGAGCTTTTGTTTATTTAAATCACAACCATTGGATTTGATTACAACATACGAGTTGTGATAGGTATTTACCTATTTGTAGTAATTTGCTTTATACCTATTTCAGAGGATTATAGAAGAGCTGCAATTAATTGAAAAGGGCAGAGATCTGATGTACAGAGTGGATAAAAACAAATCAAAGCACTATGTACAAAAAGCACGTTATTCCTTCCGTCAGATGATATCGAAGAACATATTGGAAGCCGTCGACTTCCCAAGAAATTTTGTCTTTACTAGAAGTTGAAAGAAGATAGGTATGTTGTTCTTTTAATAACTCTGGTAGGCATTTAAAATCAAGTACCTGAAATTTCGAACGTTCACTTGAACGAATTTCATATGAAAAAGAAAAATTAATAAAAGCCACACTTCGATTTAGGTGTAAAAACTTAAGTATTGTGGATATTTATTGTCAGTAAATGTGGCAATGAAGTGTTTATGCCTAAATCGATGTGTGGTTTTTATTAACTTTTTTTTTTTCATCTAAAATTCATTCAAGTGAACGTTCAAAACTTCAGGTACATTTAAAATCACACGTTAAACAAATCCTCGTCATAATATGATACTCTCAACTATGACAGCGGGTACCGATATTTCTGATCTTTGACCTTTCATATCTCAAAAACTGGCGATTTTCAGATATTGTGCCTATGAAAACTTTTGATCAGGATATTATGAAGTACAACATACTACAGTTTCAGCCCATTTGACTGTACCTTCTTCTCCATTTATTTTGTGCCTGCCGTGTCCTTTCTCGTATATACAAAAAAATGTTGAGTATTCTATAATTAACATTTTTAACAAATTGCCGGACAACATAAAAAATCTCACTTTAAAAACATTAAAACTAGAACTCAAACGGATACTAATAAAAAAGGCTTACTATACGGTGGATGAATATTTCACTGATGTTTTAATACATTAATAAAAAACTTACTTTTGTACTCTCAAACTAGGCTGTTCTCAAATTTATCATTGTATTGTATTGTTATACCATTTTAATATTTTAACCAAACACATTTTTATCCAAACTAGGCATATTATCTATTTTAAAATTAACTTTAATTACTGTTGTCGTCCTCTATTTATTTTCACTGTTACCATTTGTTAGTGTTTCAATTTTATTATGATATATATTTTTTACATTAATATTAACTATATTCTTTTTTCTGTTGTATTCTCTTAATGTTTTTGACGTGTTCTACACCCAATGAGGTATTGTATGTAAAAAGGAATAAATAAATGTACCTATCTATCTATCTATCTATCTATCTATGATAATATCAATTTGTTTAATTTATGTTTGATCAGTTTTATTTTTTCTGTAAGATCTTTGTAAGATGTTTTTATATTTTTCAACTTTATCATGGCCAGTTTCTAAAGAGAAGTAAGTACCTATTCAAATATAATACAATGTATTTTCTTTTGTAGTTGGACTAGCACGTGTATCTCCTCTGGACAGGAAGGAAATACCTTCTTAAAAATTGGAAAAGCCAAAAGAAAGTATTCAGCCAATAGGATCAGTCACAGATGATGTGTTGAGAATGAAAAGTGGACTTTCGCAATTACAAGTATCACCATCGGCAACACCTGGACACTTGGTTTTGAAAATGTAAGCCCTCCAATTTTTACTATTTTTTACTTACTGGCAAAAAATTCGTTATAGTAAAATATGACAGTTCATAAGTTGCAAAGAAAATTTTTTTGTTAAAAAAAATCTGAATTGAAATTTTTGTCACAATTGTTTTTTATTATTACAATTCATTTTTGTAACAAAAAATAAAAATATATTTAAAGTAACACAACTGTTTTATTTATATCTCTTCCTAATTTATAATTTAAGATGCATACTTAATTGTTACAACAATGTAAAGTAATTAATAAAATAAAATCATGTTTTGTTCTTGGCAATTTAAAACACGATTTGAAATAGATAAAACTTTAAGGTAGTGTAATATGATCATTAGATTTTTTCATAAATAACACGTTAAATATGATTTTTAAGCTGAAGTTTTAGAGTGATAAATGTTTGATCCATTTTAAAATGGTTTTTAACAGATCTTATTAACGTAAAACTATTTTTTTTACATATATTCGTGGACCTTTGTAAAGTATTGTTATAGCAAATACAGTTTTATTTAAGTTTATTTAGCATTTGTGTGCTCCATTCAATAAAATTTGATGAATAAAACATTTGACTTTAGTGGAAAACTGATAGTAAAAACAAATTTTCTGTGCATATATTCCACATTTACTTACATAATATTCTTCACAAGGAATATGAAATGTGGAAAATTAGAGTAAGTACCTAATAATTGATTGTAACAATTAAACTTTAAAATTAGAAATTGGATTTATTATATGCAAGTACTTCACTCATATCATGTATTCTCTTGAGTTTAATTATTATAATAATTTATTATTTGCTATAATCATAGATGAGTCGCTGCGTCATACTGAACATATTCAGAATGAAGCAGCGACTCATCAATGATTACAATAAGTAATAAATTTTTATAATAATTACACTTTGAAGAAAATACATGACATGAGTGAAGTACTTATAGCTGCCACTGATCCTTAATGTTCATTCCTACAATATACGTGCATCATAGATTTATGATCCATGTGTAACATACCAGGCACCTACGGTTTAATTCCTGCGAAGGTAGTACTCATATACCATGAACATGCAGTGTACATTGTGAATGTAGGATGGACCTTCCTCCTATATACCTCATGTATCTATCAGTATGTCAATATACGTTTCTGGTTCATATCAAGTTCCGTTTTGGTCTATGGGTACGTTGTAGGAATCTTACTCGTATATCGAGAGGCGGTCATCTGTACGTCTCTCTGACATTCAGATTTTCTACACGGAATACAAAATGAATATTCATTCTTAGTTCCATGGGTACATAAAGTACGTTCCGAGCACATGCTCTGAATGTAAAAATGCTATCTGGGATATATATATATATATATATATATATATATCCCAGTAGCATCTGACCATATGAGAGTTTACCTCTCACCGACACTCCATTTGATTCAGTTTGTATAAGACTAGCAAGTTGACCACTATCATTTGTCTGTTCCATGACCTATGGCATACTGATGAGAACATAATAAGTTCGAAACCGGTATATGTCTGGTTAGGAACAGACAAATGATAGTTGGTTACTGATCACGATTTGAAGGTGTAATTCAATGCAGGTCGGGGTATTTGCCCGCTGAGTAGTTGTTTCCTTCAAATCCGATTTCATGAACAGTGAGTATAGCCCACTAAGGCTAGAGGTCGCCGCTCTTGGTACTTGCAAAAAGGCAAGTCGCTATACGTCAGTGACATTTGTCCGACGTATAGTAGCATCTGACCATATGAGAGTTTACCTCTCACCGACACTCCATTTGATTCAGTTTGTATAAGACTAGCAAGTTGACCACTATCATTTGTCTGTTCCATGACCTATGGCATACTGATGAGAAGATAATAAGTTCGAAACCGGTATATGTCTGGTTAGGAACAGACAAATGATAGTTGGTTACTGATCACGATTTGAAGGTGTAATTCAATGCAGGTCGGGGTATTTGCCCGCTGAGTAGTTGTTTCCTTCAAATCCGATTTCATATATATATATATATATATATATATATATATATATATATATATATATATATATACATGCATTTAGTACTCATACACCTCCGAATGTTATATGGTTAAGTGGTGTTTGCCTCCGATTTTACGCGTTCGCCTCCGATTTCGGAGGCGGAGACGTTTTGTGCTGTTTTCATCGCGAATGTCTTGATAATTAGTAAATTCATGACTCATTATTATCAATAATGATCAGCTTTATTGATGCGCATATAAGATTATGACAAAAAGGGAAGAAATAGAGAGATAGAAGCATTTAACGACACTTTTTTTGGAGGCGGAAAATACCTATAAACATATGTAAACATACACCATAGTCCACTACATTTTTTACCAGGTGGCGCTGCTGTTTTAAACACTTGATGTATATAGGTATTAAATGCTTCCTTACAATAAAGTAGCGATATCGCCTCCTAAACTTGGCAACATAGTAAAGAGGCATAATATTCCTAAATACATCTATAGATATGGTAACTAAAATTATCTTACTAAAAATATAAATAACTTTTATACACAGAAATAATACTTTCTGGAGATCAATGGGTTTTTAAATTTTTTCAATTTGGGAATAAAAAAACGTTTATTTTGTTCAGAAACAAATATTTTTGTACCCCTTTATAGCTTAGAGCAAATTAAAAAAGGTATTTGTTTAAGGTATTTATTTAACAGGACACGAACATTCCTTAACGTAACTAGTTGCCCTTAATCCACTATTTGTCACTGCTGCTGGCCTTATATAGTAAAAGTAAAAAAAAAATTAGAAGACGATTTTTATTGGGGGGGGGGGGGCTAAAAGCAGAAAATAAAAGAATAATAATAACACAGGTCAACATTTAGTTTAAAAAAATACACAAGATTCTACCTAAGTACCCAGGGATTTTTGGGATCGCGGATTCCGATGCCGAGGTCGGTTAAGCTCTATCACGTCAGGTTCAAGGACATCTTAAGGTCAAACTAAGAAAAGGTGGTTGAAAAAATCTGAGAAAATTTACACATAGGTTTTGGGGTCGCTGAGTCCGAATTCGGTGTTCGCTTACCCTTAAAAGGCATCCGGAGGTCATTTCAAGGTTAATTTGAGAAAAACGGAGAGGAAGCTGTTAAAAAAATCTGAAAAAATTTACATATAGGGTTTTTGGGTCGCTGAGTCTGTATCCGATGCCGGTTGACCTCTATCACGTCAGTTTCAAGGTCACTTAAAGGTCAAACTAAGAAAAGGTGATTGAAAAAATCTGAAAAAATTCACGCATAGGTTTTTGGGATCGGTGAGTCCGAATCCGGTGTTCGTTTACCCTTAAAAGGCATCCGGAGATCATTTCAAGGTTAATTTGAGAAAAACAGAGGAGAAGCTGTCAAAAAATCTGAAAAAACTTATATATAGGTTTTTTGAGTCGCTGAGTCTGCATTCGATGTCGGTTGACCTCTATCACGTCAGTTTCAAGGTCATTTGAAGGTTAAAGTAAGAAAAGGTGGTTGAAAGAATCTGAAAAAATTCACACAGGTTTTTCGGGTCGCTGAGTCCGAATCGCTTACCTTTAAAAAAAGAGGCATCCAGAAGTCATTTCAAGGTCATTCTGAGGTCATTTCAAGCCGGCATTCGTCCGCCAGCTTTAGCTGCACATGAAGATTCTTCGGCTATCTCGGTGCAAATATATTTAACTCAATGAATCACCTACCTATTTTCTTCTGTGAAAAGATGGCCTTTAGGTATAGTTGCAGAAGCAGAGCGAACATGCAAGTAAAGAGTACCACGGGCGTTGGCTTCACTCACTTGGAGCTCAATCAGTGCTGGTTTTGCCTATAAGCTGAGTAAACGCGAGCTTAGGGCCTCGCATTTAGGGGGCCTCAGAACTCAGATTTCATACGCAGATATGCACGTTTATTTTATTAGAAGAGAAAACTTCAACGAAAAACATAGCTTAGGGCCTCCGGTTACCTAAAACCGGCCCTGAGCTCAATCCTGTCAGGGTCAAAGTAATTTAATGGTTTCCTGAGACAGACAAACTGACAAGGAGGCAGACAGACTGTCAGATAGAAACATTTAGTCATTCAGTCAGACAGAATTACTGACAGAAGGGCAGGATGTCAAATAGATGGACAGAGAGAAAATGCAGGCGGATGATAAATACAGACTAACAAGCAAACAAACAGGTGTGCAGGTATAAGGGCAGACAGATAAACAGACAATAAGTAGGCAGGTGAGCATTCGTATAAATTTTTTCTAATTTTTTTCCAGTCCTATTCTTACTTTAACCTTCAAATGACCTTGAACATGATGTGAAAAAGGTCAACCGACATCGGATTCGGACTCAGAGACCCCCCAAGAGTCTATGCGTGAATTTTTTTAGATTTTTTCAAAAACCTTTTCTTAGGTTGACCTTCAAATGACCTTGAACCTGACGTGATAGAGCTTAACCGATCTTGAGAATGGAATCAGCGAGCCCAAAACCTCTGGGTGCCTAGGTAGGGTCCGGTGTATTTGTTCAAACTGAATGTTGACCAGTGTAATCTTCCACCTCTAGATTATTCTGGAGCAAAAATGTAAATATTTCCCTCTAGCAAGAAATAAAAATGTTTTAAAAAGCATTCGAGACCAAAACTCTAGAATATATTTGTTGGTTAATCATAAATTTTGCTATACTAATTAATGATAGTTTGTTGGAGTCATCTCGAATGCTTTTCAAAAATTTTTAAACAATTCAAAATTTTTTCTCTTGCTGGAGGGAAATATTTACATTTTTGCTCCAAAATGATTAAGTTTTGAACATTTTACTTCTTTAAGTACCTATATCATCTCTTTGAAATATTTTATATTATTTTCTGCTTTTCTGCATTCCGTTGGTTCCAAGTTTTCTCCTCGTCAAACATGAATTTGGAGAAATACTCTGTAAGAATGTTAACGTAATGCCTCGGATGTTGCTGGCAGTCTTCGTAGAATCCCGGTAGTACTAGATTGGCAGACTAACTTAGTGAAGATAATGAATCTTTGATGATTCAAAGATGTAATTTCTTTTTTCGTTGAGCTACGGTTGTTGAATATACGGACAACCTCTTCGAGATCTTTTCTTTTATTGACGCATTCCACCGTTTGCACTTTTCCTTTACCAAAGAAAGCTGAAGTGTTATCGCATCCACTGAACGTGTGGCCATACAGCATTTTAAAACTTCCGAGGACTGCAAGTCACGAGAACTGTAATCTTTATTTTTTATTTATCTCTGAGCCTCTCTTAAGAAACGGATATCTTTATCTTCAGGTGCGAGAGCGATAATCAATGCGAGAAGATCAATATTTTGTCCGAGGATGACCACTGTATCGTTTCCATGAGATTCGTTTAAGGCGGTTTGAACTATGAGTACGTCAACGTTGTCTACAGCAGTAATTGTTTTGATTCCCTCGTTTTTAAATCTCTCCATCAATTGCGAAATAAACCGTTCCTTTTTGTGAGATTGTTTATCATTTTATTTTGCGTTTCAGTCAGTGGCGTGTTCTCATGAAAAACAATTTCCGGTGAAATGCGTTTCAAAAGACGCTGCTGTCTTTCGATGCTCTTCATACTGCAGTCAGCATATCCGTCAAACACTACAGTCACTTTTTGGCCGTAATGTTTACGAATAAAGCTGCTTCGGCCATACTACACGATGAATCAAATTGCCGCCATCAACAATGAACTGGCAATCGGAAAAATCTATTGGCCTCTCTCGTACAGCATTGAAAATATCATACAGACGATTTCTTAATTTTCCTCATTAACCCTTTCTTATTGAAGAGAAGAAGTGGAATTGAAGCAAGCTCAGAGTTGAAATATGACTCCAAATCTTCTTTTGTGTGAACAGTACAGATTATCCTCTAATATAATTGCAAAGAAGGGGAAAATACATAAACTACTTGCGACAAAACCCTCTATATATGCATCTAATAGAGAAAATTCTGCTCAATAAATTCATTCCTGAGCATTTTTCTCGTTAAAGTAACCGGTTTTAAGATATTCGGAGTCAAACTTGGAATAGAATGGATTTTTACCTCTGCGCCCCAAACTACGCCTCTGTTCGGACGCTGTTAGCGCGAAATAGGTGAGGATAAGCTACAAGGTTAATAGTACATTTTTTATGCAGAATTTTATTTCCTATACTTTTTTCTCTTTCGACGAACGGTTTACAAGATAAAAGTGAAAAACCAGCGTTAAGTCCCCGCAATATGGCCGAAGCAGCTCTATTCATAATCATTACGGACGTTTCACCCCTAAATTGTGGGGAACTATTCGGGTATCTATTTCGAACCCTATCTAGATTACGCATCCTAAATATTATTACTTTATAAATTATTTCTTCTAAAATATCTAATTTACGTGGACTAATATGTAACAATTGTGTTACAAAATTGAACTGATTCAGTGATGTCTTTTGAAAAGCATTTTAAATAGTAATAATAATTCCCTTAAGAACATATTTTGAATTACATACATTATTCTACAATAGATATTTAGCGTGAACGGTTCATTTTAAAACAGATAATCGCACATTATCGGGTAAAACACCAATGTAATCTGATAGAGTATAACTTACACAATATGAATCATCATAATAACGAACGCACACGATTGCATAGCGCAACTAATTGCGCAAGCGCTAGAGCATTTTACACTATAGAAGTCTGGCAACCTCGAAGGAGGCAAAGTCTACCGTTATATATAACAGTTTTAAATACATTGAGTCAGAGAGGTACTATTTATATAACGAGGTGTAAACATACCAATCGTATGAACAAAAAAGTGTATGTAAAAAAGATAAAAATCCTTTCCCCTCTCCGCGTGCCCTTGGTAAGTGAAATTTGGCGGTTATGTATATGTAAACAGAACTAATCTATCTATATTATTTCTAGTGGAGGTGCGGGCGCCACAAATTTGTAAGGAGGCGGACACGATACAAATGCACATATATATATATATATGAAGTGACGGTGAGAGGTAAACTCTCATAAGGTCAGATGCTACTATAGGTCGGACAAATGTCACTGACGTATAGCGACTTGCTTTTTTGCAAGTACCAAGAGCGGCGACCTCTAGCCTTAGTGGGCTATACTCACTGTTTATGAAATCGGATTTGAAGGAAACAACTACTCAGCGGGCAAATACCCCGACGTGCATTGAATTATACCTTCAAATTGTGATCAGTAACCAACTATCATTTGTCTGCTCCTAACCAGACATAGACCGGTTTCGAACTTAATATGTTCTCATCAGTATGCCATAGGTCAAGTAGTAGTAGTAGTTGTTGTTTCCTTCAAATCCGATTTCATAAACAGTGAGTATAGCCCACTAAGGCTAGAGGTCGCCGCTCTTGGTACTTGCAAAAAAGCAAGTCGCTATACGTCAGTGACATTTGTCCGACCTATAGTAGCATCTGACCATATGAGAGTTTACCTCTCACCGTCACTTCATTTGATTCAGTTTGTATAAGACTAGCAAGTTGACGACTATCATTTGTCTGTTCCTTGACCTATGGCATACTGATGAGAACATAATAAGTTCGAAACCGGTCTATGTCTGGTCAGGAACAGACAAATGATAGTTGGTTACTGATCACGATTTGAAGGTGTAATTCAATGCAAGTCGGGGTATTTGCCCGCTGAGTAGTTGTTTCCTTTAAATCCGATTTCATAAACAGTGAGTATAGCCCACTAAGGCTAGAGGTCGCCGCTCTTGGTACTTGCAAAAAAGCAAGTCGCTATACGTCAGTGACGTTTGTCCGACCTATAGTAGCATCTGACCATATGAGAGTTTACCTCTCACCGTCACTTCATTTGATTCAGTTTGTATAAGACTAGCAAGTTGACGACTATCATTTGTCTGTTCCTTGACCTATGGCATACTGATGAGAACATAATAAGTTCGAAACCGGTCTATGTCTGGTTAGGAACAGACAAATGATAGTTGGTTACTGATCACGATTTGAAGGTGTAATTCAATGCAGGTCGGGGTATTTGCCCGCTGAGTAGTTGTTTCCTTCAAATCCGATTTCATATATATATATATATATATATATATATATATATATATATATATATATATATATATATATGTTAGATCACGGTTCACATGAATGACTTTTTAAAAAGATTTATTTATTTAATGGAGCCATTACAAAGGTGTAATATGATATCTTGAAGATAAGCAATTAATAAGAGAAGCTGTTATCGTGAAATACGATATACCTGTGAAGGTTTATTATGGCTAAGTCGCAATAAGATAGCGTGTAATATTATATAACAACTTCCCCCTTAATAAAAAAGTTGATGTTATGCAGCAACTTTTGAAAATTGTAATTGTAAAAGTTAAAATTGGTAAGCGATAATAAAACATTACATAATGTAATAAGGATAAAATACAATAGTCTAAATTAATAGACAAGGGTAAAACTCCACATGAAAGTCTATGTTAACTCGATGTCCTCTTCTTCTTGAGGTCTAACACCGGGTCGCTTTCTTGGAGGGATCAGTCTAGGAAATTTGGTAAATACTCTGCTTCGCTCTGAAGGAGGTGAAGGAGGGTTATCCGTTGAGGGTTGGATTCGCAATGCTCCACATCTTCTTCTTCTGCATTTACAAGTTATGTAAAGTAGAACTAATAGGATGATGAGAGTGATTATGAAATATGTGAACCAAGATATGTGTTTGGTCACAAAAGGTTCATTTATGAGGTCATCCAAGTCTTTGGAATATTGGTCCAATTTGTTTTTAGCAATATCTAGGTCTTCTACGTCGAGATTGTTTAATTTGAGAGGTTTTAATTTTGGAATTTCGATTTTGTCGCATGTGATTACAGCATTCAAAAGGAATTTGGATAGGATGTGAATTGTCCTTAATTTCGGAAAGTCTTTGGCACTGGCTTGTATTCTAGTAATGCCTGCATAGGCGTAACATCCTGGTTGTAGTTTGATGATGGAATTTTTGTTGATTAACTCTGTTGTGGATTCTCTCTTTGGACAGTTGATGGTAATGTGAAGTGGTTCGGAATTAATTACTAGCCATGTGTTGTCTTCAAGTTCTTGGACGTTGTATCCCTGACTAATAATGAAGGAAGTTTGACAGTTCTCTGGAAGTTTTGGCAATGGTTTTAGTATTCTGGCTTCACATATGGCATTTTGGTCGATAGGATAGGCAAACAGGTTCGAACATAGTTTGGTTCCAAAATAAAGTGGTTTGCATTCTTTCAAATTTTGTATAGGTATGTACATCAAAGAATCATCATCTCTCGCGATATATTTTTGTGAAATAGATAAAATGTGATGTAGACCAGTTCTGTTATCAAGTATCGGGATAGGATATAGGCGATAGGTGTTATAATTTTGGGGGTCAACAAGTGGTATTGTTAAAACAAATACTAAGTTAGAATCCATTTGAAACGCTTGTAATTCAATAATATCCAAATACTTAGCAACTGCCGATAATTTAATGGGGAGAGGCAAATTGTTCCTTCGTAAGCTCTGTGAAATTTCTTGTAATGCTGTTACCAAATGATTAGGGGTTATGATTGACGTGTGAATGATTCCTAGTCTGGCAAATGTTATTGAATTTAGAATGTCGTTTAAATTATCTTCGATATACAAATAGCTTGCCATTAATTGTTCGGAAATGTATAAAAATTTTAGTTTTATGTGAGCAGCCTCGATAGCTTGAGTCATTGTTTGAATTGTGTGTTCTATTTCTTCGAGATCTTTGTTAAACGTTTCCTCGTCAATTTGTAATTTTTGTATAGTCGAGTTGAAGTTTTTAATAACAGAAGTTGTAACTGAAATTTGATTTTTGATTAAGTTTTCCAATTGATGTTCGTCATTATTTAGTTTATTTATACAATTAGTATAGTACTGGCCATCTTCAGCATCTAGGTTACCAGTTATGGATTTGAATATTGTACCGATACCGTTAAGTATTCCTCGTTTATATCTTTTTGTATCTGAAAAGATTTCGTCAAATTTCATTTTTATAGAGTTGGATATTTGTGTTAAAAGGTTAAAGTCTGTTTTAATTTCACTCGTAAAAATAATTGACTTATGATCACCATTATGGAGAGTGTACAGGATTCTGTCTAAGATATTTTGATTTTTGTCAAAAGCTAGTTTGAGGGATGAAATGTTTTTATGCACTAGTAGAGTCCATTTGTCATTTGTCACCACGATGTCCGTGTCTTGGTGGTAGTATACACCAACGGTGTTATTGATTGGGATAATTTTGTATTGACAGAGTGCTGATCCGAACAGCAGGAGAAACCTGAAAATAAATTTAATTTTCAGTATATGGTTTCATTCTATCAAAATTTACTTTGGTTTCTTGTTTCGTTTCGAGGTTTAATAAGGTAGCAGAATTTTGAAAAATTTCTTTTATTTTAAAAGGACCGTTAAATTTGTTTTGCAATTTGTTTTTGATTTGTGATTCTTTTACGTAAACTAAGTCACCTATTTTGTATTCGGGTCGTTTTTGGGGAACATTTCTATCAAAGCGAACTTTCGCTTTCTCCTTTTGAGCTTGCGTTCGACTACGGGCTATTTTATAGTAGTGAGATATTCTGTTGTTTAAATCCCTAACGTATTTGGTTATCAACTCTTTTTGGTTATACAAAGTTTCAGGTAGTCTGTTGGACGTATGTCCAAATACAAGTTCGTATGGGGTGAAACCGTGTGTTTTATTTACTGAATTGTTATAGCATATTACTGCATATGGTAAAATTGTGAAAGGATGTTCGTTCGGATTTTCAGTTTTATGAATTCTTATCATTTCAGCTAGAGTAGCATGAAATCTTTCTATGGATCCGTTCGATTGGGGATGTCCTACGCTTGAATACGTCAGTTTTATGTCGTAGAGAGTGCAGAGATCTTTGAGCAAACGGTTGTCGAATTCGCCACCGTAATCGCAATGGATTCTTAGCGGGGTACCGTAATGTTGTAAGTATAACAACAAGGTATTTACGACGGATTTTGCGGATTTGTCCGGGACTGCATAGGCTTGTGTAAATTTAGTTAACTCGTCGCGAATAGTTAAAGCGTAATTTCGAGTTGGGAATTCAAATAAATCGATATTAATTCTTTCGAATGGTGTTCTTGGGGTTTCTGTGACTACTAGAGGGTTGTTAAGGTTTTTCCGGCATACTTTAGTCTTTTGGCAAGTTTCGCAATTTTGTATAAAATTTTCAACGTCTTTAGTTAGACCTTGCCAAGTGTATTTTTCTCTAATTCTTCGAATCGTTTCATTTATTCCACGGTGTAGATTATTTTTACCAAAATGATTTTGTTCCAATATAATTGGAATTTCATCTTCGTCGGCAGTTCTGACGATATCTTGACAAATTACTACTTTTAAGTCTTTTTCCGCAAAAATGAATGATAGGATTTCAAGAATGGGGAGGTCTAAGTTATTTTCGACGAAGTATGTCTTAGAGAGATCTAGGACATCTTGATTTTTAAATAATACCGAAAATAGATGTTCAATTACAGATTCGATATCAAAAGGTAGAGGGATGATAAAATATCTCCTATGTCTGACCGTTTTGCTTGATACAATATTGATTTTATCGTTATGAAATTCGGGATTTTCTTCGAATATGTCCTCGATAATTTTATGATGGAGGTCTTGTAAGTTGTTTTATTGGAAGAAGGTTATAATATCTTTATGTTCTCGATACAAAAGCTGTTTGTTCGAGGCTTTGATTTTCGAATAGTCAATTAAAGATGTTGTTTTATATAAGTTGGCGAAAGTTTCAAATTCTTGGGAAATTTGTTCGTTAGTGATTTCGTTATTATCGTCTGGGTATTCGTCGTCGTCTGACTCTTCGTCATTCGCGGCTAGAACTTTTGAATAGAATTTTGAACATTCGGAAAAATGATTAATTTTGATTCTGGAAAGTGCGTCCGCGTTCTTATTGATTTTACCGGGTTTATAAATTATTTCATAGTCGTACTCTTCTAATTTGAGTCGCCAACGGGCAAGTCTACTTCCTGGATCTTTTATAGAGAATAGCCAGGTGAGTGGTCTGTGGTCGGTTACAAGCTTAAACTTTCTACCGTACAGATATGGTCTAAAGTGCTTTACACTCCATACTATCGATAAAAGCTCGCGTTCAATCGTTGAATACTTAGTTTCTGCGCTGCACAAGGTTCTAGAAGCATAGGCAATGGGTAAATCTTTGCCAATGGGCCCCTGGCTCAGCACCGAGCCGACGGCAAATGCGCTCGCATCAGTGGTTAGAATGAAAGGTTAATCAAAATTAGGGTAAATTAATATCGGAGTTGTTGTTAATGTTTGTTTCAAATTTTGAAAAGAATTTACACAATCATTGTCGAAAAGAAATGGTATGTCTTTTTGTAGTAGTTTTGTTAGGGGTTTGGTTATCTTGGAGAAATTAGGGATAAAGCGCCTATAATATCCGGCTAAGCCCAGAAATGATTTAATTTCTTTTGGATTTTTCGGTTGAGGAAAATTTAAAATAGCGTCAACTTTCGAAGGGTTTGGTTTTACGCCGTCTTTTGTAATTAGGTGTCCTAAATAAGCGACTTCCTTGCGGAGAAACTCGCATTTGTCTGGTTGAATTTTGAGGTTGGCTTTTTGAAGGCGTTTAAAGACTTCGGTTAGACGGGAAATGTGTTCGTGAATTGTAGGAGAGTAAATAATGATATCGTCCATGTAGACGAGGCATCGTTCGTTTTGAATACCTAACAGGATGTTATCCATAACTCTTTGAAAAGTTGATGGGGCATTTTTGAGTCCAAATGGCATTCGCACGAATTCATAATGACCGTTCTCAACTGTGAAAGCAGTCTTTTGAATATCTGCGGGATTAATTTCGATTTGGTGAAAACCAGAAGCCAAGTCTAAGGTTGTGAAATATTGGCATTTGCCAAGTTGGTCTAAAAGATCGGAAATGTTGGGCAGAGGATATTTGTCACCGATTGTAACCTCGTTGAGTTTGCGGTAGTCGACTACAACGCGCCATTTCTGTTTACCAGAAGCGTCCAGTTTTTTGGGAACTACCCAGACAGGAGAGGACCAAGGTGAGATTGATGGTTGAATAATACCTTGACTTAGCATTTTCGATACTTGGGACTTAACTTCTTCTTTATGGACCTGAGGATAGCGATACGATTTCGTAAATATCGGTCGGGAATTGTCGGTGTCAATAGGGTGTTTGATTTCGTTGGTAAAAGTCAAATTGTCTCCTTCTAAATAGAATATATCTTGAAAGTCTAAACAAAGCTGCGTTACTATTTCGGCCTCTTCTTTGTTTAGATGATCCAAGCGCAATTCGTTCCTGATTTCAAAGGATCTGTCCGTCGTTAGTTGTTGGTCAGAATTTTGCGTGTTTAAGTTAAAAATTGACTTAAATTTTTGTAAAGGTTCTAAATTTAAATTGGAAAAATCGACAGTCTTCGGGATGACATTAGCATTGATTATTGTTGTTAAAAATTCTCCGTTTTCGTTTACTTTAACAAGAGCATTAGGTAAACGGACTTTTTCATTCTCTTGCGCTTGCAAAATAGCGTCAGTGTTTTTAAGGTTACATTTTAGTTTATAAATTTTTTCGGTACGGCCGTCAATTTGGATCTTATTTTGATTAGGGTTGTGGTTTGATTGGATTTTGTCGTATTCGGGTTTCGACGAATCGTCGGTTACTTTGAAAAGTGGGACCGTTTTAAAATTGGTTATTAATCGTTTATTTCTTATGTCGACGATACAATGATAATGCTCTAGGAAGTCAGCTCCTATCAGTCCATCAAAACTGATATCTAGGTCGTAGATGTAAACTTTATGTGGATCATTATCCGTAAAGGGTATAAGAACAGATTCACTAATAGTAATTTTCTGATCGGTTATACCTTGTATAATTACGTTTTCTGAAAATCTTCGTTTGTAATTTTCCGCTGTTTTTGGTTTAAAGATAGAGATACCTGCGCCAGTATCGATTAGAATTTTGAATTTGTTTGTGATGTCTTTAATGTAGTATAGATTTTTTGAATTTACGGTCAACAATGAGTGTGATAGCGTTTCTACATGAATCCTTGTTCCGGGAAGTTCAGCGACGGGTCGAAACTGTCGTTGAGATTCATCGTTCGTATTTGATTTGTTATTTGGTCGAATTGGTCTGTTTGCTGTGTTGGAGTATCCGTGGGGTACTCCGGATCTAAGCGAAAATCCTGAGGATTAACAGTATAATCCTCCTGTGGCGTTTGAGAATTAGCAGTATAATTCTCGTACTGTTCGTATGGGGAATTAGCTGTATAATTCTCTGAAAAGCTTTGAGCGTTTTCTAGATCGTAATTTTCATAACTGTCACTTACATTTTGATAATCGGGTGAATAGTCATTGTATTGATTAAATTGATCGGCATAATTATCGTAAGGTTCGTAATTTAAATGATGAGCTTTTTGCTGGTTAAAGCGGTTAAAATTCGGGTTAGGTTGAATAGCTGACGGTCTTTGTTGGTTAAAGTTTGGATTCGGCCTTATAGCTGAGGGCCTATTTTGAGGTTGATTAGGTTGGTTTTGAGGGAATGTCCTCTGACCAAATTGATTGTTTTGAGAGAAATTTTGGAAATTTGGGTTTCCTTGATAATTTGGTCTCTGGAAATTTGATGTCGATGGCATAGACAGTTGCTGTTGCCTTGTACGACATTCGTTTATTACATGTCCATTTCGCTTGCAAAATGAACAGAATTTTTGTTGGAAATTTGAAGTTGGTCGTTTTTGTTGTAAAGCGGGATTTTTGACCGGATTATTTTTCGGAAATTTCTGTTGCTCGAAATAAGAGAGTTGTAGCTCTCTACGAATTCTACTTATAGCTTTCAATATATTTGGAGGGTTGCTGGCACGTATGATGCGGCCTAAGTTTGGTTCTAAACCCGTTAGTAAGTTATTTAAAGTCATCGTTTCGATGAGGTCGGATTGTGCGGTTCTTTGTGTCGAGGTTAAATTTTGCTTTTGCACTGCAGCGTGCATTTTCGCATTGTGCGTTTGTAAACGCGAAACAAATGTAAGGGCGGATTCACCTGGCAATTGGTGAATGCGCTGCAGGTCCTGAATTAGGGCCGTTAAATCTCTGGAGTCCCCAAAGTGGGTTTCCAGTAGTGCTTTTATTTCTGGCCATGTGCCGGGGTTACGTGAGTTAATTAGTTCGGCAGCTTTGCCTTTTAATTTATTTTTGATGTGGACTGTTAATAAAATTTTCTGGTCGTTAATGGCCATACTTTGTGCACAATGGCATGAATTTAAGAATGTTTGTAAATTAATGGCATTGCCATCGAATTCGGGTATCAACGAAAATATCTCAGAGAGCTTGTAAGGCTCAATTTGCTCTGGTTGAGGTTGTTGTTGTTGTTGTTGTAGTTGTTGTTCGGTTGGTGCCGGTGGCACTGGTTGAACTGGCTCTGGTTGAGCTCTATCTGGCATTTTGCTTTTTGTATTCAGAAATTAGGACAAAAATTGGTTGCGTATCAGCAGTATGATACGATAAATTAAATTAGCTTGTTACGTTGCGTGCGTAAATGGATTGTATATTAGCTGTTAGCACAATGTTTCGTATTAGCAGTATAATACGAAAATAAATAACTTAAAATTAAATGAACTTGTTTCGTTGCGTTTGTAAAGGAATGGATTTCACTTTGACAATAGAACTGGCTTTGTGCGCCGAGTGTATTAGCAGTATAATACACTTTTAATAAAATAAGTTGCGAAAAATAATAAAATGGTAAAAATGGTACGAGATGATTCTTAAATGACTTACGTTAATTTCATCTCCATGAGTAGGTTCTTCGTTCGTCAAGGGATTGGGATCCGCCACCACCAGTGAGGAAGGTCTCCTTGTTCTCGTAGATGTACACGCACTAGTTAGGCACCTTCTGCAGATGTTCTCCTTGTTCTCTTACGCTTCACTACCAGTTAGGCTTCTTGTTCTGATGATGTTTACGGATCCTACCGACTGCGCCAATGTTAGATCACGGTTCACATGAATGACTTTTTAAAAAGATTTATTTATTTAATGGAGCCAACGTTGGCTCTTGGAGAAGGAATATAATAATAATTAGAAGTGTTTCATTCTAAGTGAGTTTAATAACTGATTCAACAAAGCGTGTTTAGTCATATTTATAACATACAGAACCTGAGTAAGCAAAATATATAACAAAGGAATTGCAGTTCTGCAGTCTGCACAAGTTCAAAATATGTAGAATTTATGTCTTTCTGAACTTTTCAAGAAATGATACTAGGACATAAATTTCATGGGTAGGAAGAGAAAAAAGGTGATAGAAATATAATCTTATTTGTTAAAATTATGATTTAAAAATATCTTAGGCAAATAAAATAATGTGCTGTGTAAACAAAAGTTTGCAATTTATGATTTGTAACTACACGAATTATTTCCCCCAATCGGCCTTTTTGAACTTCGTTGATTGGATTATAAGTATTTTTAATAAGACTATTATGAAATGAATCAAAGTTGCAGACAGGCGTTGCCGACTGCGAATATCTATTAAGTAAACATCTATAAAATAGCACAGTAGAATAGTTTTTATTGAAATTGAATCTTATCCGACATACACAGCGATCGTCATAGGCGTGTAAACTCTGATATATTATATGTAAAACTATGTTTTATTATTATAATTTTGGAGCAAAATATTAAAAGGTTTTTCATTAAACAAACAAAAATATGAAGGCATCTAAACCGCAATACACAGGGTGTCTCTCAGGTTTGAACCACTCTATATATATATTAGAGGACATATCAAACCTTACCTTAAAAACCTTAAAATATCATTAAAGTATTTTTAATAAAGCTGTTTTGAAATGAATGAAAGTGGTTGTTGGGTGTTGCCGAATGCGAATAAATATATGAAGTACGCGATTTTTTTTTCGAATTCGAACATAAAATAGCCCGATAACATACTTCCTATTTAAATTGGATCATATCCGTGGTACAGAGGAATCATATGTGTCATCTTTTATATAATTTGTTTTATTATGATTTTAGAGCAATGTCTTCCAAAGTTTTTTAATTAAGAACATAAAAAATGCAAAAATATACAAGATATCTATACTAAAATATACAATGAGTCTTACAGGTTCGTGCGAACATTACGTGAGTTAGATGATATATCAGTTTTAAAACTTATCTTGTTCATAATTTAAAAAAAATTAAAGAAAAGACATTAAAAAAATTTAAAAAAAAATGAAATAGAGAACAGAGAATGGTTAAACAAAATAAGTTCTTACGTTCTAACGATATGATCACCTTGTATATAGACTCTGCTGCTGTATTAGAATTTTAGATCGAAATGTTACTAAGGATTTTAATTAAGCACAAAAAATGCTAAGATGCATAAAAAGTCGAAACTCTAACATACACTGGGTCTCTCAAGTTTTAACAAACTTTTCGTACATATATATATTACATATCATTGTTACTTTGAAAGGTATACATTGTTTGTATTTAATAAGAGTATTACAATTGAATGAAAGTTGCAGTCTGCCATTGCCGACTGATTTATTGATAAAAAATATATATATTGACTGTGTACTTAATTTCAGTGGCACCTTTTAAAAGTGAATTGTGCCATGTTGGCACAAAATATGAATCAAATAGGTTTTCGCAGTCGGCCACGCACGATAGCAACTTTTACCCATTAAAATCAACATATATATTCGAATCTAGTCCTACTAATAATTAAATGGATAAATAAAATAATCACATCAGAAATAAAATTTCTGCATCTCTTGAACTGAGTTTTATTGCAGATTCAACGCATTTACGATTACTAGGAAAGACTTTTTTATTTTCTTTCTGAAAATTCGTCTAGGTAGAGGCCGGCGCAAATACGGAATTACAAGGGTTCATTTACAGTTATTGAGTATTCCAGTATTTCATCTTCAAAAGTGAATTAGTGATTTTATATTTTTTAAGCGTTTAGTTTTGGTTATCTAGATTTATGTTTTTCCTTTATTTCGTTATTTATTTGTCAAATGTATACGAATTCCAAGCTGACTGTCACTTGCATTGTTTGAATGACATTAAGTAAGAATGAGGTTTAACAACCAATAAATATCAAACGCAAATGGGTTTATCATAACTAGTAAAAAACCTTTAAACTTCTCAAAATATGTTTCTATTGTTCTGGATTGCACTCCAGATGTTAGTCACATTGAACAGCTCTAACAGTTGTTTTCAGATTTGTCAACTTAAACAATGTCACAAAGAAAGTTGAAATCAGGCAACATTTTATAAAATTGTGTTCTGCAACTTATCAAACTGAGTTAGAATTATCTGCTAAAATATGTGTTTTGTAATCTAAAAATATATACTATTTGCGGGGACAAGATTATGACATCGGAGCAAATATGCGTAGTGAATACACTGGGCTGTGACAGAAAATCTTGGGAATAAATCCTAGAGCGTTTTATGTACTATGCTGTGCGCATAATTTAAATTTAGTGCCAAACAATGCTGCAGATCGCTCTTTTAAAATAACCTTTTTTTTTTTAACTAAACTTGAATTTAAGTCCACATTTCTTGAGAAAGAATATATATCAATATGCGGTTTTGAGGATCTAAGAGATAATTTATTTGTGAAACAGTGAGTTTTGCCCGACTCTTTGAATTTGAGCACATTACTATTAAGACAGTAAAATTAATAGTTGACCCGGAACAAATTTGTAACAACCTGATTTCTTAGGGATTGTATTCTATGGCTATTCAGAACTCTAACTGAAAATCTCAAATAATTCGCCTTGCAGAAATGAAGAAAAAAATGCGCCGCCATGTTGAAATTGGGCACGTTTTTTCCTTTAATCGGTAATAGCTCATACGGATGACACTTTAAGAAAAAAGTAAAGAGGTAAAATATTGAGAGAAAGAGCTAAGTTTTAATGTGGTATAAAATTTTTGCAATAGTTTAAATATTAGCAAAGTTACGGTTGTCAAAATGACAGATTTATATAACAAAATATTAGTTTTTGTTTTTTAATATCCAATTCTCTGGATTAAGATTGTTGCCTAACCAGACTTGAATTTGCCAATACACTCTAGAAATATGATATTTAGTGGCATCGGATGTTGGTGGAAGAACTGCTAGATCGAAGAAAATATTTTGCACAGCAGAAATCTGATTATTCCAACGAACCTGTACCTAATCATTTAAACTGTTAGTTTTTTTACTGCCATACCATATAAAAATAATTTTTTCCCCAGTTACCGCAAGCTGATTTGCTTCAGCAAAACTTTTGAAAATTAATAGGCTGTTACTTTGTTCATTATTATTTTCTAAAACTGAAAATACTGTTTATTGCCCTTTTTTATAAAATGCAGAGGTGGTATCGCATCCGGCATGTGCAAATAGAATATTTTTTACTACATTTTCACTTAGTTCTGAACGTAACTTACACATATTCGTTATTTTATCAGATTTACCTCCATCACCGGGTTTCATCATGTACACATTTTTGTTTTGCAATGTTCAATGAGTAACGTGTGAGCTATTGCCGATTAAAGGAGAAAAGTGCCTAATTTCAACATGGCGGCGCATTTTTTCTTCATTTCTGCACGGTGGATTTTTTGAGATTTTTCAATCTACAGAACGTAAAAGAAAAACATGTTTTTTTGACAATCTTTATAACTACCGAAATTCCACAAAAAATGGTTATACTTTGTTGAAGCGTATTTTTTTATTCACTGGTTTATAGGACAAAGAGTTATTTCTCAAATTTTTTATATCTCACTTATTTTGTAAATACCGATTTTTTCTAAAACCTGTAATATTTCAATTTTTTTGACGTTGTGCCTTATTGTGCTTTGTAAGAGCCGACCATGGTAGGTTATTTTAATACCTTGTTAAAATTAGAACAATAAGTAAATTTTTTTGCAAGGTAATCAGTGGAGTACCTAAAATCGGTACACGTTTACGGATTGGGGGACCGTTTTTGTGTTTTCTACATCAAAATATAAACAGAACCGCACTTTATCTCCGGAACGATTAAAAATATCAAATTGAAATTTATCACTAAACCTGTAGATACAATTTTTTTTTTCCAAATTTTGTTGATGTATTTTTCATAGGTACCAAAAATATGCGAAAAATTGTATGTCGTTTTAATGGCATTAAATAGAATCTAAATATCTATTTATTTATTTTTATAAGCACTATTATTATATAAAATGTCAACCAAAGAAAAAGAAAAGAACCAAACTTTTTATTATTAACTGATAGTACAGTAAGTGAAGCAGAAAAATGGTAAAATTCCCGGCCCGAAAACGATGAAAGGAATTTCCTTAATTTTTTTTTGCAATATGCTTTATAAAATACGTACATCAAAATCTATATTGTCGCATTACCTTCTTTTTACTTCCACGTCCAGTGGAAGTATAGTAACGACCAACAAATTTTTCAAAATTTTTATTGTCCAAATAGGCTTAAAATGTCATGAAACGTCGAGATTTTAAGTTTGAGCGAAAAAAAAAATTTCTATCTGTCTGTCGGTCTGTCTGTCTGTCGGTCTTTCTGTCTGTCGGTCTGTCTGTCGGTCTGTCTGTCGGTCTGTCTGTCTGTAACTTTTTTTGGTGCGCACGTTTACTCTGGAACCGTTTGAGATATTGACTTGAAATTTGGTACACATATGTACTTTAAGGAGATATAGAACTAGATTATATTTTCATCTTGTTCCGTCGAAGGGGGGTAAATTGAGGTAAATTTGGGGTAAATGGGTAAATCAAGCAGGTAAGAGTCCATGAAATTGGTATTTAGTATATACAAGAGAAGCTGAGGTCTCAAAAAAATTTTTGGCATTAGCCACCCCCATTACCACCCCCACCTCCTTATTAATGGGGATGAAAAAAAATGTGATTTACTGCATGTACAGGAACCAGAAACCTCAAAATATTTTTTTACTTCATCCACCCCCCACTACCACCCCCCTATCACCACCCCCACCCAACTACCGATGTGGGGTATCGTTTTATGGGGTTTTGGGGTAGAGGATTTCAAATATTATATTATTAAAGTTCCATAAACAATTATTTTCACATACAAAGTTTTTTCGTTGTGAGTGACTTGGATAGAGAATCTGGATATGGAAGTAGTGATTCCTTGGGCAGCGGTTTTATTTATAAGGGTGGAAACTAATTCTAAAAACTGAAAAATTAATTATTCTTCTAATTTTGAAATAAATAAACGAAAATCAATATATTTATGTTTTTGAGGTCGCTGAATACGACTTATGAGACGAAAATATTAAGGGTAGACATCACCCTTAAATACTGAAAAATTAATGTCTTCTAATTTTACGAATAAGATCACGAACATTTATATACTCATGTTCTTGAGGTCGCTGAATATGATAATGAGGTCAAAACATAGGAAAGACGGAAATATTAAGGGTTGAAACCACCCTTAAATACTGAAAAATTAATAATTCTTCTGTTACAAATAAATTCACGAAAATCCATATACTTAACGTTTTTTAGATCGCTGAATAAGATTATGTGGTCTAAATTTGTCTAATTTTATTAAAAAGTAAAAATAATTGTTATAGACTGCTAGTTCACAAGTTCAAAGCAGTATTAATTCTTGACAGAGCTCGTAAAAATATGAGTAAGAGCTCATTGGATTCGGAATGACAAAAAAATGTGCAAAGGTTTCAAACTCGCACATAAACAACTGCAAAAGTTGAAAACAAATAAACATCGAAAAAATAACGAGTTTCGTTTTTTGCAAATAACTCGAAAACTATTAATATTTAGGAAAATTTAAAGAAAGATTCTTAAAGAGGAAGAAATTTCCAATAAAAAAGTCACGACTACCGAAACTCTATCTCTATTATTAATAATTTTAATTGAATGTTGAAAGTAGCGCGGTGAACACTAAGCCGTTACGATGCTCTGAAACCGGCCGTAACAAGTAAAAATATTTTTTTTATGTTATTAAATATTAATTTAATATTTTTAATAAATTATGGTATTATTTAGACACTTAAAGGAACAATATCCCGTTGGAAAAAATTTTTTCACCGATTTTTCATAAAATGGGCCTATGGTTAATTAACAAATTTTTTTAGAGTTTGCGTTTATGTTTCAAGTCGGATAATTGTTTAACAAGTGGACCATCACTTGTATTGTTTGAAAATATATTTAGTAAGGATAAGATTTAACAACCAATAAATATTAAACACAATTTGGTTTATTACCAACTAGTAAAAAAATTATAAACTACAAATATTTTTCTATTATTCTTGATTACACACCCGATGATAGTCACATTGAGCAGCTCTAAATAATTGTTTTCAGATTTGTCGACTTAAATAATGTTACAAAGAAAATTGAAATTAGGCAACATTTTATAAAAAGCAACGGATCGATCAAACTGAGTTAGAATGATCTGGATTTGTTCAAAATGTGTTTTGTAATATAAATTTAAATATATACGATTTGCAAGATTATGACAACGGAACAAATATGCGTAGTGAGCACAGTAAGGGCTGTGACAGAAAATCTTAGAAATAAATCCTAGACCATGTTAAGCACATGTTAAGTACAATGTTCTGCACATCGTTTAAATCTGTTGCCAAACGATGCTGCAGATCGTTCTTTCAAAGCAACCTTTTTTTAACTAAACTACTGGCTAATTGAAACGGACCAAGCGAATAGATATCAATATGTGATTTTCAGGATTTAAGGGATAATTCATTTGTGAAAAGGTGAGTTTTGTCTAATTCTTTTATTTTGAAGCGTGTTACTTTTTACAGGGTGTAAAAGAAGAGCGTGTTTTTTTTGACAAACTTTATAACTACCGAGATTCGTAGAGATTCCACAAAAAAATGTTTTATATTTTTTTGATGCGATTTTTTTCAGTCACTGGTGTACTGTAAGAAACGATTTCTCACATTTTTTATATCTCACTTATTTTGTAAGATGTCGATTTTTTTTTCTAAAAACCTGTAATTTTTTAATTTTTTTAACGTTATGTCTTATTGTGCTTTGTAAAAGCCGATCATTGTAGGTTATTATAATACCTTATGATAGCTCCTTTAAAATCATAATAAAAAGTAAATCTTTGCATGGTAATCAGTGGAGTATCCAAAATTGGTACATGTTTACGGATAAGGGAATCTTTTTTGGACTTTTACATTAAAATATAAAAAACAGAAACCCATTTATCTCCGGAACAATTACAGATATCAAGCTATAATTTGGCATATCTATGAAAGGACTAACTAAAATGGCTTTACCTGTAGATAAATTTTTTGCCAAATTTTGTTGATTTAATTTTCACACCAAAAATATAAAAGTTTACGAAAAATTGTATGTCTTTTAAATACAATTCAATATAATCCAAATATTTATTTATCTATTTTTATATGCACTATTATTATATAAAATGTCAATTAATAGAGCAATAATAGTTAAATGTGTATTAGCGAGAAAAATTATATGTATTCACCATGAACTGAAAGTACAAAAAAATGCATTTATTATTTTAAAGGAACGGCATAAGGTATTATAATAATCTACTACTACTTATGAAAACCAGTGAGGCCTAATGGCAAAAAGATATATATATTTTTTAAACTAGTGACCAAAAAAGAAATGCCATCAAAATAATATTAAATAATGTTTGTTGAATCTCGGTAGTTATAAAGTTTGGTTAAAAAAGCACGCTTTTCTTTCACACCCTGTAAACAGTAACGTGCAAAAGAAATGAACAAAACCAGCTATTTCAAAAATAAATAATCTCTTAAATTCTGAAAACCTCATATCGATATCTATTCTCTTTCTCAAAAAATGTGGATTTAAATTCAACCTAAAAATTTGCTTGGACCCTTTCAATTGGCCAGCGGTTCAAGAACTATAAATATTTTTGTTGGTCACTGGCCGCTAACGCTGTACGCAAATTGATGCAACGTTGCCAGTAACCTGAGGGGACGGCGAATACGTAATATCTGTAGTCCGCCTTATACTAGTTAGAGGTGACTTCGTGTTGACCATTCCTACTTGGTACGGCGACACTAGCGCTGGTGATATACACTCGAACTAAAACTCAAAATTGTAGGTACCAGATGTATGAAGTGACCTCAGAACTATTTTTCGCTAAGTAACTTAGGATGACATCTGGATTCATTTTACATCGAAATTAAGGCAAAACGTTGTCGCCTCAGCTTTATGAGGTCACAACGTCATATATGAGGTCACAGCGTGTTTAGTATATCTATTCTTGAGGCGACAACGTAGTGTTTATAACTCTATATATATATATATATATATATATATATATATATATATATATACCCTACTATAGCCCTACTAAATTTAGATTGTTCTTTAGATTGTTAGATTGTTATATATATATATATATATATATATATATATATATATATATATATATATATACAGACTGCGTAGGATACGGAAGCCGTAACGCAACCAATGTAAAACGTCTCCATGGTGCCTCAGTTGTCTGCTGTGCTAATTTCAGCTGGAAGTCAGATATTCGGATTTTGAACTCTTCCGCATATTTTAATTGGCGAGGCGGCCACATCAACGAAGGCGCCACGGTTCCCGTATATTCCATGCCGTATAATATACTATCAGTTTTACAGTGGATACTGCTTCCGGTAAATATTGGCAACCTTGGATCACATGGCATTTAGAAAATTAGGGATGATCTTGTGTGTTTTTAACGTTTCAAATGACTCTGCAAAGTGTTCGTTGTTGCTACTCGCTACACCATAACGACTTTTGTTTTTGTTATAGGACAAGTACCAAATCATAAATATTTTGAATTTATATGTGTTTACGGGTTTTTCGATAGGAATACGAAATTGGAATTTAAATATATTGACACTTCATTTCAACTGAGAATATCGCATAAATAGCGGAGTAGAAAGAAATTTAATAAAATTATATAAAAAAAATATTTTTAAGAAAAAGCTTTTATTTGAAAAACTACTAAAAAGTAAAAATATATATTTTTTTAAATTCATACATCTACAAACCAAAAGCTTTAGGGGCGGTCATATAAGGGGCTATTACATAGTTACTTTGCTCAATTGACCGTCCCCAAAGCTTTTGGTTTCCAGGTGTATGAATTTAAAAAAAAAAAATTTTTACTTTTTAGTCTACTTATTTTACAGACAGACATAACCCTTTATTTGCCACCGCCATCCACACCTTCCCTCTCCCGTATTCTCACCCCTCTAACACTACTTCCCACTTCTTCCCACCCCTTTCCCACCTCTTCAGACGCCTTCCTCTCCCCTTTCCCATCTCTTCCCACCTCTTTCCACCCCTACCCCATATATTCCCAACCCTACCCATTCCTTCCCCACCGCTTTCCCACCTCTCCCACGTCCGCCATATTGAATTTAGAATGACGTCACATAGTTTATCGTATTTTCATTTGATACCCATATCAAGGAGGTTGGGAAGAAAAAGGCGATCCGCCATATTGGGACGTCCGCCATGTTAATTTAGAATGACGTCACATAGCTTGTCGTATTTTACTCGTCAAACCCTTTCATTTGATATCCATATCAAGGGGGGTCAGCTTGGGACGTTCGCCATATTGAATTTAGAATGACGTCACATTGTTTATCGGATTTTGCTCGTCAAACCCTGTCATTTGATACCCATATCAAGGGGGTTGTGACTAAAAAGCCGATCCGCCATCTTGGGACGTCCGCCATATTGGATTTAGACCGATAATGGCTATACTATGTTGCATTGTCACCGGACTTATCGCGTGTGCCAAATTTCAATGCTCCAGCTTAATTAGAACTAGTCGAAATTCAGCTTGCAAAATTTGACCTAAACAAACATACATACATACATACAAACAAACAAACATTGCAATTGCAAGTTAAATAAAAGCTTTTAAAGAGTTGTCAAACACTGACTGTGTAAGTGTAATCCGATTAAAATTCGTTAGATAGTATGAAAAATCTACGGAGTTAGCTTAAAAAATATTGGTCCTTTTAATAAAATTATGACCCAGATTTTAATTCAATATGCAAAATATTCCGTACATAATTGGCGATAGGGAAGGTCGAGCTGATTCCACAACCCTTTCATATGTACCCTCTGAAGACTTCTCTGTTATTAATATACAGAGGATTTTCTAATTTATGTAAAATTTTTAAGCTGTCATATTTTTTAACCATTTTCCCAAGTAGCTAAAACTTAGTACATGCTTTTGTGGTAGTTTGGGCTGCACGCAGCAATGTTTTAAAGAAATACAGTGTCGGACTGGAGAAACTTATGTTTTTTGTTAAAATCGTTTAGAAATTTTTTTTATTAAGGATACGAAAACTACATGAATCAGTAACAGATAAATATGCAACAACATTCTTGGGCATCAATACTACAGAACACTAAGACTGTTTGTAAATTCAGTTTCATAGTCTCTAGATGATGCCAGCATGGTTGGCGAAACGCGAGTCGAGCAATATTCAAGTATTTTGGTGTAGAAACTACTTCAGAGGCAGCGCCACACCGAAGGTTCGAGTCCCCTCAAAGATTTATTTATTTATTTATTCATTTTACGAACCCATCAAATTTACATTCCCAGTATAGGGTAGGTACTGTCGTGGGCAAAAAAATGGGACAAATCTTAACGTATTTTTGCTAAAATCTAGTTGTGTACGTCTAACTTTAATTTTTGTGACATTGCGGTTATTTGTCAAAATTCATTGCAAGTGTGCAAATAGAGACAGATTTACGGTAGAAAAAAATAGTTGTTCTATTTTTTTTTGCTCAATGTTCACGACAGTACATTTAGTCAGATGTAATATTGAGTAATATCAAAGAAAAAAAAAACGTTTATAATTTTTTTCAATTTAAACTAATAAAAAGTAGTATTAAGTGAATACAATGATTATTATAGTAGATTTAAGGATATTTTACATAAGTATGCTATTTTTTTAGAATGCAAGCTCATATCATTAAAAATGTGTATTATTTAAGTTCCATTTATTGAACGAAACTGTCGATTTTAATTCCATATTTTGTTTTACTTCCAAATCCACGTAGTGGAGTACAGCAACGGTAAAAAAATATTATATTTCGTTTTATTCTAATGGGCTATAGTCCAATCAGTGGGGAGTTTTGCCCTGCAAAAGGTGGAGTAGTAATGATTTTGATATGTTTTTTTTTTAAGGCGTTCAGTCAAGGACCATACTGCCAGCCGCAATTTTTTAAAAGTCAATTAAAACTTTAAATTAATTTATTGCTTATACAACATATATGAATACTATGATAAGTATGAGAAAAGATCCTATGTCTATGTCTAACCTAACAGGAGAGTTGATATATGTTGTTGATGAAAGATACAAGGTTTCGACCTAGGGGGAGCCGCCATCTTGATTGAAAGTTGCAAAAAATTGGTTTTCAAAATAATTCGGCACACTCGATCCTAAGAGAAAAATGTTCGAGACAAAGTTGAAGACGACAAAATTTCCTACGTTTTACTTCCACATCCAGTGGAAGTATAGTAACGACAAAAAAATTTAAAAAAATTTTTATTGTCCAAATAGGCTTAGAATGTCATGAAACGTCGAGCATTTAAGTTTGAGCGAAAAAAACCTTCTGTTGGTCTGTCTGTAACTTTTTTGTGCGCACGTTTACTCTGGAACCGTTTAAGATATTCACTTGAAATTTGGTACACATATGTACTTTAATGAGATCTGGAACTAGATTATATTTTTATCTTGTTCCGTCAAAGGTTTGGGGGGTAAATTTGGGGTAAATAGCTAAATCAAGCAGGTAAGAGTCCAGAAAATTGGTATTTAGTATATACAAGGGAAGCTAAGGTCTAAAAAAAATGTTTGACATTAGCAACCCCCATTACCACCCCCACCCCATTATTAAAGCGGATGAAAAAAAATGTGATTTAGTGTGTGTACAAGAACCAGAAACCTCAAAATATTGTTTTGCTTCATCCACCCCCACCCCACTACCGATATGTGGTATCGTTTTATAGGTTTTTGGGGTAGAGGATTTCAAATATTATATTATTAAAGTTCCATAAGCAATTATTTCCACATACAAAATTTTTTCGTTGTGAGTTGGTCTAATGTTTAAAGAGATACAGCGTCAGAAAGATGAATTTAAAAAGAGATTTTTTTTTTATTATATAAAGTACGTTTATACAACATAACATATTTTATATTATTTATATTATTATAATAAAGATCTACTTGTATTGAATCTAAAAAACAAGAAATGGCCGGGATAGTATTACAGTGGCTTACATCATACCTCGAAAATAGGAAAACAATGTATTAAATTTAATGACAGTTATTCAGAAGAATTGACTATAAAACATGGAATACCTCAAGGGTTGGTACTTGCTCCTATACTCTTTTTATTATTTTTATACAATCTAAAATTTTTTTAATGACCTTATCCGTATCAAAAAATTTCAAATTATAAAATTTTATGTTATATTAAATGATGAAATTTACGCCAAAATAAAGATAAGATCTTTAACTTCTTTTTGTCATTGGTAGTCTAAGTCATAACTTGGCGGTTTCTTCCTGCCGACCAAATTTATCCGTGAAAGTCAGATCAGATCACCCGTTACTCACTCATTAATACATTGTTCAAACATACGGCTCATTCAATATGAACGTGAATGAGTATAATATTTAAAAGTCTTTGTTTTTATACTAATTTTTATTTAATTAAAAATTGGTAAACTGAAAGTGGAAATTAATTTGACGATGTATTTATTTATTAATTGTCGATAAAAAAATAAAAAATCATTGTGGGTCGATTATTCCGAAAATTGTAAATTGGTGTTAACTTTTTAT
The DNA here is from genome assembly GCA_936432065.2 of Rutpela maculata. Lineage (NCBI taxonomy): Eukaryota > Metazoa > Arthropoda > Insecta > Coleoptera > Cerambycidae > Rutpela > Rutpela maculata. The sequence goes on along the minus strand of OW386294.2, from coordinate 36,445,778 downwards.
TCTCAATAGATTTTAATACAAAATTTTTGTAATTTGAAAAA